>OY740781.1:130799897-131999897 GCA_963514005.1 Raja brachyura
GGAGGATGGACAAGACAAAGCCTACAAGTGATAGGTAGATATAGGTGAGGTGCGTTTTTGATAGGCAGGTGGTTGGACAAAGACCAAATATGAAAAGACAAAAACATGTTAGATAAGGTTAGAAGAGTTGAGAATTGTGAAGCCAGTGGAGGAATGCAAGTGGAGGGGAAAAATAGGTGTGAGCTCAGGGAAGGAGGGAAGGAGGGGACGGGGGGACGTGAGGGTTGGGAGTTTGGTTATTCCTAAAATTGGAGAATTCAATGTTCATTCCGTTAGGTTGTATGCTACCCAAGTGAATACGAGGTGCTATTCGTAAAGTTTGCGTGTGGCTTCACGCTGGCAATGGAGGTGGCCCAGGAGATAATGGCCAGTATGAGAATGGGAAGGGGGGTTAAAATGGTAAGAGGCCAAGTGCACGTGTTCAGCAAAACAGTCACCAGATCTACGCAGAGTCTGCCAAATGTAAAGGAGGCCACATTGGAACACCAGATGCAATAGATGAGGGCAGAAAGATAGTAAGCATGGATATGGTAGGCAAAATAACCCGTTTCTGTGCTGTACGAATTTATAACTTTGTCTTTTTTTAAATCCACCATACAAGTGAATTATTCAATTAGTAAAATGGAGGACTACAGCAGACTTGCACTCAATCCAAATCAATCTCCATATCCCAATTACTAACATTATGGGAAACATCCACCAAAAAAGGGAACATTTCAAAGCAGACGTACTTGAGAATAGTTTCGGTTGAAGTACCCAAAGAAAATAAAGTTTAGTTATTTTAAATAAATTAACTTAAAAGTCGAATTAAACTTGACTTTTTTGTCTGGAATTGTCTTACCAAAATTATAACAGATGCTGACTGAAAAGGTGAAAAGCCACTCATTTACAAAGCAGAAATGGATTTCAGAGGTACAATAATAGGCAAGTCCAAAACTAACTTCACTGTTCTTGTTCCAAATCATATGGCACCATGATCCTTCCAGTTACTTGATATTGTAAAAATGAGACGTGCCTTAAAGACATCACTGATAATTGACTGAAATAGTGCACTGTTTACAACTTTCACAGGTAGTACTACAGCACAGCAGTACTACCTGCATATTGTGGATACCAAGAGTGAATTACTATACAAAGCTTCTTAAAACAATCCACATGTTCTTTTATATTTATTCACTGCAACACAAGTAAATAAAACCTGCTAAATGTCAATATGCCAACTGTCATAGTTATACAGCATGAAACAGGTCTTTCTGCACAAGCATTGTTGGGCATGTTCTCCAGAGATTCTGCTTGACCCGTTGAGTTACTGTAGCACTTCGCATCCTTCAGCCAGAGTCCATGCCAACCAACAAGCACCTAGTAACGCATATCCCATTTTATTCTCTCCACATTCCCATCAATTTCCCCCTGAATCGAATAATCATCTAAACACTGGGTGTAATTTATAGTGGCCAGTTAACCTACCAAATTGCATATCTTTGGACTGTCGGAGGAAATTGGAGCACATGGAGGAAGCCCTTGTAGTCAGAGGGAATGTGCAAAATTTCCCCACAGACAGCTCCAGATTAGGATTGCACATGTAAAACTGGAGTAGCAGATTTACCAGCCATGTCAGTGCTTATCACTACACATCTTGAGCAGTGATAGACTTAAACCATTGTTTTGGTCCCACTAGCTTCAATGGACATTTGGAAAGATTTTAACTCCATCAAAACAATGAGATAAATTCAAAATAAATTTAAAAAAAACATCTAATTAGGACAAAGCCCCATCATTAAGAGCATAGAACGTACCATTACTATCGATAGATTTCTTTAATCTCTTATAGAGGGCTGTATATGCCTGCTCCTGTTTATGAGACATCGCACATATTTCTATTCGATCTTGTT
Organism: Raja brachyura; assembly: GCA_963514005.1. The sequence goes on from OY740781.1 coordinate 130,801,790, forward strand.
TAGGTGGCAGTTGCTGCAAGACCTAAAGAACAGAATTAGTTAATTTCAATGATGAATCAAGATATTTTTTAAAAATTGTGCATTGGCCATTTTCAAATTTAATTACTTGACTTGCAACCAACTAAAATAATAAAATGTCAAAAGGATTTTAGAATTTAAATAAAATTATGATCAAATGGTTGTCAGACTATCCTTCATGTTGTAAAAATGAAGGCTAAAATTAAATTTCTCATTACTTTTTTATGAATCCCAAGTTGCTGATTCTAAGATCTCAATGCTTTACCTCAAAGGTACCAGCTCTTCCTAATTCCCTGAATCTAAAATGTTCTATAAGGACAGTGCCAAAATACCAATCGGATATGTTTAATTGACTAGATTATAACACGCAGCCAAGTTATCATCTGTGACGGACTGCATGCCAGGAAAATGTATGCAAATATAAAATTGTATTAATAATTGAACACTAAACAGTGCTTCCTTGTTCCCAACAACAGATCGTGTGGAACCACCAATTATATCTCGTCAGAAACTAAAATGTTGCAAATTGCAGATAGAGACATTACCTCACTTTTAACTCTCCGTAAAATAAATGGCTTCATGATTTTCTTAGCATGAGCAATTCTCCCCTTCTCAAAAGTGCTTTGTTGCTCCAAGATTTTCTAAAGTATAAAAATAAAGTAGCAAGACATCGACTAATAAATGCACAAGATTGATTGCAGTCAAGTAAATTTGCTCTTGAATCAAATCAGAAAAACCCGCAAAATAATATTTCAAAGTAAATTAAAGTAGATTAGCCAAGGCAGACATTATTTAGAGGTTGTAAACGCAATGAACTATACTCACATACTAGTATAGAATATAGGCCTTAATAATCTTCTTTATTTTGAGCACTCACATAAACAAGTATAAGTATTTCTTAACATTAACATTTAATATCAAACCATGCAAACTTGGACTGGATTTGTGTTAAGATCTTGAGTACAGGTTAGAGGCTGGAAATGTATTTGAGGGATACTAGATCAAAGTTGTTAAAGTTTGACTAGTCTTGTGAAGTTCAGAAATGTCTTTATCTCAATTAAGTATTAACCCCAAAAGAGTTGAGAGGATACAAAAAGATTTCATAGAAACATAGACAATCGGTGCAGGAGTAGGCTATTCAGCCCTTCGAGCCAGCACTGCCATTCAATATGATCATGGCTGATCATCCACAATCAGTACCCCGTTCCTGCTTTCTCCCCATATCCATTGATTCCGTTATCCTCAAGAGCTAAACCTAACTCTCTCTTGAAAACATCCGGTGAATTGGCCTCCACTGCCCTCTGTGGCAGAAAATTCCTCAGATTCACAACTCTCTGGGTAGAAAAGTTTTCCTCATTTCAGTCCTAAATGGCCCACCCCTTATTGTCTATAACCTACGCTGCACTCACTCAATAGCAAGAATGTCCTTCCTCAAACTAGGAGACCAAAACTACATGCAATACTCCAGGTGTGGTCTCACCAGGGCCATGTACAACTGCAGAAAGACCTCTTTGCTCCTATATTCAAGTTAACTATCCAATAACCTCCCTCCCTTTTATTGATAACGGCATGAATATTGATTTCTCTATCTTCAAGTAACCCTTACATTCCCTCTCTCCCCATCCCCTCCCAATTTATATCACCGTCGTTATGAAGGCCAACATGCCATTAGGTTTCTTCACTGCCTGCTGTACCTGCATGCTTACTTTCAGTGACTGATGTACAAGCACACCCAGGTATTGTACTTCCCATTTTCCTAACATTACACCATTCAGATAATAGAGTGCTGGAGTAACACCTTATACTTCCTTGTCTCTGTGTCTCCCTCTCCTGTGACTCGGTCTGAAGAAGGTTCCTTCTCTCCAGATATGCTGCCCATCCCGCTGAGTCATTCCAGTACCTTGTGTCTGTCTGTGGAGAACATGGATAGGGGACGTTTTTTGGGTCACGACCCTTCTTCTGACCTGAAACATCGCCTATCCACGTTGACCAGAGATGCTGCGTGACCCGCTGTGTTACTCCAGCACTCTGTGAAATGTCACCTATCCATGTTCTCCACAGATGCTGCCTCCAGCACTTTGTGTCTTTTTGTGTACGAGCCAGCATCTGCAGTTCCTTGTGTCTGCCAAAGATAGGCACAAAGTGCCGGGGAAAAAATATGGGCAACGTTTCAGGTCGGGAGACTTGGCTACTTGTGAAACTTTGTTCGAGTTGAGAAATATAATTATCTGATTTTAGTTAACTATCCAATAACCTACCTCCCTTTTATTGATAGCGCTATGAATATTGATTATCTTCAAGTAACCCTTTAATTCCCTCTCTCTCTCCATCCCCTCCCCCACCCGTTATACCAGCTTCAAAGTCATCCTGTTGAGTCTCATTGTCTGTAACTCGATTTCACCTAGTCCACAGCTAACAATGGCCTGTTTCCTTTAACATAGTCATTTTTTTGCATATCCTCAGCATCTGATTTGTCCTGTCATTTTCACACCTCACCTTTCCATATCTCTAGTCACCCTCTTCCCTGACAGTCTGAAGAAGGGTCTCGCCCCAAAAGTCACCCATTCCTTTTCTCCTTATTATTTCAGTGCAACTCTGTCAAACTGGGGCGAATAGAGAATTGTTCAATGGATGCAGTAGGACATGAATAAATGAGATTACCCATCGTGCTTCACAAAATAAAAAGTCATGATGTTTTGAATAATGACAGATTAGGAATTTCATTGTTCCACTTCGGTTCATATGATAATTAAACACTTATGGAAGAAGGGAGCTGAAATGATACCCGCTACAGAAAGCAGAATTTAAGAGCAGCAAGCTATTCGGAAGATTAATGATATATTCGCCATCATAGCAAGGGGATTTGAGTAGAGGGACAAGGAAGGTTCTCGGCAACTTTACCAAGCCTTGACGAGACCGCATCTGAAGGTTTGGGTCTCCTTATTCGAACACAGATGCTCTTGTCATTGAGGTGTGCAACAAATGTTTACCAGAGCGAGTTCTAGATAGCAGGACTGAAGTACGAGGAGACGCTGGGTCCATTAGGTCTATATTTATTGGAATTTAGAAGAATATAGGAGCTCTCAGAAACGTGAAAAGATTCTAGCGGGGTTGGAAGACGTTCCCAACAGCTGGATGTTCTGAAACAGGGGGCACAGCTTCAGGTTGATGTATGAAATAGCAATTAGGAGTTCATTGGAACATTTATTTTACTACTGTGCAACAGCTTAAAAAAAGTAAATTAGAAGTGTGAAGGGGTTTTAACAGGAATAATATTCAACAGTCCAGAAAATCTGCCTGTCCAAACCAAAGTCTGAAGGTTGGCAGATTATCAGAGATTTACTCTGTTCCTTAATGCTTACAGGATTAAAGGATATGGGGAGAAGGCAAAGGGTCAAATTTCCGACTCCTGCTCCTGTTCTCTATGCTTTGTTTCTTCAAGGTGGTTCTGAGCACAACCTTGAACCTTTTTCTCAGTCTACCTGGTAATCAACTTGACGACACAGCTCCGGATAGCCTGTCCATTTTAACTCGCTCAAACATTGATGTCAAAGATCATTCCCAGTATGAAAGATCTTGTGCTCAAATACAAAACTCAATCCAGATGTACTTCCAGAGTCTGGAAGATTCCAGACTTTCACCATGCCTTAATGTTTGAAAACATAGATGTGTTTATTGAAGAGAATATTGTGATTATAAATAGTTCACTGGAAAATCACTATCCATAATTACATATACAACTGTATCACAACAGGAATAACTATTTTAGTAGCTGCAGCTGGATCATTACATCAGAGATAATCTCTATCATGATTCACAGATTGAACCAAGATGCTCAGTAACCATAATGTACGCCCAGAGATTGCCTGCAGAAATTTCATGATTTCATGCTGGAGAACTGCCAGTTGGAATCATTTCTTTCCTCTCCCTTCCTATGTATATTTTTCTAGTGTAGAAAGGAAGCTATATCTCAGTGAAATTGAACCCAGTGTCAAGAATCAAGAGCGCTTAATTGTCATTGGTGCTAAAAAATGGAACTATAGAATTCTTACTTGCAGCAATATCAGTCTGTAAATACTGCACCTTTAAATGGGGTGGGAGATTGCAACCTTCACATGGTCCACACTGTTTCGACTAATGCAATCAACCCGACGTGCACCAACAAATAGATCAAATAGAACAAGTTGACCTACAACTTTGGGCTGTGCACACCATATGCAAGGAGTAGTACTTTTAGATAACATTAAAAACATTAAATCAAATTAAAAAACAATTAGAAAATATTTTAAAAAAATAAAAAAAAAACAATTTGTGCAAAAATATTTTCCTGCTTAAGGGAAAATTTGGCTTTATTGAATATAGTTGGAAGGTTGCCCTTTCCAGCCCATTACATCCCCTGTCTGTTTTCTTGATACTTGCCTTCAGTTTGTCTTTGCAGCATTTCTGCAGAGCAAGATGCAGAGGCAATTGTGAGGTTTCAGAGGCTTTAACTAGGCACATGGATGTGCAGGGAATGGAGGGATATGGATCACAAACAGGCAGACAGATGGAATTAGTTTAACTTGGCATAATGTGGGCCGAGGGGCCCGTTCCAGTGCTGTAATGTTCTATGTTCTTTTTATACATAGAAGCTTCTACACAGAGCAGTCACTTTAAAACAACTCTCCATGCACAGGAGCATTTTGTTTGCAGTCTTTACAGTACGGAAGGCCATTTAGTCCACTGCATACAATTCTTTAAAACAGAATATGCTGGAAATAACTAGGCGGTCAGGTCACATCTGCAGGGAGAGAAACAGACCTAACGATTCAGGTGAAAGACTTCTGATAGAATTATTTTATCTGACAGCAGCACCTTCAACAACACCTCAGGAACTATTTAGTCCATTTCAAACAGCAAAGCTTCCTTGCATTTATATATGTAGCACTCATACTCACATTGTTTAATTGGCAAAGTAATAGCAGAAATTGTGCAACCTGCGTACTTTTAAACCAAGACACAAATTCTGGTCTCGCTACCAATTGGCCAGTGCTCCAGCTCAGCAATTTGTTTTATAAACTATCTCAAGCTTACCGGTTTAGATGAAAAGATTCTGCGGATCTCACTGGTGCTGCTGCTGAACATGTTAGGCATCACAAAATTCAAGAGAGACATCAATTCAAGAAGATTATTCTGCAGTGGAGTCCCAGTCATTAGCAAGCGATGGTCAGCCTATTAACAATGCAAACCCATCAGAATTTCATACAGAAGCATTACAAACGCCTCATCCAAAAATGTTTTTTATTCATTTCCATGGAAGGAACTCTTAGCATAAAGGCAGATGTTTATACAGCATTTAAGAGGCTTTAAGATAGGTACATGCATAGGCAGGGAATGGAGGGATAGGGATCATGCTAGCATAGACTTGAGATGAGGCAGGTACTATAACAACATTTTAAAGACCTTTGGACAGGTACATAAATAGGAAAGGTTTGGAGGGATGTGGGCCAAATGCAGTTATATGGTACTAGTGTAGGTGTGGCATCTTGGAATGCATGGGCAAGTTGGACCAAAGGGCCTGTTTCCGTGCTGTATGATTATGCAGACAATGGAAGGATATGGATTAGCTTAAATTAGACATTGTGAGCTGAGGACCCTGTTCCTGTGCAGGACACGATTGCTTGCGATAATTGTGATAAGTAATAGCAAGCAGTATAAAACAGTCACCAATAAAATACAGTGATAACCATGGAGGTTTGGCATTACAATGTGCTTTGAAAGTGGACGGTGCACGAAAAAGGCACTTCAATGAGCCACAGCATAGAGACGGTACAGTGGCATGGCGGTAGAGTTGCTGCTTTATAGCGTCTGAGACCCAGGTTCCATCCTGACTACGGCAGCAGTCTGTACAGAGTTTGTATATTCACCCTGTGATCGCGTGGAACTTCTCCGGATTCCTCCCATATCCCAAAGATGTAAAGGTTTGTAGGTTAATCGGTTTCAGTCCTTGATTATTCCTAGTGTGTAGTAATAGTGTTCATGTACGGGGTGATCGCTGGTCGAAGCAGGGGGCGAAAAGACCAGTTTCCACACTGTATATCTAAAGCCTAAACTTACATTAAATGTCATGAGGTGTTGGTAACGAATGGAACTCATATTCTTCAGCATGTGGCCTTCATCAAAAATTGCATAATGCAGCTTCAAACGTCGAAAGAGACTGCGATCATCTGCATTACTGATTGCACAGGTATACCTGTTGATTAAAGTCAATAAATAAATAAATTGTCCTCATGCTAAGTGATGCAAACAACATTTAGTCACAGAATCAAAGTTCCAATATAATTATTTCTAGGGTTAGTGCTGTTAATCCCCCCCCCAATATACTGCTAACAAGCAACATAGCAATTACCAAAATATAAAACCTCAGATATGAATGTCAATCTATAAGATTTGCTGTTGTCAGATAATATTCTGGATGATTGAGAAATGTGTACAGAAATATTAATACTGGGATAATTTTAATTAAAATCAGCACTAATCCTCAGTATCTAATTGAGGTAGGACCTTGTGATTACCAGTAGAGGGAGCACATTCAATGGCTGTGCTACTAAGAAACTAGTATTCCAGATCGCACTCTCCCTAGTGGCGTAGATCAATACAACAGCAAAGCTTAGATATAAAAAGGATCTGCAGATGCTGGTTTATACCAAAAGATGGATACAAAATACTTGAGAAACTCATCGGGTCAGGCAGCATCTCTGGAGAAAATGAATGTCCTGAAATGGCACCTACCCATTCTCTCCAGAGATGCTGCCTGACCCGCTGAATTACTCCAGCATTTCGTGTCTGTACCCTTCTGCACACAGGTTTGGACAAGCATGTACAGATGTAGACGGCCTTCTCTTTTATGCAATATCTGCACTGTCTATGACAGGTTGGCAATAACTTACGTTGTGACTATTACACTGAAGCCCACAAACTTGTGAAGAATATCAGATCGGAGAATCTTCCGCTCTTCTAAAGATCCTAAACACCAAAAACATCAAATCTATATTAATATTTAAGATGACAAATTGTTAATGTTTAGAGAAATAACTCAGGAGTGTTGTACTTCCTTGTATAATAACAAAACTATAATAGTAGTTTAGTTTTCAGATGAAACATTAACGTAAAGTTCCAAATGTCATTGAGAAAATACGTTCCTGAAAGAGCAGGAAAGTATTGTCAAGTAGCCTGGCCAAATATCAATCATAATCAACATCAATCATGCATCATCATCACGCAGGATCTAAACAGGAGATTCTAAGCTACTTGTAAGGAACACAATGGAGGTATAGTCTGGGAATTGGGGAGGGGGGGGATTCTGTATTGATTCACATTATGCAGATTTACCAATCTATATTATGTAGAATTTAGAAGAGGGGTTAACATTGAAGAACAAAGATCTTATGGACTTGGCAGAAACTTTTGGACGCTGCCCAGACCATCACACAAACCAACCTCCCTTCCATTGACTCAATTTATACCTCACGCTGTCTCGGCAAGGTCACTTGCAAAACCAAGGATGAGTCTCACCTTGGCCACTCCCTCTTCTCCCGTCTCCCATTGGGCAAAATGGTATAGAACTGTGAAAACGTACACCTCCAGATTCGGGGACAGTTTCTTTTCCGTTGCTATCATGCAACTGAACCATCCTCGAGAGCTGTCCAGAATTACCTCAATTGAGACCCTCGGACTATCTTTGATCGGACCTTACTGGACTTTATCTTGCACTAAATGCATAAATATTATGTATCAGTACATGATGAATGGCTTGATTGTAATCAATGTATTGGCTTTTCGTGACTGGTTAGCACGCAATAAAAGCTTTTCACTGTACCTCTATGCACCCGACAATAAACTAAACTTTCCAACAGGATAGGTGCAGGAATAAAGGTTTTTGTTCCATGGCTGGACCAGGGTTCAGCCTTAAAATAAGAAATTATAGAAGAAACCTTTCACCCAGAAGATAACAAAACTTTGCAATTCTCTACCCAAGAAGGATGAACAGATTTGTTTGGCAAGTCAGAGATCAATAGATTTTTAGATATTAAGAGGTTGAGGGTGTATATGGATTAGGTGAAAGCTTAGCGATGATCTTACAGAATGGTCTAGTCCTACCTCCATTTCTTATGAGAGGAAGATATAGGGTAAATGCAGGGTAGGAGAAATTGAGAACCAGAGGACATAAGATTATGGTGAGGGTGGGGTGAAAAGGTTTAATAGGAATCTGAAGAGCAACATTTCTTTGCACAAAGGTACACGGAACGAGCTGCCAGAGTCAGGTACTATCACAACATTTAAGAAACATTTGGACAGGTACATGGATGGGATAGGTTTAGAGGCATATGATCCAAACGCAGGCAGATGGGACTAGTGTAGTTGGGGCATGTTGGTCGGCATGAGCAAATTGGGCCGAAGGGCCTGCTTCCATGCTATATAACTCCATTATGCTTTGTCAAGTGTTTTGACCTCTTTCTCAGTAGCACAATTGAAAGCAATTCCACCATACGCAGGGAGAAGACTGACATGAGAAAAGGCTCATGTCATGACCCCAAGAAAGGGAGTTGGTGGAGTGCCTCCGTGATGGATTCTTAGAGCAGCTTGTACTGGAGCCTACCAGGGAGAAGGCAATTCTGGATATAGAGTGGTGTAATGAACCGGATTTGATAAGGGAACATGAGAATAAGGAGCCATTAGGAGGTAGTGACCATAATATGATGTTTTCATTTACAATTTGAGAGGGAGCAGGGTAAATCAGAAGTGTCAGTATTACAGTTGAACAAAGGGGACTATGGAGCCATGAGGGAGGAGCTGGCCAAAGTTGACTGGATAGAGACCCTAGCAGGGATGACAGTGGAACAACAATGACAGGTATTTCTGGGAATAATACAGAAGGTGCAGGATCCGTTCATTCCAAAGAGAAAGAAAGATTCCAAGGGGAGTAAGGGGCGACCGTGGCTGACAAGGGAAGTCAGGGACAGTATAAAAATAAAAGAGAAGTACAATGTTGCAAAGATGAGTGGGAAGCCTGAGGATTGGGTAACGTTTAAAGAGCAACAGAAGATGACTAAAAAGGCAATACGAGGAGAAAAGATAAGTTAGCCAAGAATATAACGAAGGATAGTAAAAGCTTCTTTAGGTTTGTGAAGAGGAAAACATTAGTTAAGACCAAAGTTGGACCCTTGAAGACTGAAAAGGGTGAATTTATCATGGGGAACTAAGGAAATGGCAGATGAGTTGAACAGATACTTGGGATCCATCTTCACTAAGGAGGACACAAACAATCTTCCTGATATACTCGTGGCCAGAGGATCTGGGGTGACAGAGGAGCTGAAGAAAATCCACATTAGACAGGAAATGGTGTTGGGTAGACAGACTGATGGGTCTGAAGGCTCATAAATCCCCAGGGCCTGATGGTCTGCATACCAGGGTACTTAAGGAAGTGGCTCTAGAAATCGTGGACACATTGGTGATCATTTTCCAATGTTCTATAGATTCAGGATCAGTTCCTGTGGATTCGAGGGTAGCTAATGTTATCCCACTTTTTAAGAAAGGCGGGAGAGAGAAAACATGAAATTATAAACCAGTTAGCCTGACATCGATGGTGGGGAAGATGCTGGAGTCAATCATAAAAGATGAAATGGCGGCACATTTGGATAGTAGTAACAGGATCGGTCCGAGTCAGCATGGATTTACAAAGGAGAAATCATGCTTAACTAATCTTCTGGACTTTTTTGAAGATGTAACTAGGAAAATGGACAAGGGAGAGCCAGTGGATGTTGTGTACATGGACTTTCAGAAAGCATTTGATAAGGTCCCAATAGGAGATTAGTGGGCAAAATTAGGGCAGATGGTATTGGGGTTAGAGTGCTGACATGGATTGAAAATTGGTTGGCAGACAGAAAACAAAAGGTAGGGATTAACGGGTCCCTTTCACAATGGCAGCCAGTGACTAGTGGGTGCTGGGACTGCGGCTATTTACAATATATTAATGATTTAGATTAAGGGATTACAAGTAACATTAGCAAATTTGCAGATGACACAAAGCTGGGTGGCAGTGTGAACTATGAGGAGGATGCTATGAGAGTGCAGGGTGATTTGGACAGGTTGAGTGAGTAGGCAGATACATGGCAGATGCAGTTTAATGTGGATAAATGTGAGGTTATCCACTTTGGTAGCAAAAATAGGAAGTAAGATTATTTTCTAAATATGGTCTCAAGTTGGGAAAAGGGGAAGTACAATGGGATCTGGGGGTCCTTGTTCATCAGTCAATGAAAGTAAGCATACAGGTACAGCAGGCAGTGAAGAAAGCGAATGGCATGTTGGCCTTCATAACAAGAGGAGTTGAGTATAGGAGCAAAGAGGTCTTTCTGCAGTTGTACAGGGCCCTAGTGAGACCACACCTGGAGTATTGTGTACAGTTTTGTTCTCCAAATTTGAGGAAGGACATTCTTGCTATTGAGGGAGTTCGGCGTAGGTTTACAAGATTAATTCCCGGGATGGCGGGACTGTCATATGTTGAGAGAATGGAGCAGCTGGGCTTGTATACTCTGGAATGTAGAAGGATGAGAGGGAATCTTATTGACACATTTAAGATTATTAAGGGTTTTGACACACTAGAGGCAGGAAATATGTTCCCAATGTTGTGAGAGTCCAGAACCAGGGGCCACAGTTTAAGAACAAGGGGTAAGCCATTTAGAACGGAGATGAGGAAACACTTTTTCACACAGAGAGTTGTGAGTCTGTGAAATTCTCGGGCGGTGGAGGCCATTTCTCTGGATACTTTCAAGAGAGAGCTAGATAAGGCGCTTGAACACAGCGGAGTCAGGGGATATGGGGAGAAGGCAAGAACGGAGTACTGATTGCGGATGATCAGCCATGATCACATCGAATGGCAGTGCTGGCTTGAAGGGCCGAATGGCCTACTCCTGCACCCGTTATCTATTATTTATGATGCAACAAATTTGGTGTTTTAAGGCGAACGACTGTGTACAAATTGGCTGCTTTTTTTGATATATTATAATAGAGACTACAATTAAAAAAAGAGCTTTTACCAGTTGATCGACGTTTACTTTAGTTTAGAGATACAGCACAGAAACATACACTTTGGCCCACCGAGTCCATGCCAACCCGCGATCCCCGCACACTGGGGACTATTTCTAAATTTACGTCTTTGGAATGTGGGAGGAAATTCCAGAAAAAAACCCACAGCCATGTGGAGAACGTACAAACTCTGTACAGACAGCACCTGAATTCAGGATCCAACCCGGGTCCCTGGTGCTGTGTGCCACCCCTGAGCAAAAAAAAGTACTGAAAATGACCAAAGGCAAATTTGTTGGCATGGTTAATAGATGGTTCTTTAAATCAATCGCAAATTGTTCTAGACTGAAAAGATGGACGTCAGCTTCAAAACTTTCCATCACAGCCTGACCTCACTTAGATGGTTGTGAATACATTTTCGGATAACATTGATAAATTAGCAAGAATATAATGAAATTATTCAACTATCAATAACTCATCCTTTGTACAAAAACGAACATAACGTGGCAATATCATAACATTAAATTTGCAGTACCAAATTTATGTTAATTTAATCTGAAGCTGCTTGGATAAACTGTAGGATGACAAATATAAAATATACATTTAAAGATCACAACTGCCCAATCACAGAATCAGATCAAATTTTAAAAGGCACACAAATCTTACCGTAATACAGAATAACGTTTAGATCAGGGCACCACTGTCTAAGCTCTCTGAGCCAATTATCTGAAAAAAAATGATGTAAAAATTATAATTTCACTAGTTATACGAGTAGAATTAGGCCATTCGGCCCATCGAGTCGCCTCTGCCATTCAATCATGGCTGATCTCGGCCTCCTTATCCCATTGTCCTGTCTTCTCCCCATAACCCTTGACACCTGTTCTAATTAAGAATTTGTCTATCTCTGCCTTAAACATATCCACTGACTTGGCCTCCACAGCTCTCTGCGGCAATGAGTTCCACAGATTGACTACCCTCTGACTAAAGAAGTTCCTCCTCACTTCCTTTCTAAAATTGTGTTCATTTATGTTTATTTAATCCACATCTGAATCGCTGTTATCAGCAGATGCCTCAATTAAGAGATATTCCTTAAGTATTTAAGTATATAACATTTACCAATGTCTCAGTACCTTTATATTAAAAAAAGAGATGCAGCATGGCAGGCCCTTCAGCACACTGAATCCATGCTGACCATTGATCACCCAGTCATACCATTTTTTATATTATCCCTCTTCTTATGGCAGTTTTTGGGAAATTTTGCAGAGGCCAATTAACCTACAAACCCGCATGTCTTAGGGATGTGGGAGCAAACCACAGCATCCGCAGGAAACCCACGTTACAGGGAGAATGTGAAAACTCACAGACAGAGCCCAAGGTAAGGATGGAAGCCGGGTCTTGCACTGTGAGGCAGCTGCTCTACCAGCTGCTCCACTGTGTTAGAAAACTTCAGGAATGTACTTCAGGACTAAGGGGTGGCACAGTGGTGTAGCGGTAGAGTTGCTGCCTTACAGCACCCGAGTCCCGGGTTCGATCCTGACCATGGGCGCAGTCTGTACGGAATTTGTATGTTCTGCCTGGTACCGCACTGGTTTTATCCCACACTCCAAAGATGTAGGTTTGTAGGTTAATAGGCTTTGGTATAAAAAAAACTGTAAAATGTCCCTAGTGTGTAGGATAGTGCTAGTGTACATGGTGATCACTGGTCGGCGCAGATTCAGTGGGCCAAAGGGCCTGTTTCCATACTGTATCACTGAAGTCTAAAGTTTCTAAAGACTACCGCGTTAAAAGGGGCAGAAATTATTGATGAGGCCATAGGTGGTGAGTTTTTAACATTACCTAGGGTAGAGGCAGGTACAATGATAAGATGGGGTCCTTTATCCCCTTCTTGGTGCAGGTAGGCAAGGAATGATATGGCTTGCACGGTTTTCCCCAAGCCCTGCATGAGAACAACAGTAGATGATTGAAACACAAAGCAACTACTCATTCAAAACGAAATGTTAGCTTCCAAGGTCGATTTGTATGCAAATTACTGAAATTTAGCACATTAATATTTACTATGTGCAAAACATTCTCAGGGTAAAGCTATTACAAATTATTTGGAAACAATACACCTTGAATTTAAAATATCACAGTAATGCACCGAGAGAAAAATAGAATCAAAGGGAAATGTTGTGGTTTTATTCCTCTGTTAGAATATTCTTTTGCTGCTTTTTATAAATTAGCCAAGTGGTAAATAAGCTTTGTAAACTCAGAACATAAATAAGGCTAAACCTGTTCCCAATTCCCATCCATAGGGACAAATTTAAATCCGATCTTGAAATTCATTTTATCTTCTGAAGAGCAGAATATAAATGGGAGCTGAGATGACGTTGAGGTTGTTGAATGATAGGTGCAGTATTGAGCAATAGTTGCAAAAATCAGTCATACAGCACAAAAACAGGTCTTCAGCTCAATTGAATCATGTGAATCATGTGAATAATCTTTTCCTTAATAGACAGATTATTAAGTAGCCAGTCGACAGAAACCAAGGAATTGTAGATCGTGTCTACAAAAAAGAGATTCAGTGCTGGTGGACAAAAATGCTGGAGAAACTCAGTGGGTGAGGCAGCATCTATGGAGCAAAGGAATAGGTGACATTTCGGGTCGAGACACTTCTTCCAACCCTACGTCTCTCTTCAAAGTGCTGGAGTAACTCTGCGGGTTTGGCAGCACTTGTGCAGGTAATTCAACCTATCCATCTTCGCTAGGGACGCTGCCTGACCCACTGGGTTACTCCAACACTTCTGTGTCTTAGATTCTAATCTCTCCCCAATGCATAAATGGATTAGCAAAATCTTCAAATTGGGAAAACAAGAGTTTAGAGAATCAAGAGCAATTTATTGTCATTTGTCCTGAAACGGAATAATGAAATTCTTACTTGCAGCAGCAGCAGCACAACAGATATGTAAACACAGTCGTCTATAAACAGCATAATAAACTAAAACAGTTCAGTAACAAACTAAGGAAAGGCAAACAAAATAAGGCACAGAGAATATAGAGTTATTAGAATTGTGTCAGAGGATGAATAAATAGGGGTTACCAAAGGTAGTCGAAAATCTTTCTTTTAAATCAGTTATACTTACCATTTCATCTGCGAGTATACCATTCACCCTGTGCTTATGCAGCAAGGCCAACCAATTTAATCCAATTAATTGATATGGTTTAAGTTCCAAACTGTCGGAAAGAACACAGGAATTAGCATGTGAAGTATAAACAAAGAAAATTAACGTCTTGCTCTCCAACACAAACAAACCTCAATTGATTTTAAGCATAAAGTTGATAGATTTTTGATTTTGAAAGGATTAAATAAAACAGGAAAAAGTCAGCTGTGATTTCACTGCAGAGGTACATGCCCAAGTAGCAGGTCAGATAGCTAACCTAGTAACCATGTTATACATTTTTCATCTAGCTACTTCAAATTCTTAATTTGACACCGCATTTTACAACCTTCCCTATAATAGCAAATCAAGTGCAGTGAACAACAATGCAGCCGATTACTGCAACCAAAGGGATATGGCCAGATGTATTTATAGGTGGATCCATGAAATTTTCTACATTAATACACGCAACTTTACATGAAGATTAAAGAGCAATATTTCCCACAATATTAAATACTCATTGTTTAGAATGTGGCTAAAAATGATATTTATTACATTCTCAGTGGTGCAGTGGTGGTAGAGTTACTGCTTTACAGCTTCAGAGACCCGTGTTTGATCCTGACTACGGGTGCTGTCTGTGCGGAGTTTGTACATTCCCCCAGTAACCCCCAGTATGGGGTTTCTACAGGTATCACACTTCAAATACGTACAGGTTTGTAAGTTAATTAGCTTTGGTAAAATTGTAAAATTGTCCCTTGTGTGTAGGATAGTGCTAGCATATCGGGTGATCGCTGGTTGGCACAAACTCGGTGGCCGGAGGGCCTGTTTCCACGCTGTATCGCTAAGGTCTAAAGAATCTATTTACTCAATACCTATAAGGATGCGATATAAGGCTGCTTAGACGATGATCAGGGGAGGAAGAACAGGTCTCAAAGTTTTCTTCAATTATGAAGGCAAAGTACTCCCACAACAAGAAAAGTTCAGGAAACGAAGGAGATTTACGGGAAAAGATATCTGAGAGCAAATGAATATGCAAGTTCGGTATTCCGACTGCGCATGCCCAGGTCAAAGGTCACTATGCATAACATTGCTGGAAAGCAGTGGAGCAGTGGACCTTCATTTCTTCCGTTTTTTCCAGCTTTGATTCTTCTAGGTAAGGAAATACTGCATTCAAACTATGAAAGTGTATTTATTGTTCCTTTGTTAAAAGCTAAGATTATTTTGTTGTTTTTATTGCTTTTTGCTTGGAGTGTGAGCGAGATCGTGCTCGTCCGTGGTCGGTGTCGAGTCCATTGAGTTGCTGCTGGGCCGTCCCCTCCCGGGTGACTTGTCCCTGTCCGGAGGTGGCCAGAGGTGTCGGGCCAGGCTTGCAGCCGGCGCGAAGAGCAAGCCAAGTTGCTGCAGTGTTTTGTGTGTATGGCTGGTGCTCGGCTTTCGCTGGCGCCGGGGGAGGGTGGCTGCTGGCTGCCCCCGGTCCGTCAGGAAGTGGGGTTGGGCTAGATTTGGCACTTCTCCTCCATGCTGGCTGTGGGCCTGGGGCCACTGGTGTCGTCGGGCACAGCCAGCGCGGAGAAGAAACGCCAACACAGCTCAACGACCGCCGAGCAAACCGACAGCCCCGGAGCGACGACACCAGTGGCCCCAGGTCCACACGCGCAGTCGGAATACCGAACTTGCTTATTACATAGCCGAACACCAATAAGGCATGAGAAGCTTTAGTAAAAAGTAGGTATAAAATTGATTACAGAACCAAAAGTATTGAATCTATTTCTCAAAAACCAAGCAAGGAAGGGACAGTCACTTAGATGGGTAGATAAGCGGGTTATTATTTTCCGCCGCTAAAAACATCACCATAATTATGTTTTGAATTAAAGGCAGAGGAGTAAATATAGTTCAATTATCAAAAAAAATGTATGGAAAGACAACTCATGAAATTCTTCCCCATTATTGTAAAAGCACCCTCATCCTCCAGAAGGCGATCTTGGATAACAGCTGAACAGAGTGGGATGAGAACGTTTGCTTTCATATTTTTAAGATATACTTACTTAAAGATATTTAAACTTTGATAACAGATTTAATAGCACAGTCCAGTACTATTTTGTTGATACACAGGTTTACTCTCACTATTAATTTTGTTTAGTTTCTATTTATACAGCATAGAAGCATTCCCTTTGGCCCAGGCCAATCATCGATCACTTGTTCACACTAGTTCAATGTTAGCTCATCTTCTCATCCACTCCCCACATGATTAGGGGCAATTTACAGAGGATAATTAACCTACAAACCCCCCACATCTTAGCGATGTGGGAGAAAAACAAAACAACCGGAGGAAATTCACATGATCACGTTGACAATGTGTAAGCGCCACACTGATAGGCAGCAGCTCTACCAAATGTGCTGCATAGGTGGAGGAACAGAGCTCCTAAACTTGATAAAGTTTAATCATAAACTTGATTCCAGGGGATACACTTCAAGTAGACCATAAAAGAGCCAAGGTCACGTTTAAGCACATTGAGAATTCAGAGAGAAAATAAAAACTACAATGGGGCCAGCTAGGTTTTCTCTCAATACGTTGGCTAATTACATGACATTCATTAGCAATTTTTGTTTTCAGCCAAATAATTCCTTCATCTTATTAGAGATGAGATTCTTTTGGGACTCTGGCTTCACTTTGAAATATTAACTAGATTCAAATGTTCTATCTTGAAGGCAAATGGTTACGTTTTGCTCCAGTACTTCATGTAACAATGAGATAATTTCAGTGAGATTCGTAAATTACAAAGTATAGTATTTCTCCTTTCCTATGTTCAGTAGCAGTTATTCTTTGCGTAAATCCTTTGATTTCTCTACACACCTCCAGATTTAGGGACAGTTTCTTCCCAGCTGTTATCAGGTAACTGAACCATCCTATCAACAACGGTTCTGTGCTACTATCTACTTCATTGGAGACCCTTGGACTATCTTTAATCAGATTTTATCTTGCACTAAATGTTATTCCCTTTATCATGCATCTGTACACTGCGGATGGCTTGATTGTGATCATGTATTGTCTTTCCGCTGACTGGTTAGCACGCAACAATAGCTCTTCACTACCTCATACACATGACAATAAACGAAACTAATTTTCTATATTGATAGGTCCCAACAAAATAAAAATCGAATCTTACTTCCATATGCTTTAGCTTTTAGCCACAAAGTATCTACATTTTATTTTGCTTTTGTCATCCGGCAATCTAGAATATATCCAATATAAATGTAGTGTATGAATACATAACCTTACTATCCATTCCCTGCAGGTTTACTGTAAATTACAAATTATAATCTTGGTCAGTTATCTGTTAGTTCTTTGTGCAATTTCCCTAAACTTGCAAATGTTATCAAACCCTTTATGAATTAAAGGTAATTAGAATCAGTAGGTTTTAATTCACAAAATTATGAATACTCCAAACTATTTTGGTATTTCACTGGATTGTTTCCTCTAAAACAATATTGTTCATTATTTAAATTATTTCCAATCTTAAGATCTAAAACTGTTAGCACGCATTAAAAGTAGTATCCTCTTCTACATTCTAAACTTGTTCACATATTTTTCTGTTTTTTAAAATAAACATGGGGATAGCATTACCAATACAAATGTTGTGTGTAGCACCAAAATATAAATTAATGGCTTGATATGTCACGTGCTCAACTCTTTTCAACATTATTCCCACAAAAGAAAACTATGGCCGAAATCATCTAACACCACAACTAGTAATCATGTCACAGGAGAGAAGACCTACAAAAACGGACATTGTTAAGTGGGCATTAATGGACAAATTAATAATTACCCAAACTGAATGAAATTCATTTTCATGCAGATTGAAAGGGACATAAATGCGCACTTTATATTCATCATATACAATTTTTCAAGCAATATATTTACCTTTTGTTAAGGATATCTGGCTGTTCGATGGTTCTATGACTTCCCCCATCTTCTGTTATTTCTGTCACTTGCTTTTCTAACCTTTGGGAAATTTCTGCACACCTGTTCATCAGTAAAAGAACCACTGCCCGCTCCTTGATTACTGTTTTGCAGTTCCATATCAAGTCTTCAGACAAACCATGTGGCTTTTTAAACTTTTGAAACTGGAAGAAAAAAATACTAGTTGTCATCCACAGTATGGTTACTGCTAATATTTCTGCTGAAGCACAAATAAAAACATTTCCTCAAGTAGAAACAAGAATTTACCGATGCTGGTTTATATCGAAGATAGACAAAAAGTGCTAGAGTAACTCAGTAGGTCAGGCAGCATCTTTGGAGAAAAAAGACGGGCGACATTTCGTGTTGGAAATATTTCCTGTTTGGGTGGTCTTTACATTCAGCATGAAAGAAGCTTTTCTTCGATTTTGTCATGACTATCAAAACTACGTTGATTTTGCATATGGTTGTAAAAAGTATTTGCGATCATCAACACAGGGGACTCTTTCATTAACCAACGTTGTACTATATCATACTTTTTTTTCCACCTCTACTACAGCAGACACGAGTCTGTGATAATGTAGCAAGTTCCATATCAGAACGTTGTGGGTCTCATTCCTATTGAGGCAGGAGAATAAGATATATATAGATATATATATATACATACATACACATATATATGTATATATTGAGGTCTGTGGGTGAGGAAGTCAAGGATCCAGTTGCATAGAGTGTGAGCTGCGCCAAGGTCCCAGAGTTTGGAGAGGCGCATGGTTGTAATTAGGGCGATGAAGGTGAAGTTAATAAATAGGATGAACATAAAAGTGCTGAAGTAACTCAGCAGGTGAGGCAGCACATCCGGAGAACATGGATAGATAACATGTTGGTTTGAGACTCTTCTTCAGGATCTCAACCCAAAATGTCACCCATCCACATTCTCCAGACACTGCTTGACCTGCTGAGTTATTACAGCACTTTCTATTAATCAGCATCTGTAGTTCCTTGTTCCTTGCAACAATAGATATTTAAAGTTTCTAGGAAGTAGAATAAGTGGAGAAAACAAATAGAATGTCAGTAGTAAGAGAAACTGAATGAAAAATGTAATCGTGCTGCTGCTGCGGTGTCCTGGTTACCTATGCATTCTAGAGAAGATATGGCCATGGTCAAGGTGATGGTGTCTGCTATGGACCTGTAGTGGCAGTGGGTGAATTACTGTGGATCAAGGCTGTCTGGGACAGCAAGTTGACTAAATGCAGATGAAGACTGTCGGTAGCATGATACAAGTCATGCCATGATTGCTGCAGAACTAGAGCACTAAACTCTGAATGTAAGGCCATAACACAATGGCCTTACATTCAGTTGATCATCCTGCTACTAATCTTTCTGATTAACCTAACTCTGAGCTGAATAGATTCTGGTTTCATCGGAACAAAAGGTTCTTTGATCTGCAGCAATATTTCAATAGTTCCCCAAAGTGTTTTCAGTTCCAGAAGCAACCAATAGGTGAACATGTATGTACGTGCATACATACTACAAAACAGAACAAAAGCTGCAAAAAGCTAATTTAGAGGAAAACAAGTGCAAACAAATTCAGTACCAAATGGTTTCTAATAAATTTGAATATATTTCCCGTTTTGCTATGAAAGATTTTATTGAACAAAACAAACAAATTCACTAATACTTCCACACCCAGTTCACTATTTTCCTTCTTAGTTCTCAATCAATAGAGATAATCTCACATAAAAATGGAACAATGCATATAATGTAACCTCATAATATGTTTCAATGTGCATTGAAAAGAAGAGAAGAGGTGTTAAGCCATTAAGAATAGCTTTTTTCTCTTTATTGCACCTAAGATCGAGAATTTTCACGTGCCCTCACCATGACCTGAAACCAATCTATTAAGCATATAGAAGCCAGATTTTAGATAATGAACATCAAATGACAGTGATGGAAAAGCACTACACAATTGCCAATAACATAGCACATTCTGTAGCAATGTTACAAAATTTTGAGATTTTAAAAATCAAGTCTGCAATTTATCCCATCAGATAAAGCATAAAAAGAAGTTTAATTTGACACCTAATTTACTTTCATATCTTCAGTATTAAGAAAGTTATGGCCATTTTCATACTCGGAAATGAGCATCTTGCTTCCCATTGCCTTTCAATTGACTTAACTCAAAAGCTGTGATCTGGAAAAGTTAAATGTCCATAACATTCTTAAAAATTAAGAGAACTCAATGAAATTTTCAGTTATTATAGATTGAAGCATTCTGAAACAAATATTAAACAATCTTACTTGGATGACCTGAAATTAAAGCATATAATTAGTTAGTTATCTAATTGTAGCTAATTACAAAATTCAATGAGTAGATCTAAACATCTATCAATTTCTTAAGAAAAGATAAACTTTTTTAAAATTGCCTAAGTGTCCAAATAACATTCACACAATAATCCACAATATAACATAATTTTTAAATCTAATTTTCATGAATTTCTGGGCCAAATGGAAGGATTTTAGTGTTTTATGCCTGTAAATTAATGGCCATTTAAATCAACTAGCGAGTGGGTTTTAGCGGAATGCGGTGGATTGGAACGTTGCGGTTAGTAGTGAAGTCGGGGGGAAAAATATTGGGGGTTCATACATTTTTTGGGGAACCCATTTCGCAACATAAAAATATTATTAATGCCTCCCGAAAAACCAACTTTTAATATAAAAATAAACTATTTACCTTTTTTACTTCCCTACGCAAAATGCTTCCGGTTGTCTGCGGTCACGGCTTTTGAAGGTGATTTTTAAATTACTCTAGTTAATAAATAATCTAGAGTAATTTAAAAATACCACCATTGATGAAATGTCGGAGCGATTTTTCTTCAGCAACCAAATCGCCCGACATTCATCGATTTGTCCTGCCTGTGGAAAAACGGCACTTTAAGCCCGCCCCCCTCTGCAAGGCGCGAAAGTCGCGCACACGGGGAGCGGCAGAAGTGTAGCGCCGGTAAAGGTAAGTTTTGTAACATACCTACATTCTGCAAAGTTGAAGAGAAATGTCCACCCATCAAAAGAAGATTGGTATGGATGTTAAAAATGTAACACAAACCACCTTAATACAGAAGATAGACAAAATGCTGGAGTAAAGGGCCTGTCCCACCACCATGCAACTATATGCGATGAACGCGATCAAACCGGCAGCGGGGGCCGCGCGGAGGTCGGGTGATCCCCTGTACAGGGCCGTTCCCACCAGCATGCGCCTGCATGCGGCAAGCGCAACTAAACCGGCAGCAGGGGCCGCGCGGAGGTTGGGTGAGTGGCGCAACGCGGCGCAAAGCGAGGCGAACTTGAAGCAAGTCCAAGGTAAGTTCGCCAGGACTTAGAGGGGCACACAGAGAGGGGCACCGAGACACACACACATACAGGGCCACGGAGCCACACACATAGAGGGTCACGGAGGCACTTACAAATAGGTTCACGGAGGCACGATGTCCGGGCGGTGTGTAAATGTCGCGGCGACTGCGAGCCGACAAACCGTTGCCGCGCGGGATTTTTGGACATAGTCGGTTTTTCGGAGCCCCGCGCGGTGTCGGGACGAACTCCGCACTGCTCCGGCGATCGAAGTGGGACCGGCCCCGCGACGCCGGGCGGCTCAAGCGACCACGTTAGGTCACGCTAATCACATCGAGTTGCATGCTGGTGGGACAGGCCCTTAACTCAGCGGGACAGGCAGCATTTTCCGGATAGAAGGAATGGGTGACGTTTCGGGTCAAGACTGAGTTCCATCTTAATACAATTATCTTTACTGCTGATCATATTGGCCTTAATTTGCAAATACCTATTTTACTGTGGTTGAGGCAAGAAGTTCATGGATTCACACACATAAAAATGTATCTTTATGTTGCGAACAGAGCATATTTGTAAGTTCCTGCAATTAACTCAGAGCTGGCACAAGCATAACAGATTGCATTACCCCTCTCTTTGAAAAGGTATAATTCAATTCAATTCAATTCAATTCAAGTTTAATGTCATTGCACAAATACAAGTATAGGTACAACGAAATGCAGTTTAGCGTCATTCTTAGTGATAGCGATATGAAAAAATAAATACAGAGTGCAGTGGTAGCAGTACGGAAATAAATAAATACAGGGTACAGACAAGTCTATCAGCTGGGCTCCGAGTTCAGCAGTCTGATGGTGTAGTTGAAGAAGCTGTTCTTCGTCCTACTGGTGCGGGACCTGAGGCTCCTGTACCGCCTCCCTGATGGGAGGAGGGCAAACAGTCCATGGTTAGGGTGTGAGGGGTCCTTGATGATCTTCCCGGCCCGCTTCAGGCACCGTTTTCGGTGGAGGGCATCCATGGCAGGGAGCGGGGCACCGATGATGTACTGGGCGGTTTTCACCACCCGTTGTAGTGCCTTCCTGTCTGCCACGGTGCAACTGCTGTACCATACCGTACAGCAGGTGGTCAGGATGCTTTCAATGGTGCAGCGGTAGAAGTTCGTCAGGATCCGGGGGGACAGGTGGGCTTTTTTGAGCCTCCTCAGAAAGTAACGGCGCTGCTGTGCCTTTTTGATCAGCTTTGAGGTGTTGAGGGACCAGGACAGATCCTCCGAGATGTGTACCCCGAGGAATTTGTAGTTGGAGACCCTCTCCACCTCAGTCCCGTTTATATGGATGGGGGTGTGTCTGCCCCCCCTGTTCTTCCGAAAGTCAACAATTATTTCCTTCGTCTTCTGGGAGTTGAGGACGAGGTTATTGTTGGCACACCAGGTGGCCAGGAGCTGGACCTCCTCCCTGTAGGCTGATTCATCATTATCACTAATCAGTCCTACCACCTTGGTGTCACCGTGGTAATAATTCTGCAAAGTTATGGATTTTCCAACCATTAGGAAACCGCAACTCCTCTCAGCATGGACTGACTAGCTGTCATGTGGAATGACTAATTGACTATTTTATGTGGTAATTTGATGGAAGATAATTAATTGAATCATTGTATATAGTTTGAGCTGGGCTTACCATAAGCAAGGTACACAATCTAAATGTGAATAAGGAAGAACAAGAAACTTTAGATGCTGGAATCTCGAACAAAGCATAAGGTGCTGGGGGAACTCAGCAGGTTGGGCAGAATCCGTGCAGGGAATGGACAGATGATGTTTCGGGTCACGACCCTTGAAGAAGGATCCTGACCAGAAACGATATCCTGACCAGAACATTCCTCCATAAAAGTATAATCTTCCATAGCGCAAGGGAGTTTCTTGCAAAAATGGATTGAGGCTCGTATCTTGGGTAGAGACATTTAGAAGCTATTCCTGATCTCATTTGATGTCAACAATCGGTACAGCAAAAAATGCAATATTATAGTGCTAATTAAGAGAAACCAAACCAGTATTTTGAAATTTCTACTTCTTGCTGATATACAAATGATCAACTTGGTTATTCTAAAAGTTCAAAAAGAGAATTAACAAAAGGTTAATCAAATTAATATTGTGTGCAGCATCATCGACAATAGACAATAGGTGCAGGAGTAGGGCATTTGGCCCTTCGAGCCAGCACTGCCATTGATCATGGCTGATAATTCACAATCATTACATCTTTCCTGCCTTCTCCCCATTCCCCCTGATTCCGCTATCTTTAAGAGCTCTATCTAACTCTCTCTTTAAAGCATCCAGAGAACCAGCCTCCACCGTCTGAACAAGTTAGGTCTTTATTCTTTGGAGCGCAGAAGGTTAAGGGGGGACTTGATTGAGGTCTTTAAAATGATGAAAGGGATAGACAGAGTTGACGTGGATAAGCTTTTCCCATTAAGGGTAGGAAAGATTCAAACAAGAGGGCATGACATGAGAATTAAGGGACAGAGGTTTAGGGGTAACATGAGGGGGAACTTCTTTACGCAGAGAGTGGTGGCTGTGTGGAATGATCTTCCTGCAGAAGTGGTGGAGGCAGGATCGATTTTAACATTTAAAAGTAAAGTGGATAGGTATATGTATGGGAAGGGAATGGAGGGGTATGGTCTGAGTGCAGGTAGATGGGACTAGGGGAAAATAAATGGTCGGCACGGACTGGAAGGGCCGAGAAGGCCTGTTTCCGTGCTGTAATTGTTATATGGTTATATGGTCTTCTGAGGTAGAGAATTCCACAGACTCACAACTCTCTTTGTGAAAAAGTTTTTCCTCATCTCAGTTCTAAATGGCTTATCCCTTATTCTTAAACGGTGACCCCTGGATTTGGACTCCTCCAACATCGGGAACATGTTTCCTGCCTCTAGTGTGTCTCCTTAGTCTGCTAAATTTGAACTTGCATTTAGGTGATTTAGTAAAAAAGGTAACGACCCAAGCATTTCAGGAGATAATCATAGCATATTTCTAGTTTGAATACGTATGTCAAATACATTCAACATGTGTTCAATACTGTTGAATGACCGTGATCAAGCATTTCCATCCATTGCTATTTCAATTATGAGGTAATTGTTAGAGCTGTGGGCTCACAGTGCCAGTGACAGAGGTTTGATCCTAACCTTTTGTACTGTCTGTGTAGAGTTTGCATGTTCTCTCTGTTACTACATGAGTTTCCTCTGGGAGCTCCGGTTTCCTCCCACATCCCAAAGAGGTGCGGATTTATAGATTAATTACCCTCTATAAATTGCTCCGGAATTGCTAGGAAGTGTGTGCGAAAATGGAATAGCAGATCTAGTGTTAACGGGTGATCGATGATCAGCGTGGATTCGATGGCTGAAGGGCTGTTCCATGCTACATTTGTACTTGTGTGTTATGGCATGTGGAAAGCATCCAAATTACAGTGCTGATCGCAGTAGTTCAAACAGAAAGCATGTTAATACTTACAATTATACAGAATATAAAAATTCTACAGCAACAGAGGGTAAGTTATCACATAAGATGAAATCCTTCAGTGGTGATAAGACGACCATATTTAAAGAGACAATGTAAAAAACAGTTCTTGGTATCCGTCACAGTACAGGGCAGCACAGCGGTAGAGTTGCTGCCTGACAGGGCCAGAGACCCAGGTTTGATCCTGACTACTCGTGCTGTCTGTGCGGAGTGACCACATGGGTTTTCTCCAGGAGCTCCGAGTTTCCTCCCACACTCCAAAGACATACTTTAGTAGGTTAATTGGCTAACAGATTTAATTAGTTTGCGACTGAAAATAACTTTGAGGATTTTAAAATTTCAGAAAAAGTTTTCCTTAAGGTGAAGGTTATATACAATGACCCATGTGAAGATGAGATTATGTAGTTGTAATGTAGAAACATCTGCATTCTGCTTGATGATAGATGAAGAGGCTGTCTCCAAGGCTATGAAGCCTGCTGAGATATCCATGATGACAATGTAAATTACACTTAAGAATCAAAAGGAGATCATCATGGATTATGAGGGACAAGATTGATAGCTCGGTGCACAAGAATCTTGCAGCTGAAATGTTTCATCATCCAGCAAGTATGTGAACAGTATTGTTCCACACGATTATTCTTATTATTCGGAAGTAGTCATTGCTGTCAGGATTGAATTTGTCCACCAACTGCCTGCTTAGTTCAGGGGCAATTAGCAGTCAAGCGGACAAAAGGACACAAAGTGCTGGAATAACTTAGCAGGTCAGGTTGCATCTATGGACAACATGGATAGGTGATGTTTCAGGTTGGGACCCATCTTCAGTCTGACCCATCTCGAGAGATGCGGCCTGAGCTGCCGAGTTACTCGAACATTTTGTTTCCTTTTGTCTATTAACCAGCATCGTTGTTTCTAGCCATCAAGTGTATGGGCCCAAAAAGGCGGAGGGCAGATTTCCTTTTGCAATGGACATTACTAAACCAGCTGGCTTTTTTTTAATTAATAATCAGGTTTCCTGACTACCACAACTGGTATTAGCTTTTCAATTCAGATTTAATAAATTAGTTGCAGTGAAGTTTTAAAATTAAGTCTTTGGATCAATGGTCCAGGGTTCTGGAAATTAGCGCACTAACATAATTACCCTAAACATAATTTCCTGTAATTTATTTCAAAACAGATTTGATTAAATGTTTAAAATTCTCAAAATAATTAAAAACACACACTTCCTATTGAAGAAAACATGCACCAGTTTAAAATGCACCGGCTGCAATTATAGCTACAGTCTAACTTCATTTTCCCCACCAGAACTCCACCAGCCTTCTCTGGCAACTTGCCTACCTAGCTAGTTAATGGCATGCTTACAGGTGAAGCACAATGTCCCCAAGCAAAGTAGTAAAGCAAACATTTGCTCTGCCTGCCTAAATTTTATATTATCTCACATATAGTCTACATGGCATTTGAATAAAATCAGGAGCAGTGTAGCAGCAGCTCTACCAGCTGTGCCACTGTGCTGCCACCTAACACTGGCAGAGAGGATAATTCTGCCATTTGAAAGAAGTGGTGATGGGAGATAAAAGGGAATGGGGGGAGAAAGTTTTAAGAAGTTTAATAAAGTTAGCGGGCATTTTACCTTCCGTCGGATCTTCTTGGTATTGAAAACAAAAGATCCTATAGGATCTTTGCTGAAAACTCCAATGAGCCAATCAATATGGCCGGTCAGCGAAGGAGATTGCCTTCGACTGCCTGTAAGTAAATAGCAATCCCACTCCACTGACTTCGACCAAACGTCAAACTATTTTTAGTCAAAGCCAGTTTTGATTTTGTTGAAATAATCGCAGGAACATAGAAGAAGCCTCGACTACCACTTTTGACCATTAGGGAGAGTGACCAAAAACTCCGGGAACCTCGCGGAAACCTTGGGTGGGGCGCAAGGTCACCAGAGGTTTCCGTTCAGGTTTCCTAAGTGGGACAGGGACATTAGCAAACATACATGTCATGTGGGTAGAAAAGAATTAATGACATTTAAATTTTTAAAGCGGTGACGGTATGCCATACCAATGCGTACCATCACTAAAAAAAGTAACTGAATCCTACGATTTTGCGAGGGTGGGAAAGGGATACGTACTACAACATACACCTGTCACCCATCATGAAATCTTTGAGAAAATAGAATGACAATCACTTAAGGATTTTTCATAACTTGTTATCAGAAAAATTGTAGAAAAGAACTTGGGAGGACAGAATTAAATGACAGTGCAACATAGCTGGTTTGATCGGGGTTCTATTGCCACGGTCAGGATGTTTTTAACGTGCTGAAAAGCTTTAAACATAACATCGGATGGAATACTTCCCATTTCCCTGGATGAGCACAGCACCAACGACTAGCTGGAAGCAGGGCAAAACAGCCCACCTTATTGGCACTAAAATCATTCATTCCCTCCAACCCCAATGCACAGTTGTCAGTTACACTATTCACAAAATGTAATACGTGATGAGCATTAGCAAATCTACAACTCTACACACAAGGTTAAAGGGAGTAAATGCATGGGGAATTGCTGGTTTCCTTATCTGGTTCACCAACATAGAGCTCTTCAAGATAGTAGATTCAGGGGATATGGGGAAAAGACAAGAACGGGGTACTGATTGTGGATGATCAGTCATGATCACAGTGAATGGTGGTGCTGGCTGAAAGGGCCGAATGACCTTCTCCTGCACCTATTGTCTATTCTTCAGGAAAAGAGATCTGCTCCCGTTATCTTTTCAGGTTTACCAAGATCATCAATGTACAGGGGCCATTTGTGGGAAGCATGTTAGCGCCTCACACCAACAGCGACCTGGTTCAATCCTGACTACGGATGCTGTATGTACAGTTTGTACGTTCTCCCTGTAATTGCTTGGGTTTTCTCCGGATGCTCCAGTTTTCTCCCACACTCCAAAGACGTACAGGTTTGTTGCTTAATTTGGTTTTGGTAAAAATTGTAAATTGTCCCCAGTGTGTAGGATAGTGCTGGAGTACAGATATCACTCTGTGGGACTCTGTGGACTGAAGGGCCTGTTTTTGCGCTGTATCTGCAAACTAAACTAACCATTTAGAGATTGGGAGTAAACAGCCACTCGTCAATCAATGTAGTACAATCCAAATTAAATAATGCATATTAACTCACAACTGCTGCATGTACATTCCCAATTTTCACTTATTTACAACATTTAAAATACTGCACATTGATAACCTAAACCTTAGAATCTTTAAAGTTTTATACTATTCCTTCCTAATTTCAGGTGTTTAAATTCCAATTCTACTAGGAGATGAACAAATTAAATAAGATACTCAAACCATGTCAAACAAGCGCAAAGTAAGATGACAGAGCTGCCAAGTTTTGTCAGAGCATTTTAGTATTCTAGTACCTGAAAATCAGTATTTTGCTGAGGAAATCAGTATTTTTACGCGGTAGTACAGTCATACCCATGTAAGAGTACAAGAATGCATAACTTTGCTACCAATTGATATGTCTTCTACTTGACGACAGTGGAGTCATTGCCATCTATAAGGGGTAAGAGTGTTGTAAAAACAAGCCAGAAAAAGGAGCATTCGTAATAAGGTGGATGAGTTGAATGTGCAGATAGTTATTAATGAATATGATATAGTCGGGATCACGGAGACATGGCTCCAGGGTGACCAAAGCTGGGCGCTGAACATCCAGGGATATTCAACATTCAGGAGGGATAGACAGAAAGGAAAAAGGAGGTGGAGTATCATTGCTGGTTAGAGAGGAGATTAACGCAATAGAAAGGAAGGACATTAGCTTGGAGGATGTGGAATCGATATGGGTAGAGCTGCGAAACACTAAGGGGGCGAAAACGCTAGTGGGAGTTGTGTACAGGCCACCTAACAGTAGTAGTGGAGTTGGGGATGGCATCAAACAGGAAATTAGAAATGCGTGCAACAAGCGTAAAGCAGTTGTAATGGGTGACTTCAATCTACATATAGATTGGGTGAATCAAATTGGCAGGGGTGCTGAGGAAGAGGATTTCTTGGAATGTATGTGGGATAGTTTTCTAAACGAACATGTAGAGGAACCAATGAGAGGGCAGGCTATTCTGGACTGGGTACTGAGTAATGAGGAAGTGTTAGTTAGCAGTCTTGTTGTGCGTGGCCCCTTGGGCAAGAGTGACCATAATATGGTTGAGTTCTTCATTAGGATGGAGAGTGACATTGTTAATTCAGAAACAAGGGTTCTAAACTTAAAGAAAGGTAACTTTGAGGGTATGAGGTGAATTGGCCAAGATAGACTGGCAAGTGATTCTTAAAGGGTTGACGGTGGATATGCAATGGAAGGTATTTAAAGACTGCATGGATGAATTTCAATTCAGAGTCCAGCAGAGGAGGACAAAGTGCTTAATTAGGAAAGGGAAAATAGATTATGAAAGAAAACTGGCACTGAACATAAAAACGGACTGCAAAAGTTTTTATAGATATGTGAAGAGAAAAAGGTTAGTTAAAACAAATGTAGGTCCCTTGCAGTCAGAAACTGGTGAATTGATCATGGGGAACAAGGACATGGCAAACCAATTGAATAACTACTTTGGTTCTGTCTTCACAAAGGAAGACATAAATAATCTGCCAGAAATACCAGGGGACCGGGGGTCAAATGAAATGGAGGAACTGAGTGAAATCCAGGTTAGCGGGGAAGTGATGTTAGGTAAATTGAATGGATTAAAGGCCGATAAATCCCCAGGGCCAGATAGGCTGCATACCAGAGTACTTAAGGAAGTAGCCACAGAAATAGTGGATGCATTAGTGATAATTTTTCAAAAC
Organism: Raja brachyura; assembly: GCA_963514005.1. The sequence continues at coordinate 130,831,618 of OY740781.1, forward strand.
TCCTTAGATTCTGGAGTAGTTCCTGAGGATTGGAGGGTAGCTAATGTAACCCCACTTTTTAAAAAGGTAGGGAGAGAGAAAACGGGGAATTGCAGACTAACAGTTTAGTCTAACATCGGTAGTGGGGAAAATGCTAGAGTCAGTTATTAAAGATGGGATAGCAGCACATTTGGAAAGCAGTGAAATCATTGGACAAAGTCAGCATGGATTTATGAAAGGTAAATCATGTCTTGACGAATCTTATAGAATTTTTTGAGGATGTAACTAGTAGAGTGGATAAGGGAGAACCTGTGGATGTGTTATATCTGGACTTTCAGTAGGCTTTCGACAAGGTCCCACATATGAGATTAGCATACAAACTTAAAAGCACACGGTATTGGGTGTTCAGTATTGATGTGGATAGAGAACTGGCTGGCAGGAAGCAAAGAGTAGGAGTAAACGGTTCATTTTCAGAATGGCAGGCAGTGACTAGTGGGGTGGTACCGCAAGGCTCAGTGCAGGGACCGCAGCTACTTACAATATATTAATTATCTGGATGAGGGAATTGAATGCAACATCTCCAAGTTTGCGGATGACACGAAGTTGGGGGGCAGTGTTAACTGTGAGGATGCTAGGAGGCTGCAAGGTGACTTGGATAGTTTGGGCGAGTGGGCAAATGCATGGCAGATGCAGCTTAATGTGGATAAATGTGAGGTTATCCACTTTGGCTGCAAAAACAGGAAGGTAGATTATTATCTGAATGGTGGCCGATTAGGAAAAGGGGAGATGCAACGAGGCTGGGTGCCATGGTACACCAGTCATTGAAAGTAGGCATGCAGGTGCAGTAGGCTGTGAAGAAAGCGAATAGTATGCTGGCATTCATAGCAAAAGGATTTGAGTACAAGAGCAGGGAGGTTCTGCTGCAGTTGTACAGGGTCTTGGTGAGGCCACACCTGGAGTATTGCGTACAGTTTTGGTCTCCTAATCTGAGGAAAGAAATTCTTGCCATAGAGGGAGTACAGAGAGTGTTCACCAGACTGATTCCTGGGATGGCAGGACTTCCATATGAAGAAAGACTGGATGGACTCGGATTGTACTCGCTGGAATTTAGGAGATTGAGGGGAGGTCTTATAGAGACTTACAAAATTCTTAAGGGGTTGGACAGGCTAGATGCAGGAAGATTGTTCCCGATGTTGGGGAACTCCAGAACAAGGGGTCACAGTTTAAGGATAAGGGGGATGTCTTTTAGGACCGAGATGAGAAGATCTTTTTTCACACAGAGAGTGGTGAGTCTGTGGAATTCTCTGCCACAGAAGGTTGTTGAGGCCAGTTCATTGGCTATATTTAAGAGAGAGTTCGATGTGGCCCTTGTGGCTAAAGGGATCAGGGGGTATGGAGAGAAGGCAGGTACAGGATACTGAGTTGGATGATCAGCCATGATCATATTGAATGGAGGTGCAGGCTCGAAGGAATGAATGGCCTACTCCTGCATCTATTTTCTATGATTCTATGATTTCTTTGTATACTGGTATTTGATCAGCTGCTTCCTGCTTTTAGCACCAGATTATGTAGTAGCCATTTTGGAAGCCCCTCTCTCTCTCTCTCCACCCCTCTCGTCCTCCTTCCCGTCCTCCCTCTCCCCCTCCGTCCGTCTCACCCTCCCACTTTCTTCCTCTCTCTTTCCTCCTTCCTTTTTTTCTCCCTCCCTCCCCCCCTTCTCTCCCCTTGAGCCCACCCACCATTTTAAAATCAAGGCTAATCCCAATGTAACTGCAATCAACCTTTCACCACTAGGCTTATCCAGAATTCTACCACTTCCTGAAAAATAATCAAAAGCTCAAAGAGAATTCCAAAGACTCATTGTTATACGTGAATTTTCCTGAACAGTCTGTGACCCATAGCGCTGTGGCCATAGCGCTATGTGTAAAGCCCATAGCGCTATATTTAGATCCCACAGCTCTCCGGCCGACAGTCCTTCGTTTAAATTCCCACTCGTTAAACTGATAGCACTCTGTTTAAACCTGGAGCGGGACAGGCAGCGGCTCTGGAGAGAAGGAATGGGTGACGTTTCTGGTCGAGACCCTTCTTCAGACTGAACTGAACTCCGCTTTTAAAATCCGTATTTAACAACACAAAATCGTACATCAGTATTCTTATTCCATTTCCGTACAAAATACTGAAAATCCATACTACTTGGCAGCTCTGAGATGAGCAAAACACCATGTGCTAGTGGAATTCAGTGGATCAGGCAACATCTGGGGTGGGAATGGACTGGTGTTGTTTCAGGTCAGGGCCCTTCCTCAGAATGAACTGTAGATGCTGGAATCTTGTGCAAAACACTAAGTGCTGGAGGAACTCAGCAGGTCCTTACCGAAAAAGTCACCTGTCCTTTCTCGGTTGTCTGTTCCGCAGAGAACCTCTAGTACACAAGATTTCAGCATCTGTAGTTCCTTGTTTCTGCTGCGTAAGATGAGTTAGCTTCTCTAATATTTTAAAATAAAATTAATATTTTAAGAATAGCTTCGAGCTCACGTTCATACTGATTGTTGATAGGAAAAAGCATCACAGGGCAAGCCAACACAGGAAAGTTAATGCAAATTATAATCAACTCCATTCTATAAGTAATGAGTAGGCTGCCACTGCAATACAAATAAACAGTGCAAATTTTATTCACATGATGATTAATTATGTAAAAAGTGATTTTTACATGCATCATTTTAGCTAAGAGAAAAAATGTGAAGACTTTCCAAAGAGGAACTTTGAATATTATTCTCTTTGGCCAACAGCTAAGCGCTAAGCAACAATCACATCAAGTTACACGAGGCGCGCTGCAACAGTCTCACTAAAAGTCGAGGGAGGATACGAACAGTACATTTGGAAATGGAGCAGAACTGATAGATTTTCAAATGGGCCGTCTACAGTTTTGAAACCACCACAGAGAAAGAACTTGAGTTGAAACAAGTCTGAAAAGGAGCTGTTTGTTTTGCATATCATTTGTACTCAGAGATTAAGGCAAACCGAAGCTACAGAAGTACATTGAATGTTTGCTATGTCATACAGCAGTAGAAGTGCAAACACTGGCCATTTTATAATAAATTAGTAATCATAAAACAAGGATAATTTAACGTCTGCAAATAGTAAAACAGTATAGTTGAGCTCACAATCTTCATGAGTCAAACGCATTACAGTACGCTTTTAATTATTTGGTTGCATATTACTGCATTCTTTTGCTTTTACATTCCCTAAGAAGGACTTTTTAAAAATCGACTTAAAATTAATGGCCAAACTGCAATCTCAAGGCAAAATGGTTACTCACCATTGAAACGCTATCCTCTGAAGGAAAATCTATGTTTTACAAAGTGGTTTTACAAAAAGTTTTTAAGATGTATACTACGATCCAAGTAAAAGATGCAAAGGAATTAAAAGAAAATCCTTTGTTATCGAATAATAAAACCAATAATGTTCCAACAGAGCAAGAACCTCTCCGCCAAGAAGTGCCCAAACAAACTAGAATGCATCTCAAGCCGTGTTGCTGCCCAAAGGAACTTTCTATTCATTTGAAACTGTTAAAATAATGTTCCATTATAATGTTTCAAGAATTGGCTGACGTGCCCCATACCTAAATACGAGTTCCTTTACCTAGTTCAGTCATAGATAAAGGTTCTACGCCAGCAGAATGAGTGACAGAATTACCAGCTAATCTGATTGAATTTAAGGAAAACCCTTCCTATTTATTATTTAAAGTATGATCATATGACTTATTTCAAATGCTATTGGTTCAGGATGACCTTACTGCTTGAATCTAATCATAGAACATAGACCAAAATCCGCACAGGAACAGGTCCTTCGGCCTACAATGTCTGTGCCTATCTCTCCATTCGCTTCATATCCATGTATCTATCTAAGCGCCCCTTCCATGGCACAATGGTATCTGTTTCCAATGACCTGGCAGCGCGTTCATGGAACCCACCACCCTCTCTGAAAAAAAAAAGTAATGTGCATCTCTTTAAACTTTGCCCCTCTCACCTTAATGACAAGAGGTCCCCCAGTAAAGAGCAATATGCACAATAAATGTGTCCTATGCAATGTTTTTCAAGTTATAAAAATAAATTTATCTTACCAGTGCCTCCCAACTGTTAAAAGGCCGGAGTTCAATAATCTTCTGAGCCTTTTTCAAAGAACACTGAGGTATGAGGTAAAGTTCATCCACAGTGGCATCCTGCAGGAAACTGACAATTTTAGTCCTGTATTCATCTTCAACCTCTTCACCCTCACTGCTGTAGTTTTCATCAAGGGAGCTATCACCACCAGAATTAATCGATTCCACATCAGAATCACTACTGTCTCTCCGAACTATTCTGCTAGCTTTTTGTCCTTTGTGATGCTTTTTAATTTTATTGTTCTGTTCTTTTTTTGATCCAGTTTGTTTTGACTGCACTGATATCTTTTTTGGCTGTGTTTTAAAATTTGAGATACCAACGTTTCCATTTACGTTTTCGGGTTCTGGCTCACAAGGCACTTCATCTACAAATATAAAGAAATAAGTTTCAGTCAAAGTGGAGAGAAAGTTTAAATTTAAACAAAAAATCATCTCTTAGGTTTTAACTAATAAATTCTTAATACAGAGTACTAGATTATCTAAAGCTACATGTGCACTGTGAACCAAGATAAAGGTGTCAATGTCATTAAATTGTTAAGCTGAGAGGCTTAAAAGAAATAAATGTTTTATAAAAGAAACATACAAAAGTAATAGACTAAACAAAGAACTGCAGATACTGGTTAATACATAAAAGGACACAAAGTGCTCAAATAGCTTAGCGGATGAGGCAGAATTCCTGGAGATCCACGTTCTCCAGGGATGCTGCCTGACCCGCTGAGTAACATCAGCACTTTTTGTCCTTTAGATTAATAGGCTATTTGTCCATACAGGCTTGCACCATCATTCACTGAGGCCATGACTGATCATCCCCTTCAGTACCCTGTTCCAGCTTTCATCCATATCCCATGATCCCTTTAACATTCAGATATACATCTATCTTCTTCTAGAGTATGTTATGACTTGGCCTCCACTGCCTTCTATGATATAAAATTCAACAGGTTCACCATGCTCAGGTGAATTTCTCACCATCAGTTCTAAATTATATACCCTTATGCTGATGCTGTTATCTCTGGTTCTGTAATATTCAGCCATCAGAAACTTCTTCCCTGCATCTAGTTTAGTTTATTGTCACGTGCATGCTGACCAGTCAGCAAAAAGCCTATACACGATTACAATCGAGCCATTCACAGTGTACAGATACATGTTAATGGGAATAACGTGAATAATGTTTAGTACAAGATAAAGCCAAATCAAAGACAATCTGAGGGTCTCCAATGAGGTAGGTAGTAGTTCAGGTCTGCTCTCTAGTTGTGGTAGTATGGTTCAGTTGCCTAATAACAACTGGGAAGCAACTGTCCCCGAGGTGTTTTCACACTTTTATATATTTTGCCCGATGGGAGAGGTGGGAAGAGAGAGTGGCCAGCATGCAACTCGTCCTTGATTTCGCTGCTGGCCTTGCCGAGGCAGCGTGAGGTATATGGAGTCAATGGAAGGGAGGTTTGTTTGTGTGATGGTCTGGGCTGTGTCCACAATTCTCTGCAATTTATTGCAGTCTTGGATGGAGCTGTTCCCAAACCAGCTCCTGTAAGTCAAGCAAGTAATTTTTTTTTACAGTTTCAATCAGATCCCCTTATTTTTCAGTGAATTTTGTACAATCTGCAAACATTACATTTTGGCATCCTAATTACGGATTGATATTGTGAAGGCCATTGATCACCGCTTATCAAATGGGAAGTAGCTTGTTGGGTTCGGAGGATTTGTCAGCCTTTAAGCCTTATTAATTACTATTTGTTTAGCGATCCCAATTTCCTTCAATTTGTTCTTTTGTTGACCGCGCAATATCTTATGGAGGCAGATCTAAACAATGCATTTCATTTTATTTTCTACCATTTATTTGTTCCCAATTACTATTTCCATTTTTCTAACCATTGAAAACATGTCTTCAAAAACGTCACTTATTTATAGAAGCTCTTGTGGTCAGTTTTTATGTTCGCTGCATGCTTACATCCATACTCTATCTTTCCCCTTTTAATCAACCTTGCGGATTCTAAACTGTTCCTCATCCTCAGGCTTGCTACTTTTTCAGTATTAATTCATTTAAACTTGTTCTGTAAAAGAGTTTCAGCACGCTAAGATATACAATATGAATACAAGAATATGCACACACATATTGTAATAGAAACTGGATGCAAGCTGGAATGTCACATTTATTATGAGCTAAAGCTGTGACAATTCTAACCTTTTATTTAAGTTAACACTTAAGTTGTGGAACTGTTAAGGGAGTAATTAATTTTAGTGAGGAATGTCACTTTTGACAACATGAAGATTTATAAAATAATTAAAAACATGAAGAATTACAACAATAAACAAAATATATTGGAACAGGTGGATGGAGAGTATTTTCCATAGGTTAGGGAAATGAAAAACTAGAGTGCACAGGTTTAAGGGGAGAGGGAAAGTTGTGCATTATCAAATTAAAGTTAACCTCTATCTCCCAAAACATACACTCAACAACCCAGAGCTCACTGTGCTTTGTGCACTTTCTTAGTAATTTGCCAAAAACTAATTTACTTGATAAAAATGTACTCCGCCGTAGATCACCTGTGAATCTCTGACTCGCCTCAGCACTAAATACTGCAATACTTGCTGCTTGAAACTATGGAAGAAAATATTCTAAGTTTGCATATTTCCCTTGACAAGCTTTTTTTTGAAAGCCCTTTCAAGCTTTGACTTTAAACAAAAGAACAAAATAGAGATAACCTGAATCATCATTGGCAAACACCTGCAAGGCTTCCAAGGCCTCCCAGTAGGACCAGTCATGTTCTTCCAAGACCTCCCTAAGCTCCTAATAAAGAAAATAATAAAATGCAATGACAACAATGATAAAATTAATCTTTTTACTCGAACTACATTAAATTAAGCTTATAGAGCTTATAATGATCAATTCCTATAGTGAACCTTTATTCTGACAACATAATTGACACCGTTGTTGGGTCATGGTATTTACCAAGGCTATGATCAAATATTCAGTGCCAAGTATTTACATGCAGCAAATTATCCATTAGCATTATTTGACCCCTTACTCCATTGTTGGAATAAGCATTGTGCAAGTTATTAAATATTAAGTTTCATACTTTTGATTTTCATTAGTTTATATTTACGATCATTGAAATGGACTGTGATAGATCTCCTCGATGGTAGGGAGGTCAGAGCCGATGATGGACTGGGCAGTGGTTGCAACTTTTTCCAGCCTTTTCCGCTCCTGGACGATCAAGTTGCCAAACCAAGCCACGATGCAACTGGTCGGCATGCTCTCTACTGTGCACCTGTATAAGTTCGAGAGAGTCCTCCTTGACATACCAACTCTCTGTAATCTTCTCAGGAAGTAGAGGCACTGATGTGCTTTCTTTATAATTGCATCAGTGTTCTAGGACCAGGACAGATTTTCGGAAATATGCATGCCCAGGAATTTGAAGTTCTTGACCTTTTCCACCATCGACCCGTTGATATAAACAGGACTGTGGGTCTGCATTCTACCCTTTCCAAAGTCCACCATCAGTTCCTTGGATTTGCTGATGTTGAGAACCAGGTTATTGTGCTGGCATCATTTGGTCAATCAGTCGATCTCACTTGTATACTCTGACTTGTCCCCATCAGTGATACGTCCCACAACAGTGGTGTCGCCGGCGAATTTGATGATGGAGTTCGCACTATGACCGGCTACGCAGTTATGAGTATAGAGTGAGTACAGCAGGGGGCTGAGCACGTAACCTTGAGATGCTCCCGTGCTGATTGTTATCGAGGATGACACATTTCCACCAATACGGACAGACTGTGGTCTGTGAATGAGGAAGTCGATGATCCAATTGCAGAGGGATGCGCAGAGACCCAGATCTGAGAACTTGGTAACCAGTTTGGAGGGGATGATGGTATTAAATGCCGAGCTTTACTTTGAAGAATGAGATTGTAGATAATAGGAAGCCACAACCTATTAGTTGGTGCCACAATCGGCACCAACTCATTTTGCAAGCTATTAAAATAGACACCCCAATCAAAAATCAATTTCTGACCAGGCAGCATGCAACTAACCAGCTGGGTTTGAAAGAATTCAAATTACATCCTAAAAGTAAAAGATATTTAAAATTATTTTTTAAGGAGAATTTACTTACCTCTTTATCTAAACCTGGAAACTTATTGTGCAGCTTTCTCAGTAAAGAGTCTTTTTTTTCATAATCTTCAATGGAATCTTGTGACTCAAGCTAAATTAAATGGGGTTACAAAATGTGTCACGTAGGTATAAAAATTGAATGCGTCAATGTAATCAGCAACGGTTTGAAGACATTTTATATTCTTATTTTATTACAACATATCACCAGTTTAATGATTTATGAATACACACGTGCAAATTTCCCCAACCCTTTAAGTAATCACATCTATTTCTCGGCCTTTAATTGTCTGTATGACAATTGGTTCTGAAAGCAAAACTAAACGTAACTGGAGAAACAACAATAAGAATCATTTATATTTCAAAGAGAGAAAATGTTCCAATTGTGTGCTAGTCTTAAACTCAAGCAAGTTACAAAACTGAGAAAAATAAATACAATTCCTGTTTCATAAGATGGTAACTGAAATGATTTCTTGTTTGTAAATTTACCCATGTAGGAGAATTAACATTGTCTAATTCTCAGGATGCTGGGCCTGTTTCCATGTTTTATTTCTAAACTAAACTACAAGTCTTTACAGTTAAAATAGATGTAGATCCTGATGTTGTAGTCCATAAAAGAACCAATGACACAGCGTCAGAGACCCGGGATCAATCCTGACTACAGGTGTTGTACTGTACGGAATTTGTATGTTCTTCCTGTGACCTGCATAGATTTTATCCGGTTTTCTCCCACACTCCTAAGCCTCACAGGTTTGTAGGTTAATTGGTATGGTATAATTGTAAATTGTCCCAGGCATGTGTAGGATTGTGTGAATGTGCAGGAATCGCTGGTTGGCACGGACTTGGTGGGCCGATGGACCTGTTTCCGCGTTATCGCCAAACTAAACTAAAGGTAAACAGAAGAATACAAGCAGACAGGAAGTATCAAGTCCAATATTTAGATGTGCATGGGAATTTGGGTATGTATGTGTTTGTACATGCTTCAGTTGTAATGGCAATGTTTCATAGAATGTTTAGCACCAATTGGATTTGTATCTCAATCAGAATAATGGTAAATCAGTCACGGAGTTATACAGCATGTATACAGATTCGACCCAACTTGTCCATGTCGACCCGTCCAAGTGGGTCCCATTTGGAACATATCCAGTGCAGATGGATCTACACTTGCGGTTATATTAGGATAGAAAAGCTTATTTGGGACCTTAAATCCAAGGGCAACTTTTCCTCCAGAAAAAGTGACAAGTGCTAACCCATTACCACTGACCACATAATTTATCTGCTTCACATCCTCCAGATGGAATGAGTAAACTGTAGTGTGGGGTTATTTGTTGGTCAAATCAAAAAACACTGACTGGAAAACAGGGTCAGATTGTGGGCAGGCATGAACATGCTTGACAAATTGAATTTATTCATAATTTTAACCACAGTGATAAATCAGTGTCTTCAGCTCACTTTAAAATAAGGGTTATCCATCAATATTGCAATTATAAAGTAGAGATGGTATTTGAATTTCAAACTGAGTTTCCCCAAACCAATTTAATCTCTTTGTAACGTTCATGTCAGTTCGGCCAAAACAGAATTAGTTAAATGAGAAATGTTCAAAAAGTACATTACAACTACTGAAGCAGCCCAACAAATAAAGCGGGCCATCTGGCAAGAAAGATTTTGGAACTAAACCCTAGTTCCTTATTAATTTTGTTATCTATGACCTACCCAGATAAATGCACAGGATTTGTTATTAGATTAGATTATATTTGTTATCTGTAAAATTAAATATGATGCTGCCCTGGCTTTAAAACAAATCAACAAACTTAAAGAAAGAGAAAACAGTAGAACAGTCAGTCAAGATTTAAGAATGTGTTCGGGTGTTTATTTAAACATTCATCTAGAATTTCTGTCTTTCTATTTCTAAGTTCTTGTGTATTTGATTTAACATAATCTCTAATTTGTAAATATCTAAAATATTCTTTTGAGATAAATGTCAACACCTAGAAGCCAACCTAACGCACTCATTTACCAAATGTATAAAAATTACTAATTTTTGGTCAGATATTTTTAAGATAATTTCGAAGGTAGTTAATACAAATTTGTCTCCAGATTCAAAATTAATCATATTAGGTATATTAGAAACTGATCAATCACTAACAATAAAACAACAATTTTTTATCGATTATAGTTTAATAATTGGTAAAAAATTAATATTAAGATTTTGGAAAGGTCCTACCTCCCCCACTATCAAAATGTGGATTACAGAAATGTCGGAGACACTTCATTTGGAAAGATTAAGACTTGTCCTCTCGGACAGGCTAGACCAGTTTAGAGGAACATGGTCTCCATTTATTGATTATCTAAAGGGACAAATTAGCTTGGTTCGAGGGCCTGACTGAAACCTGAACGAGGAATGGATGAAGAATCATATATAATAGATCACTGATATATCTCCAATGAAGTATAGAATGTTTAAAACTCCACTCACATTATTGATTTTCTATTTTTACTCTTATTTTAATTTTCTTTATTATTTATTTCTATTAATTTCTTTCTATATTAAAAATAATAAAAAATATAGAAGTATAAACAAGAATGACTGTAAATTTTAAAAATATTAAGAATGTATGTGATGAATAGTATATTCTTTTGTTTTTTCTCTCACATTTTAAATTGTCTTAATATGTATTTACTTCTAATAAAAAATATTAACAACAAAAAAAAGATTTAAGAATGTGCATAAATTTATAAAGCCAGAGTTTGAGAAAACGTTGTGCTCATCAGTAAATTAAGAATTTCCAGACAAGATGAAAAACAATTTGTTTTTAAAATACCCTTGATATCCTGGCTTTACACAAGTACTTATGAAAGTTAATATACCACATCTATAACACTGGCAGTAGAATAATGTTGAATTAGGTTCCCCAGGTGAACAAAATCAAACCAAAGTAAAACATATATTCCTTTACACCTACCTTTAACTTATTTTTAATATATTTTACCAAACTGTTCAGCAGACGAAGCTGCTATGATAATTTTAACATCATTAAATATTTTTGCATTCAAATCAGCAAATTAAAACAAAAGAGAGTTGGAATAGGTTTCTGGCAGCTCTAATTCAAGACCTACTCGATTAGTTTTCTTCTTCTTTGCGGCAATGGAAATAGGAAGATCATCACTTTCATCAGAACTGTTATTTTCGAGTGTGCCCAGTTTCCTTTTCCGAGGAGTGGCTGAAATCATAAAGACAAGCTTTCAATTGCCTACTTTTCCCCATGCAGTCTTGTTCATTATCTGTCAATAGATTACAATGTATTCAGCCATAACAAAACCTAGAGATTAAGAATGCATCAATATTTAATTCATTTTTGGATGAGATAGTAACATGGCTACATTTTACAGCCCATTGCTTAGGAGCACTTAACAACATGGTAAGTTGCCTTCTTGAACTGTAGTTTGAAAACACATACCTCCAGATTTAGGAATTTCTTCCCAGCTGTTATCAGGCAATTGAACCATCGTATCACCAGCTAGAGAGTGGTCCTGACCTCCCATCTATGTTATTGGAGACTATCTTTATTCTATCTTTACCTTGTGCTAAATGTTATACCCGTATCTGTACACTGTGGACGGCTTGATTGTAATTGTGGTTTTTTCCCTGACTGGATAGCATGCAACAAAAAAGACTTTCACTGCACTTTGATGCACGTAACAAAAATAAATTATTCATAAACCTAGTCTATCCTGAAGGTACTCTTAGACCTACCTACAATTATGTTGTCAAGTTTAATGAAAACTATTCCAATCGTTTTAATTTTATCCAATTGTAAATGACTTTACATGGATGTAGTCAGTTTACATTCCTCTAATGTCAAATGTTCATCACACACCCACCAAAGGTCAATTCTCTTTAAGATGGTTACAAAACTACCATCTTGGGTCTTACACAAGTCCAGTAATTAACGACGTCAAATTTGGGTTCTGTGACAAAATGAGGAAGAAACAGGAAAACAAGTACACTGTTGATTTTTTGGCAACTGTTCGACTGGCACCTCCTTTAATCTGAACAAAATTACGAGCGCGCACTTGAAATTTACTGGGAGGCCACAGATTGCATTGCGGCTGGTGAGAACTATTTTGGTACGTGTACCTCCGTCCCAAAAAAAATAAATAGCTTACATCTGCAGTTGTTGGTGGTAGAGATCTAGCAGTTCATGGTGCTTTAGACGCAGGTGTGGTATAATTAGTGGGTCAGAGGTGTATTGTTGAATTATTATTATGTTGGTCTGGCAAAACGTATAATTTGGCATGGCACTGGAACCAAGGGTGCCAGAAAATCAATGGTGTACCTGTACATGCAAGATGGAGTATGCATACAAACCTTGTTCCTACAGTGCCCTAATGATATTTGGGACAAAGACCCATCATTTATTTATTTGCCTCTGCACTACAATTTGAGATTTATAATAGAAAAATTCACATGCGGTTAAGTGCACATTATTAAAATCTGACAAAGGCCATTTTTATACATTTTAGTTTCACCATGTAGAAATTACAGCAGTGTTTATACATAGTCCCCCCATTCCAGGGCACCATAATGTTTGGGACACATCAATCTCATGTAAATGAAAGTAGTCTAATATTTAGTTTATATATTGTTTATATATTCTATTTCATTTTGATATTAGTATTACTTTCATTTACTTTCATATTAGTTTAGTATTTTGTTGCTGATCCTTTGAATGTAAAGACTGCTTGAAGTCTGCGATTCATGGACATCACCAGTTGCTGGATGTCTTCTCTGGTGATGCTCTGCCAGGCTTGTATTACACCCATCTTTAGCTTATGCTTGTTTTGGGGGCTAATCCCCTTCAGTTTTCTCTTCAGCATATAAAAGGCAAGCTCAATTGGGTTCAGATCAGGTGATTGACTTGACTCAAGAATGGACCATTTTTAGCTTTGAAAAACTCCTTTATTGCTTTAGCATTATGTTTGGAATCATTGTCTTGTTGTAGAATGAACCGCCGGCCAATGGGTTTTGAGGCATTTGTTTGAACTTGAGCAGATAGGATGTGTCTATACACTTCAGAATTCATTATGCTACTACCATTAGCAGTTGTATCATCAATGAAGATAAGTGAGCCAGTACCTTCAGCAGCCATACATGCCCAGGCCATAACACCCCTACCACCATGTTTCACAGATGAAGTGGTACACTTTGGATCTTCGGCAGTTCCTTCTCTCCTCCATACTTCTCTCTTGCCATCACTCTGATGTAAGTTAATCTTCGTCTCATCTGTCCACAAGACCTTTCTCCAGAACTGTGGTTGCTCTTTTAAGTACTTCTTGGCAAACTGTAATATGGCCATCCTAATTTTGCAGCTAACCAGTGGTTTGCATCTTGCAGTGTAGCCTCTGTATTTCTGTTCATTAAGTGTTCAGCGGACAGTGTTCATTGACAAATCCACATCTAACTCCCAAAGAGTGTTTCTGATCTGTCAGATGGGTGTTTGGGTTTTTTTCTTTATTATAGAGACAATTCTTCTGTCATCTGCTGTGGAGGTCTTCCTTGGCCTGCCAGTCCCTTTGCGATTAGTAAGCTCACCAATGCTCTCTTTCTTCCAAACAGTTGATTTTGGTAAGCCTAAGGTTTGGCTGCTGCCTCTAACAGTTTTATTATTGTATCTCAGTCTCATAATGGCCTCTTTGACTTTCATTGGCACAACTTTGGTCCTCATGCTGATAAACAGCAATAAAAGTTTCAAAAGGTGATGGAAAGACTGGAGGAAATACTAGGTGCTGAGAGCTCTCTTATACCTGCATTAAGCAATTAAACACACCCGAGCAATTACAAACACCTGTGAAGCCGTGTGTCCCAAACATTATGGTGCCCTGAAATGGAAGGGGGGGGGGAGGGGAGAGAACGGGGACGGACGACGACGACGACTATGTATAAACACTGCTGTAATTTCTACATGGTAAAACCAAAATGTATAAAAATGGCCTTTAATAAAATCTGACAATGTGCACTTTAACCACATGTGATTTTTTTCTATTACAAATTGTGGAGTACAGAGGCAAATAAATAAATGATGGGTATTTGTCCCAAACATTATGGAGGGCACAGAATATATTTTCACATTCCCTATTATGCAGTAGATATTAATTGTAATTGTAATTAATTATGACAAGTATGTAAAAATACAAGAAATTTGATACAATAGTTTGTAAATTCAACTGTGGCGAAACTGGAAGGCACCATCGACAAATTCTTAACACAATTCATGTTTTGAGAATAAACACAACTGTAAATATTGAAACAATTTTTAAAAAACTGAGCAAAATAGGATGGTACTATTTTTATATCACTAAATTATTTTAGCTTATTGCACTTCATGGTAAAACCACTGAGGGCAAAAGGGAAAAAACAAGTGTAGCAAAAAGTTATTTTGGTGAACGAGGGTGTAAAATGTTGGTGCCATTTTCTACACAATCAAAGCAGTATCACAACTCTCAAACAATTTAGGTGGAAGAGGCCTTTGGTCTACTCGTCACTAAATGAAGGAAATGCAATTATGTTTCATTTCTCCTTACATTCAAGACACGATGTGCATACACCATACATTGTTTATATATTCTATTTCATTTTGATAAATAGCTACAGTAGGATTCAGCGCTTGCGGCAGCATCTATGGAGCGAAGGAAATAAGCAACGTTTCGGGCCGAAACCCTTCTTCAGACTCACGTCAGAAGGAGGCTTTCGGCCCGAAACATTGCTTATTTCCTTCGCTCCATAGATGCGGGCCGCACCCACTGAGTTTCTCCAGCATTTTTATCTACCTTCAATTTTGCAGCATCTGCAGTTCCTTCTTAAACTTAATGAGAGATTGTCTGCTTGGTTGTATATCATTTGAAGGAAGAGTATCTTAAAGTATATGATCAAGTGAACAAACAGTTGCAAAACAATGCTTTCAATTTACATTGGATTCTTAATTATGGAGTATCCAAGCACCTGGCCTTCAGCTGCTTTAAAATCTCAATTTTATTGTCATTCACTCAATGAGTAATATGTATTTTATACACTGCATGTTCAATAGGAAGCCAAAAACCCAATTCACTGCCTGCTCAGTGTTTACGTTCTGACCAAGTAATAGTCGACATCTTAAGATTTTTTTTTAAATTTGCAAACTCGGAAAGCATGGTGTTACTCTATCATTTTGCAAAATTTATTGTAAACAAAGTGACCACAATAAACTTGAATTTGGACAACACTATCAATAGAAAAGCCCAAGGCAGGTCACAGTGATATCAACTTTGATCTGATATAGAACCAGGTAAGGGGGTAACGATTACAGCGGATGAGCAGAAATTTGCACAAAGAACTAAGTTTTAATGAGCATGTTAGGAGGAGTGAGACAAAGATGGCTGGTGACCAAAATTGAAGCAGTTTCTGATATGGCATGCTTTCCAAAGTTGAAGCGATGAAAACCTTATGGGCAATAGGCCAAAAATAGATGCAGCGATCACTGAGGCCTTTATGACCAGAGGAGCTTACAGAGACAGGGAAGGGAGAGGCTCGGGAACAACTTGTAAACAATGAACAAGCAAATTTAAAACAGAGCCCAGAGGCCATAGCTGGTTAGCAAGCTTTGCTGCTGCAGTGGGGTGAAGGGAGCATGATGCAAATTATCCAAATGAGTTAGTCAATTTTTGGATGAGCTCCATAATGGAAGAGACCAGCCAGCAGAAAATTGGAATGGTCGAGTCTTCAGGAAACAAAATACTTGGATGAGATTATTTTAATAGCAGATGAGCTAAGGCAGGGGCAAAGTTAAGAGCTATAATGGAGGTAGGTTGAAATATATCTTGGGGAGAAACCAGATATGTTATCATCTGGTCAACAAGCCACCTTGGTGCCAGTTCTGGTATAACTCAACTGGTCAGGCAGCACCATCTCTGGGGAACATGGATAGGTGACATTTTGGATCAGGACACAGAAACATCATCTATACATGTTTTCCAGAGATGCTGCTTGACCCACTGAGTTACTACAGGACGTTCAAGATGGAACTGCAGATGCTGTAAAATCGAACTTAGACAAAAGTGCTGGAGAAACTCAGTGGGTGCGGCAGCATCTATGGAGCAAAGGAAATAGGCAACGTTTCGGGCCGAAACCCTTCTTCAGACTAATGCAGGGTGGGGGAGGGCGGGAAGAAGAAAGGAAGAGGAGGAGCCAGAGGGATGAGGGAGAGCTGGGAAGGGGAGGAGACAACAAGGGCTACCGGAATTTGGAGAAGTCAACTGGAGAAGTTACTACAGGACCTTGTGTCTCTTTTTATAAGTCGGCATTTGCAGTTCCGTGTTTCTACAAGAGTTAATTAGGATTCATACAAAAATATTTCATTCTGAATTTCCTGTCCAAAATTGGACATAATGAACTTCAGGCAAATTAATAAGGTTTACTGCATGCAAGTCTTATTGCTGATGGGGTCAGGGCTACCAGGTTGCATCAATGTTGAGGTTGCAAACTCCTTTGCCCAACACAAGAAATTGCAGAGATTGTAGATGTATTCCAGTCCATCACACAGACCAGATTTTTCACCATTGACTCCACTTACATTTCACACTGCCTAGGAAAAGTCGCCAACAGAATCAAGGAGTTGTCCCTCCCTGGTCAATCCTTCTGTCCAGCCAAAGAGACGGAAGCTTGAAGCCGTGCACCACCAGGTTGTGAAAAAGCTTCTTCCCCTCTTATCAGGCTTCTGAACGCTTGTTCTATAAGCCAGGGTACTGTCCAAGTCACCTCTACCCCATTGCAGACTTAGGCCTATTAAACTGATGCTCTACAATGCTGAGAACTATGTTTTGCACTGTATCGTCCCTTGAAGGCTACATTCTGTAGTAGGGATCTCAGTTGCCATGGTTGGCTTAAGATGAAACAATTATTTTTATACCAGTAAGATGCACCAATTGCTAAATTAAATGGGCTATGCAAATATACTTTATTCTGGAATTTGGTTCCTCTGCAGAAATGGAATTGAGTTTTGGAAGTGAAGTGCAATGTGCACGTACTAATACAATTATCATGTGTTAAGCGGCTGAAATTCCATTCCTTCTGCCCAAGCAATTTAAAATTAGTCACTGCAACATAATGTAATTTTAATATATACCAGTAGTACATCCAATAAATGGAAACATATTCTCACGTTAAACTCCAGGACTCATCCAAACATTTGTCCCACACAATCAATTATTTATATTCCATTATAATAGTTTCTACTCAAACCATTCAGTTGCAGAGCTCATGGATAAGCTTCATCCACAATCAAAAGCTTTGAACTTGACAGTCTTTCTTTTAGTCTTTTCATCATCACCTTTGGAAGCTTTTATTGGTATTTATCAACAAGAGGACCAAAGATGTGCCAATGCAAGTCAAAGAAGCCATTATGAGACTAAGAAACAAGAATAAAATGGTTACAGATATCAGCCAAAAGTCATGGACTGATGAGACGAAGATTAACATATTTGAGCGATGGCAGGAGCAAAATATGGAGGAGAGAAGGAACTGCCCAAGATCCAAAGCATACCACCTCATCTGTGAAACACAGCAGTGGAGATGTTATGGTCTTGTCTACTCTGCTGTTCAATCATGGCTGATCTATTTCCCTTTCAACCCCATATTCCCACCGTCTCCCCATAACCTCCGACACCCTTAATAATCAAGAATCTTTCAATATACACTTTAAAAATATCCATTGATGGCCTCCACGGCCATCTGTGGCAATGAATTCCACAGATTCACCACCCTTGAACCAAATAATTTTCTCCTTGTCCCTTTTCTAAAAGCACATCCTTTTATTCTGAAGCTATGACCTCTGGTCCTAGACTCTCCCACTAGTGGAAACATCATCCACTCGTTCCAGGCCTTTCACTATTCGGTAAGTTTCAATGAGGTCCCCCCTCGTCCTTCTAAGCCAGGGGTCGGGAACCTACGACCCCGGGCCAAATGCGGCCCTTAACCCGAAATCATCCGGCCTGCAGGCAGATTCCCCCCCCCCCCCCCCCCCCGTAATCATCCGGCCCGCCGAGCACCACAAGCGTGGCCGAGCTCTGGCTGTACCGTATGCTGCGCAAAGCTGCAGGCACAGCCGCGCACCTTCTGTGAACACGTTTAAGAAAGAACTGCAGATGCTGGAAAATCCGATGGTAGACAAAAATGCTGGAGAAACTCAGCGGGTAAGACATGCAAGGATTGCATGAGGATGCCTCAACCGCTGAATTTCTCCAGCATTTTTGTCTGCCTTCTGTGAACACGTGATTTGATGCCTGCCATCCGGGGCGGGATCCATGTGTACACGTGATAGATGTGGCCCGCCATCCACTCACAGACATGCGTCTCGGCCCCTATGCAGAACAAGGTTGCCGATCCCTGTTCTAAACTCTAGCAAGTACAGGCCCAGTGATGTTACATGCTCATCATATGTTAACCCAACCATTCCTGGATGCAGTTTTCAGTTGCTATGATATAATTATCATATGGTTTTCCTCTGCATCCTGCCTTTACAAAAATAACTAATTTGAAACTGAAGTTTTTCTTTCCTAACCTGACCAGAAGAGAAGAGGATGATGAGGACTTTAATCGTCCTTCCTGTGTTAAAAGCTTCCAGAACCTGTTCAAAACAATATGGTTTCTAGCCATTTCGATAAAAATATCCAACTAGGCTTTTCTATGGAACCAAGGTTTCAAACCAGTTTTATAACACATCACATTGTGATATTTTCCACACCATCAACAACCAATAACAGAATGTCATTACCAGCACATTCATACTACATCTATTATAACATAATTTAATATACCAAGTTAAACATATTAATTCTTCCCATTTCAGTCCAAATTCATACCCATTTCTACAAAAGCAAACTGATTGATTAAATGAGTTTTACAGATGCAAATTTACTTTTGTAGTGGTTAAAACAGCTGTCATTTGGCACACATGCTCTTTAAAAATGTTTGTAAAAGCAAATGTGTTGGGGTGGTGCCTTAACATGCCTGGATGAGATTATTGAACATGTAAATAGGTCATATTTTTGTTCTATTGTATTTTAAATATTGCAAATTGTTAAATGATGCCACATTAAAGACGGAATATAACGAAGCATAATCTGGATATGATTTTAGCTACCATTCACAGCAATTTCGTGGGAAGGAGTTCAAATGCACTACTTTTATTTCAGAAACAAGCGTACCAATGGTATTGAATGTGAACAAAAAGAATAATCTTGTGGGAAAACACAATGCTCAATATTCAACAATTACGTTAACTGATGGAAAATACTTTCAATCATCCTTTGATAACTGCATTGCCATAAGATTTAAAAGGCATTAAATCACCTGTCACTAATTTTGCACAGCTTGCAAGACTAGATTTTTTAAAGAATGAAAAGTTAAATGTTAATGTCCTCAATGAGTGTAAATATAATCACAAGGACATAATCGAAGGACTCTCTCAACCCCTCCATTGTCTCTAAATTGTTAAGACTGATTCGGTACAGGCTATCCACAAAAAAAAATGGTTGCAGTGAGAAATCAGATTCACCAGAATTTGGTTTAGTTTATGGTCACGTGTAGCAAGCTTTTGTTGTGTGCTAACTAGTCAGCCGAAAGGCAATACATGATTACAATTGAGCCATGATAACAGCTGGGAAGAAACTGCCCCCGATCCTGAAGGTTTGCATTTTCATACATCTTTCCCTCTTGCCTGGTGGGAGAGAGGAGAAAATAGAGTGGCCAGGATGCCACTGGTTCTTGATCATGCTGGTGGCCTTGCCGAGGTAACACGAGGTGTAAATTGAGTCAATGGAAGAGAAGTTGGTTTGTGTGATGGTCTGGGCTACGTCAACAATTCTCTGCAATTTCTGTCAGTCTTGGATGGAGCTGTTCCCCATTCATGCTGTGATACATCCTGATAAAATGCTTTCTACGGCGCATATGTGTAGGTTGGTGAGAGTTGATGAGGACTTGCCCAACATGTTTGTTCTAATTCAGCTAAATTTGGCACAACAGACAGCCAGCAGTTGCATATGGAATCCCCATATGCCAGTCAGCTTAATTTAGTACATATTTTATGGAACAAATTTAAGACAATAATTTTTTCATATACTTTGTGAATGGGACATACTGTTTTCCTTATAGAAAATGGCCTTACCTTGTTCTCTGAATATGATTATAGCTATAGCTGCATCCAATGTACTTGTTGACTCAATTACCTTGATGAGAGAGAAGGAAAATAAAGAGAGTGGTATTAAAAACATTTTGTAGAACTGTGCATTCATCCCAGATTAATTTCAGAACAGTTATAATCTATGGTGCTACTCTCAATTCCTCTTAAGTTTATTCAGCAAGGAACCAAACCATCTATATTTTGTAGATCCTAAAATTAATCCTCGATGTGTTCTCAGTTCTATAATTTCTACAGGGCAATGTTAATATCTGGATTCCTTCTGCTAATATAGTACGGAAAATTAAAATGATTATGATGATACTGGCAGTAACTTGTCACAATCTCTGCTGGTTAGTACAATTTACTTTCCTTCTTTGTTAAATATGACTTTGTTAAAAGTCCATGATTAATTGGAGCCAGCCTTCAAATGCCCATATGATGAACGCCCTTATTACCATTCATTCTTGTCTTCAAGTAAATCATAATCATACTTTATTAGCCAAGTATGTTTTGCAACGTACAAGAAATTTGATTTGCCATAGTCATACCATTAAAAAGTAACAAAACACACAAAATACATTTTAACATGAACATATTCCTCTCCATGATGGACGGGGAAAAAAAGTTCACTCTTCTTTTCTTTGTTCTCCCGCGGTCGGGGACCTCGAGCCTTCTGTTGACGGGACGATCTTGGCTCCAGTCGGGCCCTCCGCGTCGGGGGCGATCAAGCTCCTGCATCGGGGGGATGTCAGCTTCCCCCGCTGGGCAATCGGACCCCAGGTCGGGGCTGGTTGAACCATCTGCGTCGTTTGGAGTTTCCCGACATCGGTCTCTACCCGAGACTGCGAGCTCCTCGATGGTGAAATCCACAGGCTGCGGTTGGACCGTTGATGCCAGGCAAGGGATCGGTTTCGATGGTAGGTCCACGGCCCCGCTGTGGGGCTCAAAGTCAGTCCCGAGCAAGGCCTCCAGCTGCATGATGTTAGGCTGCAGAGCGACCGGAGATACGATCCAGAAAACAATCACATCTCCGGCAAGGTAACAGATTGAAAAAAAGTTTCCCCCGACCACTTCCCCCACATAAAACAAACCAGAGACCATTAACACAAACATTTAAAACACACTAAAAATAACAAAAAAAAGACAGAAAGACCGACTGTTGGTGAGGTTGCCACTGTGCTGCGCCCCCTGGTGGCATATATCATGCAGACTATAGATTAGTTTCCCACAATAAAATCATATACAACATCACCATTTTGTAGAATAAATCCTGAGGCATAGAACGTGGCATTGCTTAGATCTTGGGAAATCTCGGTCAGTGTGGGAAAATTGGGCCGAAGGGCCCATTTCATGCTGAATAGCTATGTCTCAGTCCCTGACCCCCCCCACCCCCACCTCCACAATTCTGTCTCCCTCTGTGGCCTTAGACCACTATCCCTGCCCTCAACTCTTCCTCCAACAAAGTAAGGAAAAAATAAGTTATATAAGAGTTCCTGCCTTGGCAAACTTAGAACTCGATTTTGACTGCCACATTGGAGAGCAACATTGGAGAGAACGGGACTGTCATCAGCTAGTGCTATGTGAAACTGTTTCTCATCTGGAAATAGCAATTTCAAACTAGGACTGGAGAAAACTCTCTCCAAAAGATTCCCTATATTACTGAGGGGAAATCACTTGCAGCTTCTTGGCCAACCATGAGAATAGTCACAATTAATAATGTAACCTGTTGTACAAAGGGGAGGTAGCGATGCAGAAGAATTCAACATCCCCTAAACAAGGCAAGGAATTTGGACATTACAACTTTGGCAGAAAGCAGCTAATTTTACCAAGTCTAAGTCTTAAACCAAAGGATCCTTAGAGCACACCTTCTGCATGTTTTCACCACTCAAGAGGCAAAGTGTTTTCATTTTGCTCCACAAAAATATTCACATTCCACTTTTAGACTTTAGACAAGACACAGCCTGGAAAGAGGCCCTTTGGCCCATCGAGTCCATGCCAACCAGTGATCATCCCATGCACTAACACCATCGTACACATTAAGAACAATTTACAATTTACAGAAGCCAATTAACCTTCAAACCGGTAAGTTTTTGGAGTGTGGGAGGAAACCGGAGTACCCAGAGCTAACCACGCGGTTACGGGGGAATGTACAAACTCCGTACAGAAAGCACCTGCAGTCAGGACCAAATCTGCGTCTCTGACACTATAATGCACCATGCATCATTCAATCAAATTCATGATTTTTAGTGTTTGCTGTCATAGAAGTTAAAATTGCAGAATTGTAAATATATAATCAGTTCTTTGGTGTCTCTAAGGTAGACAAAAATGCTGGAGAAACTCAGCGGGTGAGGCAGCATCTATGGAGCGAAGGAAATGGGTAACGTTTGAAAGTCTTAGGTGTCTCTAATATTTTCAGGTATTTTCTTTCGACAGAAATGCTAATTTGTTAGCAGCAACATATTCTCCTTCCCCTCTGCTTGCATGCAAAGAAATACTACACACTTCTCGACAGTGACCACATCAACCATGCCGCTTGCTCATCAATCGATGCTCTTCTCATGCTCCGCAAACACCAATTTCCAGTCTTTGGAATGTGGGTACTTGGTTTGGCTGCCATTTAGCTACAACTATTCATTACAAGAATGCAGTGGCTCTGCCATGAACAGTACTTTTCTGGTTCACTATAGGGGGGCAGTTATATTCAGTCAAGTTGGCATGGGACCACAAGCATGTACTAGCTAGAATGTGTCATTATATCAGTGTCAGAATCAGCTTGCATTTCACTAATTGACCATGGCTGCTATTGACTCACTAATTCTCAATTTTAGTGCCCTTCCCTCCACAGACTAGAGAAACATTTATAACTATCAAAGATAACCACCTAATCTTGCGTCGAGGTACCTTTAGTTAATGTCACCCTATTAGCTATTCCATAATGGTGTACGATAATGCAACACCAAGGTTGAAATTAAAAATGTGCCAAGTAACCAGCATCAAATTTGAGTTTGAATATTAATCCATAAAAATTAAATTTACTCGCTATTTTTAGTTCTCTAATTTCCATATGATACTCCTGGAAAATGGTGATCCCCTCCATACAAGCACATGCACGCCAACAACCTCCCTGCGGGGCCACTCTACAGATGTATTAGCGGAACTATGTCTTTACTATATTTTTAAACTAGCAAGTCTTTGGACAATGTGTTGTTTTCCCTACCCCTCTTTTTCCAATTCTGCAATGAAAAATTTTGACTTCTGTTATTGAAAAAACTATAAATAATGAATTTGCCTTTGTATTTGTTTAAGAGGATGTTGCCAGGACTGAAGGGCCTGAGCTATAGGGAGAGGTTAAGCAGGCTACAAAATTATTCCTTGAAGCGCAAAAGAATGAGGGATGATCTTATAGAGGTGTGCAAAATCATGAGAGGATTAGATTGGTTATTTACCCAGAGTATGGGAATCAAGAACCATAGATTTAAGGTAAGGGACAGGGTGGTGTGGGGGAGGGGGGAGAAGGATTTAATAGGAACCCCAGGGGCAACTTTTTTTTTTACATACAATGGAACGGGCTGCCAGAGGAGGAAGTCGAGGCTGGTTTTCAAGAAACATTTGAACAGGTGTTCATGTTCAAGAAACATTTGGACAGGTACATGGATAGGAAAGGACTAAAATTGAATGATTCAACTAAAAAATGTTAACCAAAGTCCAAAAAACACTATCCTAACTGATGTCAACGTAAGAATCCATGCATGTTCTCAGTTACACAAGCATATCAGCAAAAAGCTGGTACGAAGCATCAGATTATAATTATAAAATGTTATACATTTCTGAACTTACTTGCATTAGTTCATCAACAGATCTACTTGGAAATATCTCTCTAAGTTTTTGTAGTTTGGTATCTGTACTGATCACCGTATCTGTGCTGATCTGAGATGTGTCGCTGCAGTCCAAAGATGACCCATTAGCTTCTGGCAAAACGCTGTCAGATGAAACGTCAACAGTGCCATTTCTGAAAATTAAATAGTGTGCACATATGAATAATCTCCATACAATATCTGTACAAATAATGGTAATAACCTTGTCATGGATGCTCCATTATTTAATATAATGTAACATCAACTCCATTTACCTGCTCCACCTTCAAACTTTCCTTAGTGTCTTTAGAGATACACCGTGGAAACAGGCCCACTGAGTCCACTCCCACCACCGATCATGCCATACGTTAGAATTATCCTACACATTTGGGACAATTTTTACCAAAGCAAATTAACCTACTCACGTGTACGTCTTTGGAATGTGGGAGGAAACAAGAGCATCCAGAAAAAGCCTATGTGGTCACAGGGAAAACGAACAAACCGTACAGACAACACCTGTAGTCATGATTGAACCTGGGTCTCGGTAGCGGTAAGGCAGCAACTCTACCACTGTGCCAAAGCTGCTACAGGTCTTGATCTTAAATACATCAAGCATATAAAACCTACATAGCTAGAAGGTCAAATATAAATTAACACATTTCTCAACTCATTAAGATGATGATTTTATTTTTATAACCTCTCACTATAGCTTAGTGGTAAGTGAGCCACAAATTAATATTGGTCTTGACCAGGAAGAATTCTTGACCTATAATGGCCGTTGGCACTCATTACTAAAAGGAGGGGGAGGGTAATTTTAAATAGGGATACCAATAGCAGTTTATTGCCATCTCTTGCAGCTTTTAAATGCTGGCCAATTTTGGATGGAATAAAAAATACGTCACTGTGAAATTATTAATATTATACGCCCTCTCAACCAACAACTAGTTTCATAAAAATACACACTTTTGTTATTACACTTCTCCTACCTAATAGGATGGGTTTAGCAATCACAGGATCTGTATCAAATATCATTAACAAATATTAGAACATAGTTAGTGCCCTAGATCCTGATCAAAATATAAAAACAAATACTCGTTCACCATGAGAGCAAGTTCTAAATTTCTTTATAATAATTTATAAATTTCAAAATATATCTAAATTCACCAACTTCTACTTTGCAGTTGCAATGGCAATGTAACATTTATGATGATTGTAATGCAGCGCAGAACAATAATATGAACTTACTAGACTAAGTGGGACCCGTTGGACCCATGTTCACACAGGAGGGCTGGTCCCCCAACGCAATATTCCCCCTTTCCACCAATTCCAGGGTGCAAGGCCACCAAATTCAAATGCAGTTTCCTACCATTTCAAGCAGGGTGCAAGGCCACCAAATTCAAGTACAGTTTCTTACCACTTCAAGCACGGTGCAAGGTCACCAAATTTAAGTGCAGTTTCATACCACTTCAAGCAGGGTGCAAGGCCACCGAATTCAGGTGCAGTTTCATACCACTTCAAGCAGGGTGCAAGGCCACCGAATTCAGGTGCAGTTTCCTACCACTTCAAGCAGGGTGCAAGGCCAGCGAATTCAAGTGCAGCTTCCGACCACTTCAAGCAGGGTGCAAGGCCAGCGAATTCAAGTGCAGCTTCCGACCACTTCAAGCAGGGTGGAAGGCCACCAAATTCAAGTGAAGTTTCCTACCACTTCAAGCAGGGTGCAAGGCCACCAAATTCAAGTGCAGTTTCATGCCACTTCAAGCAGGGTGCAAGGCCACCAAATTCAAGTGCAGTTTCATGCCACTTCAAGCAGGGTGCAAGGCCACCAAATTCAAGTGCAGCTTCATACCACTTCAAGCAGGTTGCAAGGCCCCCAAATTCAAGAGCAGTTTCTTACCACTTCAAGCAGGGTGCAAGGCCACCAAATTCGTGCAGTTTCATGCTACTTCAAGCAGGGTGCACGGCCACCAAATTCAAGTGCAATTTCATATCACTTGAAGCAGGGTGCAAGGCCAACAAATTCAAGTGCAGTTTCATACCATTTCAAGCAAGATGAAACCACAGTAAAACCACACAACACCACACTCACAGTTCAGTAGACATTCAGTGTGTTCAGTTGACTCACAGCTCAGAGAGAGTCATGGCCTCTCCCTCCCCCATCTTGCAGTGACTGAGTCACACCCGCACTTCTGGGTTTTATAATCCCTCCCCGCTCCCAACGGAAGGGGCATGGGCTTCATGGCGCGATTGACAGGAGAGACATTCTCAACATTTTTTAAACACTAATAACACTTTTATTTTTCATTGATGGGAAGAATCCTCTGCACCTGATGAGCAGAGGGGGGCTGAGTAAGATGGCCAAAAATCACAGCCATAAGTGGTAGTGTATTATCCAAAATCAATATACAGTGCAAACAGGAAGTTGTCAAGTTTCCCCCAACAGCCATTTGCAGTGCTTCACTTCAACCAAATACCAACAGCCATTTGCAGTGCTTCATTTCAAACCAACCACCACCAACAGCCATTTGCTGTGCTTCACTTCAAACCAACCACCACCAACAGCCATTTGCAGTGCTTCACTTCAAACCAACCACCACCAACAGCCATTTGCAGTGCTTCACTTCAAACCAACCACCACCAACAGCCATTTGCAGTGCTTCACTCCAATTAGCCACCAACAGCCATTTGCAGTGCTTCACTTCAAACCAACCACCACCAACAGCCACTTGCAGTGCTTCACTTCAAACCAACCACATTTTCATTTTCAAACCACATTAAGGGCACTCAAGGTCAGTAAAACCACACTCACAGTTTAGTAGACATGTGTTCAGTGTTATTCACAGCTCAGACAGAGAGATGTGACCCTCTCGCTCCCCCATCTTTTAGAGCCTGACTGAGGCACACAACACTTCCGGGTTTTATAGTCCCTCCAGAAGAGGCGTGGCCTTCAGGAGAGAGAATCTCAACATTGTTTAAACACTAATAACTCGTTTATTTTTCATCATTGAGAAAAATAGTTTTGTCCTGCACAATGGAGGGGGACTCGGAGTAAGATGTCCAAAAAGTACGGCCGTAAGTAGCAGTGTTTTTTCTAAAATCAATATACAGAACAACAGGGTCAAGATCAGACGTTTAATAATGTAAGATGTCACACTAATATCTTACGAATCTTACTGTATGTAAAAAAAGTACTTTCAATACCTTGGTACACTTAATAATAAACAACCATTGAACCAATGCAACTTACCATAGACTTACAAAGTTTCCATAGATTAGTTAAAAACTTCATTAATCATGCCAAATAAAACTCGTCCTCTGTGGAATCATAAGTACAATGCCACTGCAAGTGAAGCCCAGTTCAGGGTTGAATAGAATGCCACGGTCGGTATCTGGTTCAACAAATTGAAATCAGACATAGACTTTCCCCTCTTATCAGACTACTGAACGCTCCTCCATAAACGCGGATGCAGTCCCAATCTTCCAACCAATCTCATTTATCTCTGGAATTGTAACACTACGATGCTATCAATTATATTCTTCACTCTGGTATTTTACTCTTTGCACTACTTGCTGCACGTGCACGACTTGATTGCACCCATGTGTATAATAATCTCATTTAATTGGATAGCAGACAAACAAAATATTTTCGTGCACAATGATGATAAACTAATAAACCAATACAAAGGACTGGGGAATCTGGAATTTCCTTTGAAAAATGTATCTAGAAATAATTATTTCTGATGAAAATAAATAGAACCCAATGGGTTTTACATCATTATACTCTAACATATTGAGTTCATACAATTGAGTTCATTCTTCACGTGTGCAAGGTTTTTTTTGTAATCCTGGTTCTAAGATGGAAAAATCATTCAAGATTCAAGAGAGTTTATTGTCATGTGTCCCAGATAGCACAATTAAATGTTTGCTTTGCTTCAGCACAACAGAATATAGTAGGCATAAATAAATACGGAACAGATCAGTGTGACCATATACCAGAGCTTTGTTTTGAGTTGAGTTTAATAGCCTGATGGCTGAGGGGAAGTAGCTATTCCTGAACCTGGATGTTGCAGATTTCAGGCTCCTGTACCTTCTACCTGAAGGCAGCGGGGAGATGAATGAGTGGCCAGGATGGTATGGGTGTTTGATGATGCTGGCAGCCTTTTTGAGGCAACTACTGCGATAGATCTCCTCGATGGTGGGGAGGTCTGAGCCGATGATGGACTGGGCAGTGTTTACAACTTTTTGCAGTCTTTTACGCTCCTGGGCACTCAAGTTGCCAAATCAAGCCATGATGCAACCGGTCAGCATGCTCTCTACTGTACACCTGTAGAAGTTCGAGAGTCCTCCTTGACATACCGACTCTCCGTAATCTGCTCAGGAAGAATCTTTATAATTGCATCCGTGTTCTCGGACCAGGAGAGATCTTCAGAGATACGCACGCCCAGGAATTTGAAGCTGTTGACTCTCTCCACTATCGACCCGTTGATATAAACAGGACTATGGGTCTCCATATTGCCCCTTCCGAAGTCCACAACCAGTTCCTTGATTTTGCTGGTTTAGAGAGCCAGGTTATTGTGCTGGCACCATTTGGTCAACCGGTCGATCTCACTTCTATACTCTGACTCATCGCCATCAATGATACGCACCACAACAGTGGTGTTGTCAGCGAACTTGATGATGGAGTTCACACTATGGCTGGCTACGCAGTCATGAGTATAGAGTACAGCAGGGGGCTGAGCACGCAGCCATGAGATGCTCCCGTGCTGATTGTTATCGAGGCTGACACATTTCCACCAATATGGACAGACTGTGGTCTATGAATGAGGAAGTTGAGGATCCAGTTGCAGAGGGATGCGCAGAGACCCAGTTCTGAGAGTTTGGTAACCAGCTTGGAGGGGATGATTGTGTTAAATGCCGAGCTGTATTCAATGAATAACAGCCTGACATATGAGTTTTTGTTGTCCAAGTGGTCCAGAGCAGAGTGGAGAGCCAGCGAGATCGCATCTACCGTTGATCTATTGTGGCGGTAAGCGAACTACAGTGGGTCCAGGTTTTTCTCGAGATACGAGTTGATTTGCGCCATGATCAACCTCTCAAAGCATTTCATCACCACCGACGTTAGTGCCACTGGTCGATAGTCATTGAGGCACGTCACCTTGCTCTTCTTGGGCAGTGGTATAATTGGTGCCCTTTTAAAGCAGGTGGGAACCTCAGACCTCAGAAGTGAGATGTTGAAATTGTCCGTGAAAACTCAAGCCAGTTGGTCCGCACAGCTTTTTAGAACACGACCGGGTATGCCATCAGGTCCACGCGCTTTCCGAGGGTTCACGCCCCCTGAAGGATTTCCTGACATCGACCTCTGTGACCGTGAAAAAAATACCATCACAGCGAATAGGGGCTCGAGAAGGCACATCAGTATTCTCCCTATCAAAGCGTGCGTAAAACGCATTGAGCTCATCAGGGAGTGAAGTTTCACTGACATGTGTGCTGCCTCCTGATTTTGCCTTGTAGGAGGTGATTGCATTCAGGCCCTGCCACAGCTGCCAAATACAGCTCCTCCAGCTTGGAGCAGAATTTCCTTTTGGCCATTTTAATGGCCTTACTAAGGGTCATATCTTGTCTTCTTGTAGTCCTCGGCATCTTCAGACATGAATGCCCGGTGTCTGGACCAGAAGAGTGCGGATCTCATAGTTCACCCAAGGCTTTTGATTGGGAAATACTGGGATGCTGTTGGGATGCAGTCCTCCACACAATTCTTTATGAAGTCTGTAACGACTGTGGCGTATTTGTTCAGGTCTATTGCCAAGTCCTTGAACATTACCCAGTCTACAGGGTGCAGCAAGAGACATGTTGGTGGAAGTTAGGGAGTGATTTCTTGAGGTTTGCTTTGTTGAAGTCCCCAGCTATGGTGTTAAACGCCTCGGGGTAAGATGTCTGGTGATTGTTGACCACGTGCAGCTCCTCCAGTGCCAGACAGATGTCTGTTTGGGGTGGGATGTAGGCCGCTGTTAGGATGATGTAGGTGAATTCCCTCGGAAGGTAGAAGGGACGGCACTTCACCGCCAGATGTTCGAGGTGTTGGATAGGACTGCCACGTCTGAGCACCATGCAGAGTTGACCATGAGGCAGACGCCCCCTCCTCTCCCTTTCCCAGATGCCTGTGTACGGTCCATATGGCGGATGGAGAACCCTTCAGGCTGGATCGCTGAGTCTGGTGAGCTTGGGGTGAGCCATGTCTCTGTGAAACAGAGCATTCCCTCAGCTCCTATTGATAAAGCAGCCTTGCCCTTAAGTCCTCCACTTTATTTTCTAGTGACTGTACGTTGGCCAGTAGGATAGTTGGGAGAGGGGGCCGAAGTCCCCTCCGCTTCAGTCTGACCTGTAGTCCTGCCAGACGGCCACGTTTCCGTACTCCATGGAGCCCTCCTCGGTTTTTAAAGGTACAGTACTTACGGGTCTCTGCGAGGTCGGGGATTCCCCTGAAATCGGGAATTTCCATACAGTCGGCACCTCCAGCTCTATTGCTGCTGGGGGATCCTGCCCCATGGCCTTGATTCCCGATTCCATGAGGGCCTCCCCAGTGTTTGCAGGTAAGGTTCTTGCTGTGCTTGCGCTCCTCCGCGAGGTCGGGGATTCCCTTCCCGCCGCTAACAACAGGAGTTCTCAATAGCGCTAATGCATTTAAATATAGCTCGCTACTTACGGCGTTGATTCTAGTGGATTTTCTGATGCAGGTGAGTTCATAAGTGCTGTATGTAACTATTTTTCTTTGTGCCGTTCACAAAATGTCGCCACAGATAGGCGCCATCTCAGTTTGAGTAGGTAGAAAACAGAAATATAATAACACAGAAAACATTTAGGTAGAAAACAGAAATATAATATTGATGCAGTGCAAAATGATGACAAATAAGAACGAGTTATTTTTGAAAAATTATGCAATCATTCATGGCACGTGAACATGGGCATTTTTGTTGGACTGGTCACCCATTAATAACTAGCTCTGTGCTGAATAAGTTTATATTCAACCCAAAAGTCCAGGAACAAAAGAGATTGCACAAGGTGGCGCACACTGCCTGGGCCATTATGGGTACTGACCTCCCCACCGTCAGAAGGACATAAAGGAGGCACTGCCTCAAAGAGATAGACAGCATTATCAAGGACTACAAACTATCAACTGTTTCTGTTGTTTGATTTTGTGTTTTGTTTTTGCACTATACTGTATTGGGCTTTTTTTATTTATTAACTTTGTTTGTTTGTTGTGTTATCTATTGAGTACTGCTTACAAATCTGCTGCTTCTGCAAATAAGTATGTCATCATTCCGATTTTGGACATATGGCAATAAAACATTCTTCGCTTTTGAACTAATCATCTTAAAGCAGAACTGATTCCATTGCCCAAGGTTTGCTGAACAATTTATTTATTTATTTCATCTATGTTGGGCAAAATAAATGTCATTCAGTGATCTACTCAGAATGGAAATGGTTCAGAGCTTTAAAAATAGATAGTGGAGAGAAAACCATAATCTCTTACTCCTTAGTGCTGTTTTGTGACCAATGCTCAAAATGCACAAGATCAAGTAATGATAGGACTTCGATTTTCAGAAAGCCTTTGGTGAGATACCACACGTTAGGCTGCTTAGGAAGGTGAGAGCCCACGGTATCAAAGGGCAGATACCAGCCTGGATAGCAAGTTAGCTGGGTGGCAGAAGACAACGAGTAGCAATAAAGGGGGCTTTTGCTGGCTGGCTGCCAGTGACAAGTGGAGTTCCACAAGGGTCGGTGCTGGGGCCGCTACTTTTCACGTTGTATATTAATTATTTGGACGAGGGGATTGAAGGCTTTGAGGCAAAGTTTGCGGATGATACGAAAATAGGTGGAGGGGCAGGTAGTGTAGAGACTCTGCAGAAGACTAAAGCAGAGACACTACGGAAAGACTTGGACAGGTTGGGAGAGTGGACAGAGAAGTGGCAGATGGAATATAGTGTAGCAAAGTGTGGAGTCATGCACTTTCTAAATGGGGTGAGAATCCAGAAATCGGAAGTGCAAAGGGACTTGGGCGTGCTGGTGCAGAATTCCCAAAAGGTTAACCTGCAAGTCGAATCGGTAGTAAAGAAAGCAAACTCAATGCTAGCATTTATTTCAAGAGGGCTTGTGTACAAAAACAGGGATGTAATGTTGAGCCTCTATAAGGCGCTGGCAAAGCCGCATTTGGAATGTTGTGAGCAATTTTGGGCACCGTATCTGAGGAAGGATGCGCTGGCTCTGGAGAGGGTCGAGAGGAGGTTCACAAGAATGATCCCAGAAATGAATAGATTAACCTACGATGAGCATTTGTCAGCACTGAGCCGGTACTCGCTGGAGTTTAGAAGATAGAGGGGACCTCATTTAGACATACAGAATAGGGAAAGGCTTGGATAGAGTGGATGAGGAGAGGATGTTTCCATTAGTGGGAGAGTGTAGGAATACAGGTCATAGGACGTTCTTTTAGGAAGGAGAGAATTAAAGGACGTTCTTTTAGGAAGGAGAGAAGGAGAAATGACTTTCGTCAGAGGGTGGTGAATCTGTGGAATTCTTTGCCACAGAAGGCTATTAAGGCAGAGATGGATTCTTGATTAGTACAGATGTCAGAGGTTATGGAGAGAAGGCAGGAGAATGGGGTTAGGAGGGGGAGGTAGATCTTCCATGATTGAATGGCAGAGTAGACTTGATGGGTCAAATGGCCTAATTCTACTCATATTCCTTATGACTGATAAAATGCTCAACCCACTCAGTTGAGGTTCAAAATGAACAATAAAAATCTGAAACACTAGATAGAACAGTAAGAAGTCAAAATGTAGGGGAAGTTAAAGATAACATTTGGTAATTTTACCATAATTTGATCATTCAAACAATAAATCACTACTACAAAGCTTCCGTCAAATATAAGGGCATGATACACTTATTCACTTATAAACATTCCTTACATTTTTTCAGTACAATTCTTTGTCTTTCCATTCATTTCCGAACATGATGAACTGTTCTTAGGTAGATCTTCATTTTCAGATTCAGATTCTAGAAACAGGACTCCTTTTCCGTTTCCATTTCTCTTGAAATGCGATAAAATATGCTTCTGCTTTCCTTCTGGCGTCTCTGGTATTGTGGTCACTGAGCAATTATAAAGGGGACAAATATTTTTGAATGACACATTAATGTTTCTAACAATGTAATGCACTATTCGACTGAAATTCCAAATAAAAATATTTCAAAAATTGGCAATTGCTTATATGATTAAGTAGCAAGAATGCAGAAAGTTCTCTGGCTGGGGGACTAACATCTATAACCAACTAGACACAAAATGCTAGAGTAATACAGTAGGACAGGCTGCATCTCTGGATAGATGTAATGGGTGACGTTTCAGGTTGAGACCCTTCTTCACCCATTCATTCTATCCAGAGATGCTGCCTGTCCTGCTGAGTTTCTCCAGCATTTTGTATCTATCTTCGGTGTAAAGCAGTATCTGCACTTCCTTCCTACACATTTCTATAACCAACTAACTTGGAAGCGCTGCTTCTGCCCAGGTTGGTCCTGAGGACTTGATATATGGAAGAGAGTGAACTCTTCTACCACGTCCTGGATGATGGACAATAAAACAGCTAACAGGAGAACGCAGCTCTACAAATACCTTCACCCCAGTGATGACAGAGCTCAGCACAACAGCTAAATGCAAAGAAAAAGCAGTTGGAAAACAACAATGCCCTCCATGTTTGGGACAAAGACCCATCAATTATTTATTTGCCTCTTAGTACTCCACAATTTGAAATTGTAATTAAAAACGGTATAACTGTATGTATAACACTGCTGTAATTTCTACAAGGTGAAACCAAAATGTATAAAAATGGCCTTTATTAAAATCTGACAATGTGCACATTAATCACATATGATTTTTGTTCCTATTACAAATCTCGAAGTACAGGGGTAAATAAATAAATGATGGGTCTTTGCCCCAAACATTATGGAGGCACTGTACGTTGAGCCAGAAGAGTCAAATAGATGGTCCATGTTGGTTCTTTCCTTTAAAGCTTGTCTCCAGTAAATTTGATTTTACACAAATAAGGCAATAGATGCACCAAGCACCACTGGACCATTCAACACCCCAGGTGCTCTGTTGAAGGCCTGTGCTCTAAACTAGTTGCACCTCAAGGTACTATAGTTCAGTTTGGAAATACAGCATGGAAACAGTCCCTTTGGCCCACTTAGTCCACGCTAACCAATGATCACTCATACACTAGTTCTATCCTACACACAATTTACCAAAACGAATTAATCTACAAATTTGCAAGTCTTTGGAATGTGGAAGGAAACTGGAGCACGCGGATAAAACCCACGCGGTCACAGGAACGTACAAACTCCATACTGAGAGCTCAGAATTGTATCAGAGTCTCTGGCGTTGTAAGGCAGCAACTTTACCACTGCATCACTGTGCAGCCCTAGTTCACACAGTTACAATGCTGGCAAAGACATGACTACTGAGAAATAACATAAGTGGCAGTATTTGACTGTAACGTTTGAGGCACAAAAGTACCAGGCAATGGCCATCTCCAATAAGAATCTGATTATTCACCTTTTTTTATGCCCTTCATGATTTTGTCAACCAAACTCTTACAGTCCAGAGAGAAAAAAAAGACCCAGCCTGCCCTGTCTGCCTTAAAGTCTCCAGATCCAGCAAATCTTTTGTCAATCCTTTCCAGTTTAATAACATCCATTCTATAGCAGGTTAGCCAGAACGGTGCAGTGCTCCAAATGTGGCCCTTACCGACATCTTGACATCCCAACTCCTGTAATCAGTAGATAGACACAAAGTGCTGGAGTAACACAGTGGGTCAGGCTGCATCTCTGAAGGAAAAGGATTGGTGATGGCCTGAAGTATCCTGATTGAAGGCAAACCTTCTTCACCATTTTATCTATCTGTGTCACCACATTCATGGAATTCTGCGCAGTGTCCTCTATAATGTTTGGGACAAAGACCCATCATTTATTTATTTGCCTCCAAACTCCACAATTTGAGATTTATAATAGAAAAAAAATTACATGTGGTTAAAGTGCACATTGTCAAGATTTTATTAAAGGGTATTTTTATACATTTTGGTTTCACCATGTAGAAATTACAGCTGTGTTAATACATAGTCCCCCTCATTTCAGGGCACCATAACGTTTGGGACACAGCAATGTCATGTGAATTAAAGTAGTCATGTTTAGTATTTTGCATATCGTTTGCATGCAATGACTGCTTGAAGTCTGTGATTCATGGACATCACCAGTTACTGGGTGTCTTCTCTGGTGATGCTCTGCCAGGCCTGTATTGCAGCCATCTTTAGCTTTTGCTTGTTTTGGGGGCTAGTCCCCTTCAGTTTTCTCTTCATGCTCAATTGGGTTCAAATCGGATGATTGACTTGACCACTCAAGAATTGACCATGTTTTTTAGCTTTGCAAAACTCCTTTGTTGTTTTAGCAGTATGTTTAGGATCATTGAATTGAATTTCCTTTATTGTCATTCAAACAAGTTTGAACAAATTTGTGTTACCATGCAGTTTGACAGTAAAATAAAGCAACAAAACACACAATTAATACAAACATCCATCATAGTGACTCTCCTCCAGACGCCTTCTCACTGTAATGGATGGTAAAAAAGTATTATCTCTTCCTTGCTTCTCCCGCGGTCAGGCAGTCAAACTGTTGCGTCGAGGTCCCCGATGTTGAATCCCCCGCTGGGCGATGGAAGATCCCGCGGCCGATTTTAAGCCGCGCCGGATGATGAAAGGCCCTGATAATGGGCCGATCGAAGATTTACGATTCGGGGCGGACAAAGCTGCTGTTCCTGGAGCTCCTGAAATTTGGTTACCAACCAGGGAATTGTGAGCTCCCAAAGTTGCCGTCCACAGGGCCCGCGGCCGAAGCTGCCGAAGTCGTGTCGCAGCGCCACCACAGCCTCCAAAGTAAGTCCACAGGCTCTGCGACTGGAGCCCTCATGGTCGATTCCAGTTGGAGGCCGCAAGCTCCTCGATGTTAGGCCTCAGCGCAAACGGAGATACGACTTGGAAAAAGGTTGCATCTCCGTTGAAGGAAGAGATTTAAAAATGTTTCTCCCACCCCGCACATAATACACAACTAAAAATAGACGGAAACAAACAACAAGAAAGACAGACGGATGGCAGGCGAACCACAGCTGCATGGGCAGCGCAGCCACTTCCAGAATTGTCTTGCCTGTTAAATGAGTTTTGAGGCTTTTTTTTTAACTTGAGCAGATAGGATGTGTCTATACACTTCAGAATTCATTATGCTACTACCATCAGCCATTGTATCATCAATGAAGACAAGTGTGCCAGTACCTTCAGCAGCCATTCATGCCCAAGCAATAACACCCCCACAACCATGTTTCACAGATGAGGTGGTATGCTTTGGATCTTGGGCAGTTGCTTCACCATACTTTGCTCTCGCCATCACTCCGACATAAATTAATCTTCATCTCCTCTGTCCACAAGACCTTATTCCAGAACTGTGGTTGCTCTTTTAAGTACTTCTTGGCAAACTGTAACCCAGCCATCCTATTTTTGCAGCTAACCAGTGGTTTGCATCTTGCAGTGTAGCCTCTGTATTTCTGTTCATGAAGTGTTCTGCGGACAGTGGTCAATGACAAATCCACACCTGACTCCCAAAGAGTATTTCTGATCTGTCGGACAGGTGTTTGGCGATTTTTGCTTTATTATAGAGAGAATTCTTCTGTCAATAGCTGTGAAGGTCTTCCTTGACCTGCCACCCCTTTGCGATTAGTAAGCTCACCAGTGCTCTCTTTCTTCCTAATGATGTTCCAAACAGTTGATTTTTGTAAGTCTAAGGTTTGGCCGGTGTCTCTAACAGTTTCATTAACAGTTTCTCAGTCCCATAATGGCTTCTTTGACTTTCATTGGTACAACTTTGGAGGAGGAAGGGGTGGGGGGGGGGGGGAGGAGGAGGAGGAGGAGGAGGAGGAAGGGGAGATGGAGAAGAGGGGGGGAGGAGGAAGGGGGGAGGAGGAAGAGGAGTGAGGGGAGAGAAAGAGGATGGGAGGGATGGAGGAGGAGGAAGAGGAGGGGAGTGAGGGGAGAGGAGGAGCAAGGGGGTGGAGGAGGAAGAGGAGGGGAGGGATGGAGGAGGAGGGGGAGGGAGGAGGAGGAAGAGGAGGGGAGTGAGGGGAGAGGAGGAGCAAGGGGGGTGGAGGAGGAAGAGGATGGGAGGGATGGAGGAGGAGGGGGAGGAGGAGGAAGAGGAGGGGAGTGAGGGGAGAGGAGGAGCAAGGGGGGTGGAGGAGGAAGAGGAGTGAGGGATGGAGGAGGAGGGGGAGGGAGGAGGAGGAAGAGGAGGGGAGTGAGGGGAGAGGAGGAGCAAGGGGGTGGAGGAGGAAGAAGAGTGAGGGATGGAGGAGGAGGGGGAGGGAGTGGAGGAAGAGGAGGGGAGTGAGGGGAGAGGAGGAGCAAGGGGGTGGAGGAGGAAGAGGAGTGAGGGATGGAGGAGGAGGGGGATGGAGGAGGAGGGGGAGGGAGGAGGAGGAAGAGGAGGGGAGTGAGGGGAGAGGAGGAGCAAGGGGGGTGGAGGAGGAAGAGGAGTGAGGGATGGAGGAGGAGGGGGAGGGAGGAGGAGGAAGAGGAGGGGAGTGAGGGGAGAGGAGGAGCAAGGGGGGTGGAGGAGGAAGAGGATGGGAGTGAGGGGAGAGGAGGAGCAAGGGGGGTGGAGGAGGAAGAGGAGGAGGAGGGGAGGGATGGAGGAGGAGGGGGAGGGAGGAAGAGGAGGGGAGTGAGGGGAGAGGAGGAGGAAGAAGAGTGAGGGATGGAGGAGGAGGGGGAGGGAGTGGAGGAAGAGGAGGGGAGTGAGGGGAGAGGAGGAGCAAGGGGGGTGGAGGAGGAAGAGGAGTGAGGGATGGAGGAGGAGGGGGAGGAGGAAGAGGAGGGGAGTGAGGGGAGAGGAGGAGCAAGGGGGGTGGAGGAGGAAGAGGAGGGGAGGGATGGAGGAGGAGGGGGAGGGGTAAGGGGAGATGGTGGGAAGATGAGATGGGGGATGGGGACGAGTAGATGTTTAATCCCCTCGCCGCTCTCACCTGCCGGGTCCGGGACGGGCGAGCTCGCCGCTCCGCCTCCGCCTCCGCCGGTTTTCTTCTCATAACGGAAGCGGTCGAGGTTGAAGTCGCTCATGGCGGCGGCGGCGCTGGGATTGTGGCGCCGCTACCTGCGGCCTCCCTCTGTCACTC
The DNA here is from genome assembly GCA_963514005.1 of Raja brachyura. The sequence continues at coordinate 130,870,181 of OY740781.1, forward strand.
TGTCACTCTGGCTGGCAGGGAGGGAGGGGGGTGAGGTGGGTGATGGGGCCGGGGCCGGTGGAGATGGAGCCGCTGTCGCTGTCGCTGCCGCTGTCCCGGTCCTGGTCCTCGCCGCCGCCGCCGCCGACTTTCCCGCGGCCCCCCTCTTCCCCCCGCCGGTGACGCGCACTCCCATTGGAGCAGCGCCGCCGCCCAATCAGCGCGCCGCGTCAACCGGGGTGCGCGTCACTGAGGACCAGGGCCGAGCGCGGTGACGTCGCGGGTCAGAGGGCGGGCGGGCGTCAGTGACCAAGGCATCTTTGTCGGTGGCTCCGGGCAGCAGTCGTCGTCACCGTCACCGTCACCGTCACCGTCACCATCATCATCACCATCATCACCATCACCATCACCATCATCATCATCACCATCACCATCATCATCATCATCATCACCATTACCACCATCATCACCTTCACCACCTCCACCACCATCACCATCACCATCATCATCATCATCATCATCATCATCATCATCACCATCATCACCTTCACCACCTTCACCACCTCCACCACCTTCACCACCTTCACCATCACCATCACCAAATATCCACTGGCTTGAGATGGGCTGGCACTTAACCTGACACTGGGAGAGGGGATGTGTGAGAAGGATAGGGAGAATTGGGGGTACCGGATGGGAGAGGGTAGAGAGGGGAAAGGTACATGAGGGTAGAGAGGGGACAGGGTAGAGTGGGGAAAGGAACATTAGGGTAGAGATGGGGGTGGGTCGAAAAAGGTGGAGGGGGTAGAGAGGGTATGGGGTTAGAGGTGGGTAGGGAGAAGTATAGGAGGGGAGAAAGATTGAAGGGAATGAAAAATGGGTAGAGGCAAGGGGCACACAAGGGTAGTGATAGAGAGGAGCGGGTGGGTTAGAGAGGAGGGGGAGTAGATGGGAAAGGGGGTAGAGGAGGATTGGAATGTGCTGAACAGAAAAGGAGGGTGTTGAGTGCAGAGGAAGGGTGAGATAGTTTTCTCTTGAATGCTGAGGTTGAGGGGGCGGGGATGGTAGTGGTGCAGTGGTTAAATTAGCCTCATACAAGTAACCCAGTGACCTTCACCAGCAGTCATTGCCATTTCAAATCCCGCCTTGGCAATTATGGAAGATGAGGTTGTCCAGAAACCTCGTTCATAATTCAGATTTTTCTTCGGTAACAAACACGGTTCGATCACAAACTTGCTGGTTTGTCATTAAAAACATACCTGGCTTACACATGTTCTCTCAGGTAGAAAATCTACAGCCCTTCCCCAGCCTGGTCTTGCAAAGTCTTCTTGAAACTGCAATCACATTTGGAGAGTTAATCCACAAACTAATGAAGCAACAGCCCTAAGTAATCTCTCTCACAGAATCATCCTTTACAGACTGGCCGGACTGACATGAGCAGGACCTACACAGTGAACAGTAGATCTCTGTGGAGTGTTGTAGAGCAGATGGACCTAGGAGTGCAGGTACATAGTTCCTTGAAAGTAGCGTCACACATAGATAGGGTGGTCAAATAGGCTTTCGGCACATTGGCCTTCAGCAGTCAGAATATTGTATATAGAAGATAGACACAAAAAGCTGGAGTAACTCAGCGGGACAGGCAGCATGGGAGAAGGAGTGGGTAACGTTTCGGGTCGAGCCTTCAATATAGAAGTTGGGTGGTCATATGCAGTTATATAAGATGTTGGTGAAGCCACATTTAGAGTATTGCGTTCTGTTTTGGTCACCATGTTATAGGGCAGATGTAAAGCTGGAAAGGGTGCAGAAAAGATTTATAAGGATGTTGTCCAGAGTAGGGGAAATGAGAAGCTGAGGACAGAGGATTCAGGTGAGGAACGGAAATATTTAATAGGAACCTGAGAGGTAACTTCTTACACAAAGGGTGGTGGGTGTATGGAACGAGCTGCTGGAGGAGGTACTTCAGGCACGTACTATTCAGGGCCAGCCTTAGGCGGTGCGGGGCCCAATTGGGAACAATTTTGGTGAGCCCCAGGTTCCCAGCCAAGGTCTGTCAGCCCAGTTATTTAGTATTTATTATGAAATTGTACATTAAGGTGCTATGGATTATACACTGTCTTAATCTCTCCTGCTCTCATCTGACTGTCAGTACCTCCGCTGGCTTCTACCCTTTACCATAGCTGCTAATTACCATTAAACTGCATTATGTGATTGGACACAGTGCCCTTGGAGACAGCCGTTGATTGGATTGGAGGAGACCGAATTGTTGATTGGACGTGAATTTTAAGGAAAGCTGGTTGGTGATTGGACGCAACCCCTTTAGGGACAGCGGTTGATTGGCCACCAAATAATCTGGCAGAAATTGACGAATAGGAAAATAATAAATTCACTGGTCGGTGTGAACTCAGTGGACTATCTGCGCTGTATCTCCAAACTAAACAGTATAACATGCAGGTACATTCATTTAAAATAAAATCCAGTGATTATTTCACATGATTTCTCACTGTATCTGACCAATCTCTGTTTAAGATGTTTGGTCTGCCTTTGGCATTGACTCTGAACTGGAAAACTAAACCAGACTCAATTGCATCATCACATTGGACTCGGTAAACGTACACATCTCTGCATTCAGGAGGCTGCCGTGGTTGAAATCACCGGCTCTGAGACCACAGGGGGTAAAGCGACCTGAGATCATTACATAAGATGATAGCTCTTCGCAATAAAAAACAGTGACGTTTTTCACTCTAACCATGATGGCTAGAGCTTCTTGCAAGGAGATATATGACTTTGCGAAGTAAATATGGTCGTAACGCTCAGTTGAGGTCAAATGAAGAAGATATTCATTACATTGTTCAGTGGAGCCCATGCATGTGTCATTGAAAGCAGTGAAGAAAGCAATCTCCACACTGCTTGTCCCCGCATTTAATGAAGTGTCTTTTAAATTACTTGAAATAAAAGTTGATTTCTCTTTGTAACAAATGTCAACCGTGCTTCTAATGAAAGAGAAATCAATACACTTCTTTCTCTAACCTTCCGTAATTCAGATGACTTTTATTTAAAGTGGAAGATGCAAACATTGTCAGCTCCACCTGGACTTCACCCATAGTGACTAGGGAGTCCAGAGCAAGGGGCCACAGTTTAAGAATAGGGGGTAGGCCATTTAGGACTGAGATGAGGAAACACCTTTTCACCCAGAGAGTTGTGAATCTGTGCAATTCTCTGCCACAGAAGGCAGTGGTGGCCAATTCACTGGATGTTTTCAAGAGAGAGGTAGATTTAGCTCTTAGGCCTAACGGAATCAAGGGATATGGGGAGAAAGCAGGAACGAGGATACTGATTTTAGATGATCAGCCATGATCACATAAAATGGCAGTGCTGGCTCGAAGGGCCAAATGGCCTACTCCTGCAGCTATTTTCTATGTTTCTGTTTCTATGACTGATAGAAATGCATGCTCCATTCTTGAAGGTATCTCGTGCGGGATTTGAAATCCCCATCAAGTCATAATGTACCAATAAAGATGCTCTGTTTTCTTTCCATAGATTTTCTGCTCTAGTTTAGTTAAGTTTAGTGATATAGCACGGAAACACGCCCTTCAGCCCAACGAGTCCGCACCGACCAGCAATCCCCGCACACAAACGCTATCCCAAACACACTAGTGACAATTTACATTTGTACCAAGCCACTCAACCTACAACCTGTACGTCTTTGGAGAGCGGGAGGAAACGGAAGATCTTGGAGAAAACCAATGCAGGTCACGGGGAGAACGTATAAACTCCGTACAGATAGCACCGGTCATCAGGAAAGAACCCGGGTCTCTGGCTCTGTGAGGCAGCCACTGTACCGCTGTGCCTCCGTGCCACGAAGGTTTGTCGTGCGAGATTTGAAAGCCCCGTCAAGTCATAATGAACCAACAAAGATGCTCTATATTCTTTCCATAGATTATCTGTTTAGTCTAGTTGAGAGATACAGCGCGGAAACAGGCCCTTCTGCCCACCGAGTCCGCACCAACCCCTGCACACGAACACTATCCTGCACATAGTTCTTCAGGCTGAGAGTCAGGGGAGAGGGGAACTAGAGGTATGAAAAGATACAGAACAAACCCCAGAACTTTTATTAGGAAAACTAGAGGTGAGAAAAGGTATTGAACAGATCATTCTGTTCTGGGGTACACAAAATGCTGGAGAAACTCAGCGGGTGCAGCAGCATCTATGGAGCAAAGGAGACAGGCAATGTTTCGTGCCGAAACCCTTCTTCAGAAGTCTTCTTCAGAATCACCTTCGCTCCATAGATGCTGCTGCACCCGCTGAGTTTCTCCAGCATTTTGTGTACCCCAGAACAAAATGATCTGTTCCGTACCTTTTCTCACCTCTAGTTTTCCTAATAATATGGAAACCTTTGAACCATTGAAACGAAGATAGACACAAAATGCTGGAGTTACTCGGTGGGACAGGCAGCATCTCTGGACACAAGGAATGGGTGACGTTTTGGGTTGAGGCCCTTCTTCAGACCCTTCAAACATTGAACCAGCTCATTGGAGGTTGTGAAACGGTGCAGGTCAATGCACCTTCTAGTTTTGTCCAGCACATTGGGGAAGTGAGTTATGCTTTACTCTAAAACCTTGGCAGTAAAAGTCAATGACCCCCCCCCCCCCAACAGAAAGGAACCGCAGATGCAGCCATCACCGTAAAAAGTCAATGATTCCAGGAATGCCGAGGCGACAGGGTGAGAGAGAGGGAGTATGAGAGCGAGAGAGAGACAAAATGGGAGCGGGGGGGGAGAGAGAGAGAGAGAGAGAGAGGGAGTGACGGAGAGAGTGAAAGACAGAGAGACACAACGTGGGTCGGTAGGTGAATGACTAACCTGCACACCAAGAAGAAGCTCACGGTATGAACCCTCAACCATGATGATGAGTTTTAAGAAATTCTCAATGTCGTCAATGCATCAATCTACAGTGGTTTGCAAAAGTTTTCATACCCCTTGAACTTTTCCACATATTGTCATGTTACAACCACAAACTTAAATGTATTTTATTGGGATTTTATGTGATAGACCAACACAAAGTGGTGCATAATTGTGAAGTGGAAGTAAAATGAAACATGGTTTCCAAATTTTATTACAAATAAAAAACTGAAAAGTGTGACGTGCAAAAGTATTCAGCCCCCCTGAGTCAATACTTTGTAGAACCACCTTTCGCTGCAATTACAGTTGCAAGTCTTTTGGCTCCATCCATCTTCCCATCAACTCTGACCAGCTTCCCAGTCCCTGCTGAAGAAGAGCATCCCCACAGCTTGATGCTGCCACCACCATGTTTCACATTGGGGATGGTGTGTTCAGGGTGATGTGCAGTGTTAGTTTTCCGCCACACATAGCGTTTTGCATTTAGGGCAAAACACTTCAATTTTGGTCTCATCAGACCAGATGTTCACTGATGTTCTCTAACAAACCTCTGAGACCTTCACAGAACAGCTGCATTTATACTGAGATTAGATTACACACAAGTGGACTCTATTTACTAATTAGGTGACTTCTGAAGGCAGTTGGTTGCACTGGATTTTATTTAGGGGTATCATAGAAACATAGAAAAATAGGTGCAGGAGTAGTCCATTCGGCCCTTCGAGCCTGCACCGCCATTCAATATGATCATGGCTGATCATCCAACTCAGTATCCCATACCTGCCTTCTCTCCATACCCCCTGATCCCTTTAGCCACAAGAGCCACATCCAACTCCCTCTTGAATATAGCCAATGAACTGGCCTCAACTACCTTCTGTGGCAGAGAATTCCAGAGACTCACCACTCTCTGTGTAAAGAACGTTTTCCTCATCTCGGTCCTAAAAGAATTCCCCTTATCCTTAGACTGTGACCCCTTGTTCTGGACTCCCCCAACATCGGGAACAATCTTCCTGCGTCTAGCTTGTCCAACCCCTTAAGAATTTTGTAAGTTTCTATAAGATCCCTCCCAATCTTCTAAATTCCAGTGAGTACAAGGTGAGTCTATACAGTCTTTCTTCATATGAAAGTCCCGACATCCCAGGAATCAGTCTGGTATCAGAGTAAAGGGGGCTGAATAATTTTGCACGCCACACTTTTCAGTTTTTTATTTGTAAAAAAATTTGAAAACCATGTATTATTTTCCTTCCACTTCACAATTATGCGCCACTTTGTGTTGGTCTATCACATAAAATTCCAATAAAATACATTTACGTTTGTGGTTTTAATGTGACAAAATGTGGAAAAGTTCAAGGGGTATGAAAACTTTTGCAAGCTACTGTACAATCCTCAGTGTAATTGAGTTTTGACCAAGTATTAATGATGTTGCATTCCTTTGAATAAAATTCACAGGGCGTCATTAATACTTGGTCAAAACATTTACATTTACTGAGGAATGTGGATTGATTAATTGATGACACATTGTATAACTACGTGTTAACTACTGCCTGTTAACGTGCTAGTAGTTAACATATCGATTTTGTCTGATGGCCGGTGCCGCGGTTTTTATCCATGTTCGTTTTTAAAAAAAATCCGTATTTAACAAGGTAAATGATTTTTTTAAATGTATTTAGCAATGTGAATTCGTATTTCCGTACGAAATACAGAAAATTAGCGCAGGGCCCCCCATTGGCGTGAGGCCCAATTGGGAGCAATCAGTCCAATCGGCTTAAGGCCGGCCCTGGTACCATTGCAACGTTTCTAGAAGCAATTACACAGGTACATGGGTAGGATGAGTTTAGAAGGATACAGGCCAAATGCAGGCAGGTGGGACTATTGTAGATGGGGCATGTTGGTCAGCGTGGACAAGTTGGGCCAAAACGTTGTATTACTATGACTCTATGACTCGGACTCCTTCACAATGCCCGCAAGAAAGATACATATTCCAGTAACCTTGCACATATCTTGGTATCATTATTGTACAAAGGTTCTGGAGAGAAGGCAAGAGAATGGGGGTGAGAGGGAAAGATAGGTCAGGCATGTTAGAATGGCAGTTGATGGACTGATTGGCTTAATTCTGCACCCATGCTTTATGAACTTAAGTACTGGCTTTCAATTTAATGATCACTAGATTGGATGTATAAAATAAACATCTACCTCAGACTAAGGGCTGTAAAATGAAGAGTACAGTAATGGTTAAATGGAACTTTGGTACATGTACCTAGGTACAGTGAAATTCCTTTTTTTTTGCATTCAGTTCAGTAAAAATCTTACCACACACAGGCACAATCATATTTATATACAAAAGTGTGTTAAATTGGGACAGTACACGACAGTCGTTATATTTCCAGCACCATTTTTGTATGATTTAGATACAAAGTAGATAACTATTTGGTCTTAATATGATATTTCTGATTAATATCATGTCTCAATATGAGGTGGTATTCCTCCAATTTGTGCGTGGACTCATTATGGCAATGGAAGAGTTTTGTTTCTTTTCTCCACGGAGGCTGGTGGGGTGAAAGGTGAGGACCAAAGGTTAGGTTGGAAGAGAAGAGAGGAAAATTAATATAAGATGAGGTAATAGAAAAGGGGAGGGAGAAAAAGAGAGGCAAGAATCTTAACTGATCTGAGAAAGAATTTTTTCGCCCAGTGAAATTTTGAAATTGAGAACGCACTACCCTTGAATGTGATCGAGAGTGATACTGTGACAACATTTGAAAATGCATTTATATATACATACTAGACTAAGTGGCATCACGGGAGGGCTGGTTCCCCAACACAATATTCTACCTCTCCACAAATTCCAATATTGGTGGCCAGTGGGGGGCTTTCTGGAGCACTAGGATGGGTGTTGTGGGCTGAAGGGACTGGTTTCCAGAGGGCTAGTATGGACATTGTGGGCCATAGAAAACATAGAAACATAGAAAATAGGTGCAGGAGTAGGCCATTCGGCCCTTCGAGCCTGCACCGCCATTCAATGTGATCATGGCTGATCATCCAACTCCGTATCCCGTACCTGCCTTCTCTCCATACCCCCGATCCCTTTAGCCACAAGTGCCACATCTAACTCCCTCTTAAATATAGCCAATGAACTGGCCTCAACTACCTTCTGTGGCAGAGAATTCCAGAGACTCACCACTCTCTGTGTAAAGAATGTTTTCCTCATTTCGATCCTAAAGGAATTCCCCCTTATCCTTAGACTGTGACCCCTTGTTCTGGACTCCCCCAACATCGGGAACAATCTTCCAGCATCTAGCTTGTCCAACCCCTTAAGAATTTTGTAAGTTTCTATAAGATCCCCCCTCAATCTTCTAAATTCCAGCGACTACAAGCCGAGTCTATCCAATCTTTCCTCATATGAAAGTCCTGACATCCCAGGAATCAGTCTGGTGAATCTTCTCTGTACCCCCTCTATGGCAAGGATGTCTTTCCTCAGATTTGGAGACCAAAACTGTACGCAATACTCCAGGTGTGGCCTCACCAAAACCCTGTACAACTGCAGTAGAACCTCCCTGCTCCTATACTCAAATCCTTTCGCTATGAATGCTAACATACCATTTGCTTTCTTCACTGCCTGCTGCACCTGCATGCCTACTTTCAATGACTGGTGTACCATGACACCCAGGTCTCGTTGCATCTCCCCCTTTCCTAATCTGCCACCATTCAGATAATAGTCTACCCTCATGTTTTTGCCACCAAAATGGATAACCTCACATTTATCCACATTATACTGCATCTGCCATGCATCTGCCCATTCACTCAGCCTATCCAAATCACCCTGCAGCCTCCAAGCATCCTCCTCACACCTAACTATACCCCCCAGCTTGGTATCATCTGCAAATTTGGAGATGTTGCATTGAATTCCCTCGTCCAAATCATTAATATATATTGTAAATAGCTGGGGTCCCAGCACTGAGCCTTGCGGCACCCCACTAGTCACTGCCTGCCATTCTGAAAAGGACCCGTTTACTCCTACCCTTTGCCTCCTGTCTGCTAGCCAGTTCTCTATCCACATCAATACTGAACCCCCAATACCGTGTGCTTTAAGTTTGTATGCTAATCTCTTATGCGGGACCTTGTCGAAAGCCTTCTGAAAGTCTAGATATAACACATCCACTGGTTCTCCCTTATCCACTCTACTAGTTACATCCTCAAAAAATTCTATCAGATTTGTCAGACATGATTTACCTTTCGTAAATCCATGCTGACTTTGTCCAATGATTTCACCACTTTCCAAATGCGCTGCTATCCCATCTTTAATAACTGACTCTAGCAGTTTCGCCACTACCGATGTTAGACTAACTGGTCTGTAATTCCCTGCTTTCTCTCTCCCTCCTTTTTTAAAAAGTGGGGTTACATTAGCTACCCTCCAATCCTCAGGAACTACTCCAGAATCTAAGGAATTTTGAAAAATTATCACTAATGCATCCACTATTTCTGTGGCTACCTCCTTGAGTACTCTGGGATGCAGACTATCTGGCCCTGGGGATTTATCGGCCTTCAATCCGTTCAATTTACCCAACACCGCCTCCCGGCTAACCTGGATTTCACTCAGTTCCTCCATCTTATTTGTCCCCCGTTCCACTGCTATTTCCGGCAGATTATTTATGTCTTCCTTAGTGAAGACAGAACCAAAGTAGTTATTCAATTGGTCTGCCATGTCCTTGTTCCCCATGATCAATTCACCTGTTTCTGACTGCAAGGGACCAACATTTGTTTTAACTAGTCTCTTTCTCTTCACATATCTATAAAAACTTTTACAGTCAGTTTTTATGTTCCCTGCCAGTTTCCTTTCATAATCTATTTTCCCTTTCCTAATTAAGCCCTTTGTCCTCCTCTGCTGGATTCTGAATTTCTCCCAGTCCTCCGGTAGGCTGCTTTTTCTGGCAAATTTGTATGCCTCATCTTTTGTTTTTATACTATCCCTGATTTCCCTTGTTATCCATGGATGCACCACCTTCCCCTAAGCCGAATAGATTCTTGAGCTGGCGGCTCAGTCCCACCAGAAGGGGCGTGGCCTTCATGGCGTGATTGACAGGAGAGAGAATCTCAACACTTTTTAAACACTAATAACTCTTTTATTTTTCATCAATGGGAAAATTCTCAGCACCTGATGAGCGGAGGGGGACGCTGAGTAAGATGGCCAAAAATCAAAGCTGCACGTGGTAGCGTTTCTTCTGAAATCAATATAAAGCGCAAACAGGGAGTGGTCAAGATTAGACTTTTAATTATATAGAAGGCAAGACAACTTTAATTAGGCAAGGCAACTTTAATTAGGCAAGGCAACTTTCATTAGGCAACACAGCTTTAGCATTTCCAAACCAAAGGCAACACAGCATTAACATTTCCAAACTAAAGGCAACACAGCTTTAGCATTTCCAAACCATAGGCAACACAGCTTTAGCATTTCCAAACCAAAGGCAACACAGCTTTAGCATTTCCAAACCATATTTTCAAACCACATTAAGGGCATTGACAGGTCAGTAAAACCACTCACAGTTTAGTAGACATGCGTTCAGTGTTATTCACAGCTCAGACTGAGTGACCCTCTCGCTCCCCCATCTTGCAAAGACTGACTGAGGCACTCAACATATCCTGGTTTTATAGTCCCTCCGGAAGGGGAGTTGCCTTCAGGAGAGGGAATCTCAACATTTTTTTAAACACTAATAACTCTTTTATTTTTCATCGATGGGAAAAATCCTCTTGTCCTGCGTAGCAGAGGGGGACTGAGTAAGATGGCCAAAAATCACAGCCGTAAGTGGCAGCATTTTTTCTAAAATCTATATACAGAACAACAGGAAGTGGTCAAGATCAGACTTTTAGTAATACAGATATGTGTGTATATTATACATATATAACACACATACACTGAAGTTTTTTTGTTTGTTATGGGTTTTACAGATATGTTTACATATCTGTTGTGCTGCTGGAAGTAAAAAAGTAATTGTTCTGTTTCAGGACCTATGAAAATAAAACATTCTTGAATCTCTTGTAGATGTTTCCTGACCTGCATTTTTGTAATCCTGTATCTGCAATTCCTTGCATCTCCAAGCACATTATAGCAACAAGCTGGCCATCAAACACCAGCTAAATTCTGCATAATAAAATAGCTATTACTCAATATTTATATATTATGACAATTAATTAGCACATTGGTCCACCACGTGGGAACTGGTTTATATTGACACAGAGACATATAATAAATGAATTAACTTAATAGCATACTGGGACAGATTAAGAAGGTTAAATTATTTCATCAATTCATGTCTTGTATTTGCAAACAAATGAAAAGTGTTCATTGCTTTTTCTTTCTTGTGTGACATGTTTAAGTGTACCATTCAGGTACACACAAAAAAATGTTCAACATCTAGGTTCAGGAACAGGTTCTTCCCAACAACTATTGAACACCATGAACCCCAACTCAACTACAAACTGCCTAGTTTGTACTGGAGACATTGGGATTTTATTGTTTTACACTATATTGTTTAAAAAAAATTAAATGTTGCTTATTATATTAGCTACTGATTATTGTGTTAGAAACCTGTTATGCTGCTGCTGCAAGTAAGCATGTAATGTTCCGGTTCTGGGCTTATGAAAATAAAACACTCTTGACCAGGGGTGGGGAACCTTTTCATGCTGGAATGTCGCATTAAGTTAGCTGTAATCTAATAAGCCCGCATCCAAGAAACTTAAATCAGATATACTTCAAAACGTACATTATTTTTGTTAAAATAGCCCTCATGACTTACTAATGTTTTAATTGTTGCTGTCAGTCGGGGAGGATTATTTCCTTGAATCTTCTTTTACTCTTTGGTATTTTAAATACGCTCATTTTAAGATTAAAATTAAAATAATAAAAGACGACCAAAAACATATTGATAAAAATAAAAAGGATTTGTTCTACAAAATTTGGATTCATTCAAAAGGCCGCACTAGAAGGCCGGATGCGCCCTTAAGGTCGCAGGTTCCCCACCCCTGCTCTTGACTATCTTAGTTATGCTTGCAGACTCATCTTCTCTGCCTACTTGGAGGTGACCACTATAATCGGTCTCATCCTTCTTTGGTCATTAACTATGACTAAAAGATTTTTATGCTCATGATTAATATGACAAACTTCAACCCTGCAACATGATCAAGGGCTTTGACTAATCCAATTAGTTTTTTGCAATAGAGGTACCCGTCAATCATCAGATTGAGACTCGGTATATCATTGTTACCTCTGCTGATGTTTAAACTCTTCAGTGAATCCCTATTTTCAGTGCATGTCATCTTCTAGACATACCCCTGTATGAGCTTCCATGAAATTAAACTTTATAAGTAGGGTCATAGAGTTATACAGCACAGAAAAAGGACTTTTGGCCCAATTCGTCTATGTAACCAAGGTGCTTACCTGAGCTAGTCCCATTTGCCTGCGTTTGGTCCACATTCCTCTTAACCATTCTCATTCATGTAACAATACGAGTCTTTAAAATGTATTATATCCAGTGGCTTTGACATCTACCATCATGAAGTGCTTCATGAAACAATAATAGTGCACATTAACTCCAGCCTGATTTTAGACTTTAAACTTTAAAGAAACAGCATGGCAACAAGTCCTTCTGTTAATATTGACCAAATTAAAGACACTATAAAATGGAGAATCCCTGCTTTTGTCAGAATTGCTTAACCTTTGTCAGTGGAAAATTACAGGCTGTGCATGGCACCGACCAGTCTGAGCCTCAGATTGATATGCAGGATGGCGAAAGACCCAGGTGTTCTCATTTCCCCCTAATTGATAATATGTATTAAAACTGTAAATACATTTAAATGCATTGATATGATTGCATTGCTGAAAAGGAATTGTAAATAATGTAAATAATGTTGCAAGAGTTACCCTGCTGTTTGTTGATTGGCCAAACTGTCAAGCCCTAGCAGAATTGTTTTGTGTTCCAGGGTAAATGTTGCATTATTCAATTGACTAGCTTCCTTACAGAAGTTTCTGCAAGAAACATTGTTTAAGACTCCCTGTAATTGGATTGGGGAATGGTCAATTATGTATTGATGTAATTGATATGCTTGATTGGATTGTAAGGGGACCACCCCTATGTAGTTCGGTCCCTCAAGGTTCTTGGACCTATGAAAGGTAACCCATTTTAGATCATAGCCGATCTTCTGGAAGGACGTGCGGGACTGCGAGACCTTTTGGGCAGTGTCTGCTTGCACGAGGCTGAAGGGCTTGGCTAGGCATAGACAAAGATCTAACCCACGGTGGTTTAGGTATCGCATAGAGGAATTTGCTGTTTGTTCTAAAAATAAAGTTTAGTTGGTCCACTGCTTGAGTCAGTGTGTGTGTGGGGGGGTAAGCTTTAGGACCGTATTTACACTTCCGTCCACCGAGACTGCGTCGACCAGCGATCAACCTGTACGTTAACACTATCCTACACACTAGGGTCAATTTACAATTTATTTACTGAAGCCAATTAATCTACAAACTTGCACATCTTTGGAAAGAAGGAGTAAATCTGAGCACCTGGAGGAAATCCACGCAGTCACAGGGAGAATGAACAAACTTTGTACAGACAGCACCCGTAATAAGGATCAAACCTGGGTTTCTGGCACTGTAAGGCAACAACTCTACTGCTGTGTCATTGTGCTGTCCCCAGCTAGTGCTGATCCACTGTGGGTTCCAGGAAGGAGATAGTAATGTGGTGTCAGGACAACAACTTCTCCCTTAATGTTAGCAAGATGAAGGAGCTAGTTATCGAGCAGGATGTATGGTGGAGTACATGCCCCAATCACCCAATCAACATCAATGGTGCTGAAGTGGAGATGGTAGAAAGTTTCAAGTTCTGTGGAATTAATATTACTGATGATCTGTTGTGGACGGGCCACATGGGAGTCGGAGGACCCAGCGTGGGGAACCGCCATGAGGAAGGGGGGGAACAAAAGTGGACCTGGCGCGGGATACTTTGTAACTTTGTCAGCGCCCTTCATGTGGCAATTGTTTGCATACCTTATGTATGCAAGCAAAGAATTTCACCGATTTTTCACATGTGATAATAAAGTATTCAATTCAAATCAATGTGACAGCCAAGAAAGCCCTAGCCTATCCAGCCTCTCATAACGGAAGAATTGTTCTGACCAGAAACGTCAACAATTATTTTTGTGCAGCGCTTGACTCACTGAGTTACTCCAGCATTTTGTTTCTATCTCTCATAACTCTAGTCTTGGTATCATCCTTGTGTATCGTTTTTGCACCCTTTCCAGTTTAATGACATATTTTCTATTGTTAGGTGATCAGACCTGCGCACGTACACCATTTGGTTTTACTAACGTATTGTACAGTTGTAACATGACCTACCAACTCATGTACACAACTTTAACCAAATTTACATGAAAGCTAAATATATAAATATATTCATTTGTGTAAGATGCCTGAATGACGCAAAAAATCTATATTACTAAAAGTCTGATCTTGGCCACTTCCTGTTGTTCTGTATATTGATTTTAGAAAAAACGCTGCCACTTACGGGCATGATTTTTGTTCATCTTACTCAGAGTCCCCCTCCGCTGCGCAGGACAAGAGGATTTTACCCATCAATTAAAAATAAAAGAGTTATTAGTGTTTAAAAAATGTTGAGATGCTCTCTCCAGAAAGCCACGCCCCTTCTGGAGGGACTATAAAACCCAGAAGTGTTGTGTGCCTCAGTCAGTCTCTGCATGATGGGGGAGCGAGAGGGTCACATCTCTCAGTATGAGCTGTGAATAACACTGAATACATGTCTACTAAACTGAGAGTGGTTTTATTGACCTGTCAGTGCCCTTAATGTGGTTTGAAAATATGGTTTGGAAATGCTAAAGCTGTGTTGCCTTTGGTTTGGAAATGCTTAAGCTGTGTTGTCTTTGGTTTGGAAATGCTAAAGCTGTGTTGCCTTGGGTTTGGAAATGCTAATGCTGTGTTGCCTTTGGTTTGGAAATGCTAAAGCTGTGTTGCCTTTGGCTTGGAAATGCTAAAGCTGTGTTGCCTTTGGTTTGGAAATGCTAAAGCTGTGTTGCCTTTGGTTTGGAAATGCTAAAGCTGGGTTGCCTTTGGTTTGGAAATGCTAAAGCTGTGTTGCCTTTGGTTTGGAAATGCTAAAGCTGTGCTGCTTTTGGTTTGGAAATGCTAAAGCTGTGTTGCCTAATTAACGTTGCCTTGCCTAATTAAAGTTGCCTTGCCCTCTATATAATCAAAAGTCTAATCTTGACCACTCCCTGGTTGCGCTTTATAGTGATTTTAGAAAAAACGCTACTACGTACGGCTGTGATTTTTGGCCATTTTACTCAGTACCCCTCCGCTCATCAGATGCCGAGGATTTTTCCCATCGATGAAAAATAAAAGAGTTATTAGTGTTTAAAAAGTGTTGAGATTCTTTCTCCTGTCAATCATGCCATGAAGGCCACGCCTCTTCTGGTGGGAGGGGGGGAGGGACTATAAAACCCAGAAGTGTGGGCATGGCTCAGTCTCTGCAAGATGGAGGAGGAGAGGTCACGACTCGCTGTCTTTAGTGGCCTAGCACCCTGCTTGAAATGGTAAGAAACTGCACTTGAATTTGGTGGCAGTGGAACCTCGCTTGAAATGGAATTTCAAGGAATAGCCGTGAGTCAACTGCCATCCCACCAGCCGTGAGTGAGTGAGCTGCCAGCATAACAGGCTTGAGTGACTGAGCCACCAGCCCAAGAATCCATTTGGCCCATAATATCTATACTAGCCCTCTGGAAACCAGCCCCTTCAGCCCACAACACCCATCCTAGCGCTCCAGAAAGCACCCCCCCCCCCCCCCACTGGCCACCAATATTGGAATTGGTGGAGAGGTGGAATATTGTGTTGGGGGACCAGCCCTCCTGTGTGATGCTGGGACCCAACGGGTCCCACTTTGTCTAGTGTATAATAGAGCTGTATGTGTCTCAACACAACACAATGAAACAGAAGATTTCTGAAGAAGAAGGGGGTCTATACGAAATGTCAAATATTCCTTTTTTCTAGAGATGCTGTCTGACCTGCTGAGTTACTCCAGCTTTTTAAGTCTATAGAAGATTTAATTTGCTTTCTTCCTAATCATGGACATTAAACTGAGTGCAAGTTGGTTTAAACATATGCAAATCTGAGGTCCCGTTACTATTGCAGGATATACGATGGGCTCAAATATAATTCTGCTGTTTTGGACCTCTGACCTTGAGCTGTCATTCAATGTGCACTCCATGCAATCAAAGGCCATGTTGACGTCTCAAAGGTTTCAGAACATAATCTGTCAATCAGCTACATTGGACTGGGATCTGTGCTTTGATCTCTCTGTCGGATGGCATGGGATGAACTCCACTACTATCCTGCCACAGTGGATAACCTGCTTTTTATTTTCCATAAGTATGTAAGATGAAACAGTCATTGAATATAGGAAACATAAGGAACTGAAGGTGCTGGAATCATGTTCTCCACAGATGCTGTCTGACTCGCTGAGTTACTCCGGCACTTTGTTTTAATGAATATAGGAATCCTTGATAACGGTAAAGATGTTTGGGATTACAAATAATGACTCCCACAGCTTCCATCAGTCCTGGGGTCTTAACATGTATCCTTTCCACATGAAACCTGACTCTGGTGTGCTACCAATTGCTGAGGGGTTTGGGCGGGACTAAATGTCAATGTATATTCTGTTATTGAAGGGAAGGGGAGAGATTTTCTCTCTATTTGACATCAACAGCCTTGATTTCTGGTTCAAATAAAAAATAGGCTTGCAGAGTGAATGCAGGGTGTTGGTTCCTTATGGTGTTATAAGGTGTGGAATTAGGTTCCTTAGAGAGATAAAGCATGGAAAACAGGCCCTCCTGCCCACTGAACCCGCGCCGACCAGCAATCACCCCATACACTAGCACTATCCTACACACTAGGGACAATTTCCAATTTACAGAAGCTATTGAACCTATAAACCTGAACGTCTTTGGAGTGTGGGAGGAAACCTGAGCACTTTTGGATAGGGTAATGGAAGTGCAGAGAATAGAGGGATATGGATCATTTACAGGCAGATGAGATCAGTTCAGCTAGGCATCATAGAAAATGGGTGCAGGAGTAGGCCATTCGGCCCTTCGAGCCTGCACCGCCATTCAATATGATCATGGCTGATCATCCAACTCAGTATCCCGTACCTGCCTTCTCTCCATACCCCCTGATCCCCTTAGCCACAAGGGCCACATCTAACTCCCTCTTAAATATAGCCAATGAACTGGCCTCAACTACCTTCTGTGGCAGAGAATTCCAGAGATTCACCACTCTCTGTGTGAAAAATGTTTTTATCATCTCGGTCCTAAAAGACTTCCCTCTTATCCTTAAACTGTGACCCCTTGTTCTGGACTTCCCCAACATCGGGAACAATCTTCCTGAATCTAGCCTGTCCAACCCCTTAAGAATTTTGTAAGTTTCTATAAGATCCCCCCTCAATCTTCTAAATTCATGCGAGTACAAGCCGAGTCTATCCAGTCTTTATTCATATGAAAGTCTTGACATCCCAGGAATGAGTCTGGTGAACCTTCTCTGTACTCCCTCTATGGCAAGAATGTCTTTCCTCAGATCATGTTCAGCACATAAATTGTGGGCCAAAGGGTACATTCCTGTGCTGTGCTGTTCTATGTTCTATCTTAATGATGTGTTCCTGATCTTTCAGTCCACCTTGTCGTGGGCCCTGCACTATTTTTTATCTGCACTTTCTCCATTTCTGTAATATAATCTACACTCTTCTTCCTCTTTTTGCACTACCTGTTGCACTCATGTGGTAAGATTGCATTCATATATGCTAAGATTTGCTTAGATAGCGTGCAAAACAAGGTCTTTGGCTGTATCTTGCCACACGTGACAAGAGTAAACCGATATAAACTTTCTATCCGTAGCCCTATTTTCAGAATCTACGTTGTAACTTAATTCCCTTGCTGGCCAGGAAGTTATGGTGTCATCTCCATAATGAGGAAGGGCTCAAACCCAAAACATTGCCTGTCCATTCCTTCCCCAGATGCTGCCTGACCCACTGAGTTCCTCCAACACTCTGTGTTTCGATTAAGATTCCAGCATCCACAGTTCCTTGTGTCTCAAAGATATATTTTGATGTGATATTTGACCATCTAACAATTACTTATAACCTCACTTTGGAAACACCTGCATTCAACTGCCCGATGTCTACCACTAACCCACTCACTTTTGCACCGTAAGAAAAATAGCCCTCAATACTTGCAATGATATAAAAACATATAGTGATTTTCCGAAGATCGACACAAAGTGCTGGCATAACTCAGCTGGTCCGGCAGCTTATCTGGAGAAAATGGATAGGTGATGTTTCAGGTCGGGACCCTTTTTCAGACTGAAACATCACCTATCCATTTTATACAGATATGCTGCCTGACCCACTAAGTGACTCCAGCATTTTGTGTCTATCTTTGGTATAAACCAACATCTGCAGTTCATTTTTAGTACATGATTTTCTGAAGTAGATCTACAAAAAAAAAGCATCAATTCACTTTTGAAGAAATGCTTCTTGAATTATAAGTAGAGTAATTACAACAATGCAGTATTAATATATTCACGTTTAGGGTTAACAATAACCTGCTCATGACTTTGTCATTCATGAGTTATTGGGTCATGCTCACATGTAGATTAGGTGGCATGTCAACGGATGACAGCCACTGTAAAGAAGAGAGATGCTTCATAATTGAATAGAGGTCTTCCCTATAAGGATAAGGGCAGATCAATTAAATAGAAGACCATGCATATCTCCAATAGGTCTTAACTTTCTCCAGGTTTCGATGCAAAGGGATTTTCCAAAGAGATTTATTTATTGGTTAATGTGTTTTCAATGACATCGGTTCGCTGAGGTTGCAATTGCGAGACCCAGAGTGTGGACGGGACATGGTTACCATGGCTACCCCGTGATCATTCGGTTCCTTCAACTGAAGAGATGAGTGGCAGTGACATTTAATTTACGCGCAAGTTTCCCAGGTTTCTTCTTATTATTATTCCTGCTGGGGCAGACTGCTAATGTCTCCTATTTAAATATTCAGGGTCTACAGGGGAGCCCTTTTTTGTTGTGTGGAGGCTAACGATAGTGTGCAAAGCAAATGTCATGATAATGTACAGCCGGTGGAAAACAATAAAATGGGGCTTGGGGTGGGGGAGGGAGGGTGAATGGAGCAGGAATGGGCCTCAAGAGTTATTGTCAGTTCCACCTGATTTATCATAGTCCCAGACTACATCTTGTTTGAAAGCCGAGAAGTAATAAGGTGATCAGTTGAAATAATCTGACAGAGAAGTCAACCACAAGTTCTTTCAAGTTCTTTCTCCCGTCCCTATTTTAAGAAACAATGGTCGCTGCACAGTTGGAAGACCAGGAACAATGTAAATTATGAAAGAAGATTTAGATTCTCCCACCTCTAACCTATGCCGCCATCGCAGACCACTATTATAAGCCTGGCGCTATGATTGCATCTGTCTATTACACTTGTCGAGCAGACACTGATTTGCTTCAGTGAGACGTGTAAGCTTGTCAATAAGTTCAGCCTTGTCAACACTCACACCCAATGGTGGAAGACGTCTCTGCAGTCTTAAAAAGAAAAGCACATTCTCAAACATGATAAATGCTTAAACCCAGATTAGAGTTACACAATCAGTACTGTATTATTTCACAATTACCTTTTCAATTGATCACAAGGATGCCCATTCACCAAATCAATAGCAATAGCGATGAGGCTGAACGAAGAACAATAACTATGAAGGCACTCACTGTACCTCAGTACACGTGACAATAAACTAAACTAAATTTAAAAACTAGACTAAACCAAGGTGTTCTTTTGAAACGCTCAGTGTGACTGACGTTTCCTCTTTTTCCATTTTCCTCTTTGCTGTTTATTAGCCAAATCAGCGGAACAGGAGAAGCCTGGGATTTGCTCCGAGGACTTTCTCTGCAGAAATGTCATGCTGCTGCATCTGTTACACAGCTTCCTGTAATGAGTCGTAAGCTCAAAGCAAATAAAGTGATGGTGCCGTCCGTCAACACAGGCTGACCAGTCAGATCCACCTATGTAGTCAGCCAATGTGCCCACCGCAGAGGTTTAACTAATTAAAAGCTGGCATGGCTTGGTCGTCAACATTTCTCCGCTGCGGAGCAGAGTTCTGGTACTGAAAGGACTCCAGCACTATTTTCCAGTTTCTTCCCAGCTGTTATAAGTCAACCGAACCATCCCATCAACAACTAGAGAGTGGTCCGAACCGTCTGAAGCTGTGTCTCGACTCGAAACATCACCTGTACTTTTTCTCCAGAGATGCTGCCTGACTCACGGAATTGCTCCAGCATTTTGAGTCTATCTCCAGTGTATACGAGCATCTGCAGTTCCCTGCTATCATTTACTTGGACTTTACTGGACACTATCTTGCACTAAATGGTATACCTTTTATGCAGTAACTGTACACTGTGGACCAAAATATAGTAATCATGTGTAATCTTTCCGCTGACTGGATAGCACGCAACAAAAAAGCTTTTCACTGTACCACAGTACACTTGACAATAATCTAAAACTACACTAAACTAAACTAAAACAGCAATTACAACAGTCTCAATAATCAAAATAATTAGTCTAAAGAAGGGTCCCAATCTGAAATGTCACCTATCCATGTTTTCCAGAGATGTTGCCTGTCCCGCTGAGTTACTCCAGCACTTTGTGTCTCTTTTTTGTAAACCAGCTGGAGATGTTCTTTGTTTCTACCGAAATAACACCACATTTCCTGGCCAGCCGAAATAAAATTACAACTTCGCTTTTCAAACAGTGAACAGTGTTGCCTTCTAACCAGTCAGCAGAAAGACAATACATTATTACAATCGATCCATTTAAGTTATATAGAAACACCATGGAATTAAATAAAGGATAATAGAACACAGGTTCGGAAGAAGTTATAGAGCATTCAAAATGAATTGGTTCTGAAATATTTCAGCAGGTAAGTCAACCAGTGATCACTGGCAGATGACACAAAGACATTGGCAAAACAAAAAAGCCACTGGACAAATGAGATGGAATTACAGTGAAGTATTATCTTGAATACACAGCCTGAAAGTAATTCCAAAAGGAAATTAACTAAATATTTGAAGTGGAAAATTCTGCTGGTGTATGAGAAAAGAGCAGGGAAGTGAGACTGAGGATAGCCACAATGTGGCTTGATATTGGTAACTTGTTATCGTCTTGTTATCACATCATCTCCAGCCAACAATGGGCCATTATGGGCTCCACTATTCCCGAGGTCATCTGTTGCTGGCCCTGATTTCTTCTGGCCTTTCCTCACCTCCAATTAATTTTCCCATCCCCCATACTCCCTCCACCTCTTTCAGTCATAAGAAGGGTTCTGACCTAAAACGTCTCCTTCTCCTTTTCTCCAGAAATGCTGCTTGACTCGCTGAGATGTTCCCGCATTTTGTGTCTATCTTCCATGTAAACCAGCACCTGCAGTTCCTTCCTTAACATTAGCTCTGCATGGTGCATGCCAGTAATATCAGGGTGAAAATAACCAATGCCTCCACTTATTCAGAAGAGCAAGGACATTTGGCATGTCTCAAATGACTCTGACCAATTTCTTCAGAAACACAATGGAGAACATCCTACTGGGGTACATCACAGCTTGGGATGGCAACAGCTCTGCCCAAGACCGCAAGAAATTGCAGTGAGTTGTGAATGCAGCCTAGTCCATCACACAAACCAGCCCCCTGTCCCCATTGACTCCATCTGCACTTCACCTCGGGAAGCCAACCGAATCAGGGACTACACGCATTCTCTCATCATTCTTTCTTCTCTTTTGTCAGACAGAGGTTTGGTGGGATATGGATCAAATGCAGGCAGATGGGTCTCGTGTAGATGGGTTGGCATGGGCAAGTTGAGCCAAAGGGCCTGTTTCTATGTTGTATGACTGTATGACTCATAAGTGTGCATGGTGCAATCAGGCATACAGGATATTGAATGCTGAGGTCTACTTGTTGCTGGACTCGTGATTGAGTCCAGGAGTTGGTAACTGCGTGATGAAGATGAATATATCTATACCCCAGCTTTAAGCATTCAAGGGCTAGGTTTGGGATTGTGAGCCATTGGTCATCAATGGCATGCTAAAACTAGTGGACATCGATAGAGAGGGCAGTAAAAGATGTTGTTCTGTTTTCAATCATATCTATCGTGTTTTCAATCATGTCCCTACCACAGTCACAGTGCATATAGCAGGCACCATGGCGTTACTTAAACTAGTAAAGGTGCACACAGCAATTGGCAATTTGTATCAGTTCTGTCAAAGGCTAGTCATGTTATCGAGACAGATGATTGCCTAGAAAATATTGTTCCTCAAAGTGACTTGGATACAAGTCACTGGTAGCTAAGCTAAATGCAGCTGCATCAAGCTAGTAGGAAGACGGAAGCCTTTATTGAAAAACAATGCAAATACAAGGGTAAAGATCTTTTAATCAATTTTATTGGGCCTTGGTAAAACCAATCGTGGAGTAGAGTGTTCAATCATTTACAAAAAGAACAATCTTCTGGAGGATTAGGTTGAACAGCAACTGTGGAGGGAAAGGAATTGATGGCATTCGGTTCAAGGCCCTGCATCAAGTTCCTACATCCAGAATGCAGCATCTGCAAGATTATAGGAAAGAAGTAGTCAAGCTGGAAAGGGTACAGACATAATTTACGAAGATGTTGTCAGGGCCTGAACAAAAGGGAGTGGTTGAGCAGGCTTGGACATCACTCAGGAGGATGAGGGGTGATCTTATGGAGATCATGAGAGGAATAGAATGGGTAGATGCACAAAATAAATGTGATGGGGTATTTTCTGTTCCCCTTTTCTCTGTCCTCTTCTATTTTTTTTCTTTGCACCTCATTTGGACACATCAGCTGCGTTTAAAAAGCCTTAACCACCTTCATCACCACTACATTGGTCCAGGATCGGTCATCGGCAAGTGAGAGGGATGTTGGTGAGTAAGTGGGGCCGTCGGTGAGCGAGAGGGACATCAGCCGGCAGCCAGGGCCGTTGGTGAGATTGGAGAACCGTCAAGAAATACAGGGACGTCAGTGAGAGTGGAGGGCAGCCGGGGAGCTGTCAACCGTGTGAGTGGCAGTGGTCGGTGGAGGACAAGGAGTGTCCGGTGTGGCGGGGTGTAAGAACAAAGAGGGACTGGGCGGGGGGGGGGAGTTGGTGGGGAGAAGAAAGAGGGACTATATTGAACACTTTTGTTATTTTGGCGGTGTCCTTTATGTGGCGATTCTTGCATTCTTGTACTGTATGCAAACAAAGTATCTCACTATACCAGGTAAAGTACATGTGTCAATAAAGTACCAATCAATCATTTTGTCATTTAGTCTCTCCTACCACTGACTTTCCATTTGTTTTTTCCACTTCTTCAAAACAAGGTACTGCAGATGCTAGTTAATACACAAAAAGAATCAAGGAGAAACTCAGCAGATTACGAAGCATCTCTGGAGAACATGGGTAGGTGACATTTGTAAGTTAGAGCCCTTCTTCAGACGGAAACATAATTTATCCATCCTTAAAATTCTCCATTGTTCTGACATGAAATATTAACTCTGTTTCTCTCTATGCAGTTTGCTGCCTGTCTTGCTTAGTACTTTGCAGCTACTTCTTTTTTTTAATTTCATTTTGTATTTACATGATTTTATTTCATATTTTTTGCAAATGCAATTTTCGTTTTTTAATCAATGCAAAAATCTTACTAAACATAGAAACATAGAAAATAGGTGCAGCTGACCTATTAAAAACGGCTCATTGAATACAGCTGCTCTCCATCGGTGGAAGTGTCATTTATGCCTCAGTTAATGACAAGGAGGTAACAGTTCAAATGCCAATCCATGAGAGCTGGAACATGGAACAGTACAGCACAAGCACAGGCCCTTCAGCCCACATTGTCTGTGCTGAACATGATGCCAAGACCATGCTATATATTCCTGCAGTTAACCTATAACCCTCTATTCTCTTCAAACTCATATACCTATCCAATGGTTTTTTGGATGCCACTGACATATCTACTTCAACCACCACTCCTGCAGCGCATTCCAGGCATTCACCACCCTCTATGTAAAAAAACTTGCCCCACACTTCTCATTAAAACTTTACCCCTTTCACCTTAAAGCTATGCCGTCCACTATTTGAGGGGGACATTTAAGTGCAGTACAGGTCTTCCCCAGCTTTTGAAAGGCCAACACTTGTACACCTCATACATAAGACCATGCATTCGGGTGACTGGCGGGACGGATTTTCCGGCTGCTGTGGGGCTGCAGGCCTTTTGCCACCCGGAACTCGGTTTGTGGCCATTTTTCCAAATTGTGAATGTACAGAATGTGAACATTTTTCAGGAACGGAACCTTTCAAAAGCCTGAGGATGACATGTACTGAGGAAGCTGTGTTGACACAAATTGCTGACATAGGCAACAGCTCTCTTGTAAAATAGCACAGGGACTTCAACATATGCCTGTGAGAGTAGATAGAGATGAGCAGGAAGGAACTGCAGATGCTGGTTTACACCGAAGATAGATACAAAATGTTGGAGTAACTCAGCGGGACTGAAGCAGAGTCAGAAGAAGGGTCTTGACTCAAAACGTCACCCATTCCTTCTATCTAGAGATGCTACCTATACTGCTGAGTTACTCCAGCATTTTGTGTCTACCTTCAGAGTAGATAGAGACTCAGTATAATGGAACGCCAGCATTCTAGGGATACAAGGAACTGACACGCTGATTTCTTCTGATTGAAGATTTCCAGCATCTGCAGTTTTTTCCTTTGATAGGATTTATAAAGCTGAAAATTGTCTTGTAGAATGAACAGTTAGAAACTCCTGATTTACAATGGAATTGTATTCATAGGGCATTAAAGACAAAACAGCTGTCAACACTAACGGTTTTCAATTACGTTCATTTAACTGAGATGTTCAGTACTCTATTTACAATGATTAAATACATGGCGATGCTTCCGGCTGTTTGAAAGGAGAAGTGTTTCCTGACTACACACATGGTATCCCGTGGACTCCAGCTTGTTGAACATGAAGCTTCAGAGTCAAGAGTATTTAATTGCCACATGCACTCGGATTGGAATAATGCATTTCTTACTTGTTGCAGTTTACAAGCATATTTACTCAACTATACAACAAATAAATATACATTAATCAATAATCCAATAAATTATCAGTAATACTAGACCAGACAATAATGATGCAAACCGGAGAGGTTAGTCTATTGTCACATGTTCCTCTGGATCATTGATAGATAGGGTAAACTGTCAGAACCTTTTCCCCCAGGGTGGAAATGTCTAACACTAGAGGGCATATCTGTAAGATGAGGGGATCGTTTAATGGAGATGAGCGAGGCACGTTTTTTACATAGAGAGCGGTGTGGGCCTGAAACGTATTGCCATGGGTGATGGTGGAGGCAGATAAGATAGTGACATTTGAGGATTTTAGGTGGGCCATTGGAAGTGCAAGGAAGAGTGAGATATGGATCAGGTGGAGCAGATCTGTTTAACTTGCTATCATGCTCGGCACAAACATTGTGGGCTGAAGGGCCCGTTCCCGAGTACAGGGATTGCTGGTTGGCTCGGACTCCATGGGCCGAAGGGCCTGTTTCCGCACTGTATCTCTAAATTGAACTAAACTAAAGAGCTTGCGTAGGAAGGAACTGCAGATGCTGGTTTACACCAAAGCTAGGCACAAAATGCTGGAATAACTCAGTGGGACAGGCTGCATCTTTGGAGAGAAGGAATGGGTGACATTTTGAGTCTGAAGAAGGGTCTCGATCTGAAACATCACCCATTCCTTTTCGCCAGAGTTGGTGCCTGTCCCGCTGAGTTACTCCAGCATTTTGTGTCTAATCTTAAACTAAAGAGCCTGATGGTTGAAGGGAGGAAGCTGTTTTTGAAGCTGGAGGTCACGGTTCTCAGGCCCCCGTACCTTCTTCCCAACAGTAGCAGTAAGATGAGAGCGTGGCCAGGGTGGTGTGGGTCTTTTGAGGATATTAGCTGCCTCTTTGAGGTGCTGCTTTAAAAAGAGAGGCAGCAGAGGACGGCGCTACCTGATTCGGAGTCTGGAGAAGACAAAGATGAATGGTCGCTTGCAGTGCACAGGTCACATGTGAGGAGTCCAAGGGCACAAGCTTTACATGTAACCTGATGTGACTGTCACCCTGCTGCAGAGCACTCCTGTGGTAACATGGCAGCATGAAGAGCTGATTGCCAAGGCACCGCTTCTGGCATTTAAACTTGCTGCACCAACTCCCACAGAGTCAAATTATCTGTAAATTACTGTTAGAAGTGTAACAACAGCAGCAGACTGCCAGTAACACAGACCCTTTTCCAAATGGACCCATGGGTGGTGCTGTATTAAACAGTGCGCTGCAGACTAGCTGAGCAGAGTGGGATTCCTCCAGGACTTCACGACAGCAAGTTTAATTGGGCAGCAAAGAATTTACATAGAAAATACATTAGCCGCACACTGCTTTCTTGGACCAGGCTCCACCGAGAGTGACAAATGTGATAGGTTTCCTGGGCAAATGCAGTTTGCAGTTGGCTTAATTTAACAAAATAATAATGAAGATGTCACCGGTTGAAGTTAACACATAGCCCGTTCGCTAATGGGTTCTTGTGCACTGCCAAGGGGTGCAGGTGAAACAATAGGAAGCAACGAGACCTCGTGGGCTCTTCTGAAAAGCACGGAGCAATAAGGTGAACTGGGCAGGAATTCATTCAGGACAAAAGACGAGTGGGAATGTTGTACCAGGCTACCAGCTGTTGAGGGATTTATGTCTAAAGCCACAAATACATTCAGAATCATACACTGGTTTTATTCATGGGTTTAACCCATTCACTCTCCAATACATCCTGAGACAACTATCAATATTTTACACGGTATTTATAGTTAGTGTCTATGGCCACCTTGCAATGTGTCTGATTCTTTAGTGTTTGAGAAAACATAAATAAATACCATAAGGACCCAGTGCTCTTGGCAGAGATTTGATGTTTAATACTTTGAAGAACATTTATAACTCTATCATTCCTGACATTGCACATATTGGGTACATTCTATGCATAGAGATTAATTTGGTGAGCGTGCAATTAATCTGTGAATGTTTAGCTTGTCCAATTCATGGTGTTCCTGATATTCTAGTTATTAAATGTTACCCCATTACCTACTTATTTTTATTGCTCTTTCATATTTATTATGTGTTTTATGAATCCAGAAAGCATGTCTATTCATTGTTACTGTCATGTCTGTCAGGAGTACTGAGCTAATATTTACCCCTGCTAAAACTAAGTTTAAAGCAGTAACTGCAAGTTGTGCAGGTGTGGAAAGGAACTGCAGATGTTCATAAGTTATAGGAGCTGAATTAGGCCATTCAGCCCATCAAGTCTACTCCGCCATTCAATCTTGGCTGATCTGTCTTTCCTCCTCAACCCCATTCTCCTCCCCATAATCCCTGACACCCGTACTAATAAAAGATGTTGGTTTATACCAAAGATAGACACAAAGTGTTGGAGTAACTCAGTGGGTCAGGTAGCATCTCTGGAGGAAAAGAGTTGGTGATGTTTTGGGACCATTCTTCAAATTGTGTTCCTGGGGTTAGGTTTTATTAATGTACCGAGGCAGAGTGAACAGATTTATGCACAGTATAAAACTGTCTGAAATCTGGCAGAAATTAGGCAACATCAATCAAGGTTTGTGTGGTGGGGGTGTGGGGTGATTTTAACGTATCAGGTTGGAGCTACAGAGTTGGAAACGTTCAATGAACAGAGTGACATCTAACTCATGCTGAGAATGCTTGGAACTGGTGCAGGGTGATACAATGGAAAATGTTCAATTTTTCAGCCCTTACACCTCTTGGGGCTTTTTGAGAACGTTTTCTTCGGGGAAAAGTAACTGACCAAGAAATCTCTACATTCCTTCCTCTGACCTCACAATTCATGCCTCTTCCCGCCTTACTTCAGAGCTTTCTGTCTCCTTTTCATCTCTGGCCTTTGTCCACCCATCTGACAATCAAAAAAACATTAACCTATCGCTGAGTTTCTCCAGCTTTTTGTGTAACCCTCGATTCTCCAGCATCCGCAGTTCCTTCTTTAACTCTTTTCCACTGATCACTTGTCAGGCTTGACCCCCCCTCCCCCCAACTTCTTTTCCAGCCTTCTATTCCCCACTATAATCAGTTTGAAGAAGAGCCCTGACCTAATACCTATAATGACCTATCCATCTTCTCCAGAGATGCAAACTGACCCACAGAATTATTCCAGCACTGAGTTTTGCTAAAGATTCCAGTTAGTTATTTCAAAACATTTAAAAACAGTTACATAAGATGATCGCAGTCCTTTTTTGTTACCAATACCAGAATACAAAATGTCCTAAAACATTGTGTTCAGCTCAGTAGTTCAATTGATTGAGTCATGCAATGTGCTACTTTTACTTGTCTTATTTGGAAAATAGTGCTATTGGTCTTATTGAGATAATTACAAGGGAAACTATGACAACTGACCAATGAATGGCTGAGGAATTAAGGAAATATTTTATTTTTGTTTTTACTGCAGTAGAAAGATAAATGTTGTTGAAGTATAGAGGCCACAGGGAAGGAAGTCATCAAGATAACTGACTATAATGTGAGACAATGGAAGGGTAGGTACTCTGGTAGAAAGAAGCAGTGTAGAGAGATTTCCATGGCGTGCTGATACTTGGGTGAACATCATCTATCCATGACCAACATCCATATTCAACAGCAAATGAACAATTGGCAAGGAAGATCGAGGCACAAAGAACTAGATACTGGTTTACAAAATAAGGCACAAAGTGTTGGAGTAACGCAGCAGGTCAGGCAGCATCTCTGGAAAACATAGGCCTGTATCCATTACTTGCCAGGGTTTGTCTTGCCCCTCTTCTCTTCCAGCTTCCTCCCTCCCCACCCCACACCACCACCACAATTATTCTGAAGAAGGGTCCCGACCCATAACATAATCTATCCATTTTCTCCAGAGATGCTGCTTGTTCCGCCCCGCTGGACTTTGTGTCTTCGATGACCTTCAGCACTTAGCGTCTTTGATGATCTTTAATGCAAGGCATTTTGGAGTATAAGAGTAGAGATGGCTTGCTGATATTGAACAAAGATTTTCTAGGACCTTGTTTCTAATATGTGTCGTCAGAGGTGCATCCATTTATGTTTGATTTTGGAGAGTTATGGGGATCAGGAAGTCTGGCTCAGCCAGTGGCACCCAGGAATAGACTGGGTGACAACCAAGAATAGTTTGGTGACTACTGGAGAGACAGTTGACGGCACGGAAAGACGGCACCCGGGAAAGGCTGGGTTAGCACCCCAGTCTGTGTCTTTCGTGAGAAAGAAACCCAACAAAGCTACGGAAAGGCCTAATGAACCATCGTGGCCTAAACATCCATCAGGCGAGAATGAAATGCTCGGAGAAGGAGAAAGAGGTGCAGCGCACAGGCCTTGAACCTGGTGAGACGCAGGAGGAGCCCGGCTGGGAATCACCCCACAGAGCCCAGTCCCTCCATGCACTAGAGTCTCCCAACCGTTGCAGAGTAGTTATTAAGATGGCTGATCCGTGGGCAGTTGCTGCTGGGACGCAAGTCGGGGCCTGATCAACCCCGGCTGGGTCGCCTGGGCGAGGTTGTCTGATGTTGTGAGACCCGAAACACCCGATGACTCCAGGTCACATCACTGAGGATGCGTCCCAGCGCATCTAGAAGATGTATATTTTTCACATTGGGGATCAGGCAATTTTCCTATGAGGACAGATTGAGTAAGATTGCGCATTCTCATGGGGGTTTAGAATCTAGCGGTGATCACATCAGGTGACAAAATCAATAAGAAAGGGGATCATCAATGGTAAACTTGAATGGTGGAGCAAACTCAAGAGGTCATTTGGGTTATTCCGATTCATTTTCCTCAATGATCCTATTACACTAAGCATAAATTGAATTCAGCCTAATTTATTCTCTAACAAATTGTTCTATATTTGTTCAATAACAACAAGGAAATATTAAGTAAGTTCCTTCCTTTATTTATTTGCGAACTAATTACCTTGTGTTGGGGTAAACTGCAACTCGCAGCAGAGAATCTCATCAGGCTGCCACTGTAGGGAATAAGGTACTGGAGACTGAGACCCATTATCTCCAGGTTCAAGAACAGCATCTTCCCATCAACCACACTGTACAACTCTAACCACAGCCCTACCTCAAGCAACAAATGACCATGGTCTTTGTTTAAGGTTGCACGGCATACCTCAGCTTGCACGGTTTTTTTTTTTTTGTTTAGAGATATGGCACGAGAACAGGACCTTCAGCCCACCGAGTCCATGCTGACCAGTGATTCTCGCACACTAACACTATTCTACACACGCTAGGGACAATTTACAAGTTTACCAAGCCAATTAGCCTACAAACCTGGAAGTCCTTGGAGTGGTTATGGTCTGGTTACCTATAATATATTGTATTTTTAGGTTTAGGTTTATTATTGTCTTATGAACCGAGGTAGAATATAATTCTCAGCATGGGGCGGCACCATGGCTCAGAGATAGAGTCGCTGCCTTACAGCGCCCAAAACCTTGGTTCGATCATCACTACAGGTGCTGTCTGTCCGGAGTTTGCACGTTCTCCCTGTGACAGCATGGATTTTCTCAGGATGCGTCGGTTTCCTTCCACATTCCAAAGATGTACAGGTTTGTAGGTTAATTAGCTTCAGTAAATTTTATCTAGCACGTAGGATACAAAAAGTGCACGGGTGATCGTTGGTTGGCACAGAATCGGTGGGCCAAAGGATCTGTTTCCATGCTGTATCTTTAACCTATCAACACTCCAGTGGTATTGTTGTCTATATGTATATTGATTTGTTGTGTTGTTGCATTAATGTGCCTCCAAAAGCTGCAGCAAGTAAGATTTTATTTAAATGTTCGATTTCTGATGCATATGACAATTATACTCTCTTGACATGGTTGGCAATTGTACTAGGACATCATAGAGTCATACAGTAACAATGTTACAAATTTCTGAGATTTAAAAAATCAAGTCTGCAATTTATCCCATCAGATAAAGCATAAAAAGAAGTTTAATTTGACACCTAATTCACTTTCATATCTTCAGTATTAAAAAAGATATGGCCATTTTCATACTCGGAAATTAGCATCTTGTTCCCCATTGCCTTTCTATTGACTTAACTCAAAAGCTATGATCTAGGACAGTCAAAAGCACATAACTTTCTTAAAAATTAAGAGAACAATGAAATTTTCAGTTATTATAGATTGAAGCATTCTGAACCAAATATGAAATAATCTTACTTGGATGACCTGAAATTAAAGCATATAATTAGTTAGTTACCTAATTGTAACTAATTACAAAATTAAATTACTAGATCTAAACATCTATCCATTTCTTAAGAAAAGATAAACATTTTTTAATTGCCTAAGTATCCAAATAACATTCACACAATAATTCACAATATAACATGATTTTTAAATCTAATTTTCATGAACTTATAGGCCAAATGGGAGTAATTTAGTGTTTAATTCCCGTAAATTAATGGCCATTTAAATCAACTTGCGAGTGGGTTTTAGTGGAACGCGGTGGATTGGAACGTTGCGGTTTGCGGTGAATTTAACCCACAGTCGGCAGGATAAACACTGCCGGTTCGTATATTTTTTTTTGTCCCCTTTTCGCAACATGAAAATTTGATTAAAGGCTTCCTAAGAACCACGTTTTTATGTAAAAATAAACTATGTACCTTATTTTATCCCCTACGTAAAATCTTTCCCGTTGTCAGCGCTCACGGCTTTAGAAGATGATTTTTAAATTACTCTAGCTAATAAATGATCTAGCGTAGTTTAAAAATACCTTCATAAAACATATGTCGGAGCGATTTCTCTTTAGCACCGAAATCCCCTGAGATGGATCGATTTGCCCTGTCTGGAGAAAAACGGCATTTTAAACCCGCCCCCCTCTGAAAGGTGCCAAAGTTGCGCACACGTGGAGTGGCAGAACTGCAGCGCTGCTCAAGGTAAGTATTGTAACATACCTACATACAGTGTGGAAATAGGTCCTTTGGCCCAACTTGCTCACAACGACCAACATGTCCCATCTACACTAGTCCCACCTGGCTGCTATGGCCCATATCCCTAAACCTGTCTTATCCATGTACCTGCCTAAATATTTCTTAAACATTGCGATAGTCCCTACCTCAGCCACCTCCTCAGGCAGCTTGTTCCATACACCCACCACTCTTTGTCTAAAATGTTTTTTGAGTTTTCATCCCTTTGCCACCATTAACACTCCAGAGTTCATCTCAAGTATTTCCTTCATCACCCACTCATTGTCCATTATTGATTAGTAGCATATTGTTTTATAGACTAGTTCTATCCTACACACTCGTAACAATTTTCAGAAGGCAATTAATCTACAAACTCGCACGTCTTTGGAATGTGGGAGGAAACTGGAGCACCCAGAGAAAACCCATGTGGTCACAGGGAGAATGTACAAACACCGTACAGACAGCACCCGTAGTCAGGATTAGAGTCAAGTCAAGAGTGTTTTATTGTCATATGTTCCGGAAGGGACAATTAAATTCTTACTTGCTGCAGGACAACAGAAAATGTGAATATATCTAAACATAACATACATAACGGGGGAAGAGAAGTAAAAAAGTTCAATAAATAACATATATAGTGCAATAATTATATAGTCTTTTGCAGTTCAGAGCTCAGAACTTATTTGTTGTTGTGTTTAATAGCCTGATGGCTGTGGGGAAGAAACTGTTCCTGAACCTGGACGTTACAGTTTTCAGGCTCCTGTACCTTCTTCCTAATGGCAATGGTGAAATTAGTGTGTGGCCAGGGTGGTGTGGGTCTTTGATGATTTTGGCTGCCTTTTTGAGGCAGCGACTATGATAGATCCCTTCGACGGTGGGGAGGTCAAAGCCGGTGATGGACTGGGCAGTGGTCACAACTTTTTGTAGTCTCTTTAGCTCCTGGACGTTTAAGTTGCCAAACCAGGCCACGATGCAACCAGTCAGAAAGCTCTCTACCGTGCACCTGTAGAAGTTTAGGCGAGTCCTCTTCGACATGCCGAATCTGCATAATCTTCTCAGGGAGTAGAGTCGCTGAAGTGTCTTCTTTATAATTGCATCGGTATGCTGGACAAGTTGGACATTTGGACAAGTACAGAGAAACTTGGGACAGATGCACACCCAGGAATATGCACGCACAGGTATTTGAAGTTTTTGACCTTCGCCACCATCGTCCCATTGATGTGTACAGGATTGTGGCTCCTCATCTTTCCCCTAGCAAAGTCCACAATCAGTTCCTTGATCTTACTGATGTTGAGAGCCAGGTTGTTGTGCTGGCACTATTTGGTCAGTCTGTCGATCTAACTTCTATACTCTGATTCATCCCCACCTGTGATTCGTCCAACAACAGTGGTGTCGTCAGCGAACTTGATGATGGAGTTCGCACCATGCCCAGCTATGCAGTCATGGGTATAAAGTGGGGTACTGACCACCCAGTCTTGAGGTGCTCCCGTACTAATTGTTACCCGGGTCTCTGGCATTGTAAGGCAGCAGCTCTACCGCTGCACTACTTTGCCTCCAATTGCTGAGTTACATTTGGAGTTCTGATGGTGCAACATTGAACGGTAGATGCATGCATCAGAAAATATGGAAAGACAGACAGAAGAAGGAAGAGGCAGAAAATATTGCAATTATAAGGCCCCTTTCAGTTTAGAATGTGACAAAGTTGTTTGTGGCCAATTAGGTACTTCTTCCTTTGTGTGTAGTCATTGGTTCAGCAAATGCAGAGAAGACAGCTGATCAGTTCACAACAAAGAAACTCAAACTTTTCTGTTCCTGTTTCAATAGTCAAAGAGTCATATAGCACGGAAACAGGTCCTTCAACCCAACTTCCCACGCCGATCAAGATGCTCCATCTACGCTTGTCCCATCTGCCCACATTTGGCCCATATCCTCTCTAAATCATTCCTATCTCTGTACTTGTCCAAATATATTTTAAATGTTAAAAGACGCAAAGTGCTGAAGTAACTCATCTCTGGAGAACATAGATAGATGACGTTTCAGGTCATGAACCTACTTCAGTATGAATTCATTCTGAATGACTGAACCCTTCTTCAGTCTGAAGAAATGTCACCAATCCATGTTCTTTGGAAATGCTGCCAAACTTGCTGTTACTCCAGCACTTTGTGTCCTTTTGTGTAAATCAGCATCTACATCTCCTTGTTTCTCTATCTCTATCTATTTCTCTATCTTTTAAATGTTGTTATAGTACCTGCCTCAACTCCCTCCTCTGGCAGCTCATTCCATATAGCCACCACCCTCTGTGTGAACTGGTGCCACAGATTGTTTTAATTTCAGCTAAGGGAGAGGACGAGGCCTTGGTGTAACATCTCATCCAGCCGGTGGCACTTCTGAAAGGGTGGCACAGTCTGAGTATTACACTGAAGAGCCAGTGGTGAACACAAACAAAGACATTATTATCTTAATTAACCACCGTTAAATAGTTAATTTCCATGCTAGATTCAGTTCACCATAAGGAGCGCATTCAATTATGATACACTTTGACGTAGAATAAAGCCTGTAAGACATAATATAGCTCAATATTGTATATTAGTCCTCAATTTGTGGTTTAAACATGGTTAATCATAACCAATTTTGTCGAAGCCATTTTTTTAATTAATGATTTTTAAATGCAACATAACTATATTCATTTGCTTTATCGCTGAAGAGATTAAAAATAAAGTGTGCATTACATTACTGCTTTCCATCCCAACCAAACCATCCAGTTATGAAGAAACCAAAGTGCTTGACAGAGCTGAGACTCTCCCCCCCCACCGCCCCCCCCCCCTCCCCCCACAAATACTGAGGTGTCACGTAAGACAACTGCGGTTTGCTCCAAGGATTGCTATCTGTTAAAGTAGGATATTGTTTTGTTGTTGCATAGTTTGAAGATTGTCTTATTTGGCGATAGGAATCTTTTGATCTTTGTTTCCCCCCCCCCCCCATGTTTTGTTCAGACTCTGATGTCACTGGGGAAGGATAGCTTGCAGGCACCTCAAAGCTTTTCTCTGTTGGTGGTCATAGACCTGGGCGAACCCAGGGCACCGATGTTTAATTAAACCGCAGTCCAGTTGTTTCCCGGGTAAAGTGAGTGTGGGAAGGGAATGTGTGTCAAAAGAGACAAGCTCCTCGCTGTGAGCACTTATTGTCATACCAGGCCTAATATATTGTGGGAATTCCCAGAGCTCAAATGATAACAGTATTAAAATGCCACATAAAAGAGGCACTCCATAGCACAGGTTACTGTAGTTGTGAATTGCATTAGCCTGTCCCATTTATTTTATTACAGCTGCATTTAGTATGCTGTAAATGCATTAGACTATTTTCATTCTGCTGTGGACTACTTATTGTTCAGCTCAAATTATGTGTTGTGTTATTTTTCTATTGCAGTATCTTCAGTGTGGGCTTGCACATTAAAAAAAGAAAATAGAATTATTGGGAAAAGAACATAAAGTACAGTTGACAGATTTTATTCCGAAGGAACTAAAAGATCTTATGAAAGCTGACAGCCTAGGTGCCAAATTTTCTCACCAGCATCAACCGTTTATTATGTTTCATTTACTTGAAAATTCAGCTAGACTTTACCAAGTTAACTAAGGCTGAAGTTTCTAAAATGTTTACTTTCTTTAAAAAAAGTATAAAACGCCTTTCTGTAAAGCAGTTTAAATAGATTTGATCTTGAAAGGGACCGTGGAAATGTTTTTGTTTTAGTTTCAGAGATACAGCACGGAACCAGGTTCCTCAGCCCACCGAGTCCATGCCGACCAGCGATCCCTGCACATTAACACTAACACTAACAATAGACAATAGACAATAGACAATAGGTGCAGGAGTAGGCCATTTGGCCCTTCGAGCCAGCACCGCCATTCAATGTGATCATGGCTGATCATCCCCAATCAGGTTCCTGCCTTCTCCCCATATCCCATGACTCCGCTATTTTTAAGAGCCCTATCTAGCTCTCTCTTGAATACATCCAGAGAACCTGCCTCCACCACCCTCTGAGGCAGAGAATTCCACAGACTCACCACTCTCTGTGAGAAAAAGTGTTTCCTCGTGTCCATTCTCTCCTACATACTAGGGACAATGTACAATTTTGCCAAGCCAATTAACCTACAGACCTGTACGTCTTTGGAGTATGGGAGGAAACTGGAACACCCGGGGAAATCCAACGCAGGTCACAGGAAGAACGTATAAACTCCACCCGTACAGACAGCACCCATGGTCAGGATTGAACTTGGGTCTCTAGCGCTGTAAGGCAGCAACTCAACCGCTGCTCCCTAACACCTAGTAACAGTGAAATGACAGAACCATTCCAACAGTGTATAAAAATTGATTAACTGTGGAGAAACTAATCAAGTGATTAATTTGCATTTCAGGCTTTTTATACATTTTTGATAGGCGTAAAATAGAATGTTTCTTCCAGTACGACAGCATCAGGTTTCTTTTTGAGAACAGAATAAAGATGTGTGAATTTTGTATCTTCCCATTCAGCTTGGAGTGATGTTGTTACCAACCAGTGGAAACCATCCATCGTGTTTACGGTACCTTATTAAAACCCTGTCACAGCCTCAAAGACCTCCGTTGATTCAATACCTTCAGGATTCCCGTTCTAAGCAGTAGCTTTGCTGTATCTTCTAATAGTTTTTTATATTTTACCCAGATTGGATGGTCATATCCCAAAGCAGCTCATTTAAAGTCCAATATAAACTCAACATATCTGAACATTTGCGCCTGGTCCGCCAAGGCCAACTGGATCTCCCGGTTGTTAACCATTTTAACTACTCTTCTCATTCACACACAGGCATTCACTTTCTGCCCTGGGCCTCCTCCATTGCCAGAGTGAGACCACACGCAAACTGGAGACCAACGCTTCATATTCTGCTTGGGTAGTATACAACAAATGGTATACAATACAATATAATACAGTTTATTGTCATTTGAACCTCAAATGAAGTTCAAACAAAATTTGGTTTCTGCAGTCATTAAACAAGAATAGAACCAAGACACGACACAATTTACACAAACATCCATCACAGTGAATCTCCTCCTCACTGTGATGGAGGGCAAAATCTTGTCTCTCCCCTGCACTCCCCATTCTTCTCCCGATGTCAAAGTCAAACATTCTTCTCCCGATGTCAAACCTGACTGCTCACCTATTTCTCCCCCTCTACCCACATTCCTTCCTCCAACTTTGCAATTCGCCATTCTTCAATCCTTTTGTCTCGCACCCACTGTTTTAATCTCTTGCCTTTGTTGTAATTATCTATCTGTATGCCAAAAATCCCATCACCTGTGTTCACCTTTTGCCTGCTCTACCTCTCTCTCAGCTCTCCCCCTCCCCCCCCCCCCCCTCTGTAATCAGTCTGAAGTAGGGTCCCAACCAGAAACATCATCTCTCCATGCTGCCTGACCCATTGAGTTACTTCAGCACTTCTTGTTCTTCTTCCCTTCCTCTGGCTTCACAATCTTATCTCTTCTATCCTTATCTCACACCTTTATTCTTTTCATCCCCAACTTTTGTCCAACCATCTGCCCCTCACCTGTATCCACCTATAACTTGCCAGGTTTTGTCCTACCCCTCCTCTCTTTCAGCTTTCTCCCCACCCCACCACAATCAGTCTGAAGAATGGCCCCAACTCGAAACGTCACATATCAATGTTCTCCAGAGATGCTGCCTGACCTGTTGGGTTACTCCAGCACGTTGTGTCTTTCTTTCTCGTCTTTGATTCTGTTGGCTGCTTCCCCGAGGCACCAAGAAGTGTAGATGGAGCTAAATACTAGAGAAATAACAATGTATCTTACCACCATATCTATCACCTAATATCTTGGATTGTTGGAGCTCTAACCCCTGATTCACAACCTTAATATTGTTGAGCAAAAATAATCAAATTATACCATTAGAAAAATCACTTGCTGTTAAATGCCTGCATTTGTTTTATGGTTACATTAATGGCGAACTGGTTGGTATCAATGGAGGAGTGATAGACATAAATTGCTGGAGCAACTCAGCGGAACAGGCAGCATCTCTGGATAGAAGGAATGGGTGACGTTTCGGGTGGAAACCTTCTTCAGACTGAGCATTGGGGAGAGGGAGTTACAGAGATAAGGAAATGCAAGAGATCACAAGAAAATGGGGAATAGATCATTGTTACCAAGGAGATGACAACAAAACAAAAAGATAAAATGTAATCAGGGGGACAGTCAGACTGGTCGAAGAGCTTCGAAGAGGGCGAGATGGGGAGAGAGGGAAAGCAAGGGTTAATTGAAGTTAATGTTCATACCGCTGGGGTGTAAGCTGCCCAAGTGAAAATATGAGGTGCTGTTCCTCCAATTTGCGCGGGGCCTCTCTCTCTGACAATAGAGTAGGCCCAGGACAGAATGGTCAGTGTGGGAATGGGAGGGGGAGTTAAAATGTTGAGGAACCGGGAGATCGGGTAGGTTTAGGCGGATTGAGCGCAGGTGTACATCGAAACAATTGCCGAGCCTGCGCTTGGTCTCGTCGATATATAGGAGTCCATACCTGGAGCAGCAGATAC
Organism: Raja brachyura; assembly: GCA_963514005.1. The sequence goes on from OY740781.1 coordinate 130,908,755, forward strand.
AGTAGATGAGGTTGGAGGAGATACAAGTAAACCTCTGACTCACCTGAAAGGACTGTCGGGGACCTTGGATGGAATCGAGGGAGAAGGTATACGGACAGGTGTTGCATCTCCTATGGTTGCAGGGGAAGGTACCTGGGGAGGGGCTGGATTTGGTGAGAATGGATGAGTTAACCAAGGAATTGCAGAAGGAATGGTCTCTGAGGAAAGCAGAAAGGAGTGGAGATGGGAAGATGTGATCAGTGGTGGGATCCTGTTGGAGGTGGCGAAAATGTTGGAGAAAATGTTGACGATATCCCAAGTTCATGTCATTAGAATGATTGTAGTCACATTGATCTTTGGCTCTTATTTATCTACAATAGAAAGTAGTTAATTTTGGGTGGCACGGTGGCGCAGCTGTAGAGTTGTAGAGTATAACATCAGAGATCCGGGTTAGATCCTGACTATTGGTGCTGCCATACGGAGTTTGTACGTTCTTCCCGTGATTGCTTCTCCAGAGCACCCTGAGAAATGCTCCGGCATTTCTCTGGCTGCTCTGGTTTCCTCCCACATTCCAAAGACATATAGGTTTGTAGGTTAATTGCTTTTGTAAAAAATATACAATTAATCCTCAGTGTAGGATAGTGCTCGTGTATAGAGTCCAGAACCAGGGGCCACAGTTTAAGAATAAGGAGTAAGCCATTTAGAATGGAGATGAGGAAACACTTTTTCTCACAGAGAGTGGTGAGTCTGTGGAATTCTCTGCCTCAAAGGGCGGTGGAGGCAGGGTCTCTGGATGCTTTCAAGAGAGAGCTGGATAGGGCTTTTAAAAATAGCAGTCGGGGGTATGGAGAGAAGGCAGGTACGGGATACTGAGTTGGATGATCAGCCATGATCACATTGAATGGCGGTGCTGACTCAAAGGGCCGAATGGCCTACTCCTGCACCTATTGTCTATTGTATGCGGTGATTGCTGGCCGGCACGGACTTGGTGGGCTGAACAGCCGGTTTCTACACTGTATCTCCAAAATCTAATGCCTCTCACATTCCCTAATTCTACATTTCCTGATCCCCTCCCATAATTCATTGATTTAATAGTGCTCTCCTGAATTCCCTCATACACTACTGCTCACTGTAGGCCATTTAGAACAGAGATGAGGAAAAACTTTTTCATCCAGAGAGTTATGAATCTGTGGAATTGTCTGCCTCGGAAGGCAGTGGAGGCCAATTATCTGGATGCTTTCAAGAGAGAGTTAGATAGAGCTCTTAAAGATAGTGGAGTCAGGGGATATGGTGAGAAGGCAGGAATGGGGTACTAAATGTGGATGATCAGCCATGATCACAGTGAATGGCGGTGCTGGCCTGAAGGGCAGAATGGCCTACTCCTGCACCTATTCTCTATTGTCTATCCTGCACACTATGGACATTACGGACAGAAGCCAATTAACTTACAAACCTGTACGTCATTGGAGTGTGGGAAGAAACTGGAGCACCTGGAGAAAACCCATGCGGTCACAAGATGCACATGCAAAGTCTGTACAGACAGCACCTGAGATCAGGGTTGAACCTGGGTCTCTGGTACTGAGGCAGCAACTGTACTGCTGTGCCACTGTGCTGCCATGCTGGTCATAGTAAAAAAAGAATATGTTAACATCTATGACCAGAATTCATGATAAGTGATCTTCTTGTCAATGCCTGATCACATTTCCATACCCTTTGGATCTAATCAGTGTCTATGCTGCATGCTAACCAGTATGACTGAGTGGAGACACAAGGAACTGTGAATGCTGGAATCTTGTGCATAACACAAAGTGCTGGGTTAACTCAGCCGTGGAGGGAATGGATAGATGGAATGTCAGGACCAGACCCTTTTTCAGTCTGATGATTGAACAACTGTACGGTTCAGTTATGGGAGGTAGCAGAAGAAAAAGGTAAAGACCAAGACTGAACTGCAGAAAGATCTGGGTGTAAGATGGAAAATTGGCTTCGTTGGATAGACAATCGGTTTAATTGTATAGAAAATTGGCTTTATGGAAGGAAACAGAGGGTGATGGTGGGAGGTTGTTTTTCAGACTTGAGGCCTGTGACTAGTGGTGTGTCTCAGGGCTCGGTGCTCGGCCCATTACTGTTTGTCATATACATTAATGATTTGGATGAGAACATGCAAGGCATGATTAGTAAGTTTGCAGATGACATCAAAGCAGGTGGTATTCTAGATTGCAAAAATGGTTGTGAAAAATTGCAACAGGATCTAGATCGTTTGGGCAGGTGAGCTGAGGAATGGTTGATGGAGTTTAATATAGATAAGTGTGAGGTGTTGCATTTTGGGAAGTCAAACCAGACAGGACCTACACAGTGAATGGCAGGGCTCTGGTGAGTGTTGTAGAGCAGAGGGATCTAAGAGTGCAGGTACATAGTTCATGGAAAGTGGCGTCACAGGCAGATAGGGTGATCAAGAAGCCTTTCAGTATATTGGCCTTCATCAGTACGTGTAATTGGGAAGCTATGTTACAGTTGGTGAGGCCACATTTAAAGTATTGTGTTCAGCTTTAGTGACGATAAAAGTACCATTAAATCCTCTTATAGGAAAGATGTTGTTAAACTGGAAATGGTGCAGAGAAGATTTACAAGGATGTTACCAGGACTCGGCGGCCTGAGCTATAGGGAGTGGTTGAGCTGTCTAGGACTTTATTCCTTGGAGCACAGGGGGATGAGGGGTGATATTGTAGAGGTGTATTAGATGATGAGAGGAATAGATAGGGTAAATGCACAGTCTTTTACCCAAAGTAGGGGAATCAAGAACCAAAGGACATTTATTTAAGGTGAGGAAGGAAAGATTTAATAGGAACCTGAGGGGTAACCTTTTTACACACAGGGTGGTAGATATATGGAACAAGCTGCCATAGGAGGTGGTTGAGGCAGGTACTATCACAACGTTTAAGAAAGATTTGGACAGGAACACTAATAAGATTCTCCTTCTCGAGTCGGCAGCGGAAACTGAGGTATGAATATTTTTTACGGCAGTGGTAGATACATTCTTAATTAGCAGGGGGATGAAAGGCTACTTGGGCTTTTTGTCACAATGCTCATTCTACAAATTCCTCCGAAACCAATACACCATCCACTTTAGTTTTCCCATCAATTTTTTAAATCACTTCTCAAAAAATAACAGCTACCATTTATAAAATTGTTTGGATAGAAATTAGAAGTCATAGAGCAGACTGAAATTGGCTGATTTGCAGATGAATTTGTTGTTAAGGAAATATTGAGTTTCAAAATGGCAGCACAGGCATCAAGACAGATTTAGTGGCCTCGTCTGTACACTTCTGTCTGCAAATAATGTGTACTCACCAACATAGCACCTGATGTAATTCGCTTCTGCAATGTGCACATTCACTTCGGATTAGATAAGAGTATTAGAGTCATATAATTTATTGTTATGCTACTCAACCTGTAGTATTGAGCATAAGGGGGGGTGGGAACAGCGCAGAGGTAGAACTGCTGTCTTAGCAGCGCCAGACATCCGGGTTCAATCCTGACTACTGTTGCTGTTTGTGTGGAGTTTGTACGTTCTCCCTGTGACTCTGTGGGGTTTTTCCTGGGTTCTCCAACATCCTGAAAACATGAGGGTTTGTACGTTAATTGGCTTCTGTAAATTACCCCAATTGTGTAGGATGTAAGTGGGGTAACATAGAATTGGTGTATGGGCAATTGATAGTCGACACAGATTCAGTGAGCTGTATGGCCTGTTTCCATGCTATATTTACAATTTACATCAATGATTTGGATGAAGGGATTCAAAGTAACATTTGCAAATTTACAGATGACACAAAGCTGGGTGGTAGTGTGAAATGTGAGGACGATGCTATGAGAATACAGGGTGACTTGGACAGGTTTGGGGAGTGGGCAGATGCATGGCAGATGAAGTTTAAAGCGGATAAATGTGAGGTTCTCCACTTTGGTAGCAAAAACAGGAAGGCAGATTACTATCTAAATGGCATCAAGTTGGGAAAAGGGGAAGTACAACAGGACATAGGGGTCCTTGTACATCAGTCTATGAAAATAAGCATGCAGGTACAGCAGGCAGTGAAGAAAGCGAATGGCCTTTATAACAAGAGGAATCGAATATAGGAGCAAAGAGGTCCTTCTGCAGCTGTACAGAGCCCTAGTGAGACTACACCTGGAGTATTATGTGCAGTTTTGGTCCCCTAATTTGAGGAAGGACATTCTTGCTATTGAGGGAGTGCAGCGTAGGTTTACAAGGTTAATTCCCAGGATGGCGGGCCTGTCATATGCTGAGAGAATGAAGCAGCTGGGCTTGTACACTCTGGAGTTTAGAAGGATGAGAGGGGATCTCATTGAAACATGTAAGATTGTTACGGGCTTGGACACACTAGAGGCAGGAAACATGTTCCGGGTGTTGGTGGAGTCCAGAACCAGGAGCCACAGTTTAAGAACAAGGAGTAAGCCATTTAGAACGGAGACGAGGAAACACTTTTTCTCACAGAGAGTGGTGAGTCTATGGAATTCTCTGCCTCAGTGGGCGGTGGAGGCAGGTTCTCTGTATGCTTTCAAGAGAGGGCTAGATAGGGTTCTTAAAAATAGCGGAGTTAGGGGACATGGGGAGAAGGGAGGAACGGGGTACTGATTGGGGATGATCAGCCATGATCACATTGAATGGCGGTGCTTGCTCGAAGGGCCAAATAGCCTCCTCCTGCACCTATTGTCTGTTGTCTATTGTCTATTGTCTATTGTATATTGTCTATTGTATATTGTCTATTGTATATTGTCTATTGTGTATTGTCTATCTCTAAATTAAACTAAAATGTTCTATTGTTTCAGACTTTATACCTCTGTTCTTTCTTTCAAACTGTTTCTCTTTCATTTATATTTGTCTCAGTTGCCCCTGAGATCCTGTGCAGCTACTTTCATGGATAACTCCAGAGAAATGGATACTGGTGGATGTGCAGTGCATGGACATCTATGGGAAATATCTGTCTCGACGGAGGCTGAGTTCATCAGTCACTATTGCTCTGCGTATATTGTTGACCGGAACACAGATTATCCCCTCTTATCAAATCAGTGATAATTCTTCATAGGCTGGTGTTGGTCACCTTTTATATCGACTTTCCTTTAAGTCTGGACTAGAGATAACATTAATATTTCATAAAAATAAGGTTTGGCAAAAGCTTTGGAAATTCTTAATCTAAATCATAAGCAGGTTGAATTTCAGCATCAGTTTAATTCCCCATCCAATATTATCTCTGCTGCCGAAAGGGGAGTAGAGAGTAGTGTAAAGCCTACATTGCTCTCATGGATGGTTTAGGTTAAATTGTTCCTTACTAAACAAAGCCAATGCTCCTGTCATTCCTGTCTACCATTAGCTGATTTGAGGTTTGGGTTTATCCTCGCCTTTCATGCTTCTGGGATCCCAATCAGGATTTTATCCTCTTCATTTAGTTAATTTTAATTTAGTTTAGAGATACAGTGTGGAAATAGGCCTTTCGGCCCACTGAGTCCAACAAAGTCGCTAGTTCTTCGGCCCACTGAAGAACTAGTTCTATCATACAGATTAGGGACAATTTGCAAAAGCCAATTAACCTACAAACCTGCATGTCCTTGGCATGTGGTGGGGAGCCGGAGCACCCGGAAAAAATCCACACGGTCAAAGCGAAAGTGTGGAAACTCCGTAATCAGGATTGAACCTGGGTCTCTGGCAGGAATCGTCCTCTGTGCCACTGTGCCGCCTTCTTTGTTGCCTTGAGAAACCTAGTCAATTAATAATTCAATATTCTTTACTGCTACAACTACTAAAACTGACAGAAAATTCATTCCAATGAAGAATTCTGACAAAATCAAATATTTATACACTGTCTTGATCTTTTGTTTCTGATAACAGACAAAGCAAAAAGAATTAACATAAAGAAAGAACATACTTTTCTTGGCTGTAAATATATATTTATCCAATGCATTTTTCCAATATGCTGAGTTTTCATAATTGATCTTTCTGCATTATTCTTATCTCTGAAATCACTGTTCACCGAGACACCTCTTTCAACTCGGCAAAACAAATGCTGCTCCTTTGTTAAGAAAGATGAGGTGACTGGTCACTCATGAATGAACGTGCGCATGTAATATTAAAGGGTTCGCTAATGGCAAAGATCATGGTTAAACCATAAAGCACTGCATTTGAAAATCCAACAAATGCAGCAGTGAGAATATTTCTTGCTTTTTTTTTTCTCTTTGTATGTCTGCATTTCATTTATTGAATTTGCGTCGGGTCCTTTGTGAATCCCTTGCTGAAATCTTTTTTATTTGCTGTGCAGAGCATTACAGGGGCATTGGTTGTTAACATTGATTATGTAAAATGGGCCATAGTTTGGAACCTTCTCCCAGACACTATGTAGGTCATTTTGCAGTCCACTCCTTGTTGCTGTTTGTATTAAAGTCTCAGGGAAAGCAATGGGGTTGATGATACCTGGTCCCCTTTACGGCACTTTTAAATGCTAACTAATATCCCCAAAACAGCAAAATGTCTAGTCGAAAACAGGTAAAGAGGCTCTACTATTCAAACACTTTAAAAAAATCATACATGAAAACTGCAAATTTATTTGCATCTATTAAAATATCTTACAAGAATTAAGAAAGCAATTGCAAAATAATGAAGTTTCATAAGCATTCACTTCTGAAAATTGATATCTATCAAAAAGTGGATTGGACCAATATGCAAAAGTCTTTCAACTGCTAAATACATTGTAAGAATGTAACCCATTTGGTCTCTGTCTGAGCACATGTCTGCAGTGTCTCTGCCCATTCAGGGGCTGTTGGTTCTTTCCTAGTGCAGAGTCAAAAGCATCTAAAATGTCAATAGATTCCTCCAAGCTCCCCTGCTGCCGGGGCTGGTATGGTCCTTGTCTGTAGTGAAGCTGCCCTGCCAGGGGGTGGTGACAGCTCTCAAATGCAAACAGGAGAATAAAGAGGTACATGACAGGGGCTGCTGTCTGACATGGACCTTAGCAGCATGGGTCAGGTTAGGGGAGGGCACTCAGCTCAGCGGGCGACTGGGAGAGTCGCCATTTATTCTGGTTGTCAGACAGACAGTCTTCGGCTAACAGACAGGTAAAGGCAGACAAAAAAATCTGCATTTTGTTAGGAAATGCACATACATATTGGAAAAGAGAAATATAAAGTGCTTTGTTAGACAAAGGGAGGGTTCCTGTTATAATAACTATGGAGAACTGACAGGGCCTTTTTATTTGCTTGCCTACCATACATATTCAGACCTTTACAGGGTGATAAAACATAGCCCTCATTTTTCTGACCTCTTGCAGATAAAACTTGCATGTTGTGTTGAAATAGTTAATTAGAACCTGTCATTTTCCCCAGGGTCTGCTGAAATAGGTAATGGTGAAGTTTTGTACGAACTACATGTCGATGCATAACAAAATATAATATTGTTTGCAATAAAATCCATTGACAATGCCGAGGTTCTGAATATTTTAACAACCAACAGGGTGTTACATTTGAAAGAGAATGAATAACTAGTTGTTTTTTTTATTAACTCGGTGCAGCAATTATTCTTTTGTTAAGTGTTTTGTTTTATGAATCACTATTTTCCCCTTTGGAGAACCCAGCGCAATAATTAAAATGAAAATTATGATTTACAACTGTTTAGAAGAGTTTTCAATTCAATTCCCATACAGTGTGAACTGCAGTCTTTTGTCTCCTTAGCAAAGTTGAGAAGTTCATACATTGTAGAAATTTGCAATCTTCCAATTCATTCTGAGTTCAGTGTTTAAATGTGCATGCATATTGTGACACTGTCTCTAATGCAGCACAGCATTTAAACTTAACATTGGAATTGCTCTTGTCTTTCATGTCAAATTTATCCTCTCCATTACAAATGTGATTTTTGTTTTATTTTAAAGGGAACACACTTTTCAGCAATGTGGAAACAAGGGACTGCGGATGCTGATTTTACCGAGGAAAGGCACAAAATGCTGGAGTAACTCAGCGGGTCAGACAGCATCGCTGGAGAACAAGGTTAGTTGACATTTTGGGTCGGACTGATTGCAGGGGTAGAATTTCAGCAAAGTATCTCAACAAAACAAATTATCAAGTAAATAGACCAGTTGCAGATGGATGGCTACTGCTACTGCACCTCCTTTGTGCTTTATGGTTTATGATTATTTGGTTCAGAAGGTATTTTTAGTTATTATTGTAATGATATTATGAATGTTTAGATAATTGGTCTGATCCATCTAGAGCATTCTGTATGGTTTTAGACACCAGCTTTTGAAAAGGAAATACTTGACCTTGGAAAGGGTGTAGAAGATAGGACAGCACCCTCCATGAGTAAATGAGGTTTAGGAGAATATGGGCCAAATGCAGACAAATGGGACAAATTTAGATGGCATCTTGGTTGGCATGGACATGGTTGGCTAAGGGGCCTGCTTCTGAGCTCTATGACCCTATGACAAGGAGAATGGAGAAATTGGGACAGATTTTTCTGAGTAGATTAAATAAACTTAAGATAAGGACACTGATAGAGTTAGTAACAGACAGAGTTACCATGAAAAAATATTGTTGCTAATTTGTTGGTAACCAGATTTACAGTAATTGGGATAAAAAGAAATGGAAGAGAAATGTGGAGATGTTTCTGACCTTCAGTGTGTTGATATGATGTGGAATGAACTGTGTGAAGGGAGTAAACATTGAAAAAAATGAATAAAAGTAGAAAACTCTGGAAACACCCACCGAGTTTGGCCGTATCTGTGGGGAGGAAAACTGAGTTCATGTTTCAGGGCAATTATCTTTCACCAGAACTGGGAAATAGAATGTAGAAAAATATAGCACAGAACCAGGCCCTTCAGCCCACAACAGGAGACATGAATTGTTTAGTGTATGAGAGGGAATGAATGAATGTATTAGTGAACATGTCAGTGAAGATTAGAGAGTGAGAAGGTGTGTCAGTGAGAATGAAGTGTGATGGTGTATGTGTGGGAGAGATAGTGTGTCAGTTGGAGAGACCTAATGTGTCATTGTGTGAGAAGTAGTGTGTCAGATCGAGCGAGTAAATGGGGAATTAGGGGAGGGCACCAGTAAATGATGTATCAGGGAAGAGCACCCAGTAAATTATGTATTAGGGGAGAGCATCAGTGGTGAAGCTGGGAGAGCTGCTGCCTCACAGTGCCGGGGATCCTGTTTCGAATCTGACCTTGGGCGCCCACTGTGTGGAGTATGACCATTCTCTCCGTGACTGCGTGGGTTTGCTCCAGTTTCCTCCCACATCCAAAAATGTGTGGGTTTGCCGGTTAATTGGCCTCTGTAAATTTGCTCCTAGTGTGTTGGGACTGGATGCAAAAGTGGGATGACATAGAACTAGTGTACAGGCGATCGATGGTCGGCATGGACCCAAGGGCCTGTTTACACCGGGTTATTATCCCTTGAGCATCCTGGATATGAATGTGTATTTCTGATGCAGAAATTCTTCATGTTTGTGTTTACCTGAAGTGCATTGTTTGCAGAAAGCTGTCAACAGAAAGTTGTGCATGTATTTAATTAATTGGCTCTTGAAAACATTAAGTAGAGGTCTCAAAATATGACACTCTCTTACTGTCCATTGTACGACCACAGTAAATGCAATGCAGGAGAGTAACTCTTTCTGTAAACTGAACACAGTGCTCATATGCATTTCATCTAAGGAGCCAGATTTATATTCGGTCTGAGCGCCACAGGAGCTAAAACATTAGCAAAGGACGCTGATGCTCGACCTGAAACAAGAGCCTGGAGTGGGCTGCTCTTTCCCTGTTGTCCCTTTTCTTGTCAAAACCAAAAGGTCACACATTGTGCATTCTGTGGTCACGGGTGTCCTGTTACAAAGCTTCCTCTGTCTACCTACTGTACTTGAGACCTACGCAAGGCAGCAGAGCGTGAACTGCAGAAGAGAAGTAACCAACCAAAAGGCTTTTAGACACAATGCCTCCTGCTATCTAGGCAAAACAATTCAGGGGATCTTGTGGTGGTATATACTTTCCATCACATGCATGGAAGAAGCTCTAATGGGCCTTGTTAGCCTCTTAACCAGCTTCAACTGGCTTCTGAAATGGCTCGCTATCAGTTCTATCAGATGTCTACCCAATGTCACGGAATTCCTGCAATAGTTCTGTTTTCATTCTCCAAATTAGCTCGGAACTGATAAGGTAATTAAATGTTAAAACCAGAGATGAAAGGTGTGATTATGTCCCAAAGACTACCATAGTTAAATAAATGAGCTTCCTAAAATTCAGCTTGTGGACACTGAATGTTTAGTTTAGTTTGAGTTCAGTTTATTGTCACGTGTACCGAGGTACAGTGAAAAGCTTTTGTTGCGTGCTAACCAGTCAGTGGAACGACAATATATGATTGCAATCGAGCCGTCCACGGTGTACAGATACAGGATAAAGGGAATAATGTGAATTTGTAAAGGTTTTCAGGGATTCATTTTCACCTCGATAGAATCTCTTCACCCCTTCTTGAAAAACTTCAATCATTATTTACTTGTTATTTTCATCTTATTCTTTCCTATTTTTCAGAATATAATTTTAACTACAATATTTCATCAGCAATAGCTTCCATTTATATAGCCCTGTTAAATGGCTAAAAGCCTCGATGTACTTCACAGGAAATTATCAAAATAAAGTTATACTGAGTCAAATAAGGAGACATTATGGGAGATTACTGGGAGCTGAGTTAAATTGTTATGGTTTAGGACACCCTAAAGGAGTAATAGAGAGTCAGATTTATCTTTACTCCTGAGCAAAAGGCTCGGGCAGCTGAAGGTACTCGTGGCAATGTTAGAATGGTTAAATTCAAGGATGCTGAATGGTCTGAAATTAGAGGTATAAAAACATCAATGGTCCTGCTGGTAAAGCTGCTGCCTCACAGTGCCAGAGATGCTAACACCTCGAGTGCTGTATGTGTTTAGACATTCTCCCTGTGACCGCATGGGTTTCCTTCAGGTGCTCTGGTTTCCCCCCACTCCGAAATAAGTCAACTTAAGTTTTTATCTAGAGACACTGCAGGCAATATAATACTGTCAGTGACTCTTATCCAATTGCACACTCTGGCAGTGCATGACCGCTCTCTAGATGTAAAGGTCCCCGTCAAATCCCCTCCAAATCTCTTATGCCGCATGTTATATCTAGGTCCACTAGACACATACCTTTCCTCTGCACAATGCACAGTCCACCCCACCATAAACTGTGTAGGAAGGAGCTGCAGATGCTGGTTTAAACCGAAGATAGATCCCAATGCAAAATGCCACCTATTCATGTTCTCCAGAGACGCTGCCTGACCCGCTGAGTTACTCCGGCACTTATGTCTTTATTGCAGGCAAAATAGAACCAACCTAGATGGGGTATCATGCTAGCATGGATGAGTTGGGGCGAATGGCTTGTTTCTCTGAAGCTCTGTAACTCCATGACCAGCTGATGTAGAAAGCCAAGTGAATGGTGAAAACTGCAGTATATCGCATTGTAGTAACAAGGAAATGCAGATGCTGGTTTACCAAAGAAAGGTACAGATGCTGGAGAACTCAGTGGGTCAGGCAGAATCTCTGGAGAATATGGCTAGGTGATGTTTTGGGTCTTCAAAATGATTGTAGGGGATGCGGGAAAGAAAGCTGGCAGAGAGGAGGGAGTGGGACAGAGCATGGCCGGCAATAGGTGAACACAGGTGAGGGGGATCTTTGATAGGCAGATTGTTGGACAAAGGCCAGGATTGAACAAAGCAGGTGTGAGCCAGAAGAATAAAGGGTTACAAATTGTGAAAGTTGAAGACAGAAAAGTTGCAAATTGTGAGGGGAGGCGGAGATGGAGATGGAGGGGGAGAGGGGGAGGGGAGAAACCGGAGGGGGAGAGGAGAAAGCAGAGCAAGGCCAACCAGGATTCCGGGAAGGGGAGTGAGAGAGAGAAAATAAAGATTTGGGGGTTCAGGATTTGGAAGGGAAAATAAAAGGGAGGGGGAAGGGGAGTATGTGTAGATGTTACTTAAAATTGTTCCGTGTTCATACAGTTGGGTTGTAGGCTACCCAAGCAGAATATGAGGTGCTATCCCTCCAGTTTGCGTGCGGCCTCACTCTGGCAATGGAGGAGACCCAGGACAGAAAGATCCTGCATGGGAATGGGAAGAGGATTTAAAATACCATTAGAACCCCTCTCTGTTCGTCCCTCCCCAACCCAAGTTATACCAGCTTCAAAGTCATCTTGTTGAGTCTCATTTTCTGTAACTTGTTTTCACCTAGCCCACAGCTAACAGCGGCCTGTTTCCTTTATCAACATTACTTTTTTGCATATCTTTCATTTATTGTTTCTATATCTCCCCTGACTCTCAGTCTGAAGGAGGGTCTCGCCTTGAAACATCGCCTATTCCTTTTCTCCAGTTTTCTCTGTGACTCCAGCTTTCTGTGTCTCCTTTGATTTAAACCAGCATTTGCAGTTCTTTCCTACACATAAAATACATTGCAGTTGGGTCAGAAGTGTCAGAGATGGCTCAGTGGATAGAACACTGCCTGGAAAGTAGTCGATTGAAGCTCCACTGGAGAAATGAGTGGACTGAAACTGCAGTACAGCACTAACGGTAAGCTGCTCTGTCTAAACTCCTGCCTTTCAGGTGAAATGTTAAACAATGGCTCTTTCTGGATGAATATAAGAGAAAGCCTTTTCTTTCTTAAATGTGTTTGGCACAGACTTGTCTTGTATTCCCTGGTAATATCAGGGGAGGACACAACAAAGGAAATAAGTCGAATAGATGCTCGCTGAAAGATTGGTTTCAACTGATCTGCCTGCAAAGGAAACAAAACCCACAGTGAACGTTACCACGTGGAGGGGTTGGCAGAGTTCGTTCCGCGAAACACTGGGCAGTTAACGCAACACTCAGCACAGATACAAGTGCACATGTGTTAGATTGTAAATAGGATAAAGCAGCAAGTAACCTAATGAGAATTAGTCTTAGTCGGTGCAGGCCAGATGGAAAATGTAGAGCTAACAAAGGTGGCACATTGGCGCAGCTGGTAGAGCTGCTGCCTCAAAGTTCCTGACCTCGGGTGCTATCTACGTGGAGTTTGCCCGTTCTCCCTATGAACTCGTGGTCATAGGGAGAACTGGACCAGGTACTCCAGTTTCATAGACTCATATAGTCTTGCAGTGTGGAAACAGGCCCTTTGGCCCAACTTGCCCACGCCGACCATCATGCCCCATCTACACGGGTCAGGCAGCATTTGTGGAGGGAATGGACAGAAAACATGTAGAAAAAATGCATAGAAGTACACATAAGAAATAATTGTTAATATTAATGATATTAAGAATGTATGTGACATGTATATTCTTCCTTTAATATGTACTTACTTCTAATAAAAATATTTAACATTAAAAAAAAGAAAATGTGTTGGGTTGGGACCCATCTAGGAACTGACACCATCCTAATCCAAAACATCGTCTGTCCTCTTCCCTTCACAGATGCTGCCTGACTCGCTGAGTTGCTCTCGCACTTTGCGTTTTACCCTTCTGAATTTCTCCCCTTCTCCACCCCCCCCCCCAAAGAAACTGCTGCCCATCCAACAGCATTTGTCCACGTGACTCCTGTCCTTTCACCTCTTCCCTTCCTGTGGACGCAAACATTATTTCCTGTAAACGGTGATTAATTTGTACCTCTTCAAGTTGAGCCTGCCACTTTAATTCTTCATCCCACTCAACAGAGTCAAGAGTGTTTACTTGTCATGTGGGCGGCAGGGTGGTGCAACAGTACATTTTCCAGTGCCAGATACAGGTTCAATCCTAACTACGGGTGCTGACTACAAGTTTGTCTGTTCTCCATGTGACCGTGTGAGTTTTCTCAGGATGCTTCAGTTTCCTCACACTCCAAAGACGTTCTGGTTTGTAGGTTCATAAGGTCATAAGATCATAAGTGATAGCACCAGAATTAGGCCATTCGGCCCACCAAGTCTACGCCATTCAATCATGGCTGATCTATCTCTCCCTCCTAACCCCATTCTCCTGCCTTCTCCCCATAACCTCTGCCACCCATATTTTGGTTAATTGGCTTCTGTAAAATTGTAAATGGTCCCTAGTGTGTAGAATAGTGTTAGCGTACGGGGCAAATGCTGGTCGACACAGACGCGCTGTATTCTATAGTCTAAATTCTAAAGTCTAATGTACTAACAACGGTACAACAGAAATTCTTCCTTGCAGCAGCAGCAGCAGCACAACAGATTTGTAAACACAGTACTCAATAGATAACACAACAAATAAAAGGAAAAGAAGTTCAATAAATTAAATGAACCAAATATAGTGTAAAATCAAAACATTGCCCAAAGTCCATAGTGCAATCCAGGCAGTTCCTAGTTTGGAGTTCAGTTGGAGTACATTAGTGTTCAATAGCCTGATGGTTGTTGGGACATTAGTTTCTATGCTCCTATACCTTCTTGCCAATGGAATGAGTGAAATCAGAGCATGGTCAAGGTGGTGTGGGTCTCTGATGATGCTGGCTGCCTTTCTGAGATAGCGCCTCATAGCTCTCTTTGATAGTGGGGAGGTCAGAACCTGTGATGGACTGGACAGTGTTCACCACTTTTTGTAGTCTTCTTTGTTCCGGGGTGTTTGAGTTGCCGAACCGTTGTCCTTAATATTGTCCTTTAGCCCTGCAGCTAATCTCTAAACTAACACCCTCTGCACACTCACAGAGCATTAACAGACAGCAGTAAATATGCTGGATTTACACAGTATGATCACACCTCATGAATCACTTCGCAATCTAGGCTCCATCTTGTGACAACAACTGCAAGAGTACGGAGAGGGGTGATTGAATCATCTGCAAGAGTGGTATATGGACATGCAACTCAGTGAGAGGAGAGGAATGAGTTACTTCTTTTGACGCTGTAAAATATTCATGTTCATAAGTCATAGGAGAGTCTACTCTGCCATTCAATCATGGCTGGTCTATTTTTCCCTCTCAACCCCATTCTCCTTTCTTCATCGCATGACCCTTGAGGCCCTTACTAATCAAGAATCCGTCAATCTCCACTTTAAAAATACCCGATGACTTGGCCTCTACAGTCGTCTGTTGAAATTAATTCCACAGATTCACCACACTCTGACTAAAGAAATTCCTCCTCATCTTTTTAAGAAATTAGATGAAAATGGGGAAAGAAATGGCTGCTGTATGTAATGTTTTGGCATTCACTCAGTTTGATTGAATTATTTTTGTACTTTATGTAAAATAAGGATTATATTTAAAAAAATCAAAAAGGCACAAAGTGTTGGAGTAACTCAATAAGTCAGGCATCATCTCTGGAGAACATGGATAGGTGAGGTTTTGGGACGAGATCCTATTTCAGACTAATTGTAGTGGGGGGAGAAGAAAGCTGATGTCGCCGGTGTCGACCTATTACCTGTCCTGCCTCTTCCCTTTAAGAGGCAGGTAATAGGTCGACACCGGCGAGGGTGATTTTTGACAGACTGATGGTTGAAACAAAGGCCAGAGAGAAGAACAGAACGTGTGAGACAGTTCTGAAGAGTTGCGGATTGTGAAGCCAGGGGGAGGAAAATAGCAGGAGGAGGGAGGGGGAATGTGGAGGGGAGAAATAGGTGGGAGTCCAGGTGGAGCTGAGGGGAATGAAGGGGAGTAACGGGGGGGGGGGGGGGGGGAAGGGGGGGGGGGAATTGCAGGGGAGAACAGTCTACAAACAAAGGAGTTAGTGTGAAGAAGGGTCTTGACCCGAAACATCACATATCCGTTCTCCAGTGATGTTGCCTGACTCACCGTGTTACTCCAGCACTTTGTGTCCTTCTTTGTAAACGAGCATCTGCAGTTCCTTGTTTATTAGATTTCCATATTGCATTATGACACAGATGGAGGCCATTAACCCCATTGAATCTGTGCTAGCCCACAGAGCAATCCCATTCCCCATGTATGACGATGGATGATCTTATAGAGGAATGAGAAGAATAGATTGGGTAAAGGCTCAGAGTCTTTTGCCCAGAGTAGGGGAATTGAAAACCAGATGACATAAGTTTGAGGTGAGGGGGGAAAGGCTTAATGAGAATGTGAGGTGTAACTTTTTTACACAAAGTATCAATGTTACAACATTTTGAGATTTTTAAATCTCATTTTCATGAATTTATAGGCCAAATGGAAAGAATTTAGTGTTTAATGCCCGTAAATTAATGGCCATTTAAATCAGCTAGCGAGTGGGTTTTCGTGGAATGCGGTGGATTGGAACGTTGCGGTTTGCGGTGAAGTCGGTACATACATTTTTTTTGTCCCCTTTTCGCAACATGAAAATGTGATTAAAGGCTTCCCAAAAACCACGTTTTAATGTAAAAATAAACTGTGCACTTTATTTTCTCCCCTACGTTAGGTCCGTTCTGCGGTCAGAGCTTTAGAAGATGATAGTTAATAAATAATCTAGCGTAGTTTAAAAATACCTTCATGAATGAAATGTCAGAGCGATTTCTCTTTAGCGACGAAATCACCCGACATGGATCGATTTGGACTGTCTGGGGAAAAACGGCATTTTAAAACCCGCCCCCCTCTGAAAGGCGTCAAAGTCACGCACACGGGGAGCGGCAGAACTGCAGCGCTGCTAAAGGTAGGTATTGTAACATACCTACGCAAAGTGTGGTGGGTGTATGGAAAGAACCGCTGTAGGAATAAGTTGAGGCAGGTACAATTGCAACATTTAAGTCAGCTCCAAAGGTAGGATAGGATATGGGCCACATGCGGGCAGGTGGGACTAGTGTAGTTGGGACATGTTAGTTGGCATATGCAAGTTGGGCTGAAGGGCCTCTATCTATGACTCTATATAACTTATTCTTCTCACATTCCCATCAACTTCCCAGAGATTCCACCACTCACCTACACATGAGTGGGAGCTTAAAATGGCCAATTAGTCTGGCCATCTGCATTTCTTTGGAATGTGGGAGGAATCCTGAACTTCCGGAAGAAATCCAGGAGATCACGAAGAGAAAGTGCGCTAGAAGTCAGGATCGAACCTGCGTCACTGGAACCATGAGGCAGCAGCTCCACCACCTGTGCCACTGTGCCACCCCATTACATTCATTGAAATGGAACAGAGGCGGCAGTAGATTTGCAGCCATACAGCGCCAGAGAGCTGGGTTCGATCCTGACTATGGGTGACTATCTCCCTGTGACCGCATGGGTTTTCCCCGGGTGCTCCGGTCTCCTTCCACATTCCAAAGATGTGTGGGTTTGTAGGTTAATTGGCTTCTGTAAATTGGCCCCAGCATGTAGAATGTAGAACTAGTGTGAACGGGTGATCGCTGGTCGGCACGGTCTCAGTGGGCTCAAGGACCTGTTTCCAAGCTGCATCTCTAAATTGAAAACAAACAGTGAAGCAGTGTAAGAGGGATGCAGAAAACGTTTTGGAAGCTCCACTGATTTAAAATCAAGCCTTCAAGAGGAACATTGATAAATAAATTAAATTATGCAGTGTATTTGAAGCAGCCCTGTGTGCGGATGGATAAATCAAACCTACACTTTCTTTCAAGTCCTTTATTCACTTATCAGGTACACAGTTAATGTGAAGTGCACTCTATCTGCCTGGGTCCTGTATACATGATAGTACAGGATACTTAGATACAACGTTAACAATGCGGGTCAGACATTTCAGTCATTCAGCTGCTACTCACTGCAGCCTATTTGTAGGGTTTTTAAAACTCCGCTGATGGGTCAAATGCAAAGCGACTACAGTACATTGTGAGTTGCACCTTATCTTCCCTGCCTGCAGCCTTGAAGAGTTTGTAGCTGGATGTGTCAGGTATCACCCAGGGACCTGGGCAGAGGGCTTTTGCAGTTAACCCAATACTGTGAAGTAAGCAGCACTGGCTTTGATTTTAAGGGAGTTTTGCTAACCACTGAACCTGCCTGTTCCATTAAAAGGCATCAAATTCACCTCGAATGAAGGCTCACAATAATTCCTGTTTTTCTTTATAATGGCTTTGGCTATACTGTGTTACACCTTGCTGCCTTGAGAGCATCAAGTCATGCCAACAACAAACAAAAGGGAGGTTTCCCATTCGCTTTTTAAAATTTAAAGCACATCCTTGTGCTGTTTTGTTACTCCCCCCCCCCCCCCCCCCCACTGCTGATATCCTCGTGATACGGACCACTCCGCACTGACTGATTGCATTGTGCCCCTACTGCTTAGATGTAGCTCACCCAACTGTCTCTCCACAATATGTTGTGCGCTGCAATTAAATGCTATCCACCCTTCCCTCACAGGTATTACGGAGTGAATCCCACCCTACAACGTGGAAGATCACTAAGCACCATTCACAGAAGGCTGTTCAAATCAAGGACTAGGTCACTTCTGTACGTTCATCATTCATTGGCATAACGGAGGTCACCACATGACCTATTGACTATAGATGTTGGGCAGTCATATTACAGTTATACAAGATGTTGGTGAGGCCACATTTAGAGTATTGTGTTCAGTTTTGAACACCATGTTGTAGGAAATATGTTGTCAAGCTAGAAAGGATGCAGAGAAGATTTATGAGGATGTTGCCAGGACTCAAAGGGCCTGGAAGTGGTTGAGCAGGCTCGGACTCTATTCCTTGGAGTGCAGGAGGATGAGGGGTGATCCTATAGAGGCGTACAAAATCATGAGAGGAATAGATTGGGTAAGCATACTTATGAGTCTCTTGCCCAGAGTAGGGGAATCATGAACCAGAGGACATAGGTTTAAGGTGAGTGGGGAAAGATTTAATAGGATCCTGGGGGGTAACTTCTGTACACAAAGGTGGTGGGTGCATGGATTGAGCTGCCGGAGGAAGCAGTTGAAGCAGTTACTATCACAACGTTTAAGAAATGTTTGGACAGTACATGGATAGGATAGGTTTAGAGGGAAATGGGCCAAATGCAGGCAGGTGGGACAAGTATAGATGGGACATGTTGGCCTGTGTGGGCAAGTTGGGCAGAAGGGCCTGTTTCCACGCTGTTATGACTATATGACTCTATTACTCAATGACTCTAAAAGTGAAATGCTGCAGACATTGAAAACCTGAAATAAAAATTGAATGTTGAAAATGCTCAGCATGTCAGACAGTAACTGCGGGAAGAGTAACATCTGAGTTAATATTATTGGTGGGTGACCTTACGTCATAAGTAACATGAACAGGAAAGGCACAAAGTGCTGGATTACCTCAGTGGTTAGGCAGCATCTCTGGGGAATGTGGGTCGTTGGCCTTTCAGGTCAAACTTTCTCTGCAGTAATTGTGGTGGTGGGGAGGGGAGGGAAAAAGCTGGAAGAGAGGTGGGAGCAGGACAAAGGCTGGCAAGTGATAGGGTTGGGGAGGGGGGTGTTGGTTTGATAGCAAATGGTTGGACAAATGCCAGCAATGAAAAGACAAAATAGTGTGAGATAAGGATAGAAGAGGTGGTAATGGTGAAGCCAGAGGAAGGAATATAGGCAAAACGGGAGAAATGGGTGCAAATCTAGGTGGGGTACAGGGCACAGGGATGTAAACCAGCATCTTGCCCTTCCTTGTTTGTATCTCCACAAACAGGAAAGGCTGGTTATCTGAAGTTGTTGAGTTGAACGCTGAGCCTTGATGTGCCCAGATAGAAGTCGAGGTGCTGATCTTCAACTTCATGTTGGAACAGTGGAGAAGCTTGAAGGCAGAGAGGTCAGAATGGGAGTATAATGGAGAATGAAAGCCTTTTAGCTCTTACATTTTTTTGCCTTCGTTACACGATGAAGGCAACCATACCAGATGCATTATCTATCTTTTCACTCCCACCTCCAGGGATTTGTGTACATGAGCACCATGTTCCTCAGCACTCTGAGGCTCCCACCACTCATTGGTTATATTCTAGACTCATAGCATCACATAGAATAGAAGCAGGCTCTTGCGTGGATCTCATCCTTGCTATTAAAGATGATCCATCTAAGCAAGTCCCTTTTGCCCTCATTCGGCCCATAGCCCGATAAAACTTGTCTATCCATGTGCATGTCCAAGTGTCTTTTTACATTTTGTTATTTTACCTATCTCATAGCCGCATCTCTTTCACTCGGAGGCTGGTGGGTATATGGAATAAACGACAAGAAGCAGGTACTCTAAAAAGCATTTAAAAGACAATTGGACAGGTACATGGATAGGCAAGGGATATGAAGGAAAAGTGGAGAAATAGGACTAGCTTAGATGGGGCATGGATAACCTGGGCCAAAGGACCTGTTTCCATGCTGTATCACTCTATAACTCTTATGGCTCATTTGTAATATTTCCATTCTGTATTCATCATAATATGTAGACCATCTTACTTTGGTATTGGTTTCTTATTGTCACATGTACTAAGATACATTTTCTTCCTTTCTTCACAGTTTCTTCCCAGCTATTATCAGGCAACTGAACCATCCTATTGGCAACTAGAAAATGGTCCTGAGCTACTATCTACCTTGTGGTCTTTCCACTGATAGACACAAAAAGCTGGAGTAACTCAGCATCTCTGGAGGGAAGGAATGGGTGACGTTTCAGGTTGTGACCCTTTGGTATGATTTGAGAGTGAGAGTCAGGGAGAGGGTCTTTCCGCTGACTGGATAGCGCTCAACAAAAGTCTTTTTAACTGTACCTCAGTACAATAAACTAAACTCAGCTTTTGTTTCGCGTGCTTTCCAGACAAATCATACCATACATAAGTATGATCAATCCATACACAAGTGCAACAGGTATACGAGGATATGTGGCCTTTAAATGAATTTCTTTGGCCTTGATTTATCATGATTGCTTTGGGGAAATTCATACCGTTCGTCAGTTTAAATAAAATGTTTTTTTTTACTGATAACATTAAAGCTGTAGGGCTGCAATGTATTTCCTCCTGTTTTATTTAATATATTTATGATAAATTAGTCTTTCAAGCAGCCTTCAAATCCCCCTCGGGGAACTACCAAGAACTTAATAGAATTGTGATGATTTAGGGTTCTGTATCCACACATTCTCTACTTGTCCTGGGCTTTTTTGTTACATGTTGCTATTGCACAAGATTGAGTTTTAGGAGTCAGTCAGAATCTTTACTGATGTGATTGAGCGATCCACAAACTAATATTGTGCAATGATTCTCTCATCTCGTGCTGTTTTACCATCAGGATAGAGAGCAAACCTTTCTTTTTTATTATATTTTTGTTTGTGCCTTTGCTACAGAATTGAATAGAACCATGAGTCTCGGAGGACCGCCATTCTGATTGTTGACTTTATTAGTCTATTGGGATTTGCACTCGTCTGAATGCACTTCAATGAAGAACTGTTGTTATTCCAGTTCACATGCAGAGGGCACGGACAATATTTAGAAGTGATTTGCTCAGCGTGGAGATGGAGAATTTAGGTTTAGGTTTATTGTTGTCATATAGAGAAATGCTTTATTTTGCATGCTACATCGAATCAGGTAATGCAATACATAGACACTATCAAGCCAAACTCGAGTACAACAGGTTGAGAGAAGGGATTAATATAGAGACTGAAGTAGGGTCCCGATCCAAAATATCACCTATTCTTTTTGTCCACAGATGCTGCCTGAACCACTGAGTTATTCTAGCACTTTGTGCCTAACGCTTAGCAAAGGGAATGATACAGAGTGCAGAATATAGTTCTCAACATTGTAATACATCAGTTCCAGATATAAAGTCCAATGTCCGCTATGGAGAGGAGAATCGGACAGTACCCCAGTTTATGGTAAGACCGTTCAGATGCCTGGTAACAGAGGGGTAGAAGCTGTTCCTGAGTCTGGTGGTGCTTGGTTTCAAGCTTCTATACCTTTTACCCGATGGGAGAAGGGAGAAGAACGAATAACCGGGGCGAGACAAGTCTTTGTCTCTGAAGAAGGGTTTCGGCCTGAAACGTTGCCTATTTCCTTCGCTCCATAAATGCTGCCTCACCCGCTGAGTTTCTCCAGCATTTTTGTCTATCTTGTTTGTTTATGTTGGCTGCTTTTCTGTGACAGCGTGAAGTGTACGTGGAGTCAATGGTGTGTCAGGTCTGCGTGATTGACTGGTTTACATCTATGACTCTCTGCAATATCTTGCCCTCTTGGGCAGAGCTGTACCTAAACTGAGGCTGGGATACAACCTGACAATGTACAATGCATCTTTAACCCTTTCAGTCTTCTTGTGGAAGTAAGTTAGCGTCACAGAGGCACAAGCCCAGAGACCCCATGTTCAAAAGTAACTTTGGGTGCTGTTCCTCTCAAACCTTTGGGTTATTTAAACAAAAATATTTTGCACTTTTGCTTTCATGTGAAATAAGGAAAGTGAAACATTTTGCTACTGTGCTGGTGAAATCACGAATACTGTACTGTTTTCACAACATGTTACAATTTTCAAATTATTTTAGTATATTCTACAAAAATCTGTGTACATTGGCACAATTTCTTAGCATTTTAAAATAATTCCGATATATTTTAAATAAAATATGTGCACTGGGGAAGGGGCGATACTAGTTTGGAGGTGGATAATTCTTTTCATAGTTTAATTATTTAAAGGCAGAATAAAATGATAACCGAAGAAGGTGTGGTGGTGTCTTATACCAATGGCAGAATGGTGCTAGTGGCTGTATCTGGGGTTTCACTTGCGCTTCACTATGATACATGACAAATTGCAGCTTTGCTGATTTAAACACTTGTTGATGAAGCAACACTGCTGTTGACTATGCAGTTAGGTTGCACATTTATATTCATTTTCCTTGGCATTCATTGATGTAATTTTTGCAGGAAATAAGTTTTGTAGATTGCACGTCATGATGTAATTGTGACCAGTGTGATGTTAAACATACTAGAATAAATACAAGAGGACCTTTAGATACTGCCAGTGATCCATGAAACTACCAAATTGGATTTAAATCTGGCAATAAACGTGAAAGTCTATTTCCGACTGCTGTTAGGATGTCGACACAAAAAGCTGGAGTATCAGCGGGTCAGACATCTCTGGAGAAAAGGAATAGGTGACTTTTCGGGTCGAGCTCCTTCTTCAGATCTGCAATATAACAACGTCACCTATTCTTTTTCTCCAGAAATGTTGTCTGGCCCACTGGGTTACTACAGTTTTTTGTGCCTATCTTCGATTTAATCCAGCATCTGCGGTTCCTTCCCACACCTAGCATTAGGATGTAATGTTTCACAGAATAAAAGGACGTACCTTTAGAAAAGAGATGAGGAGGAATTTCTTTGGTATGAGTGTAGTGAATCTGTGGAATTAATTGCTTCAGATGGCTGTGGAGGCAATTAATCAGGCATTTTAAAAACGGAAATTGATAGATTCTTGTTGAGTAAGTGTTTTCAAAGGTTACGGGCAGAAGGCAGGAGAATGGGGTTGAAAGGCAAAGATGGATCAGCCATGACTGAATAGAGGATGGGCCAAATTGCCTCATTCTGCTCCCAAGAATTACAAACTTATGAACATGAAATAAAAACAGAAAATGCTGGAAGTACTCAAAAGGTCAGGGTGCAACTGGGGTGAAATTTCAGCTCCAAGTTCCATTGTCCATCATTAGTATAGGACCTGAATGGATCAGATATGAACGTCCCATGTCATTCTGAATGATGCTTCTCCTTTGAAGAATATTAAATCCGAAATAGTAGCATAGCGTTTAGCAAACTTGGTCTACCTCTCACCCGTGGATATGTGGAATTGTGGATATGCATCACTGTGGAAAGTTAATCCGTGTGCCATTTTTCCCAAAATATAGTTTAGTTTAGAGATACAACGCGGAAACAGGTCCTTCGGCCCACCGGGTCCACTCCGACCAGCGATCCCAACATATTAACACCATCCTACACACACAAGGGACAATTTTCACATTTACAAAGCCAATTAACCTACCTACTTGTACGTCTTTGGAATGTGGGAGGAAACAAGAGATCACGGAGGAAACCCATGCAAGTCACGGGGAGAACGTACAAACACCAGACAGACCGCACCCGTAATCGGGATTCAACCCGGGTCTCCAGCGCTGTAAGGCAACAACTCCAGCGCTGTAAGGCAGCAACTCTACTGCTGCTCCACCGTGCTGCCCATCGAATATAATCTCCATCAAAGAAAACAAGCATCTGAAGAAGGGTCTGAACCAGAAACGTCATCTATCCATGTTCTTGGGAAATGCTGCCTGACCCACTGAGTTACTCCCGTAATTTGAGTCCTTTTGTGTATTAACCAGCAACTGCAGTTCCTTGTTTCTATCGCAAGGAATTATGCTGGAGACTAAGTAAGTAAGTAAGTAAGTAAGTAAGTTTATTGGCCAAGTGTTCACATACAAGGAATTTGCCTTAGTGCTCTGCCCACAAGTAACAACATGACATACCGTGACAGTTACGAATGACTCAGAAAACACTAAACATTAATAATAATGATATTAATGATAAAACACCATTGATCAAGCATGTGAACCAACACAATACCAAATCAAAGGGAGGCTACAGATTTTTGGCTGCTGAGCAGAGCAACTACTCGTGGATAAAAACTGTTTTTATGTCTGGCTGGGGCAGCTTTGACAGTCTGGAGTCGCCTTCCAGAAGGAAGTGATTCAAAGAGTTTGTGGCCAGGGTGAGAGGGGTCAGAGATGATCTTGCCCGCTCGCTTCCTGGCCCTTGCAGTGTACAGTTCATCAATGGAGGGAAGGTTGCAGCCAATAACCTTCTCTGCTGATCAGACAATTCGCTGCAGCCTCCAGGTGTCGTGCTTGGTGGCTGAGCCAAACCAAACGATGATGGAGAAGGTGAGGACAGACTCTGCGATGGCCGTGTAGAATTGAACCATCATTGCCTGTGGCAGATTGTGCTTCCTCAGCTGCTGCAGGAAGTACATCCTCTGTTGTGCCTTTTTGACTGTGGAGTCGATGGTAGCCCCCCACTTAAGGTCCTTGGAGATGATGGTTCCCAGGAACTTAAAAGACTCCACAGATGTGACTGTGGTGTTGTTGATGGTGAATGGGGTGAGGGGAGGGGGAGCTCTCCTAAAATCTACAATCAATTCCACTGTCTTAAGAGCATTGAGCTCTAGGTTGTTGTTACGGCACCAGGACGCCATTTTGATATTCTATTAACAGAAGCTACTGTAGTTCCTTAAAAATGTGTAATATTTTGGTTATTGTTGCATAGTTTAGTTTAGTTTAGTTTAGAGATCCAGCATGGAATCAGGACCTTCATCCCAACGAGTCTGCACCGACTATTGGTCGGTTCACACTAGTTCCATTTTATCCCACTTTTACATCTAGTCCCTACACACCAGGGGCAATTTTACAGAGGCCATCCCTTTCCCTCCACAGATGCTCCGTAACCTGTCATTTCCTCCAGCACTTTGAATTTTGTGGCCCACCGTAGGTTTAGTTTAGTTGAGAAAAGCAATCTGGAAACAGGCCCTTTGGTCCACCGAGCCACACTGACCAGCGATCATCTGTAAACTAGTTCTATCCCACACACTGGGAATAATTTTCAGAAGCCAATCAATCTATAATCCTGCACGTCTTTGGAATGTGGGAGGAAACTGGAGCACCCGGAGGTTTCCATCCTGGCCACACACTCATTTCACCATTGCCATCGGGAAGAAGGTACAGGAGCCTGAAAAATGTAACATCCAGGTTCAGGAACAGCTTCTTCCCTACAAACATCAGGCTATTAAACATGACAACAAATAAGCTCTGAACTGCAACAGACTATTATTATTATTGCACTATATTTGTTTATTTATTGAGTATGTGTGCATGTGTATATATACACACAGAACTTTTTTTCTGTGTGTATATATGTACTATGTTTACATATTTTGTTGTGCTGCAGCTGCTGCAGCAGTGCTGACTCGAAGGGCCAAATGACATACTCCTGCACCTATTGTCTATTGTCAAGCAAGAATTTCATTGTCCTATCTGGGACACATGACAATAAAACTCTCTTAACTCTCCACTCAGTCATAGGTAGAATGTGCAAACTCCATATAGACAGCAGCTGTAGTTAGGATCGAACGTGGATCTCTGGCACTGTAAGGCAGCAATTATACCACTGCACTACCTTATATAGTTAGTTACGAACTTAAGTAATTACAATAAATAACTGAATCAGAATTAAGACAGCGCATTCCAGGCACCCTCCACTCCATGTAAACGCCCCGTACATCTCCTTTAATCTTTACCCGTCTCACATTAAATCTATGTCTTCTAGTCTTTGACATTTCCACCCTGGGCCAAAGGGTCTCACTGTCAACCCTATCTATGCCTCTCATAACTTTATATACTTCTATCAGGTCCTACCTCAACATCCACCGTTCCAGAGAAAACATTAAGTAAAGAAGATCTCTGGAACTAACCAATTTTTTGTCATCTCTTTGGAAGTAGTAGGACGAAAGGAGAAACCTGAGGCATCAGATAGTCCTGGCTATTGAAGCAATAATTGAATTAATTGAAATATACAGCTTGGAAATAGGCTGAATACCAATCACGTTTCAAACAAGTTTTAGGTTATCCTACTTTCTCATCCACTCTCTACACACGGGGCAATTAACCCACAGGCTCACATGTCTTTGGGTTGTAGGGGGAAACCGGAGAACATGGAAGGAACCCACTCCGTCACAGGGAACCCATGCCATCACAGGGAGAACGTGCAAACTCCACACATACAGAAAAGAGGTCAGGATTGAACCCGGGACTCTGGCATTGTGAGGCTGCAGCAACTTCAGTAGCAGTGTGGTGCGAGAGTGGCCAAGGTGGTGTCTAAATGACATTAGCCATATTCTGGAGGCAGCGCTTTTTGTAAATCCATTCGATGGTGGGAAGGTCAGTATCTGTTGTGGACTGGACAACATTTACCACATGTGCAACCTTATTTGTTCCTGGGCATTTAAGTTACTGACCAGGCCAGGATGTTATCTCTACCATACACCTACAGACGGCCAACAGAGTATTTGGTGAAATGCTGAATCACAAGGTAAAGTGATGGGCATTGGAAGGCTGGTGGGTATATGGAATGAGAAGCCAGAGGAGGTAGTTGATCAGGTACAATAACACCATTTAAAAGATATTTGGGCATGTATGAATAGGAAACATTTTGAGTATGAGCCAAATGTAGGCAGATGAGATTAGTATAGATAGATACTTTATTGGCATGGGCTCGTTGGAGGGCCTGTTTCTGTGCTGTATAACTCTATGTTTAGTTTACATGAGGTACACTGAAAAGCTTTTGTTGCGTATTAACCAGTCAGCAGAAGTACATGATTACAATCAAGCCATTCACAGTGTACAGATACATGATAAATGGAATAATGTTTTGTGCAAGATCAGTAAAGTCCGATTAAAGTTATTCCGAGGGATGAGGGAGATGACAGCTCAGGTTCACTCTCTAGTTGTTGATCGGATCATTTAGTTGCCTGATTGCAACTGGGAAAAAAACTGTCCCTGAATCTGGAGCTGTGCATTTTAACTCTTGTGTACCTCTTGCCTGATGGGAGAGGGGAGAAGAGGTAGTGTCCGGGGTGAGACCCGTTCTTAATTATGCTGGTGGCCTGACCGAGGCAGTGTGAAGAATAGGCGGAGTCAATGGAAAGGAAGTTGGTGCGGATGATGGTCTGGGCTACGTCCACAATTCTCTGCCATTTCTTGCGGTCTTGGATGGAGCTGTTCTTTGACCATCTTGTGATGCATCCTGATACAATGCTTCCTGCGGCACATCTGTAGATGTTGGTGAGAGTTGGTGACAAGCCAATTCCTAAGCCTTCTAAGGAAGCAGAGACGTTGGTGTTCTTTCTTGGCCATTGCTTTGAAATGGGTGGTCCAGGACAAGTTACTGGTGATATTTACTCAGAGGAACTTAAAGCTTCCTAGGAGCTTAAACCTATGACTATAGCTTTGGGGAGCAGAAGGATATGGATGGAGTGTAGGTGGTTACAGATTCATTTGAACAATGGGCAATTACAAACAATATCTCACACACCGGCACTGACGGGGTCAGAAGTCTCTCCAGCATAATTCCTTGTGGTAGAAACAAGGAACTGCAGTTGCTGGTTAATACACAAAATGACTCAGATTATGGGAGTAACTTAGTGGGTCAGGCAGCATTTCCCAAGAACATGGATAGATGACGTTTCCGGTTCAGACCCTTCTTCAGATGCTTGTTTTCTTCGATGGAGATTATATTCGATGGGCGGCACGGTGGCGCAGCGGTAGAGTTGCTGCCTTACAGTGCCGGAGACCCGGGTTCAATACCGATTACGGGTGCTGCCTGTATGGAGTTTGTACGTTCTCCCCGTGACTTGCATGGGTTTTAGAAACATAGAAACATAGAAATTAAGTGCAGGAGTAGGCCTTTCGGCCCTTCGAGCCTGCACCGCCATTCAATATGATATGGCTGATCATCCAACTCAGTATCCCGTACCTGCCTTCTCTCCATACCCTCTGATCCCCTTAGCCACAAGGGCCATATTCTCCGAGATCTTTGATTTCCTCCCACACTCCAAAGACGTACAGGTATGTAGGTTAATTGGCTTGGTAAATGAGAAAATTCTCCCTAGTGTGTGTAGGATAGTGATAATATGCTGGGATCGCTGGTCGGCACGGACCCGATGGGCCGAAGGACCTGTTTCCGCGTTGTATCTCTAAACTAAACTATATTTCGGGAAAAATGTCACAAGGATTACATTTCAACAGTGATGCATATTTATGTGGATTTAATATTCTTCAAAGGAGAAGCATCATTCAGAATGACATGGGACGTTCATATCTGATCCATGCAGGTCCTATACTAATGATGGACAATGGATCTTGGAGCTGAAATTTCAGCTCTGTTGCCCATACCCCAGTTGCACCCTGACCTTTTGAGTACTTCCAGCATTTACTGTTTTTATTTTATGTTTATAAGTTTGTAATTCTTTGGAGCAGAATGAGGCCATTTGGCCCATCCTCTATTCAGTCATGGCTGATATATCTTTGCCTTTCAACCCCATTCTCCTGCCTTCTGCCCGTAACCTTTGACACGCTTACTCAACAAGAATCTTTAAATTTCCATTTTAAAAATGCCTGATGACTTGGCCTCCACAGCCATCTGATGCAATTAATTCCACAGATTCACTACACACATACCAAAGAAATTCCTCCTCATCTCCTTTTTAAGGTACATCATTTTATTCTATGAAACATTACATCCTAATGCTAGGTGTGGGAAGGAACCGCAGATGCTGGTTTAAACCAAAGGTAGACACAGTAAACTGGAGTAACTCCGTGGGCCAGACAACATTTCTGGAGAAAAGGAACAGATGATGTTGTTATTTTGCAAATCTGAAGAAGGATCTCGACCCGAAACGTCACCTATTCCTTTTCTCCAGAGATGTCTGACCCGCTGATACTCCAGCTTTTTGTGTCGACATCCTAACAGCAGTCGGAAATAGACTTTCAAGTTCTCTGCTGATATTTGGGGGGCATGAGTTATGATATCCCCAGGAGATGTCATGCTTCACGTTGTGTGGAAGAAAAATGGTGCTCTATTTAACACTGACAGAACAACTTAACAGGACTTTGCCAAGTAACCTGAACCACATGTTACCATGTCACGAGCAGAGGTCCGGCTCAGCCTACCTTCCCTCCAGGGAAAGTCAGACTCAATACTATCGTGTTTCCGAGGGGAAAAAGATCCTGTGTCACTCACTTTCCTCCCTTTCACAGAATCATCCAATAATTTGTTAATATTGTGCTCGCTTGTACTCTTGACCACGTGCAGTGGCTACAGTCACACATGGGAGAATGATGCAAGTTACAAATAGCAGCAAGAAGACAAAACGCTACATACCTGTACATATATGGAGCAAAGGGAAATGAGCTCAGTTCGGCCAATTCAACTCCATGGTTGTGTTTCTATGTGGACATATTTTACCATGATTGGACAGGACTTGATTCTCCCCGTAACATACTAACTGTTGTTTCTTTAGTGCACTTGAGCGTAGTGGACAAGTTAATATGGCTCTGCCTTTCAGAACAAGGAGGCAGATACAAGAATGGATTAACAACATAGTGAAAATATGCAGGGCATTTAGTTTAGAGAGGGTTGTGGGTGCCAGGGAGGCATTGCTGAGGCCGGTGGAGGCAGATACGACTAAAAAGTGCACGTCTTTGGTATGTGGTAGGAAACCAAAGCACCCGGAGGAAACCCATGTGGTCACGGAGAACGTACAAATTCCACACGGACGGCGTCCGAGGTCGGGATTGAACCCGGGTCTCTGGTGCTGTGAAGCAGCAGCTCCACCGCCTGTGTCTGAATGAAGAAATTAAAAGAGAAAAGTGTAAAGCTAGTGAGTACGGTAAAGAAACCTGACTTTGTAATCTACAAAAACAATCCATTGATTAAAATGTTCTTGGTTAGCATTTAACACCCAGCTTTTTATTGCCTCAGAGCTATTATCCGACGTTACCCTCATGGGACCAATGTGTGCTTCCTTTCAACAACATCAACCACATCTATAAACCAGAGATTTAAAGTAAGACATCTCACAAAGGCAAGAGGGTGGCACAGTGGTGCAGCAGTAAAGTTGCTGCCTTCAATCGCCAGAGACTTGGGTTAGAAACATAGAAAATAGGTGCAGGAGTAGGCCATTTGGTCCTTCGAGTCAGCACCATCATTCAATATGATCATGGCTGATCATCCAAATTCAGTATCCCATTCCTGGTTTTTCCCCATATCCCTTGATTGCATTAGCCCTAAGAGCAAAATCTAACTCTCTCTTGAAAATGTCCAGTGAATTGGCCTCCACTGCCTTCTGAGAATTCCACAGATTCACAACTCTCTGGCTTCGATCCTGACCACAGGTGATGTCTATACAGAATTTGTATGTTCTCCCTGTGACGGCATGGGTTTTCTCCGGGTGCTCCGGTTTCCTCCCACACTTAAAGGATGTGCAGGTTTGTAGGATAACTGGCATTGGTAAAATTGTAAAATTGTCCTTAGCGTGTGGGGTGGTGTTTGGTGTATGCGGTGATCGCTGGTTGGCGAAGACTCGATGGGCTGAAGGGCTTGTTTCTGCACTGTATTCTAAAGTCTAATGAGAAAATACACATTGATACAAAAAATGAGAAGTTGGGATATGTGTCCAAAATATTCTCAAGAGGCATGTTCCTTGGGGAGTCTTAACTGGGCAGTGGGAGCAGGAGGTGCAAGATTGGAGAGCTTTAGATCTATATGTTAAATTAGGCAAACAGAGGCCAAGATGCCATGATGCCAAGCATATGGAAAGCTGGAGGAGAGGAAAGGGGACATTTGATGTCAGGGAATAAGTCAAATTCACGGAGAAGTATCTTAAACTTGAGTCATCGGGTGACTTACAGGTTAGCGAGGAGGGTGTAACAATGTGGGTTTCCTCCGGGTGCTCCGGTTTTCTCCCACATTCCAAAGACGTGAGGGTTTGTAGGTAAATTGGCATTTGGTAAATTGCCCTCAATGTGTAGGGAGTGGATGCGAAAGTTGGATAACTTGCAACCAATTTGAAATGGTGATGGATAGTCGATGTGGGTTGAGTGGGCTAATGAGCCTGTTTCCATGCTGCGTGTCTGAAAAAAAGGACTTCAGATCAATGACGTTTTGTCAGATAAATTAGAGCACAGAGAAAATGAAGGGAGGAATTTCAGAGAGATGTGTTTTGGTATTTTTACACTATTTCAACAGTGCTTCATAAAACTGAAATAGATAGATGGAATAGATAATTAGATGATTCAGAATGGCTTCAGGAATCAGACTGCTCCACTGTGGGCGAGATAGGGCTGAATATACTGGGGGTCCCACAAAACCCTTTGAGTAATTTCACACATAATGCACCTTGTTCCATTACAAGAAGGATGTGGAGGCTCTGGAGAGGGTACAGAAAAGATCTACCAGAATTCTGCCTGGATTAGAGGGTATTGCCTTTGAGGAAAGATTGGACAAACTCTGAGTGTTTTCTCCCAGAGCGTCAGAGGATAGGAGGAGACGCAATTAGTTTATTTAGTTGAGAGATACAGCATGGAAATAGGCCCTTCAGCCCACAGAGACCATGGTGACCACCCATTCACACTAGTTCTAAGTTATCTCACTTTCTCATCCACACCCTACACACTAGTGGACAATTTACAGAGGCCAGTTAACCTACAAACCCGCACCCCTTTGGGATGTAGGAAGAAACTGCTGCACCTGGAGCAAATCCCACGCGGTCACAGGGAGAAGGTGCAAACTCCACATAGAAAGCACCCAAAATCAGGGTAGAACCCGCATCTCTGGGAGAGTCTTAGATCGGGTAGATATTCAGAGCTTTTGCCCAAAGGTGGAAATGTCAAGGGCTAGAGGGCGTAACTTTAAGGTGAGAGGGGCAACGTTTCAAGGTGATACAAGGAACTACAGATGTTGGCATCTTGAGAAAAAGACAAAGTGATGGAGGAACTCAGCATCCGGGGCGGAAATAGACAGGTAATGTTTTAGGTCAGGACCATTCTTCAGAAATGAAGAAAGTTTCCGACTCAAAAGATTCCTTGTCCATTCCCTCTACAGATGCTGCCTGACCTGCAACAGTTAAAGGAGATGTGTGCCGGGGACACGTGTCAACAGATGTTTGGATAAACACATGGATATGCAGGGAATGGAGGGATATGGATCATGTCCAGGCAGATGAGGTTAGTTTAAATGGGCATAAGGGGTGTACAAAAGCATGCAAGGAACATATAGGATGAATACACAGTCTATTACCCAGAGTAAGGGTTTTGAGAACCAGAGGAAAGATTTAATAGGAATCTGAGGGGTAACTTTTCTACACATAGTGGTGGGTGTATGGTATGAGCTGCCAGAGAAAGTAGTTCAGGCAGGTATTATTGACAGATTAAAGGGGCTGTCCCACTGTATGAGCTAATTCAAGAGTTCTCCCGAGTTTCCCCGATTCAAACTCGGAGAATTACAGTAATAGCCGCTCGTAGGTACTCGGGGCTCTCGTGGACATTTTGCAACATGTTGAAAAATCTTCACGAGTCTTCCCGAGCTTACCGCATTTCCCGGGTACCTGCCGTTAGCGTGACAAGCCGCTAAGGGACGTCCCGAGCTCCGACGTACCCGCTACGTACATTCTACGTGCTTACCACGAGTTTGATTTTTTTAAAACTCGGGAGAGCTCTTGAATTACCTCGTACAGTGGGACAGCCCCTTTAGAAGGATATGGGCCAAACGCAGGCAAGTAGGAACTAGTGTAGTTGGGGCGTGTTGGTCGCCGTGGGCAAGTTGAGCTGAAGGGCTTGTTTCCACACTGTATGACACTATGGGCATCATGTCTGGCATGGAAATTGTGGGCCGAAGGGCCTGTGCTGTGCTGTATTCTTCTATGCTTTATCTTGTGTATGGAGCACACTGTGAGTCAGCTGCCTTGCCAACCAGCTATACTCATGCCTACCGTGAGACCACACGCAAAGATTGAGTTGTAAACATAGCCTAAAAGCTCACTTTAGGTACATCTGCTCTTTGCCCTTCACCTTTGAGGTACGAGCTCAATGGGAATGTCAAGCTGCTTTTATTTTGTTAAAAAGAAAAACATGCGCACACATCAAACAAATGAAAGGGTGGGAAATACTCAATTGTTCTCTTGGGATTTTGACCACGTTAAGGTCTCATAAAGCACTTCAAAAAATAAAATAAAGGATTGTACTTCCCTTTTCAATCCCCTAAGGACCCATTTCAAGTGCACATTGGTGGGACTTTGCTCAATACCTTGCCTGTACATTCAGCTGGGCAGTTCTGGTGGGTCAGAAGAAAACTAATAAGCGATGTAAAGCTATCTGCTACATTAACTTTAGCACGGACTGCCCTCTTTGGCTATAATCTTCCAGTAGGACCCAGGGGAGGCTAACATTGAGATAGGCCCATTCTCTGGCAGTACTTTGATTCTCTATTAAGTTCCTTGTAATGAAGTGAATTTCTCCATCTCACGTTAATCAGTAGACTCTGGGCGGGACAATGGAAGAGCCAACTTAGATAGAAGTTCATTGTTCAGAATTCTCTTTTTTGTCGAGGAGAACAGACACCGAAAAAACCCTCAAAGGCCAAAGGTGGTTGCTGAGATTTAAGTGATTCCACAGTGGTACTTTTAAAAATATATCATTTACAACCAGCACCACCCCCTTCCCATCGTAAGACAGAAACTAACAGGTTTAATCAACTGAATTTAAATAACCACCATTCCGGCTCCAGGTCAGGTTGGAACAATGATAGTTTAGAGATACAGCGCGGAAACAGGTCCTTCAGCCCACCGAGTCCGTGCCAATTAGCAGTCCCGGTACACTATTTACACACGAAGGACAATTTACAATCTTTACTGAATCCAATTAACCTACAAACCAGTACATTTTTGGAATGTGGGACAAAACCGGAGCACCCGGAGAAAACTCACGCAGTCACGGGGAGAACGTACAAGCTCCATCCGGACAGTACCCGTAGTCAGGATCGAATCAGGGACTCTGGCGGTGTAAGGCACCAACTCTATCACTGCGCCACGTGCCACCCTATAGGTAATGTAGGAGTCCCTTGTCGCTGTTCTCTTCTTAGTCAAGTGTACCTCAATGGGGATCTGAACTAATTGCATAGCATGCTGAACAAAGCTTTTCACTGTACTTGGGTACACATGACAATAATGAACTTTAACCTAAATCGAAACTGATGGAGTGTGTGGAAAGCTGCAAAAGAGAGGTGGTGGCGGCACAAAACTTGACAAGTGATAGGTGGATCCAGGTGAGAGGGTGATTGATTTCAGTAAGTGACAAAGGTTAGAGGTGAAAAGGAGAAAATGTCAGAAAGGGAGAGGAGAGGAGTGAAATGTGAGGGATGTGGAGCAAGGAATATGGGTGGATGGGGATACACTGTTGGAGTCACAAAGTCATACAGCGTGGAAACAGGCCCTTCGGTCCAACTCGCACAAACTGTCCAAGCTACACTAGCCCCACCTGCCTGCGTTTGGCCCATATCTCTCTAAACCTGTCCGATCCATGTACCTGTCTAACAGTTTCTTAAACGTTGCGATAGTCCCTGCCTCAACTACCTCCTCTGGAAGTTCGTTCTATACACTTACTGCCCTTTGTGTGAAAAAGTTACCTTTCAGATTTCTATTAAATATTTTCCATTTCCCCTTAAACCTATGTCCACTTGTCTTCGATTCCCCTACTCTGGAGGTGAGGGAATAGTCTCTTTGGAGAAAGCAACAGCAGCAACAGCCTGATGAGTGGCATCACAACTTGGTCTGAGGGTTTTGTGGAGATGGCGAAGATGATTGTTGGGGGCAGGGCAGGACAGTGCAGGGATGTGGTTTACATGGATACAGTAAAACAAGGTCCCTCATGGTAAGCTGGTCCAGAAAATCATGGGACACAATTACATGGATTCAATATTGGCTTGACCATAGAAGACACGACAGACACTGGAGTAAGCTGGAGTAACTCAGCGGGTCAGGCAGCATCTCTGAAGAAAACGGATGGGTGACTTTTCGGGTCGAGACCCTTCTTCAGACTGAGAGTCAGGGGAGAGGGAAACTAGAGGTATGACAAGACTCAGAACAAATCAGAGCCGGCGCCGATGGGTAAGGATCCCACAATGGTTGGCTGTAGAAGAGGCGATAATGAAGGGGTACGAACAGTGAAACTAGCAGGACGACTAGAGAGGGAATGAGAATCTGAAGAAGGATCCCGACCCAAAAAATTCTCCAAAGATGCTGCCTGATCCGCTGTTGCCCCAGCACTTTGTGTTCTTTTTTTGTTCCAAGGGTTACTTGAAATTAGTGAAATCAAAATTCATACCACTGCGTTGTAAGCTGCTCAAGTAAAATAAAAGGTGCTGTTCCTCAAATTGATGCATGGCCTCAAGGTTGGCTTGACCACAGACATTAGGATAGTGAAGGAAAAGTGTATTTCTGGCCAGAGCTTTGTGACCAGTCGTGTTCTGCAAGGTTCTGCTAGGACCACACTTATTTGTCAGGCAGATTTTTTTCTATAAACCCTTTCTCATTTACACTAGCGTGTCTCCTCTACCTGAGAATGGCACAGCATCCACTTTCTGGAGAGGGAAATTATCATGTCCTTATTTAGTATTCCGGACAAGTCCTCCCAAGTGTTTTGACAGATTATCTCTTGGTTCTAAATTGGCCCTTATCTCCACTGGATGCCTTTATGTTAACTGACATTCTATTCTTCAGTTCCTCTTTAATTATCTATTTCATCCTCTCAGGGTACCATGTTTAACCCGATTGTTCATCACCCTTGACAGCATGGATGAGTTGGGCTGCAGGGCCTGTTCTGGAAAATGAAATAAGTAATTAAATAATTTGAACGTTATTACAACATTTACAAATTATGTCTTTTAATTATCTTTCAATAAGTAAATACATTTCTGCCAACACAAACATGTAAAAGACGACCTTGAAGATGTAGGAACTGCAAATGCTAGTGCACAACGTGGTGGAGTAACTCAACGGATCAGGCAGCATCTCTGGAGAACATGGATATGTGACATTTTGGGTCGGGATCTTGCTCCATTGCAGGTCTCGGTGAGTGAGACCTGGAGCTATGGGGAAGACTGAATGAGAATCTGCAGAAGGACACTGACCCAAAACATCCTCCAGAGATGCTGCCTGATCCACTGAGTTATTTATGGACCTGTCCCACTTAGGCGACTTTTTAGGCGAGTGCAGGAGACTCTGCGCTCACAAATGGTCGCCATATGTTCGCAGGTAGTCTCAGGTGAGTCTCCTTCGTGGTCGCAAGGAGTTCCCGCATTCTGGGAACTGGTCGCGGCCTCAGTATGGTTGCCGCAGATTTTTCAACATGTTGGTCGCCATGGAGAAAATTGATAATCCTGCACTCGTAGGTACAGTTGTATTGGGATCGCCATCTAATTATGGGTAGTCGAAGTAGTCCTAGGTAGTTTTAGTTAATAACCTTTGCTGACCAGTCATTTTCATTGGCTCACTGGGAAAAAAACGTGAGCACGAGTTTTCAGAACCAAGGAAAACCGACCGGTAATGTTAAATGTCCGCCGAACTTCACAGCTGTGTATCTCTGGCTTATTAAAAGTTGTCTGGCTTCTTAAAAATGTCTCCCCCTCTTCTTCCCCCCCCTTCTTCCCCCCTTCTCCCCCTTCTCCCCCTTCTCCCCCTTCTCCCCCCTCCCCCCCTCCCCCCTCCCCCCTCCCCCCTCCCCCCTCCCCCCCTTCTCCCCCCATTCTCCCCCCCTTCTCTCCCCCCTTCTCTCCCCCCTTCTCTCCCCCCTTCTCTCCCCCCTTCTCTCCCCCCTTCTCTCCCCCCTTCTCTCCCCCCCTTCTCCCCCCCTTCTCTCCCCCCTTCTCCCCCCTTCAGTCGCCGGCAGTCCGCAGAAAAATCGCCTAAGTGGGACAGGCCCTTAAATGTCCTGTTTTTAAAAAAAAAAGACAACCTTTCTCCTTTGCGGCTGTAAAGTGAGTGGGTTCCTGGAACCTGAGGTGGACTGTGTTCCATGAGCAGAGTTTCCAATGTTAGTGCTGAGAAAACTCAGCAAATTTGTGGTCTGTTGTTGAACTTCTTGTGTGTGCTCCAGGATTTTCTTTATGCACTAATGCTAAAGTGCTGCAAGTTGTCAGTATATATGACAATTAAAAACTCTTGACCCTTGACCTTTGACCTTTGACCTTTGACATGTGCCTAGGCTGCTGCAGGGGTTGAGAGAAAATTCGATTTTTGTATCTTTTTTGGCAACGGGCGAAATATCGGATGACTGCCGAATACAAAACTTCCTTTATTCAAAGGGAGCTCCAGACATAAGCCAGATAACGGAGACACCAGGAACTGCAGATGCTGTTTTACAAAAAGACACAAAGTGCTGGAGTAA
Organism: Raja brachyura; assembly: GCA_963514005.1. The sequence continues at coordinate 130,946,596 of OY740781.1, forward strand.
CTCAGCAGCCTCGTAAGCTCATGTCATTGGGTCAGACGTATACCATTTGGTCCATCGAGTCTACTCTCCCATTCAATCATTTCTGATCTATCTTTCCCTTTCAACCCCATTCTCCTGCCTTCTCGCCATAACCCCTAACACCCTTACTAATCAAGAATCTGCCAATCGCTGCTTTAAAAATACCCAATCACTTAGCAATAAATTCCACAAATTCACACCCCGTGACTAAATTGGTGGTATTCCAGATAAGGAAAGTTGTTTCAGACTGCAGCATGATATAGATTAGCTGATAAATTGGAAGGAGCAATGGCAAATGAATTTAAAAAATAAAATATATATAGATTTTTTTGTTTATTATTGTCATGTGTAATGAGGTACAGTGAAACACTTATTTTTGTTGCGTGCTGTCCTGTCTCTGAAAAGGATGAGAGGGGATCTTATTAAAACATGTAAGATTATTACGGGTTTGGACACGCTAGTGGCAGGAAACATGTTCAGAACCAGGGGCCACAGTTGAAGAATAAGGGGTAAGCCATTTAGAACAGAGATGAGGAAAAACGTTTTCACACAGAGAGTTGTGAATCTGTGGAATTATCTGCTTCGGAAGGCAGTGGAGGCCAATTCTCTGGATGCTTTCAAGAGAGAGTTAGAGCTCATAAAGATAGTGGATATAGTGAGAAGGCAGGAACGGGGTACTGATTGTGGATTATCAGGCATGATCACTGTGAATGGCGGTGCTGGCTCGAAGGGCTGAATGGCCTACTCCTGCACCTATTGTCTAAGATGAGACATGATTACACTCAACGTGTCCACAGTGTAGAGTTTACAGAATAAATGGCAACAGATCTGAGAGGAGATTAAGAAGAGCATCTATAGACAATAGACAATAGGTGCAGGAGTAGGCCATTCGGCCCTTCTAGCCAGCACCGCCATTCAATGTGATCATGGCCGATCATCCACAATCAGTACCTCAGTCCTGCCATCTCCCCATATCTCCTGACTCCATTATCTTTAAGAGCCCTATCTAGCTCTCTCTTGAAAGTATCCAGAGAACCGGCCTCCACCACCCTCTGAGGCAGAGAATTCTACAGACTCACAACTCTCTGTGTGAAAAAGTGGGCAAGTTCAGTGGCCAAGTTTCACATAGAGGTTGGTTGGAGTCTGGAACGTATTGCTTGAGGAGGCAGTGGAGGCAATTACTTTCATGAAATTGAGAAACATTTGAATTGGTAAGGCGCAGATTGTAATAGTATTAACACAGGTAAATGGGAATAATGTCGGAAATTGCAGTGGGCAATATGGCATATGATGGGCTTGACTCTAAGCTCACACAGACAGCACCAGAGGTCCGCATGGAACCTGTATTACTGGAGATTTGCGGCAATACCTCCAGTAGTTGCGCACTATACTACTGTGTAAATATGAGCTGTTGCTCAAAAATGCTCTGGAAATGTAAATTTGTGTAATTATTTGTATTTTTTTAAAGAATTTAAAAAAAAATTCAGGTGGCACAGCGGCACACCTGGTAGAGCATCTAAAAGATACTTGCGCAGGTACATGAATAGGAAAGGTTTAGAGGGATATGGGCAAAATACTGGCAAGTATTTGTCAAAGCATTAATGGCATCTGATGCATGTACCGTCTGTTTGATTACTTAACTTTAGAGATACAGCACAGAAACAGGCCCTTCGGCCCACAGAGGCATGCCGACCAGCGAATACCCCATATACACACACTACCCTACACAACTGGGATAATTTACAATTTACAGAAGCCAATGAACCTACAAACCTTGATATAGAAACATAGAAACATAGAAAATAGGTGCAGGAGTAGGCCATTCAGAACCCTGTTCCTGCTTTCTCCCCATATCCCTTGATTCCATTAGCTCTAAGAGCTAAATCTAACTCTCTCTTAAATAAACCCAGAGTTGGCCTCTACCGCCTTCTGTGGCAGATAATTCCACAGAGTCACAACTGTCTGGATGAAATTGTTTTTCCTCATCTCAGTCCTAAATGGCCTACCCCTTATTCTTAAACTGTGGCCCCTGGTTCTTGTCTCCCCCAACATCTGGAACATTTTTCCTGCATCTAGCCTGTCCAATCTCTTAAGAATTTTATATGTTTCTATAAAATCCACTCTCATCCTAAATTCCAGTGAATATAAGCCCAGTCGATCCATTCTTTCATCACATGTCAATGCCACCATCCCGGGAATTAAGTGAACCTACGCTGCACTCCTTCAATAGCACAAATGTCCTTCCTCATATTAGGAGACCAAAACTGTACACAATACTCCAGGTGTAGTGTCACCAGGGACCTGTACAAGTGCAGAAGGACCTCTTTGCTCCTAAACTCAAATCCTCTTGTGAAGGCCAACATGCCATTCGCTTTCTTCACTGCCTGCTGTACCTGCATGCTTACTTTCAATGACTGATGTACAAGCACCTCACCTTTTCCTAATCTTGACATAATTCAGGGTATAATCTGACCTTGATTTTGCCACCAAAATGGATAACCTCACAATTATCCACATTATACTGCACCTGCCAGGCATCTGCCCACTCACCCAACCTATCCAAGTCACCTTGCAGCCTCATAGCATCCTCCTTGCAGCTTACACTGCCACCCAGCTTTGTGTCATTCGCAAATTTGGAGATGTTGCGGATCGTGGGAAGAAACCTGATCACCTGGAGCAAACACACAGAGTCATAGAGAGAAAATACAAACTCCGTACAGACAGCACCTGTAGCAGGGTCGAACCCGGACCTCTGGCACTGTAAGGCAATAACTCTACCTCAGTACCACTGTGCCGCCCCTAATTTTTGCACAATTATGGTTACCTAGTATTACAAAGAATATAGAAAGGTTGAGCACAGAAACAAGCCTTATGACCCACAATGTCTGTGCCAAACATAATGCCAAGATAAACTAATCTCATCTGTCTTGCAGGGAAGAGAGGAATGATTTAATAGGAACACGTGAAATCTGAGGGGCAACATTATCATGGTGGATGTATGGAACAAGCTGTCTGAGGAAATCGTTGAGGCAGGTGTAATAACAACATTTAAATGACATTTGGGCATTCCATGGTGTGGAAATATATAGAGGGATATGAACCAATTGCGGTCAAATGGAACTAGCTCAGATGGGGCATCTTGGTAGGCATGGACGAGTTGGGCCGAAGAACTGGTTTCCATGCTGTATAACTCTATGGCCCTATGACACCATGGCCACATGAGGAAGAATTTCAGAGTCAGAGGGTGTTGAATCTGTGGAATTCGTTGCTGCAGAAGGCTGTGGAGGCCGTCAATGGATATTTTTAAGACAGAGATAGATAGATTCTTGATTAGTATGGGTGTCAGGGGAGTATGGGGAGATGCCAGGAGAATGGGGATGAGGGGGAAAGATAGATCAGCCATGATTGAATGGCAAGTAGACGTGATGGGCTGAATGGCCTAATTCTGCTTCTATCACTTATGGACTTACAGTATGAGCATGATCCATGTCCTTCCGTTCCCTGCCTGTTCCTGTGAAATATTGAAAATTATTAATGTCTAATTTTTTTTTGATTATTATATATTTATCTGTTTGTATTGCGTTTACGGAACTGTTAAGCTGCTGCAAGTGAGAATTTTATTGTCCCATTGCTGACATATATGACAATTAAATACTCTTAACTCAGTGGATGCCATTTCAGATCCTTTGATTAATATTTCACAGTCTACTTCAGATGGGAAATGTCAGTATGACAATGTCATACATAAAAGGTGAACTACACGCAAAAGTCAACTCCAGCACAAAGATCTGACAAGCACAAACCATTAATACCAGGGCTACACCTGGCTTTAGTAATGCGCTTTATGGAGTGTTGCAACTTTGCATTGACCAGATTTCTGTCAACGAGCATTGTCATCTTTTCACAATTTGGACTTGACTGAAGTGAGCGGATGCTGTTTCTTTCTCAGTTTTTATGACTCATTATTATAAAATTATCAGTCTGCAAAAATGAATAGATTTTTCAAAGCCTTTTTTCCCCCAAAAAGGTTGTTGTCTCAAATACTGATCATGTTTCTGAGAAATTGCTTCATGTGATAGATCAAGTCAGATAAGGTTACAGCGTTCTGTTTTATCCTTTAGAATTATTAGAACTTTAGGCCGTGATGAAAAGGACACCACCTACTAATAGCGACTGTCCCTATGGTAACGGGGTTATGTAAAAAAAGATGGCACATGACTGCCCCTTCCCTTTTTACCCATCACTAAGCACCAAGGTGAAACATGAATCTCCTTCGAGGACAGTAAACTCAGTGCATTGAACACACTGTAACACTTGTTGACAGCAATGGCTTTGCAAAACAAAAGTAGAAAGACTATACTGTACACCTAAACGTACTGCAATGCTGAAGAAACACACAGAACCGCAATAATCTCCTCACAAATTACAGAGAGTGTATTTAGTTAGTAGGTGAACAGTCATCGGCTTGTGTCTTCCTGCTTAACCTTTCTTATGGGACATTTTAATAGACTGGTAGTTCATTGCAAATGAAAGCTTTATAACGTGACATGACGCTTTATTATCTGTTTTCTTTTCAAGGCACCCACTTCAATAAAACTATGCCCTCTCTTTATTAGTTTTATCTATTTTTAGGTACAAATATATTTTACAGCATATATACTATTTGGTATGTACATAGACATCTGAATAGATCTGCTATGTACAATCAGAGATCAGTGCTGAACTACTCTCTACCTCTTGGTGACCCTCGAACTATCCTTGATCGGTCTTTGCTGGCTTTACCTTGCACTAAATGTTATTCCCTTATCATGTATCGATACACTGTAAATGGCTCGATTGTAATCATGTATTGTCTTTCTGCTGACTGGAAAACACGCAACAAAAGCTTTTCACTGTACCTCGGGACACGTGACAATAAACTAAACTAAACTGAACTGAACTGAACTGAAAGGAGTTTTGAGAAAGGGTCCTGACCCGAAACATCGCCTACCCATGTCCACCAGAGATGCTGCCTGACCCGCTGTGTTACTCTAGCACTTTGTTATTTTTTGGTAAACTAGCATCTGCATTTCTGTACACTTTGCTAATTGGAGATTGTGCATAGGTATGGTATACTTTACTGAACTGTATGCAAATAAAATGTCACTGTGAACTTGTAGATGTGACGATAAACTGCCATTGATCATTGAATATTTGACAGATACCTTTTAATATATGGATGTCCCCTACAATAAGTTTCTGCAGATGCCTGATTAAACCAGCATCTGTAGTTGCGTGTGTTTCTACAAAGGAGTTTTATTGTCCCTTGGAATTAATTTTGCAACACTCATTGGCACTTTTAATCACATGCCAGTGGGAAGAAGCATCCCAATCTGAAAAATCACCTGCCCATTCTCTCCGGAGATGCTACTAGATGCAGAGGTCCTTTATTACTTTGTGTTTTACTCCAGATTCTAACATCTGCAATTCCTCTTCAACTATATATTGGTTGTTTTGCCTATGAACGGGTACTTGTCACGTCCAGGTCAATGTGCCAGAGGCGTGGGTCGCTGGAGGCCCTGCTGCAGGAGTGAGGGGATCAATTGGTATCAGGCGCCGCTGGAGGCCCCTCAAAGGTCGTACGAACGGGCGAATCGGATGCGGCACGAAGCAGCGGAGTAGTGGCGGAAGACATCGACAACTTTGACAGGCGAGGCCAACCCCTGCAACTCCGACCCAGTGCTGGCGCCAGGACAACGGGGCTTTCTGCCCAGGTTAAGACTACATTTCATACAACTTTGAAACTTGAACGATGCAAGGGTGCTGGATATATGGCACTCTTATGTACTGCCTCGGTGTAATCTACTATTCTTATACTCTTGTATTTGGGTATCATTGTGCTTATGTATGGTATGGTATTTTTAACAAATTACAGTATATGCAAAAGAGGAATTACACTGTAGCTCGGTACATATGACAATAAAGTACCAGTGAACCATTGAACAAGTCCCGGCGGGCTGCATGGGACAAAGCCGACAAGCCATGCAGCCGGACGCAATAAGTCTAGTGAGTTGTTGCCTGTAGGGGGGAAGCCACTGAGCCCGATCCCTGCTCGTTCCCTAAAACCGGAGAACTGGAGGGGTGGAAGATTGCAACCTTCACGTGGTCCGCCCTGTTTCGACAAATGCAATCAACTCAACGTGCACAAACGGAAGATCAAATAGAACAAGTTGTCCAACAACTTTAGGCTGTGCACGCCACACGAAAGAAGAAGAAGAAGGAGAACTGGAGAGGAGGTAGATGGCGACGTCGGACATGAGGAGCAAGGGCCGGTAGGAAAGTGACCCTGTGTCTTATGTCCTGCTCCTTCAAGGTCGGCTATGGGAGGCCCTAGGGCACAAAGGCTGTAGAGGGACGACAGTTCGCTGGCAGCCCTGCAGCAGCCTGGGGCTTGCCTGGATCGGGCACTGCTGCAGGAGACTGAGCGCATGGACTGGACTGGACTGGACTTTGTAAATGATGCCAAAAGCTGGCGACCCGAACGCGGTCGCTGTGGACTATTTCTATACACTTTGCTAATTGGGGTTTGTGGTTGGATATGGCTTCCGTAAAATACTTTACCAACTGTATGCAAAAGAAAATAATATCACTGTGCATTTGTACATGTGGTAATAAAGCACTATTAACCACTGAACCTTTGCCAAGTACCTTTTAATATTTGGATCTCCTCTACAATAAAGTTCTGCAGATGCCCAATTAACTTTCACAATTTCATTAAATGTTGGAGGGTGTAATTTATAAGATTCCATGAAATTTGCAATGACAAATTAGAGAATCTGACAAAAAAAAATTCCGTAGGTAAGCATGACATTTTGTTTTAGTTTAGTTTGTTGTCACGTCTACTGAGGTACAGAGAAAAGCTTTTGTTGCATGCGAGCCAGTCAGTGGAAAGACTATATGTGATTACAGTCAAGCCGTCCACAGTGTACAGGTACAGGATAAAGAGAATAATGTTTAGTGCATAATAATGTCGAGTAAAGTTTGATTAAAGATAGACTGAGGGTCTCCAATGAAGTAGATAGTAGCTCAGAACTGCTCTCTAGTTGTTGATAGGATGGCTGTCTAATAACATCTGGGAAGAAACTGTCCCTGAATCTGGAGGTGTGCATTTTCTTATGTGCAAATCTTGCCTGATGGAAGAAGGGAGAAGAGGGAGTGTCTGGGGTGAGACTTGTCCTTGATTATGCTGGTGGCCTTGCCATGGCGGCATGAAGTGTAAATGGAGTCAATGGTAGGGAGGTTGGTTTATGTGATGGTTTAGGCTGCATCTACAATTCTCACGGTTTTGGATGGAGCTTTTCCCAAACCAAGCTGTGATGCATCCTGATAAAATGCTTTCTATGGCGCATCTGAAGAGGTTGGCGGGTGTTGTTGGGGACATGCTGAACTTCCTAATCTTTCTAAGGAAGTGGAGGTGTTGGTGTACCTTTTTGGTCATGTGCGGAGTGTAAATAAACTACCCAGACAGATCTACCTGAGGTCAAAGCCCTAATGGCCACATCCCTTCAGGTTCTTGTGATGTGGCATGAATTCCAAATGCCACTGTGTACAAAAATATATTTTCATCATTGCCCCTACAATTCTTCCACCAATTGCTTTAAAGCTACTCGTTTGTTTTGTAGATAAAGAAAAGCAAGATGCTTGATTTCAAAATGTGGACAGCACACCTTGGCCAGGAACGACCCCCACACGGGTGCCTGGAGCTGTGAGGCAGCAACTCTACTGCTGTGCCACTGTGCCATCCTCATATCTGTTACCCAATATTGTGCCAGTGCCTGATTCCCACTCTCCAAGTACCCCTCCACTCTTCTGGTGCCGTTCCATTCAGCTGATTCCTCTCTCCTTGGTAGAAATGGACTGTACAAATGTTGAACTAGGGGTGGTCACTAGGTGGAAATGAGCGAGGTTTCCATGACTTTGCTTAATATGTGACATTTGGGGGGGCACAGTGGCACAGCAGTACAGTGGCTACCTTACAACTCCACAGACCAGGTTCGATCCTGACTATGGGTGCTGTCTGCATGGAGTTTGTACATTCTTCCTGTGATCGCATTGGCTTTCCGGTTTCCTCCCACATATCAAAGGTGTGTGGGTTTATATCTTAATTGGGTTTTGTAAATTATCTCTGGTGCTTAGGATAGAACTAATGATCACTGGTCGGCATAAACCTTGGGCCAAACAGCCCATTCTGTATCTCTGAACTAAATTAAACTAAGCATTAGATTTTCTGGAACATGGAATCAAATTTGAGACCCACCAAACAAATATACACCACTTCATCCTGATCCTTGGAGGAGTCAGGAATATTAGAGATGGTGTGTGGGGGAAGGATCTGCAGATGCTGGTTTATACCAAAGATAGACGATAGACAATAGACATATTCACACATGCACATAAAGACACTAAGTGCTGGAGTAACTCAATGGATCAGACAGTATCACTGGAGAAAAAAGCCGGGTGACCTTTCGCGTTGGGACGCTTCTTCAGACTGAGATATTTGTCCTTTGTAAATTCCCCCCAATGTATAGGGAGTGGACGTGAAAGTGGGATTTTGTTTTGGTTTATTATTGCCTTGTGCACCATGATACAGTGAAAAGCTTTGTTTGCTTGCTGCCTAGTTAAATCATACTATACATGAGCACGATCATACATAACAAAAAGGTAGTGCAAAGAGAAAAATACCAGGTGATATTGCAGTATTATAGTTTTATAACACTATATGATATGGCTACAGAGAAAGTGAAGATTAAAAAAGTGTGAGACCTGCAATGAGGTGGATGGGAGATCACAACCACACCCTTGGCTTACGAGAGCACCGTTCAGTGGTGATACAGTGCCACGGCCTGTAGAGTTGTTGCCTCAGTGCCAGAGACCCGGGTTCGATCCTGTTTACACATTCTCCCTGTGACCGCGTGTGTTTCCTTTGGGTGGTCTGGTTTCCTCCAACATCCCAAAGACATGCGGGTTTGTAAGCTAATTGAGTTCTGTAAATTGCCCCCGTGTGTGCAGGGAGTGGATTAAAAAGTGGGATAACATAGAACTAGTGTGAACGGGTGATCGATGGTTGGCGTGACTCAGTGGGCAGAGGGCCTGTTTCCATGCTGTATCTCGAAGCTAAAGGGAACTCTAAATAGCAGAGAAGAAGCCGTTCCTGAACCTGGTGGTACGTGTCTTCAGGTTTTTGTATCTTTTGCCCATCAGAAGTGGTCTACTAATCTACTTTGATGTTATGGCTAACATTCACATATGCACATATAGCATACACACTCACCTGTACATATGCACACACACGCATATACATGCATGCGCATATAACATTTAAGACTGTTTAACTGTCATATGTGCCAACAACAGAACAATAAAAGGCCTGTTAACAAAATACACATGCATGTTTACTGTGAATGCAACCTGTTGTGCTGCTGCATGGAAGAATTTCATTGTTCTGTTTCAGGGCAGATGACAATAAAACACTCCTAACTCTCTTACCAGACTGATTCCTGGGATGTCAGGACTGTCTTATGAACAAAGACTGCATAGATTCGGTTTATACTCTCTAGAATTTAGGAGATTGAGAGGGGATCTTATAGAAACTTACAAGATTCTTAAGGGGTTGGACAGGCTAGATGCAGGAAGATTGTTCCCGATGTTGGGGAGGTCCAGGACAAGGGGTCACAGCTTAAGGATAAGGGGGAAATCCTTTAGGACCGAGATGAGAAGGAATTTTTTCACACAGAGAGTGGTGGGTCTCTGGAACTCTCTGCCACAGAGGGTAGTTGAGGCCAGTTCATTGGCTATATTTAAGAGGGAGTTAGATGTGGCCCTTGTGGCTAAAGGGATCAGGGGGTATGGAGAGAAGGCAGGTACAGGATACTGAGTTGGATGATCAGCCATGATCATATTGAATGGCGGTGCAGGCTCGAAGGGCCGAATGGCCTACTCCTGCACCTAATTTCTATGTTTCTATGATTCTACTATCTCATAAACAAAAATTCAATAAAGTAATAACCACAATACTAGTGATTGGGCGGTACTGTGGCGCAGTGGTAGCTGCTGCCTTACAGTGCCAGAGACTTGGGTTCGATCCGGACTATGAGTGCTGTCTGTACGGAGTTTGCACATTCTCCCTGTGACCGCGTGGGTTTCCTCCGGGTGCTTTAGTTTCCTCTCACACTCCTAACACATGCGGGATTGTAGGTTAATTGGCTTTGGTAAGTTGTCCCTAGAGTGTAGGATAGACTCCGCGAGTGTATGGGTGATTGTTAGTCAATGCTGTCTTGGTGGATCGAAGGGCCTATTTCCACATTTTATCTCTAAACTGAACTAAACTAAGCCTGTTGGGAAGAAGCTTTTCTTGAACCTGAGGCACACGTTTACAATACAAATCATGAGAGAATCCAATGGAACACTGGATAGTTTTGCATTAGGGTTAGGGTTAGGGTTAGGGTTAGGGTTATTGCAAGTTGCTGTTCTGGCTGCAACTAGCTAGCTCATCTCAGTCCACAGACTGAATATGGGATTGCTGCTTGGCATTACCCTCGACACAATGCTAATAAGCAGTTTGCAGAACTGCTGCTGCCTTCAGAGGCACGTTTACAATGACATTCACTGTGCATTTTATATTGATAGATAAAAATCCCAGCCTATTGATCGGAGTTTGCTTGTCTTGAGAATGTTGGAGCCAGATCAAGGTTTATTCTACATCGCCTCATAAATTTAAATTTGTCCTGAAATAGCAGCAATGTTTTCTAATATTTACTTATTTCTATTATCTATAGGCCGGCAGCTGAGCAAACATTCTCCTCTATAACTGAGTTCAGGGAGTTAATCAGTTCTAGTAGTTGTCAGCTATAAATTCAATCGGTGTTCGAGGTGTGTTGACTCATTAACTTTACCGTGCAGGCTAACAGTTGCCTTTGCCTTTAACATCATGTCTCATCACTGCAGTCACACTGATAAACATCTGACCTGAAAGCATTGGGCCACAACTTACAAGCAGTTTTACAACTCGTCGGAAAGCAAGATTGCATTTCATTTCCAGACAATGGCAAAGGGTTTGCACTTATGATCGCCAAGAGAATTGAATAAAAAACATGCCATTCATGCATGCTGATGTGCACACGGATGTACATGGACACAATGCACTCATCGATGCAGGCTTGCACGCTCATGCACAGGATGGGCAGGCACAAGAACATAAGATACAGGAACAGAAGGCATTTTGAATCCAAATGCCTGTCCTGCCATTAAGTAAGATCATGCTGCACCTTTTACCTCAGCACCATTTTCTTGAACAAACCCCACACCCCATATTTATCTAAATATATAAAAATCTATTGTCTTCAGTTTGAATAAACTCAAGATCCTGGGGGAATAATCCTAATGATTTTAAAATCATTCTCCGGCAAAAGGTGGTGAACGCTGCCCAGTCCATCATGGGTTGTGACATCCCCACCATTGAAGGGATAGTCGCTGCCTCAGAAACGCAGCCGGCATCATCAGAGACCGACACCACTCAGACCACACTCTCATCTCACTCCTGCCATCAGGAAGAAGATATAAGAGCTTAAAAGTGGTAACATTCAGGTTCAGGAACAACTTCTTCCCTACAGTCATCATGTTATTAAACACTACAACCTCCAAAGAAGCTCTGAAGTATACAGACTAGAGGGTATTGGTACTGTCTTTGTCTTTTTGCACTAATATATATATATGTACACACGCACATAATTATACATAAAAACAAGCAAGCAATATTAGTGCAAAAAGACAAAGACTGTACCAATACAGGAACAGAAGGCATTTTGAATCAGTATTGATTCAAATATGATTTGAACATTTTATGCTTTGTTTCTCGACTTATTACTGATTAAAAGTACGTAAAAAGTTTAAAAACATCAAAAGACTTTGAATTTAAAAAGACCAGCTTTCACTGATGACATCACAATGGCTCAGCTAGCAGTGATCAGCTTCACTAAAGATTTCATCCTATATTTCACGTTATTTGTGATTAAAGCTTTAAAAATCCCAACTTTCACAAGATTTTTACTGTTAAAATCACTCCAACACACTTCGATCCTATGTTGCGACACAGGAACACTGAACTTTTCATCTCAGGAGGGGTAGGGTGAATTGCTATTGCAACACGCAGGGCAAGTGCAATTGTGGGCGATGGGTAGGATATGGGTGCATTTGGGAGCCAACCGGTCTGCACTTGGTCTAGTGTATACTGTGTAAGAAATGCAGATGCTGGTTTAATTCGAAGGGAGACACAAAATGCCGGAGTAACTCAGCGGGTGAGGCAGCATCTCTTGAGAGAAGGAATGGGCGGCCAGGTCTCAACCCGAATCGTCGCCCATTCCTTCTTCCAGGGATGCTGCCTCTGCCGCTGAGTTACTCCAGCATTTTGCATCTATATATATATATTAGATATTATATATATTTATATATATATAATATATTATATATATATTATATATAAATTATATTATATATAATTTATATATATATTATATATATATATTTATTTTTTTACTGATTTTTTTTCTCAGTATACTATGTTGACATATTCTGGTGTTACTGCAAGTAAGATTTTCATTCTTCTGTCTGGAACATCTATATAACTAAAAGTCTCATCTTGACCACTTCCTGTCTGCACTGTATATTAATTTTAGAAAAAAAGCTACCATAGATCGCTATGATTTTTTGCCATCTTACTCACAGTCCTCCTCCGTGGAGGCAGCCCTGAGGATTTTTACGATCGATGAAAAATAAAAAAGTTATGAATGTTTAAAAAATCTTGAGATCAGCTGATTTGTCCTCTCGCCTGTCAATCACCATGATGAAGGTAATCCCCCTTCCTGGGGGCCAAGAGTATAAAGCCCAAATGGTATGAAATTGCATTTGGATTTGGAGGCCTGCACTCTGTTTGGAATGGTATGAAATTGCATTTGAATTTGGTGGCCTGCACTCTGCTTGAAATGGAATTTCAAGGAATAGCCATCAGTGAACTGCCAGCCCACCAGCCCTGAGTGACGGAGCTGCCAGCACACCAGGCCTGAGTGACTGAGCTGCCAGCCCAAGAATCCATTCGGCCCACAATGTCCATATTAGCCCTCTGGAAACCAGTCCCTTCAGTCCACAACACCCGTACTAACGCTCGAGAAAGCCCCCCCACTGGCCACCAATATTGGAATTGGTGGAGAGGTGGAATATTATGTTGAGGGACCAGCCCTCCCGTGTGAACTAGTATGACCATAAAACTCTCTTCACTCTTGTGAATACATTTTTACTCATCTGTCTCCTGAATGTCCAACCCTTGAACCGACATAGACACAAAGTGCTGGAGTAACTCAGTGGGTCAGGTAGGATCTCTGGAGAAAAGGGATGGGTGACATTTTGGGTCGGGACCCTTCTTCAGACTGAAAGTAGAGGTGAGGGAACTGGAGGTAAGAAAAGGCCAGAACAAAGCAGGGCCGGCAACAGATGACCAAGGAAGGGTGGAGCCCATAATGGCCTATTGTTGGCTGGGGAAGAGATGATAATGAAGGGATACAAAGATACAAGGGTAAGGACCCTTGAATCCTTGACACGTTTCCTGAATGGGAGAAACATGAATAAGGAGACACAATTATCAGATTAAAAATGAGGTGCATACAAAATTTCTTCTCACAGAGGGTGGTGAATGTCTGAAATTCTCCACCCTAAGGTTGTGGAGGCTGGATCATTAGGATATTTAAAGAGCAAGTTGAAGCATTTTTGAAAGATTGGAGAATTAAGGACCCCAAGGGATTGTACAGAAGAGGAGATGAGGCCTGGGGCAGATCAGCCATGATCATATTGAATGGCAGGCAGGCTTGGGTAGCCGATTCCTGCTTCTTACATCCTAACAACCTAGGATTCTGGTTCATAGTTCATAGAATGGAATCAAGGGATATGGGGAAAAAGCAGGAACGGGGTATTGGATTAGTAAGTATGCAGATGGTACCAAGATAGGGGGTGTTGTGGATAATGAAGAGGATTTCCAAAGTCTACAGAGTGATTTAGTTGGAAAAATGGGCTGAAAGATGGCAGATGGAGTTTAATGCTGATAAATGTGAGGTGCTACACCTTGGCAGAACAAATCAAAATAGGACGTACATGGTAAACGGTAGGGAATTGAAGAATACAGTTGAACAGAGGGATCTGGGAATAACCGTGCATAGTTCCTTGAAGGTGGAATCTCATATAGATAGGGTGGTAAAGAAAGCTTTTGGTATGCTAGCCTTTATAAATCAGAGCATTGAGTATAGAAGCTGGGATGTAATGTTAAAATTGTACAAGGCATTGGTGAGACCAAATCTGCCCAATTATAGGAAGGATGTCAACAAAATAGAGAGGGTACAGAGGAGATTTACTAGAATGTTGCCTGGGTTTCAACAGCTAAGTTACAGAGATAGGTTGAATAAGTTAGGTCTTTATTCTCTGGAGCGCAGAAGGTTAAGGGGGGACTTGATAGAGGTCTTTAAAATGATGAGAGGGATAGACAGAGTTAATGTGGACAAGCTTTTCCCTTTGAGAATAGGTAAGATTCAAACAAGAGGACATGACTTTAGAATTAAGGGACAGAGGTTTAGGGGTAACATGAGGGGGAACTTCTTTACTCAAAGAGTGGTAGCGGTGTGGAATGAGCTTCCAGTGGAAGTGGTGGCGGCAGGTTCGTTGGTATCATTTAAAAATAAATTGGATAGGCATATGGATGAGAAGGGTATGGAGGGTTGTGGTTTGAGTGCAGGCAGGTGGGACTAAGGGAAAAAAGTTGTTCGGCATGGACTTGAAGAGCCGAGATGGCCTGTTTCCGTGCTGTAATTGTTATATGGTTATATGGTTATATGGTATTGATTTTGGATGATCAGCCATGATTATATTGAATGGCGCTGCTGGCTCGAAGGGCTGAATGGCCTACTCCATCTCCTACTGTATTTTCTATGTTTCTATGATCATGGGGATCTATCATCATGTCCATTTATTTCTTCAATATTAATCATTTTTACAAATGATATTTTCTTTTGAGCTATGCATGGTTCTCGGTCTGTAATTCTCCACCACATTTATTCCGTCTTATCCCTCACATGCCAAAATATGTACATGAAGCATCGCTTTCAATATTTCATGACAACATGCAGATAGCCCTTTCAGCCCATCAAGTCCATGCTGGCAATCAGAGCAACCCTATCAGACACATTGTCCAACATTTGCCTGTGAAAAAAAAGACGCAAAGTGCAGGAAGTTTAGTTCACACTAGTTCAAAGGATACGGAAGCATCTCTGGAGAACATGTGTAGGTGACATTTTGGGATGGGACCCTTCTTCATTCACACAAAGTGTTGGAGTAACTCAGCGGGTCAGCCAGCATCCCTGGATGTCGGTCTGAAGAAGGGCCTGACCCGAAACGTTACCTATCCATGTTCTCTTGAGATGCTGCTTGACCTGCCGTGTTACTCCAGTACTTGGTATATATATATATATATTTTTGTAAACCAGCATCTGCAGTTACTTATATCCACATTTCCCTGTAACCACTTCTCTTTCTGACACAGCCCTCCACGAGATAGATACGAGGTGCTGGAGTAACTCAGCGGGTTGGGCAGCATCTCTGGAGAAAAGAAATAGGTGACATTTCGGGTCGGACCCCACACCCTGGCCATCCACCCGCTGGTTCTCCTCACACCTGCCTATGCTAGGGGCGATTGATTCACAGTTGTTCTGTCGGTGCAATCAGCTACTTGCTCTGGGAGAGTCTCTTCACTGACATGGGAGTCTATTGAGACGAGAGACAGCTCTCCATTCAAGACAAACAGAGCCACTTGTTATAGTCTATTGTTCTTAGTGTCTATTATATCTAACATGGGAGATTAAGTAAACTTTAAATATTTGCCACAGTAAAGCCAGCTGGATTTTGTGCACAGGCTGCTCTGTGTTAACCACAAAGAAAGACTCTTTCTTGGTGTCAAAGGTGTCAACGGTCGTGGATAGTAGTTAAGTCAAGAGTCAAGGGAGTCAAAGGAGTGTTTAATTGTCATATGTACCGACAGTGGAACAATGCAATTTTTACTTGCAGCAGCTTAACAGGCCTGTAAATACAGTACATGCAATATATATGTTTTATATATATAACAAAGGCAGTTAAGGAGAGGTTTGTACGCAGCGGGTGTTGAGTTCTCCATGGATTGTCACCTTATCATGGTGGAGGGTTGTGTGGTCCTGAGATCCTGAGAGCGATGGCGTCTGGAGCTATGCTCCTGGAAGAGCTACCCATGACCGTAAGGTCAAGGGGGAGGTCCCTGACAAAGAGCAATCCAACCAAGACCTCAACGGTGGAACAGGCGGAGGATGATGGCTGACTTTAGTGGAGCGTCACAACGGCTGGGAAGGCGGATGAAGGCAGCAGCAGAAAAGGGTCTCCGATCGTCTTGGACTTCATGCCACTGGATCCTGACCCAGATCTCTCAAGGACCATGTGGTGGCTGTCTGTGCACCAGTCTCCCCATGTTAAACAAAGTCACGCACATGCGTCCTCCATGAGAGGACAGTCATACTCGTTTCGAGTGACCGCCGATGATGATGAGTTCTAGCACGCGCTGCCAGGAGTGGTGGTTGAGGCGGGAATGATAGTGGCATTTAAGAGGCATGGATATGTAGGGAATGGTGGGATATCAATGAATGAATCAATTATAGTTTTTTTTTTATCACATGTGACAAGTCACGGTGAAATTCTTTGCTTTGCAACCCATACACAAAGCATTGCAAAGGGTCGCCACTTATTGGGCGCTGACAAAGCTACAAGGCGTTCAAAGTAGTCCCAATGGTTCCTCTTCATTCTCAACGTCACCCCAACCCCGCGCCCCCCCTCCCGACCCAAGCTGGGTCCCTCTTCATGCTCAGCATCTCCCCCACTCCGGGTCCCTCTTTGTACTCGGCTGCGCGTCCTCGACTGACCTCTGGCACTTGCGCTGACCCATCCTCAATCACCCGCCGCCGGGTCCTCTTGTGGACAGGCAGACCCTCCCACAGCTTCCACGGGTGAAGTTGGCTCTGCCCATTGGAATGGGGAATGTGTTGCTGTTGCTGTGCACCATTTAGTGGCATTGGCGCCCGGCCTCCAGGGTCTTCATCCACATGCTGTCATGGTGTTTCATAGACAGGCGTAGACACCTCGGCAGTCAGTTTAAGCCAAAGATTATAGATCTTTGACCTATGATCTTTGGTTTAAACATCAATTGCAACAACTGTACGCTCCACCACTACACTTTAAATGGTCAGCGTTTTCTGCAGCCTCTTTGTTATACAAATCGGCATCACAGTGGAAGCATGGGGATCAATAGACCAATGTTAAAGCCCTGTCTCACGGTACGAGTTCATTCCAAGTGCTCTCCCGAGTTGGCCCTGATTTGAACTAGGAGATTTACGGTAATGGCCACTCGTCGGTACTCGGGGCTCTCGTGGACATTTTTCAACATGTTGAAAAATCTTCACGAATCTTCCTGTGCCTTCCTGCCGTTAATGAGTCTTCCCGAGTACCTGCCGTTAGCGTTATGAGCCGCTAAGAGACGTCGCCAAGCTCTGACGTACCCGCTATGTTAATTTTCCGTGCTTACCACGAGTTTGAATTTAATTAAAATAGGGAGAGCTCTTGGAATTAATTCGTACAATGGGACAGGGCTATTATATCACACCCATCTTACTGAAATATAACGTGTAGGAAGGAACTGCAGATCCTGGTTTACACCGAAGATAGACACAAAATGCTGGAGTAACTCCTGACTCTAGTCTGAAGAAGGGTCTCGACCTGAAAGGTCACCTACTCCTTTTCTCCAGAGATGCTGCCTGACCCACTGAGTTCCTTCAGCATTCTGTGTCTTATTAAAATACAATGTCTACATTCGACATTTTCCCAGCATTAGATCCAGTGACTCATCTTGAAATCTTGGTCCTTATCTTTGTGGGGTCAGGCATGTTGCTCTAATTGGGGAGCTGGGGAAGGGTGTGGGGGGCGTTGAATTGGCACAGTGAATAATCTGAAAGCGATACGTCTGTCTGTTTGAACCAAGCGAATCGCCTCCTCCACCCACTAGTTATCTGAGAGACACCATCCCAAGGGAAAAGCGGGGAATAGGACGTTCAAAGAACTTCGGAGAAACAAAGCCCCAAATACTGTACCTAACTCAATAGCTCGTGCTTACATCTGAAACCATATCTGTATAGAGCCGCTACTGTGTGGGTAAACTACAAGGGAGAACCGGCATGATTATTGCATGTTGCAACACTCTATCCGCTAACAGGGAGCGGTCTGGCGATCTCTACGTGACAAGGATGTCTTAATGATCTAAACATTTAGCAGAAGGTTATTTTACAGTGGTTTATCATACAGAAGATTTCAAATGAACAGGAGGATTAATAAAGCTGTGGCGGAGAGCTTGTTGGGTGTGGAGGGAAGTAGTTACTTGGCAACCTTGGTCAGCTCTCTTTGTACATTGTATAACTCAAAGTGCATTCAAAGCCTTTTTTCCTTGTGAAATGTTACACCTTGCTAAAAATAGTGTATTTTAAAGAAAAGATTCTGAAGAAAAGCGAGGCGTTGCCATAGCACCTGAAAAAAGCACATTTAAATTTGGATAATTTTCCAAGAGGGAACATTGATAGTTTGGGGCAACAGGTATCATGAGCAAAGCCTCAGCAAGTTCAAAACAAAATTGTAAACAGTCATTTTCGTTTTCGTTTCCCGAACAAAATTGTCATGAACTCAAGTCTTTATCGATTTTTATTTTGGGCCAAGCAAACGCAAAGCTTGCATTTTCTCCAGTTCCTTCAATAAAAGCAGAATTGTTAGATAAATACCGGCACTGAGGTACAAAGAAAGAAAGCAGGGCAGGTGAGCAATAACGTGGGCAAAGGAAAAGTTGGCATGGTGGCGCAGCGGTAGAGTTGCTGCCTTACAGCGGCAGAGTCTAGGGTTCGATCCTGACTACAGATACTGTCTGTACAGAGTTTATCCCTGTAACCGCATGGGTAACCATTCTCCCTGTAACCGCATGGGTTTTCTCTAGGTGCCCTGGTTTCTCCCACACTCCAAAGACGTATAGGTTTGCAGGTTAATTGGCTTCGATAAAAATTGTAATTTGTCCCTAGTTCGTAGGATAGCACTAGTATATGCTGGGTGGCGTGCCCAGTGGGTCGAAGGGCCTGTTTCCGAAATATAACTGGAATCTAAAGTCTGAACGCAGATGGAGTAAACATGAGCAAAGAAAACAGATAGCAGGTAATTTATATAAACTCATTCCCTCTTGCCAATGGCAGAACTAGTTTCCTCTCTTTGCTTTCCGCACTTTCTATCTGCTTTCCAAAATGATTCTTTCTTATTAGTCATGTGCTTTTGATGCCATTTATTACAACTACTGGTGACTATATAGAGTAATTTTTTTTGGTACATATTTTGTACTTAGAGGGTCACAGAGAGACAAAGAGATATACAGCGAGGAAACAGGCCCTTCGGCCCAAAGCCCATGCTAACCAATCTGTCCCATTTATACGTGTCCAACCTGTCTGCATTTGGCCGATATCTAACCAGACCTATCTTATCCATATACCTGTCCAAACGTGATTTAAACATTGTGATTGTCCCTGCTTTAATTGCCTCCTTTGGCAGCTTGTTTCATATACCTACCACCCTTTGTGAAAAAAAAATCTGTACTTTCTTACAGTCAGAATCAGTTTAAGGAATTAAACCATTTTGTTACCTTATTGTTGAAATGAAGTAAACCACACATTGAGAGGGAGGTTTGATGCTGAAGGGTGGGGTGGGTGGTGAGGGCAATATTATGGTGGCCATTGTGACAATGGGAATTTCAATTTTGATGTGGCAGCTTTTCTCCCACCTCTACCTTTCATGTAGCATCTGTACCCTGCAACCTTATACTGACAGTTATGTCCCTCTCTTTGCCAGGTTTCTGTAATGGCTACAACGTCTCAGAAACACGTAGCTATTCACGCTGAGTTCATCTGTCTTGCCTGGCATGTCTCAGTGTGTGTGTGTGTAAGATGCACAACAAACAATAATGGTTTAAAGACAAAGACAATGTTCCCAAGTTAATGTAGTTCAGCCTATATGGAGGTTATATGCTTATTACCCTGATGGTTATATGGAAGAAGTTGTTCCTGCCCCCCCACCACTCTAGTTTCAAATTAGTATTCAACCCACCTGTGTTTCAATAGCAAACCTGTTTGCCAGGATCCTGGCAAATCGGTTTCCCGATTTCTAAATGAAATGTGCCTTCAATGCACCTGGCAAATATGGATCCACACCATTTTTTATAATAGAGACACAGCATGGAAAAAGGCCCTTCAGCCCACCGGGTCTGCGCCGACCAGCAATCCCCACAAATTAACACTATCTTACACACACAAGGGACAATTTAAAAAAACAATTTCCTGCCAATTAACCTACAAACCTGTGTGCCTTTGGAGTGTGGGAGGAAACCGATGATCTAGGAGAAAACCCAAGTAGGTCACGGGGGGAACGTACAAACTCCATACACACAGCATCCGTAGTCGGGATCAAACCCCGGTCTCCGGCGCTGCAAGCACTGTAAGGCAGCAATTCTACTGCTGCGCTATGGAGCTGCCCTTCTCAAGTAAGGAGAACAAAACTCTACATTTTATCCTGGATGCAACCGTGCCAGTTCTATACTAATGAAACATGCTCAGATCTACAAACACTTCACCGCATGTCTGTGCTGAGCCTGATGCAAAACTCGTCTTGCTTGGGTTTAGAAGGATGAGGGGACACCCCATAGAAACTTACCGAATAGTGAAAGACCTGGATAGAATGGATGTAGAAAGGACGTTTCCACTAGTGGGAGAGACTAGGACCAGATGGCACAGCTACAGAATAAAAGGACATATCTTTAGAAAGGAAATGAGGAGGAATTTATTTAGTTAGTGGGTGGTGAATCTGTGGAATTCATTGCCACAGATGCCTGTGCAGGCCAAGTCTTTAGGCTTTATAGATACAGTGCGGAAACAGCCCCTTCAGTCCACCGAGTTCTCACCAACCAGTGATCGCCTCATTCACTAACATCATCCTACATACCAGGGACAATTTTACAACTTACCAAAGCCAATTAACCTACAAACCTGCACATCTTTGGAATATGGGAGGAAACCGAAGCACCCGGAGAAAACCCACACGGTCACAGGGACAATGTAGAAACTCCGTACAGACCGCACCTGTGTCAGGATCAAACCCGGGTCTATGGTGCTGTAAGGCAGCAACTCTACCGCTTTTGGTTTCCAACAGGAAACCAAATGCTACAAGTGATTGAGTATTTTCAAGGCAGAGATTGACAACTCTTGCATAGTCAGGCTGTCAAGGGTTATGGGGAAAAGGCAGGGGAAGGGGGTTGAGAGGGAAAGATGGATCAGCCATGATTGAATGATGGAGTAGATTGAATGGGCCAAATGGCCTAATTCTGCTCTTATGACTTATGTTTGAAAGTGAACCATATATTTTCATCTGTACATGCTTTGGGTGAGATGTACTGTAAAAGTATAGTATAACTCCTTTGTGTTTGTAATTGTGCTTGATCTAACCTCCACCCATACTCAGTCCACACCACCACAGTTCTCCACTCTGGTAGAGAAGGATCGTGATGGTAACCAGTGGTGAACTCATTGCCCCAGACCCTTTCGACTCCACTGCTGGCTTCTTGTAGGCCACTGCAGTTAGAAACATAGAAACATAGAAAATAGGTGCAGGAGTAGACCATTCGGCCCTTCGAGCCAGCACCGCCATTCAATGTGATCATGGCTGATCATCCAACTCAGTATCCCGTACCTGCCTTCTCTCCATACCCCCTGATCCCTTTAGCCACAAGTGCCACATCTAACGCCCTCTTAAATATAGCCAATGAACTGGCCTCAACTACCTTCTGTGGCAGAGAATTCCAGAGACTCACCACTCTCTGTGTAAAGAATGTTTTCCTCATTTCGATCCTAAAGGAATTCCCCCTTATCCTTAGACTGTGACCCCTTGTTCTGGACTCCCCCAACACCGGGAACAATCTTCCAGCATCTAGCTTGTCCAACCCCTTAAGAATTTTGTAAGTTTCTATAAGATCCCCCCTCAATCTTCTAAATTCCAGCGACTACAAGCCGAGTCTATCCAATCTTTCCTCATATTAAAGTCCTGACATCCCAGGAATCAGTCTGGTGAATCTTCTCTGTACCCCCTCTATGGCAAGGATGTCTTTCCTCAGATTTGGAGACCAAAACTGTACGCAATACTCCAGGTGTGGCCTCACCAAAACCCTGTACAACTGCAGTAGAACCTCCCTGCTCCTATACTCAAATCCTTTCGCTATGAATGCTAACATACCATTTGCTTTCTTCACTGCCTGCTGCACCTGCATGCCTACTTTCAATGACTGGTGTACCATGACACCCAGGTCTCGTTGCATCTCCCCCTTTCCTATTCTGCCACCATTCAGATAATAGTCTACCCTCATGTTTTTGCCACCAAAGTGGATATCCTCACATTTATCCACATTATACTGCATCTGCCATGCATCTGCCCATTCACTCAGCCTATCCAAATCACCCTGCAGCCTCCAAGCATCCTCCTCACAGCTAACTATACCCCCCAGCTTGGTATCATCTGCAAATTTGGAGATGTTGCATTGAATTCCCTCGTCCAAATCATTAATATATATTGTAAATAGCTGGGGTCCCAGCATTGAGCCTTGTGGCACCCCACTAGTCACTGCCTGCCATTCTGAAAAGGACCCGTTTACTCCTACCCTTTGCCTCCTGTCTGCTAGCCAGTTCTCTATCCACATCAATACTGAACCCCCAATACCGTGTGCTTTAAGTTTGTATGCTAATCTCTTATGCGGGACCTTGTCGAAAGCCTTCTGAAAGTCTAGATATAACACATCCACTGGTTCCCCCTTATCCACTCTACTAGTTACATCCTCGAAAAATTCTATCAGATTTGTCAGACATGATTTACCTTTCGTAAATCCATGCTGACTTTGTCCAATGATTTCACCACTTTCCAAATGCGCTGCTATCCCATCTTTAATAACCGACTCTAGCAGTTTCCCCACTACCGATGTTAGACTAACTGGTCTGTAATTCCCCGCTTTCTCTCTCCCTCCTTTTTTAAAAAGTGGGGTTACATTAGCTACCCTCCAATCCTCAGGAACTACTCCAGAATCTAAGGAATTTTGAAAAATTATCACTAATACATCCACTATTTCTGTGGCTACCTCCTTGAGTACTCTGGGATGCAGACTATCTGGCCCTGGGGATTTATCGGCCTTCAATCCGTTCAATTTACCCAACACCACCTCCCGGCTAACCTGGATTTCACTCAGTTCCTCCATCTTATTTGACCCCCGTTCCACTGCTATTTCCGGCAGATTATTTATGTCTTCCTTAGTGAAGACAGAACCAAAGTACTTATTCAATTGGTCTGCCATGTCCTTGTTCCCCATGATCAATTCACCTGTTTCTGACTGCAAGGGACCAACATTTGTTTTAACTAGTCTCTTTCTCTTCACATATCTATAAAAACTTTTGCAGTCAGTTTTTATGTTCCCTGCCAGTTTCCTTTCATAATCTATTTTCCCTTTCCTAATTAAGCCCTTTGTCCTCCTCTGCTGGATTCTGAATTTCTCCCAGTCCTCCGGTAGGCTGCTTTTTCTGGCAAATTTGTATGCCTCATCTTTTGTTTTTATACTATCCCTGATTTCCCTTGTTATCCATGGATGCACCACCTTCCCCGATTTATTCTTTTGCCAAACTGGTATGAACAACTTTTGTACTTCATCCATGCAGTCTTTAAATGCCTTCCATTGCACATCCACTGTCAACCCTTTAAGAATCACCTGCCAGTCTATCTTGGCCAATTCACATCTCATACCTTCAAAGTTACCTTTGTTCAAGTTCAGAACCCTTGTTTCTGACTTAATTTTGTCACTCTCCATCCTAATGAAGAACTCAACCATATTATGGTCACTCTTGCCCAAGGGGCCACGCACAACAAGACTGCTAACTAACCCTTCCTCATTACTCAATACCCAGTCTAGAATAGCCTGCTCTCTCGTTGGTTCCTCCACATGTTGGTTGAGAAAACTATCCCGCATACATTCCAGGAAATCCTCTTCCTCAGCACCCCTGCCAATTTGATTCACCCAATCTACATGCAGATTGAAGTCACCCATTATAACCGTGTTACCCTTGTTGCACGCATTTCTAATTTCCTGTTTGATGCCATCCCCAACTCCAATACTACTGTTAGGTGGCCTGTACACAGCTCCCACTAGCGTTTTCTGCCCCTTAGAGTTTCGCAGCTCTACCCATATCGATTCCACATCCTCCACGCTAATGTCCTTCCTTTCTATTGCATTAATCTCCTCTCTCACCAGCAACGCTACCCCACCTCCTTTTCCTTTTTGTCTATCCCTCCTGAATATTGAATATCCCTGGATGTTCAGCTCCCAGCCTTGGTCATCCTGGAGCCATGTCTCCGTGATCCCAACTATAGCATAGTCATTAATCGCTATCTGCACCTTCAACTCATCCACCTTATTACGAATGCTCCTCGCATTGAGACACAAAGCCTTCAGGCTTGTTTTTACAACACTCTTACTCCTTATACTATTATGTTGACAAGTGGCCCCTTTCACATCGATAGTGGCCCCTTTCACATCGATGGTGGCCCCTTTCACATCGATGTGAAATGGATTCAGGTAACCATAAAATCACAATTATTTAAAAAGCTTGAAATAATACATTTAAAAGCATACAGTGATGCCGATGATAGAGCTGCTGCCTCACAGTGCCAGAGACCTGGGTTTGAATCCTACCTCGGCTGCTGTCTGTGTGGAGTTTCCACGTTCTCCACGTAACCATGTGGATTTCTCCAGATGCTCTGGTTTCCTCCTACATCTCGAAGACATGCGGGTTTATAGGTTAATTGGCCTTTGTACATTGCCCTTAGTGTGTAGGGACTGGATGAGAAAATTAAATAACATAGCAATAGTGTGAACGGGTGATAAATGATTGTCGTGGACTTGGTGAGTTTCCATGCTGTATCTTTCATTCATTCAATCAATCTAAACAAAAATATAAATCTGTTGTGAACGAAACAGTTAAAATTGGTCTTTATTGAATATAGTCTTGATTGAAGCTGTGTTCTTGTGCCCCAACAATTATTTATGCCCTCCCTCCCCATTCTTCCCCCTGGCATATTTTGTTACATTTCTCTGCATTCATTTTATCTGCCACAGTGAAGGGTGGCACGGTGGTGCAGCAGTAGAGTTGCTGCCTTACAGTGCCGGAGACCTGGGGTTCGACCCTGACCACAGGTGCTGTCTGTATGGAGTTTGTACGTTCTTCCTGTGACCGCTTGAGTTTTCTCCGGGTGCTCCGGTTTCCTCCCACACTCCAATGTTAATTGGCTTTGGCAAATGTTAAATGGTCCCTAGTGTGTAGGATAGTGCTGCTGTATGGGGGGATCGCTGGTCGGCGTGCACTTTGTGGGCCGAAGGGTCTGTTTCCACGCTGTGATTCTAAAGACTAAACACGTGTCTGCACAAGTCTCCCGTCAGCCTGTGGCTTCTGCAGTCATCATGCTTCGCAGTCTTTGCTGTATTTTTGATCTCTGTGTCATTTGCAGACCATGAAATCCACCTCCTCGATGCCAAGTCGCAGGCATCAGCAGCGATCACAACTGCATTCACCTCTCCGACCTAGCAAACAGCTGGTCACCACCACATTGACATGCCTCTCAGAACTTGAACCTCTCGGCAGACTTGCTGCCAAGGTCACAAAAGGAAAGATTGGAAATGGCTCAATTTTTACAGCTGTGTGCTCATCGCCTGCCCGTCAAAGTCTGCGAGCAGATTAAAGGATCTGTCCTATTAATCGCTTCATTAATGCCAATTCCAACATTCAAACTGTGGTCGCAAAGAATGAGGATGAGGGGTGGGACTGAAGGCGGGGGAGTGGGGGGTGTGGAAGGAGGGAGGGAGGGATGGCACATTCCAAGTCTGTGGATTAGCGCTCACTGAAACTGCAGGGAAACTGTTTGACTTGTCAGCTCAGGAGCACCTGTTGAAGGACGCATGCATTCTCCATGGTGCAATGGGGTAGAGTGGAGATCCCGTGCCGTGTGGGATTAGATGTACTTCTCCGTGCTTTAGCAGGCATAGGGGGAAGAAAATTGACGTTGTTCCAGGAAGCCAGCGAGAGGCCTTGTTGAGAAGAACTATGGGCATCCTGGATGCTAAATGAAGTCAGCTTCTACGGGCAGCGTGATACAACTCATCATACGTAAAGTATTGGCTGTCGACGGGCTCGTTGGAATCCTGGAACCACTGGAAGTGAAAGGGAGCAAGGCAGCTGGTGAGTGGCAATAGGGACAGAAGCCAAGCATTCACTTTAAATGCTGGAGCAACCCCACTAGAAGGTTAGAAGCTGTCAGCTTTGTGGCATAACTGGGGGGGGAACACTGGAGTGTGAGTAAGCAGCGAGGCTTGAAAGGGGTTTCAAGCACGGATTAAGAATCTTAAATAGACGCGGTGATAATTCGAGACCTGTCGAGGCCAAAAAGGACACAGGTGCTTCCACAGCAGGGTTTTGTTACGGGATAGGACGTAAACATCGACAAATAGCAATGAAACAACTGCGAGTGACATGGTGGCGCAGCTGGTAGATCTGCTGCCTCATAACGGCAGAGACACGATTTTGATTCCTACTATGGGCGCTGTTCTTTGTGTGGTTGTTTGCACTTTCTCCCTGTGACCACGTGGGTTTCGGTTTGGGTATCGGGTGCTCCGGTTTCCTCCCACTCCCCAAAGATGTTCGGGTTTGTAGATTAGTTGGCCCTCTGTAAAATTGTCCCCACTGTGTGAGGAGTGGATGAGAAAGTAGATTAATATGGAATTGGTGTGAATGGGTGATCGATGGTCGGCTTGGACTATGTGGGCTGAAGGGCCTGTGCTCATGCTGTATCTCTAAAGTAACGTCTAAAGTATATCTGATTTGCTTGGAAAATGTACAAAATAAAGGTATTCACTGTACCTTGGTACACGTGACAATAATAAGCCTAAATCTGAATCTTGAACGCTATGAAGTGCCCCAAAAAATTGCAAGAATGTTAACAAGTATACAAATCTGTTAGAACAGTGGGACTTGTAAGAAAGATTTGAAAGGAGGAGATAGATAGTTGGAAAGGTTAATGGTGGAATATGCAGAGATTAGGATTTAGACAGTTGAAGGCATTCCAGTGGGGGATTGATGAAATTGGGATTTACAAGCAGTCAGATTTGCTGAGTTCCTGAGCAGTGAAAGGTGTGTATAAAATCTTGAGGGGAATAGATAGGGTGAATGCACAGAGTCTTTTACCCAGGTCAGGGGAATCGAACACCAGAGGACAGGTTTAAAGTGTGTGAGGCAAGACCTAATAAGATCCGGAGGGGAAACCTTTTCACTCAGAGGGTGGTGGGTGTATGGAACGAGCTGCTTGAGGAGGCCGTTGACGCAGGTACTATAACAGGATTTTAAAAGACACATGTACGGGTACATGGATAGGAAAGATTTAGAGGGGGAAAAAAAGACACAAAGGGATAGGTGGATACAGGTGAAGGGGGTTCTCCCATCTCACCTGTATCCACCTATCACTTGCCAGGCTTTGGCCTGCCCCCAACTCTCTTCCAGTTTTCTCCCCATCTCACCACAATCAGTCTGAAGAAGGGCCTCACCACAAAACATCACATGCATGTCCTCCAGATGTGCTGTCTGTCCTGCTGAGTTCCTCCAGCATTTTATCTTTTTATTGTAAACTAACATCTGCAGTTCCTTGTTTTGTCAACGTTTCAAGGGTTTTCGAGGGGCAAACGTGAGCAAATGGCAGTACCATGCTGAGAACCAGATTTTGCACTCCGTATCTTTGCATTTGCATTATCTATTGGACTTGAATTTGACTTGATTGTATTTGTTGAGCATCTTGGTTGGACAGGACAAGTTGGGCTAAATGGCCTGAATCAGTGGTGTTTGACTGTATGACACTATCAGAGACCAGAGCACAAAATACAAAATGACAAAAGGAAAGACACAAAATGCAGGAGTAACTCAGCGGGTCGGGCAGCATCCCCGGAGAACAAATCCCGCTGAGTTACGCCAGCATTTTCTGTCTGTCCTTGTTAAAACTGTTCCTTGTTTCTACAAAATCACGTTAAATGTTATAGAGTCATAGAGGCATGCAGTGTGGAAGCAGGCCCTATGGCCCAACCTGACCAACATGTTCCATCTATACTAGGCCCACCTGCCTGCCTTTGGCCCATATCCCTCTAAACCTGTCCTATCCATCCAGCTGTCTAAATGTTTCTTAAACGTTGTGATAGTACCTGCCTCAACTGCCTCCTCCGGCAGCTCATTCCATACGCCCACCACCCTGTGTGTAAATACTTTACCCCTCAGGCTCCTATTAAATCTTTCCCCCCCTGACCTTAAACCTATGTCCTCTGGTTCTTGATTCTCTGGATAAAGGACTCTGCGCGTTTACCTGATCTGTTCCGCTTATGATTTTGTACACATCTGTAAGATCACCCTTCATCCTCCTTCTTGCAAACTTTATCTTGAGGCAAATGTGCTGCGGAATTGACCAAGGTGGAGGAACATCAGTGTCGTAAATGCTGACAGGTAGGCCCTGTCTACAGGTGGATTCTCAATCGAAAACAGTGGCTGCCTTTCACAGCAGGAGAGTCTGTGAATCTTGGGTGGGATAGTTTATAAGCTGACTACAGTACTTTCGTTTTGTTCTCTGGTTGCTTGCTACAATGTAACATTCCGAAGCCAAAAAAAAACACAGAAGCTTCTCTGTGATTATGGAACCGCCTGCAATGCATAAGTGGCGTTTTAAATTGCAAATGCTGTAAATTAGATCCAAAAAACAGAACATGTCCGATCCTGTACAGACACAGCAGCCATCTGAAAGAAACGGCAGGTTTAAAATGTTTAAGAAAGAACTGCAGATGCTGGAAAAATCGAAGGCAGATGAAAATACTGGAGAAACTTAGCGGGTGAGGCAGCATCTATGGAGAGAAGGAATAGGTGACGTTTCGGGTCAACATCAGTCTGAAGAAGGGTCTCAACCCAAAACGTCGCCTATTCCTTCTCTCCATAGATGCTGCCTCACCCGCAGGATTAATATGCTCTTTCGTAATCTGTGGCATAGAAATATACAGTACGTGTGTAAACGTTACAAATGTAGTGAACAAATCTAGACTTATCCTCCTACAAAACCAACCACTGTTCCATTGACTCCATCTACACTTCACATTGCCTCGGCAATGCCACCAGTGTAATCAAGAAGAGGTCTCACCTTGGTCACTCCCTCTTCTGCCCTCCCCCATCAGGCAAGAGGTATGGAAGTGTGAAAATGCGCACCTCCAGATTAGAAACTTAAGGGCCTGTCCCACCAGCATGCAACTCTATGCGATTAGCGCGACCTAACGTGGTCGCTTGAGCCATCCGGCGTCGCGGGGCCGGTCCCACTTCGATCGCCGGAGCCGTGCGGAATTGTGCGGAGTTCATCCCGAGTTTGTCCCGACACCACGCGGGGCTCCGAAAATCTGACAATGTCCAAAAATTCCGCGCGGCAACGGCTTGTCGGCTCGCGGACGCCTCGACATTTACACACCGCCCTGACATCGTGCCTCCGTGAACCTATTTGTAAGTGCCTCCGTGACCATCTATGTGTGTGGCTCCGTGGCCCTGTGTGTGTGTGTGCCTCTGTGCCCCTCTCTGTGTGCCTCCCTCTGTCCTGGCGAACTTACCTTAGACTTCGCTCCAAGTTCACCTCACTTTGCGCCGCGTTGCGCCACTCACCCGACCTCTGCGCGGCCCTGACTGCTGGTTTGGTTGCGCTTGCCGCATGCAGGCGCATGCTGGTGGGAACGGCCCTGTACAGGTGATCACCCGACCTCCGCGCGGCCCCCGCTTCCAGTTTGATCGTGTTCATCGCATAGAGTTGCATGCTGGTGGGACAAGCCCTTTAGAAACAGAAAATAGGCGCAGGAGGAGGCCATTTGGCCCTTCAAGCCACCACGCCATTCATTGTGATCATGGCTGATCATCCACGATCAGTAACCCGTGCCTGCCTTCTCCTCATATCCCTTGATTCCGCTAGCCCTTAGAGCTGTTTCTAACTCTCTTTTAAATTCATCCAGAGATTTGGCCTCCACTGCTTTCTGTGGCAGAGAATTCCAGAAATTCACGACCCTGTGGGTGAAAAAGTTTTTTCTCATCTCAGTTTTAAATGGCCTCCCCTTTATTCTTAGACTGTGCCCCCTGGTTCTGGACTCCCCCAACATTGGGAACATTTTTCCTGCATCTAGCTCATCCAGTCCTTTTATAATTTTATATGTTTCTCTAAGAGATCCTCTCATCCTTCTAAATTCCAGTGAATACAAGCCCCGCCATTCCAATCTTTCCTCATATGACAGTCCCACCATCCCGGGGATTAACCTGGGGATTCAAGGACAGTTTCTTCCCAGCTGTTATCAGGCAACTAAACCATCCTATCACCACTAGAGAGCGGTCCTGACCTCCCATCTTCCTCATTGGAGACCCTCGGACTGTCTTTAATCGGACTTTACTGGGCATTATCTTGCACTAAACATTATTCCCTTCATCTGAAGAAGGGTTTCGACCCAAAACGTTGCCTATTTCCTTCGCTCCATAGATGTTGCCTCACCCACTGAGTTTCTTCAGCATTTTTGTCTACCTTCGATTTTCCAGCATCAGCGGTTCCTTCTTAAACATTACTCCATTCATCGTGTATCGGTACACTGTGGACGGTTCGATTGTAATCATGTGTAGTCTTTTAACTGACTGGTTAGCACGCAACAAAATGGTTTTCATTGTACCTTGGCACACGTGACAATAAACTAAACTCAATTAAACTATACATTGCTGTCAGTGTTGGTGTGGACTCTTGTCTGGAATGTTATTGCAGTCAGATTGAGTGGAGTCCCAGGCAGCGTTGTGGAGGCAACCGTCTTTTTTTTGTGTGCCTCCTTCTCGGTCATCATATTTAGTCAGCACATGGAACTCAGCCCAGAGGATTCTGACAAAGAATGACAATCTCTAAGAGGATCCCGTGGTCACCTGCCCTTTGTTGGCACGTTTGGTGCCACAGCTGCCAGCTGGTGAGGTGGCATCAAGAGGCAGGGCTTGCAGGGTAAGGACATAACGCTGGCATCTTGCAGTGCCGAGGAGAGGCAACGCACATCAAAGGGGCCTGTGTCAGAAGCTTCTGCAAACTTGCTGGCTCGAGTCCAAGTGGGAGGATTGGCTGGAAAGAGAAGAGGGAAGGCTTCGAGATTCCCCAGGAAAGAATGCAAGGGGGAAAATATAAAATAGCAAAGAGGAAGAAGGTAAGGAAGATAAATAATAGAGGCAAATTTAGCACAAATAAATTTAGTGCAAATAGTAGAAAAAGCTGAGGACATATCGATAGGTGTAAAGTGTCCTGAAGCTGGAAAGAGAGCAGAGAAGTTTGCGGGGATGTTGCCAGAACTTGAGAGGCTGAACAGTAGGGAGAGGTTGGGCAGGCCAGGACTTTATTCCTTGGAGCGCAGGAGGCTGAACGCTGATCTTACAGAGGTGTATAAAATCATGAGGTGAATGCAGGGTCTTTTCCCCGGGGTAGCAGAATCAAAAACAAGAGGACATAGGTTTAAGGTGAGTGGGGAAGATTTAATACGAACCTGAAAGGGGCAAATTTTTCACTCAGTGGTGGGTATATGGCACGAGGTGTCAGTATGGGGCAGTTGCAGCAGGTATATTATCGCAACATTTAAAAGACTTTTGACCAGGTACATGGATAGGAAAGGCTTAGAGGGACATTGGCCAAACACAGGCAGGTGGGACAAGCGTAGATGGGACATTGGGATGGGATTGGTTGGCATGGACAAGTTGGGCCGAAGGGCCTGTTTTCATGCTGTATGATTCTATGACTGTGTAAGGGATTACCATGCAAATAATTATCATGCAAATAATCATGTAAATATTATGCAACCTCCACCTCAGTCTGATGAAGGGTTCTGACCTGAAATGTCACCTATTCCTTTTCTCCAGAGATGCTGCCTGGTCTGCTGAGTTACTCCAGCTTCTTGTGTCATTTCTTTTCATTAAGAGTCATTGGACACACACCAAATTGAAGTAGAGGTGTCAGTGTGCCTTCTTGTCTGTCGCATCGATGTGGTTGTCCGCATATGGCCATTGGTAAGATTAATGCCAAGGAGCTTGAAGGTCTCAACCATTCCCACTTTGGTAGCATTAATGCTCATGTTTTGCATGATATCCAATCAAATCAGATTAAGCTATACATAAATACAATCAAATCAAACTCAAGTAGAGATAATGAGCAAAATAAATAATACAGAGGGCAGAATATAGTTTTCATCATTGCGGTGTACCAGTTCCATAGACAAAGCCAAATGTCCCAATAATGTGGAGGTAAATCTGACGGTACGTCCCCTAGCTAATGGAAGCACCATTCAGAACTTTAGGCTTCAGAATTTAAAGATACAGCGTAGATGCAGGCCCTTCAGCCCACTAAGTCTGTGCTGACCAGTGATCTCACTGGACACACTAGCACTATCCCACACGCGAGGGACATTTTACGATTTACAGATGCCACTTAACCTACAAACCTGTCTGCATTTGGAGTGTGGGAGGAAACCAGAGCACCTGGGGAAATGTGGTCATAGGGAGAACATGCAAACTCCATACAGAAAGCACCCATAGTCAGGATTGAATTGGATCTCTGGCACTGCTGCGCCACTGTGCCCCCCTGATAACAAGACAAGAGAGCGGAAGAAGCAGTACCTAAGCTGTAACAGTCTGAAGAAGGGTCTTGATCGGAAAAGTCACCTATCCATGTGCTCCATGTGCTCCACTTTGTGTCCGTTTTTGTGTTAACCAGCATCTGCAGTTCTTTGTTTCTACATTTTGGCAGTTCCTGAATCTGGAGGTGTGCGCTTTCAAGCTTCTGTACCTTCTGCCCGACGGGAGCGGGGAAAAGAAGGAATGACCGGGGTGGGTCAAGCTTTGATTATGTTGACTGCTTTCCCGAGACAGCATGAAGTGTACTTGGAGGAATCAAGATCTGGAGAGCATTGAAGTCCGGATTAAGTCTGAGTCCGTTGGTTCAATCAAAGCTTTGGGGACATTGAAGAGGCCAGAGTCCCCAAAACGTTGGTTGAATCAACAGACTTCAACGCTCTCCAGTTCTTGATTCCTCCATGTACACTTCACGCTGTCCTGGGATCCAGGCCAGAGTGGGAGGGGTGCGGAGACCTTGGTTGTCAGACGATATTCCAGGGACAACAAGGGCAAAATTAAGTAGTAACACTGAACTGCAGATGCTTGTTTATACCAAAGATAGACACAAAGTGCAGGAATAACTCAGCACGTCAGGCAGCATCCCTGGAGAAAAAGGATGGGTGACGTTTCAGGTCGGGACCCCTCTTCAGACGGATAGTAGTGGGTTGGGAGAGGCATAAGGAGCAGGAGGCGAGAAAAGACCAGGACCAATCAAAGCCGGCCACAATTGACCTCAGGCCGGGCCGGTGCCTGGCGGGCCCATTGTCACCCCGTCCTTTATCTCCAGAGATGCTGCCTGACCTGCTGAGTTACTCCAGCACTTTGTGTTTATCTTTGGGAACATTAGGGCGAGATTTGAAAGCAAGATAAATATTTCATGGGCTGACACAAAGAATTTCTGCTGAGGTAAATCAGTCGTCTTTGCAAGGCCTGCTAATGACGAGGATATTTAGTTACCCATCTACAGAAAAATTAAATAAAAGCATAACAATGGGTGGGGAATCAACAAGAGTGAATTTCAACATGGGCAACAAATAAAACCAGCGGAGGAATAAAGGATCCTCCTAAATAATAAAGAACGGTTGCAGGTTTCGTGCCTTTGATCTGCAAGGTTTAGTTGTGCCCTACATATTTCCAGTCAGACCTGACTGATGATTCGACCTTTCAATCTACCTTCACTAGTCATTAAAGCAGAGCTAAGGATGGGCCCGACTGTGTGATTGGTAGATGCTTTTGCTGTGGCGTTATCCTGGTGAACTTTCAAAAGGACATGTTTCTCTTGACAGAATCAGAGACGTCTTGCTCCATTGTCATCTGGTTACCCAAGACGCCCGCTGTAAGTTACAGCATTTGCAATAATGGAACAATAAGCCTTCAATACAAATGGCTCGAGCGCTGACACTTGCCTCCGAAATGTATTTGATCTTCGAGGGTTTCAAAATCCTAGCCCCCTCCTACTGTCGAGAAATGACACAATATAGCGTCTACAGTATGTCAGTATGTGCGGCGCACTTCAAAGAGCCTAAGAAAGTGCAGTGTAGATGCATGGAACTGCAAGTGCTGGTTTACAAAAATAGACACAAAGTGCTGGAGTAACTGATCTGGTCAGGTAGCAACTCTGGAGAACAGGGAGTGGTGACATTTTGGGTCGGGACCCTTCTTCAGTATGAATGAGGGTCCCGACACAAAGCGTCACCTATCCATGGTCCCCAAAGATGCTGCCTGTCCTGCTCAGTTGCTCCAGCACTTTGTGCATTTTCATGGAAAAGTACAGCAGAGGAACAGGCACTTCAGCACACAATGTCTGTGCCGAACATGATGCCAACATAAACTAATCTCATCTGCCTGCACGTTATCCTTATCCCTCAGTTCCCTCCTTCCATCTGGGGGTGGCACAGTGGTGCAGCGGTAGAGATGCTGCCTCACAACGCCAGAGACCCAGGTTCAATCTTGACTATGGGTGCTGTCTGTACAGAGTTTGTGCCTTCTCCACGTGACCATGTGGGTTTTCCCGGCTGCTCAATTTTCCTCCAATACTCCAAAGGCGTACAGGTTTGTAGGTTAATTTGGCTTCAGTAAAAGAAAATTGTAAATTGTCCCGAGTCTGCAGGATAGTGCTAGTGTATGGGTTGAACACTGGTTTTGGTGAGCTGATGGGTCTGTTTCCGCATGGTACCCCTAAACTAAAATAAACAAAATATTCAGGTATATGCAAGAAGTGGCTTTCAAGGGTTATCTGTTAAAAGTCTAGTCCGCACCGACCAGCGTTCACCCTGCACACTAGCACTATCCTAGGGACAATTTCCAGTTTTTTAACCAAAGCCAATTAACCTACAATTCTTGATGTTTTTGAAGTGTGGGAGAAAAATGGAGCACCCGGAGAAAACCCACAAGGTCATTGGGAGAACGTACAAGCTCCATACAGACAGCACCCGTAGTCAGGATCGAAACCGGGTCTCTGGCGCTGTAAGGCAGCAACTCCACTGCTGCGCCACCGTGCCACAAAGATATAACCGCAAACTCCGTAAACAAAGTAAAGCTACACATATATGTATGTACATGAATGATACATGTACCTGTGCACAGTGAAATGCTTTGTTTTGCATAAAACCTAACCTAAAACCAAGTGTTGCCATGTTTTGTCGCCGACAAAGCTACAAAAGTGCCGAACAGTCCCATCTACTGCTTGCTACCACATGTGGACCTCCCAACGCCCCCCCCCCCCCCGTTCGTTTCATTTACAGCAGCCCCTTTCTCCCCCCCCCCCCAGCCAAGTCCCCTTTATTCCAGCGACTTTCCCCCCCCCACCCGGTCTCCCTTTGTTCTCGTTGCTCCACCTCACTCTCAATGCTCCACCTCACTCGCAATGCTCAACCTCATTCTCACTCAACCTCACCCTAACTCTACCTCATTCTCACTCCACCTCACTCTCACTCCACCTCACTCTCACTCCACCTCACTCTCACTCCACCTCACTCTCGATGCTCCACCTCACTCTCAGTGGCGCAGTTCCCGTTGACGCCAGCGTCTCAGAGCTGATGCGGAGTCCGCGGTATATGAGCACTATAGTAAAGCAGCTGTCACTCCACCTCACTCTCACTCCACCTCACTGCCAATGCTCCACCTCACTCTCACTCCACGCAGCTGCTGCCTCACAGCACCAGAGACCCGGGTTCGATCCTGACTTTGGTTACTGTTTGTGTGGAGTTTGCACGTTTTCCCTTGGACCGTGCTGGTGTCTTCCAGGCGCTCCCGCGTCCTCCCACATCCCAAAGACATGCAGATTTATAGGTTAATTGACCTCTGTAAATTGCCCCTAGTGGGTAGAGAGTGGATGCAAAATAGGATTTCCCTGACACAAAATGTCACCCATCCATGTTCTCCACAGAACTGACCCGCCTGACCCGCTGAGTTACTCCAGAATTTTGTGGGGTTTTTTGCAAACTAGCATCTGCAGTTCCTTGTTTCTACAATCAATAAATCAACGTTGTTCAGCACTACTTTCTCGGAGCAACTGAAACTCGTTTTAACAAACAAACAATGATTTAGAAACCATTCATTATCAAAATCATTTTCTTTCTTCAGCATATCTGACCACACTCCATGAACAAAATAAGGCCTTGCATTAACACATTTCCAAGATTGCTATCTCTTAACTCATAAACTTATTATCCCTTCTTTATTTAAATGTGCTAATCACTCTTTGCTCAGAAGGAATTACAATCGACCCTCAGAGTTACAGCGAAAATATTGTAATAATGAATAAAGTTAAGGTAGTGTGTCATACCGAGGTATACATTGGCTGGTTAAGCTGAAGTTGTTCTGACTATCTGTTTCCACAAGATGGGGTTATTAGAAGCAAACTGATGTAACTTTATCTTGGGCATTGGGAGAACCTTGATAAAAATACTATAAAAACTCAATGAGATGAGAAAGGGTTGTTGCATCGTATTGCTGAATCAGAAGATTGTAAGACAGCAGCAGAATTTGGCCATTCGGTCCATCGAGTCTGCTCCCCCATTCAATCATGACTGATCTATTTTTTCCTCTCAACCCCATTCACCTGCTTTCTCCCCGTGACCCTTATTAATCAAGAATCCAAAACAATCTTCGCTTTAAAAATTCCAAATGACTGAGCCCCCATAGCCGTCTGTGGTAATAAATTCCAAAGATTTGCCACCCTCTGGCTAAAAAAATTCCTTCTCATCTGCTTTCTAAAGGTAGGTCCTTTTATTCTGGGGCTATGTCCTCTGGTTGTTGACTTTCCCATAACTTGAAACATTCTCTCCAGGTACACTCTATCCAGGCCTTTCATTATCATCCGATACGATACGATACGATACAATACGACATGATACAATAGGACTTGATTTATCCCAGGAGTGAAATTGGTCTGCCAACAGTCATAAAACATAAGATACATGAAGCATGAAATTAAAGTGTTGTGGACAGTCCAGGATTGGGGATGTATAAAGATTGGAGTGGGGGGGGGGGGGGGGGGGTGGTCAGTCCACAATAGGGGGAGGAGTTGTACAGCTTGATAGCCAAAGAGAAAAAGGATCTCCTTTGTTGTTCTGTGCTGCATCTTTGTGGAACCAGTCTGTTGCTGAAGGTGCTCCTCTGGTTGACCAGCATGTCATTATTAGGTAGGTTTCAATGAGATCCCCCCCCCCCCCCCCCCATCCTTCTAAACTCAAGCAAGTGCAAGCCCAGAGCTATCAAATGCTCCTCATATGTTAACCCAGTCATCCCCGGGATAATTCTCGTAAACCTCTTCAGGACCCTTTCCAATGCCAGCACATCCATCCTCAGATACGGGGGCACAATCGTCAGCATTGTAAACATTTGCCCAAATGAGTGTCCAAATTTAAAGAAATCCATCAGCTGCTAGAAATGCTTTTGTGTTCCATTGATTTTTAAATGGTGATGACAGGAATTAAGATCAGCTAGTCCTTGTCACACAATGATAAAGTTTGGCAAAATCTTCATAAGTAATGCAGAGGTGTTACATTTTGAGAAGTCAAACAAGGGCTGAACCTTCACAAGGAATGAAAGGGCTCTGGGGAGCATTGTGGAACAGAGGAATCTAGGAGTCCGGGCACATAGTTCCCTTAAAGTGGCTCACATGTATATAGGGTGGTAAAGATAGGGATGCTGACTGACCTGTTGAGTTACTCCAACACTTTGTGTCATGTCAAAGGAGCAGAATTAAACTATTCACCCCATTGGGTTTATTCTGCCATTCTATCATGGCTGACCTTTCTATACTGAGTGTAGAAGTTGGGACTTTCTGTTACATTTGTACAAGAGGTTGGTAGCTGCATTTGAAGTGCGCTCTGTTTTGGACTTCCTACTAAAGCAGAGATTGATAAGGGTTCAGACTGAGGAAGGGTACTGAACCGAAATGCTGTCTGCCCATTTCCCTACATAGATACTGCCTAACCTGCTGACTTCCACCAGCAGTTTGTTTTTGCTTCATATTCTAGCAACTCTAGTTCCTTGTGTCTCCAGAGCAATGGTCTTGACTGATGTGAGCACTGGTGAGGTTGCAGCCGGTCAACAATCAGTCATATTGAAATTTCCTGTTGTCTGCCCCTTGTATGAGTCTAAATAATCCGAGAGGGTTGCAGCGACAATGAAATAAGACAAAGGCAGGAAATTATAGTGATTGGATAAAGTAAAAATGTAATAACAGTCAAGATTCAGGAGTGTTTTATTGTCATATGTCCCCAACATAACAATGAAATTCTTACCTGCAGCAGCATAACAGAATAACTAAACATGATATTCTGTAAACAATATAATAATATAATAAACAGAAAAAGTTTGGTTTATATATAAATATATATACTGAACTTTGTTTGTTTATTACATTATATTCCTGATTGTTCCCGATGTTGGGGAGGTCCAGGACAAGGGGTCACAGCTTAAGGATAAAGGGGAAATCCTTTAGGACCGAGATGAGAAGGACTTTTTTCACACAGAGAGTGGTGGGTCTCTGGAACTCTCTGCCACAGAGAGTAGTTGAAGCCAGTTCATTGGCTATATTTAAGAGGGAGTTAGATGTGGCCCTTGTGGCTAAGGGGATCAGAGGGTATGGAGAGAAAGCAGGTACGGGATACTGAGTTGGATGATCAGCCATGATCATATTGAATGGCGGTGCAGGCTCGAAGGGCCGAATGGCCTACTCCTGCACCTAATTTCTATGTTCCTATGTTTATATTGTTATATTGTTTGCAGAGTACTGATTACATAAATATATATGCACTAGAGTAACTCAGCGGGTCAGACATCTCTAGAGAATATGGATGATGATGTTTCGGGTCGGAACCCAAATCTCACCACAGCAAACGGGGAATTTATAATTTGGTGGCACAATGGTGCAGCTGGTAGAGTTGCTGCTTCACAGTGCCAGAGTCCTGGGTTCGGTCCTGACCTCAGGTGCTGTCTGTGTGGAGTTTGCGCATTCTCTGCTGTGACTGCGTGGTTTTTTTCCGGGTGCTCCGGTTTCCTCCCACATCCCAAAGGTGTGCATTTGTAGGTTCATTGGATTCTGTAAAATTGCCCCTTATGGGCCTGTACCACTTACGCGACTTTTTAGGCAACTACAGGAGACTATGAGGTCGCCACAAGGTAACCACATGTTCGCCGGAGATTGCCGGGGTGTCGCCTGCTTGGTGGTGAGTAGTTCCCGCATTCTCATAACTAGTTGCGGCTTCATTCTGGTCGCCGCTAATTTTTTAACATGTTGAAAAATTAGCGGCGATCAGAATTTTGACGCCATGGAGAGTAGCGAGAATTCTCATGATCTAGGTGCAGTGGTAGTGGGTTGCCAGGAGCTCGTAGGTTGTCATAGGTTGTCGTAGGTTGTGGCCAGTGCTGACTGGTGAATTTCATTGGCTCATTGGGAAAAAAAACGTAAACAGTAGTTTTCGGAACCAAGGATAACCGACCTGTAATGTTAAATGTCCACCGAGCTCACAGCCGTAAATCTCTGGCTTCTTAAAAGTTGTCTCCACTTCTTCACCCCACCCCATCTCCCCTTCCTCCCCCCTTCTCCCCCCATCTCCCCCTCTTCCCACAGACCCTTCCCATTGACTATGCTTTCACTGTCTTAATTACAGCACCAACCTTCCTGTTCACCACGGTGTGTGTTTGTATCACATTGGCTTTGCACCGTGTGAATTTCACTCAGACAGCGCTCCCCCCTCTTGCCCTGTCCCCCGTCTGCATAACTGGCTGTTGAATGAAGCTTGTGTGTATGTGTGTGTGTATTCCGCTCTGACAGTCGCCGTTCCAGTCGTCGTTCCAGTCGCCGGTTTTACAGCGTCCCGCTACGACTTGACAGTCACCGGCAGTTGCCTGAAAAATCGCCTGTGGGACAGGCCCATTAAAGTGTAAGGAGTGGATGAAGAGTGGGATAACATAGAAATAGTGTGAACGGGTGATCGATGGTTCATAGGGTAGGTGAGCCAGACGGCCTGTTTCCATGTTGTACCTCGATACTAAACTAAATTATTGGGAGCCTTTAGCTCTTTTGGAAATAATAATTAATGGAAAAAAAGTGTGGTTTACAATAGAACAGGCTTTAATTTTTGAATCATCATAGAGGTTTATTATCACCTTCTATAACATAAATTGAAGTTGAGAGCTAAGAAATCTCATCATAAAGCCTCTTTCACAAATGCAATCAGGAATGAGGAAGCTTTACAAGGTAGCACCGCTGGCAGTGCCACTACTTCACAGTGCCAGAGACCCGGGTTCAATCCTGACCTCGGATACTGTCTGTGTGGAGTTTGCACAATCTTCCGGTGACTGCGTGGCTTTTCTCCAGGTGCTTTGGTTTCCTTCCACATCCCAAAGACGTGCTAGTCGGTGGGTTAATTGACGCTCTGTAAATTGTCCCCAGTGTGGAGGTGAGTCGTAGAATCTGAAGAGAATTGATTGGAGCCGTGGAGAGATTAAAATGGGGTTAATGCAGAATTAGAGGAAAAAAATCACTAAACTTCCTCTCACCATGTTGGCTCAGTTGTTTTATCTTCTGCTCATATAGTCCGTCCTGCTGGTCCTGTCCCACAGCCTCACTATTTACAACACATAACCGAGATAAAGAAGCTTCACTGCCACCATTAAACCATTTGGTCTCATCGCATCAAAGACATGCCTTTAGCAAAACACATAGTGCTGAAGAAACTCAGCAGGTCAGGCAGCATTTGAGCAGGGAATGGACAGACGACATCTTGGGTTGGGACCAGTCTTCAGTGCTTTATATGGGCGGCACAGTGGCGTAGCAGTAGAGTTGCTGCCTCACAGCGCCAGAGACCCGGGTTCGATCCTGACTACGGGTGCTGTCTGTACGTTCTCCCCGTGACCTGCGTGGGTGCTCTGGTTTCTTCCCACCCTCGCTCTAAAGACTTACAGGATTGAAGGTTAAAGGGATTTAGTAAAATTGTAAAATTATCCATAGTGTGTGTAGCATAATGTTAGTGTGCGGGGATCGCTGGCCTGTTTCCACGCTTTATCTCTAAACTAAACTAAACTAAACTAAACTAAACTAAACTAAACTCTGCCATATCTTCTAGTGAAAACGAACTTGTCTTTTTCTCTTTCCCAGTCTTGATAAAATTTTCAGGACCCATAATATTAACTACCTGATAGTACCTGACCTGCTTGTTTCCAGCATTGTCTGTTCATTAAAATGTTGGTTCAATAGTGTGATAAAGTTTGGTAATATCTGCACTGATTTATGGAATCGAACTCTGCGGACTGTCTCAAAATGGTCTGTGCGTAGGTCCACGTCCACATTTGTTTCACTGGCCCTTCTCTTTGCTTTA
Source organism: Raja brachyura (assembly GCA_963514005.1). The sequence goes on from OY740781.1 coordinate 130,988,417, forward strand.
CTGGCTATCTCCCTTGCTGTCCTCGAGCCCTTGAAGTTCGGACATAATTTGTAGCGACCTTTGTTCGGAGTTTCCTTTACTCACCCTTCTGGAGTGCAAGCTGGACTTCAGGGAACAACTGAGCACCTGCTCTCACCCAGTATGAATGGGCCCATGCATGATGCGATATACCTCTCTGTGTAACCTTACAAACTATGTACCATGACCTCGAATGAGGAAGATAAGGTGAATGGGAAAGTGAAATGAAAGCATTAGGAGATGCAGTTATTTGACCCTTGTCAATCAGTAGTATAAGTTTACCCATTAATGAGATAAACATATACCTCTTTGTACATTGTGTGATTTAGAGTCGTGCTTGGATGTCTTATGAGCATTTAGATTAGTTTGGTTTAGTTTAGTGTAGTCTAGTTTGGAGATACAGTGTGAAAACAGGCCCTTTGGCCCATCGGTTCCACGCTGACCAACGATCACCCTTGTTGTATGTTATCTCAATGTCGCGTCGTACGAACTATGTGCAATTTAGGGATGTCAATTAACCCACAAAACTGCACGTATGTCTTTGAAATGTGGGAGAAAACCAGAGCACTTGGAGAAAGCCCACACGGTCACAGAGAGCATGTACAAACATCGTGCCGACGATACCCGTAGTCGGAATGGAACCTGGGTCTCTGGCGTTGAAAAGCAGAAACTCTACCACTGAACCACTGTGCGCTGTTGAGAATGCAATGACATGGAAAATTGTTACAGGTTTTTGGATTTCTCTGGCAAAACTTAAGCTGAAGAGTTTGATGGCATCATCTTTTCAAATTGTTGTGTACTTGATTTCACCTGATCTGAATGTTACAATCGACGTTTACTGCCCTTAAGTGAAATGCCTTTCAGTAGCCGGTTAATAATCCTAATTGTTAATGTGTTCTAAGTAGACATTTCATCCGGGAGGTTTGCAAAGACAGGGGAAACAGCAATTTATTTTAATTGATTGAATGATTGAAAGATACAGCAGGGTAACAGCCCCATCAGCCCACCAAGTCCATGCCAATCAAGTCCATGCCAACCATTGATCATCCATTCACACTTGTTCCATGTTATCCCAACTTCTCATCCACTCCCTTCAAACTAGGGGCAATTTTACAGAGGCCAATTAACCTACAAACCCCACATGTCTTTGGAATATGGGAAGAAACCGGAGCACCTGGAGGAAAGTTGCATGGTCACAGGGAGAATGTGCAAACTCCACACACACTGCAGCTGAGGTCAGGATCGTACCTGGATCTCTGTCGCTGTAAGGCAGCAGGTCTTCCAGCTGTGCCACTGTGTTAAGCCCTAATATTGTGAACTAGTTTATATTTGATAGTTCACATTATTGATATGCTTTTCTTCACCCATAACCTCATAAATTTCGAACCATTAGCAAGCCAATTAAACATTATATGACTAAATTGTATTTACTGCACAGGTTTGTGTATATCAATTATGATTTATTGTATTAAAAAAGACACAAAGTGCTGGAATAACAGCATTGCTGGAGAACATAGATAGGTGATGTTTCGGGTTGGGATGCTTCTTCAGTCTGAGAATGGGTCCTGACCCGAAACAACACATATTCATATTTTCCAGAGATGCTGCCTGACTCGATAAGTTTCTCCAGCACTTTTTATAAACCAGCTTCTGCAATTCCTTGTTTCCTCATGCTTTTTAGAAACTTGCTTTTGCCTTTGGGGATAATTTTACCGAAAAAAAAATCATCTTTGGTTTTGAAATTACAGTCTTCAGCACAATACCATGTAATACCAATAAGTGGAGTGAAACCAACATGGATTAGAACCACGGATAAGCAAGGAACTGCAGATGCTAGTTTACAAAAAAAGACACAAAGTGCTAGACTAATTCAGCGGGCCAGGCAACATCTCTGGAGAACATGGATAGGTGAGATTTTATTGGGATCGTTTTGCAGACTGAAAGAGGGTCCCAACCCAAAACATCACCCATCTATGTTCTCCAAAAATGTTGAATTACTCCAGCATTGTATTTTTTGTGGTAAATCATGATTGATACACAGTACCTTGGATAAGTACCATAGATAAACAAGGAACTGCAGATGCTGATTTACAGAAAGAAACACAAAGTACTGGAGTAACTCAGCGGATCAGGCAGCACCAGCGGAGAACATGGATAGGTGTTGTTTCGGGTTGGGACCCTTCTGAATTATTGCGCAACCAGCAATTAATTAGAGCAGTGGTTCTTAACCTGGGGGTCGTGACCCCCTATGGGGGTCATTTGGGGCTTTGCTGGGGGTCATGAAAGGGACACAAATAACATATCAATTTGTTGAGCCCATGTTTAGGAACGTAACAAAGGTACATACAGTATTTTGTTTGCGTATGCGCGTACTGGTGCCAAAAATGTTAAGAACCACTGAATTAGAGCCACCCTTCCAAGCTATCGTGCATCATTTCAGATATCCTTTTTAGATAACGTTCATTGGAGCCACTGAGGATGGCTAATGTGTTCATAATAAAAGGTTAAAGATTGTTATATGATCACTGTGATTTATAACATTTATTGCAGTAGCCATACCTTATAAAACTTATCACGCAAAGGTTTGAACAGTTGAAAGAAGCAGGATGTGGTGCACACTTTGCTTATCATAAAAGTATTTATCTTCCATGCAGTATCAAGCTTGTGGGAATCGGTGGTGAGCTTGAGGAAGTTCAAAAACTGTAGAGCCATTGTCGATGAGTCATACAGCGTGGAAACACCGGCCCAACTTGCCCACACTGACTAACATGTCCCATTTACACTGAATGTACACATGTACACATTTACACGTCCCGCCTGCCCGCAATTGGCCCATATCCCTCTGAACCTGTCCTATCCCGGTACCTACCTAAATGCTTCTTAAACATTACCTGCCTCCTCCGGCAGCTTGTTCCATACACCCACCACCCTTTGTGTAAACAAGTTACCCCTCAGGTTCTGAGTAAATCTTTCCAACCAATTTATGCCTAGGTCCTCTGGTTCTCGATTCGCCTACACTGGGCAGGAGACCCTTTGGGTTTACCCGTTCTATTCCCCTCGTGATTTAGTAAACCTCTATAAGATCACCTCCGCATCCTGTGCCACAAGGATTAAATTCCTAGCCGGCTCACCCTCTCACTGTAGCTCAGGCCCTTGAGTCCTGACAGTATCCTCTTAAATCTTCTCTACACCCTTTCCTGCTTGACAACACCTTTCCTATAACATGATGCCCGAAACTGAACATAATGATCTAAATGTGGCCTCACCAACGCCTTTTATAACTGAAACATGACCTTCCAACTTCCATACTATACACAAGTCTAAGGCTTTTCCTGCCTCTTCCAATCCCAGTTGAAATCATTTTTATTTAAATTGCCGTTCCCACATAATTCACCACTAGGTAAGTTGTTGGTTAACTCACCACTCCCTTTTTTGTTTGATTAGACGCAGTGGTAAAACATTAATCAATGAGACCCAAGGCTCTTCTGCAAACAAAAAGAAAGACTCTGCCAATTTTGGGTGGGGAGCTCTGGCAGTTAAAACCCTGGTACCTAGTTGAGCCAAGAGCTTTGAACTGATTACCTGCCGAGTTTCTGTCAGGAAGGAAGGGTTAAAATACCGCCTCATCTCCAACCCATCTCCAACCCATCCACGTAATATCCCACAAGGACTGCATTGCTTGAGATTTGAACCTGGATAAGGGGGTATTAGCTACAAGGAGATGTTGGACACACTTGGATTGCTTTCTCTAGAATGCTAGAGGTTGAGGAAATACCTGGTTAGAAGTATATAAAATTATGAGAGGCACAGACAGGGTAGAGAGTCAGAACCTCTTTCTCAGGTTGCAAATATCAAAGACATGAGGACATAGCTTTAAGGTGAGAGGGGCAAAGTTGAAAGGAGAATGTGTGGGGCAGTTTTATTTACAGAGAGGGAGTGGGTGCGTGGAATGCATTGCCTGTGGTGGTGGTGGAAGCAGATACAATGGTGGCATTTCAGAGGCTTTTAGATAGACAACTGGATATGCAGGGAATGGAGAGACATGGATAGAGGGTAGGGAGATGATTAGTTTATTTTGGCATCATGTTCGGCATGGACATTGGGGGCTGAAGGGCCTGTTCCTGTACTGTACTGTTCTATGTACTATATTCTCATGACTTTAAGATTGCAGCAAAGAAACAGGCCAATTGTGCAAAAGAGTCCATATTCAGCTTTCATCAGACACTTCACCCATTCTGTGTAGGAAGGAACTGCAGATGCTGGTTCACCCATTCTACTCTATATGACTTGAGTTTACATCTCCACCATTCCTCATTCACCCTCCCCCCCTCCTCCCCCTGCCACCATCTGCATTTACCTTAAATACATCAGGCAGCATTTGGTGGTGGTGCAGCAGCAGAGTTGCTGCCTTACAGCGCCAGAGATTTGGGTTTGACCCTGACTACAGGTGCTGGCTGTATGGTGTTTGTACTTCTCTCTGTGACCGCGTGGGATTTCCCCGGGTGCTCGGTTTCCTCCCAATCTCCAAAGACGTGCAGGTTTGTAGGTTAATTGGCTGTGGTAAATATTGCAAATTGTGTCTAGTGTGTAGCATAGTGTTAGTGTATGGGGTGAGTACGACCTTTGGGGGCTGAGCAGCCTGTTTCCATGCTGTATTTTTCAATTCAATTCAAGGGGGCGCCATACGATGGCTGTCTCGCCAACGGTGTGCCGTCGTCTTTTTCCTTCTTTGTGTTTTTAGTTTGTTGTAAAATGTATGTTTGAGTTTATCTTTAGTTTTGTATTCTATGGGGGGTGGGGGGGGGGGGGGGAAACCTTTTTTTATCTCTCTCCTAGACGGAGATGCAACTTATTCCGTGTCGTATATCTCCGTCTGCACTACAGACTAACATCGTGGCCTCTTGTTTGGGACTTCTCGAGCTCCAACGCAAAGCCTGCGGATTTTAACATCACTGAGCGGGCGATCCCTTTCCCAGGGATTGGCCTTGTGTGCTCCAACCTGTGGGAGCTGCCGACTTTAACATCTTGGAGCACGATGTCTCCGGTGAGAGATCGATTGCGGAAACTCCAAGTCACAGGAGTTTGACCGCCCCGATGCAGGAGATTAGACCGCCCCAACGTGGGAGCTCGATCACCGGCTGCGGATTGTTCGATTCCCCCCGACCGCGGGAGGAAAGGAGGAAAGAAGATAAGACTTTATTGCCTTCCGTCACAGTGAGGAACGTGGAGGAGCCGCTGTGGTGGATGTTGATGTAAATTTTTATGTAGTTGTGTGTCTTGTTGCTTTTTTGTTATGACTGTATTGCAAACCAAATTGCTCGTATGTTGCAAAACATACTTGGCTAATAAATTACAATTATGATTATGATTATAACTATAATTATAAAACTATCAAATTCCAACATCTGCAGTGTTTTCTCTTTACCATGTTGCTGAAGATATGATACATGGGACATAAATTGCTGGAGTAACTCAGCAGGTCAGGCAGCATCTCTGGTAAACGTGGATAGGCAATGCTTTGAGTCAGGAATCTCTCTTCAGGCATCAGGGGGAGGGTCCAATGAATCGTCACCCATCCATATCCTCCAGAGATGCTGCCTAACCCATTGAGTTACTCCAGCACTTTGTATTCTATGCAAGATTGCAGCATCAGCAGTTTCTTGTGTCTGTTCAGTTCAGTTCAGTTCAGATATACAGCATGGAAACAGGCCCTTCAGCCCACCGAGTCTCCACATACTGTTGATCACCCGTTCACACTAATTCTATGTTATCCCACTTTTGCATCCACTGCCTGCACACTCTGGGGCAATTTACAGATATCAATTAACCTGCAAATCACACATGTTTGGGATGTCAGAGAAAACTGGAGCACTTGGAGGAAAACCACATGGTCAAACGGAGAATGTGCAAACTCCACACTGGCAGCACTCGAGGTCAGGGTTGTACCTGAGTCTCTGGTGCTATGAGGCAGCAGGCCTACCCAATTTGCCACTGTGCCGTACCCCAGTCTGCTGCAGATATAGAATCATAGTCACACAGCATGGTAGCAAGCCCTTCGGCACAACACCCACCACAATCTACATGCCCCATCTACATTGTCCCACCTGTCTGAAGCCCCTCTAAACCTGTCCTATCCATGTACCTGTCTAAATGTTTCTGAAACATTGCAATAGTACCTGCCTCAATTACCTCCTCTGACAGCTCATTCCATACCCACCAGACTTTGCGTAAAAAAGTCACCCCTTAGGTTCTTATTAAATCTTTCCCCGTAACCTATGTCCTCTGGATCTTGATTCCCCTGCTCTGGGCAAGGGACTTTGTGGCTTTACCCGATTTTTTATTCCTCTCATGATTTTGTACACCTCTATTGGATCACCCCTGCACTCCAAATAATAAAGTCCCAGCCTGCTCAACCTCTCCCTATAGTTCAGACCTTCGAATCCTGGCAACATTCTCATAAATCATCTCTGTACCCTTTCTAGCTTGGCAATATTATTCTTACAACATGTGCCCAAAATATGATTTTGGGCAACTCAACCTTGTCTACATAAACCACTATTAATGAGATTGCTAACTTTTACAGAAGCATTTGGTGCCAAAGAAAATACCAGGGTTCAGGAACAGAGTGATAGGTTCCTGTAAAATGGGAAAAGGCTAATTTAATTTTTCCCTTTCGGAAACCAAGCAAACTTTTCTATGCCATGCAGTAAAACTATAAAGTCGGGCATTGCAAAGGCTGGCCTGTGGTGCTCTTTCATGTTAATGCCAACAATCATAAGCTTAACGACCTAATATTCCAAGTAACGCCAGCAAACTGATTGGTTCCGGTATATTTGCCTCCTGTTGCATAATAACAAGCACTATGGCAGTCACGGGGAATAATCTCGGGAGCTCTGCTGAAGGAAAGCTCTCCCTTTAAGTCACTCAGTTGGTTCAATACAAATCTAGGCAGCTAAAGCTGGCAAATGGGCTGTTAATCCAAAATAAAAAAGAGGTCGCAACAGCTTTGCACCAATATAGGTTATCAGAATAAATTTGGGCCATATTAAATTCCTTCCTCCATTTATTTGCTTTCCTTTGTTGCGTTCCTTATCTCGAAGTCAGTGAAGACAATGTGGCTTATCACATCAGTGAAAAGATAGTGCTGGATATAGGTAATATAAATCCGGTAAAATGCACACGAGGGTACTAGCCTGGACCACAGCCCAGTTTGCGTCTGTGCGCTCAAATAAACAAAGGTCGTGCAATCCTCAGCAGCCCCCTAATCCTTACCCGTCCCCAACCAACTTTAATCAGAAATAAATGATATGAACAAAGTGTTTTAAGAAGTTGCTACTTGTCACGTTACTGATGTGATATTGGGAGAAGTCTAAAACTCTCTTTGCACACAAATGGCTCGTTGCAACGGATTCTACTGGCTCTGCTGTAACCATGCAAATAGCACATGCACCAGGAGTGAACAATAAACTAGAAACAGCTTCTTGCCAATAAAAAAAATTACAAACAACGCCACACATCTTCAGGTTTCCAAGAGATCTAGCTTGTCCTTCACACCCGGTGCCAGATGGGGAGTGAGGGTTGATGGAGTTCTTTGTGCTAGCAATCCCCAAGAGCTTAGTTTGCAAGTTACAGGTTACCAAGGGCCTCATGAAAAATTCAAAGCTGACTTAACAAGCTTGCTGAAAGTAAACATGTCACTTTATCCACCTTTCTTTCTCTCTCTCTATCTCTCTCTCTATCTCTCTCTCTCTCTCTCTCTCTCTCTCTCTCTCTCTCTCTCTCTCTCTCGCTCTCTCACTCTCTCTCTCTATCTCTCTCTTTCCCTCTCTCTCTTTCTTTCTCTCTCTCCTTCTATCGTTCTGTCACACCAGCTCCGTGACTAATACGAGAATAGGGAACATGCTTCGTGAATGTGCTGCCGAGCTGTCCTCTCGGGGATGAATGAGAAATTGACTTTCAAAGTCAGGATGGAACAATGGTTAGTACCCCAGCCTATCAATGAGACCACATCAACAACATCAATGAGTTTGATCTTGCTTGAAGCTGTATGAGGGAAGTATTGCAAGCTCTTGATTAATTTGAGCCGATCCCTGTTCAATTAGGGCCAATTTATTCATAAGCAGCAAATGTTTACATTCTTTCATTAACAAAACCTCTTATTCTTCTTACTGAAGTAATTGGCCTAAAATTTGCAGAAGAAAGACATCTCACAGAGAATGTTCCTCACTTTGCAAACTGGACAAAGGAAAACATTTCACCTTTCATATCCCTTTAAACATGTTCCAAAATGCTTTACAGCCAGTGAAACACTCTTAAAATTGTTGTAGCGGAGGAAATGGTACGAGTGAAACACCTCATGAGAAGAGAGAACTGATGTAGAAGCAGGAATTGCTGTTGCCTCTTTACACAAAATGACACAAAGTGTTGGAGTAACTTAGCAGGTCAGGCAGCATCTCTGGAGAACATGGATAGGTGATGTTTCGGGTCGGGAAGAAAAGTCCTCCAAAAATGCTGCCTGACTTGAGTTACTCCTGCACCTTGTATCCAAGAGAGAACTGATGGAAGCTGTAGACACAAGGTGTGTGATAATAATAAATGTAAACCTAAACAAAAAAACAATGTATCTGAACTCCCATATCTCTTTGCTCCATCTAATTTAGTTTCTTTCCTTCCCAAGAAAAAGTCGCTCTGCTGTTCTCACTGCCTATGAATGGCCTGGACCATTGTGAGATTGAATTTCATTTGCCATTTTCTCACGCAATAAGAACAACAATCTCTTCCTGTATTTTGGTTATTAGTTAGTTTAGTTGATTGTCTGGTGTATCAATGTTTCGTGAAAAGTTTTTGTTGTGTGCTAAGCGGAAAGACAATACATAATTACAATCAAGCCATCCACAGTTTACAGATATATGATAAAGGGAATAATATTTAATGCAAAATAAAGTCCTATTAAAGATAGTCCAAGGGTCTCCAATGAGGTATACAGTAGCTCAGCATTGATCTCTGGTTGTTGATAGAATCGTTTAGTTACCTGATAACAGCTGGGAAGAATCTGTCCCTGAGTCTGGACGTGTGCATTTTCACACTTCTGTACCTCTTGCCTGATGGGAGAGGGGAGAAGAGGGAGTGTCCGGGGTGAGACTGGTCCTTGATTATGCTGCTGGCCTTGCCAAAGCAGCGTGAGGTATAAATGGAGTAAATGGAAGGGAGGTTGGTTTGTGTGATGGTCTTGGCTGCATCCACAGTTCTCTTCAATTTCTTGCAGTCTTGGATGCAGCTGTTACCAAACCATGCTGTGATGCAGGCGAATAAAATGCTTTCTAAAGTGCATCTGTAGAAGTTAGTGAGAGTTGTTGTGCACATGCTAAACTTCCTCAGTCTTCTAAGGAAGTAGAGGCATTTGTGTGCTTTCTTGGTTATTAGCTTTTGCCAATATCTGGTAACTTGGAGTTTTGATACGTACATAGTAACATACCATTATTCTAGTATTAAACATCCTTAGTTGCTTATCACTAGAGCCAGGATGTTTAGGCAAAAAGGCATAATAAAATTACAAAAAAGGCACAAAAAAGACATTTATTGACAAAAAAAGGCATAAAAAGGCATTTATTTCCACCACCAATATATGGTTAAAAATAATAATATAAAGGTATACTACATTAAATGACCAAAGTTGTCTGGTTGCTCATAATTACTAGCATTTTTTTCAAATTATCTGGTGTTAAACTATGCCGTCTGTCAGACAGAATATGCTTCAGTTGTGAAAAACTTATTTCTACCTCAGCTGAGGTCACTGGTGCATACCCGAAACAAGCTACCAACTCTATATTAATGCCGATGTCTTGTGCATTACAACTACCTTTGAGAACTTTAGCTATGTTTTGTATTTCTTCAAGATCTTTGTTAGCTAATATCACTCTCACATTTTCCTGGTGGTCTTTACCTACATCGCCTGGAACTTTACGAATATCGTCAGTTATTTTGTTGAAAACCTGCAAGTTATTCACTAATGTTTCACCACGTTTCTTGTGGGAAGTTTGCAAAATTGGAAGAAATAAACACAAGATCACGGTGTAGGGACTTTTTCTGCATGATATCACTGAAAATCCTGACTGCAGCAGAGTCTTCTTCTTCAAAACAATTGACGATTTATTTTATCTTTTCAAAATTTGCAGCATAGTAGAGTTCAGCAGAGAGCCATGTACCCCACCCAGTCAAAACAGGCTAAGGAGGTAGCGGAATCTCAGGTGCCATTTCCTTGAATAACTGCACACATGATGGTGCTTTGAGGAAGATTTTCTTGACATTGGAAACTAAGCGATCGACATTTGGAAACAAACTACGTATGTGCTTGGCAATTCTATGAAGTCCTTGAGCTAAGCATGTCAAATGCAACAGCTTGGGGAATAAAACAGAAGAACATTCAGAAGAACACAGACAGTCACAAACAGAAGAACATTCTTGTGTTTTATACCTACTGGCCAAAGAACAGCAAGTGAAGATGTAAACAACTGGGCAATAGTTGAGCTGTTTGACTTCTCCAATTCTTCCCATGTCAACAAATACTCCTTTGATGGTTGACCTGTCTCCAGTTTACCGATGACCACATTGGCAACATATCTCCCCACAGCATCGGTTGTCTCGCTTATTGGGATCCATATTTTGTTGCATGTAACTTCATCTCTAATTTTCTGCACAACAATGTTGAAGTTGTGTCAACATTATTTTTCCACAATGATGCTCGCTTGGTCTATGCTCCTCTGTGTATTTCTTTAAAAAACCTCTAAGATTTGTTTTCCAATTCCCATAGTGGAATTCCAACATCAATTAATGCCTTGCACAGACCACTCGAAAACTCAGATTTGCGACTGGAGCCAGCAAAAAATGTAGTGAGGAGACAAGCTTGGGTATTTTGCTTGGGTAGCCTACACCCCAGCGGTAATAACATTGACTTTGCTAATTTTAAATAGCCCTTGCCTTCTCCCTCCTCACCCTCCCCCTCCCCAGCTCTAATTCTGGTCCTACTGTCTTTGCCTCTTCCTTTCTTTTTCTCTTCCCCCCCCCACCCCATGAGTCTGAAGAAGGGTCTCGACCCGAAACGTCACCTATTTCTTCTCCCCATAGATGCTGCCTCACCCGCTGAGTTTCTCCAGCATTTTTTGTCTACCTTCGATTTTTCCAGCATCTGCGGGTCTTTCTTAAATAGATCTTGGAGAAGACTGAACCAGCGGGCAGCGCCATGAACGAATGCATGACCGACGGTGGCGCCCCCGATTTTGCCCCGGTGGCGGAAGTTTTCTTGTAAGTTATACTATGTTAACATTAATAATAACATTAATATTAACGTGTTAACATAGAAAAAGTCATTGTAATCACGGCACAACTAGAGAAAATAGCACGACCTTTTAGCAAAACGGCAAAAAAGGCTGATTTAGGCACTCGATCATGAAAAAGGCATTATCCCATTGAAATCATCAAAAAAGGTATGAAAAGGCACTTATGGCATTAATGGCACAATCCTGGCCCTACTTATCACTTTCTACCAATCTGAAAAATGTCCTTTAAATTATCCACTGTTTCTTGTTTTATAACAAGATTTGGTCAGCATTGGGGCATCTTGGTCGCCATGGGACATTTTGGTCAGCATGTAATACGGATCGGCATTGACGACTTGGGCTGTAGAGCCTGTTTCCATGCTCTATGACTATGACCCTTCACCCACCTTTCAATCGATTCTGCTACCTGATCTCTGAACCCAAAGAAACTGACTTTTGTCAAGATTATTTTCATATGTTCTTTATTCCTGGCCTTTTGAAAGTCCACGGAGACTACATCTACGTTATCATCCTACTTTGCTCTTTCTTCCAATATTTAGAATTAAATATTTAGTTTTAAAAATCCAGGTTGACCAGTTACCAATTTGAGATGATTTGTTACCTAACACTTCAATGTAATAATTTTGCAATTCTTTCTGACCTTGGATTATTTCTTTGATTATTTAAATCAATCTTTCTGAAAATAGGTGTTAAATTTGTAATTTACAAATCATTTATTAATGTTACTTTTATGACTGAATCTTTAGATATACATCTGTCAATAGCATTTGGGAGAGAGTACCATAATCTCACCACTGTCTGAATGAACATTTTTCCCATGTTATTAATATAATGGCTTTAGTTTTGACCATGTACACGCCTGAGGTCTCCAATAGGTCATATACCATCATCTACATAGAGGAAAGTGCCCTAAGGGTGTGCTAATACGTGATCTCACAATTTATGTTTTGATTTCTGTTAGAAGATAAAAAATAATTGAATAAACGATCGAAAAGCAAAGGCAGAAAAATGTAAACTCCATTGGAGATTTTTGAACTATCTTTAATAGGACTTTATTGGGCTTCAATGTTACATCATGCTCTAAATGTTGTACCCTTTATCCTATATCTGTGTACTGTGGACATTTTGATTGTAGTCTTTTTCTTGACTGCTTCGCACACAAACAGTAGCTTTTCACTGTGCCTTGATACACGTGACAAGAATAAACTAAACTAAACTAAAAAAGTCTCCTCAGGGTATAGGGTTTTTTTTCCACTGAGAGTTCTAAATTAAACCGGGAGTGCATATTAATTTATGTAGCATCGCGTAAGACCACAAATGATGTCCATGCAGTGTTTTTGACATAGAAAATGTACAAATGTACATCTCCAGGTTTGGAACGTTTTGACATTGAAAACTGCTATTGAGCACGTAATATCAGTAAATCTATTTGTGGGTAGAAATCTTAGAATATGAGGTTGCTTTGTTTCAGGAGGTTTCATAGAATTTCTGCAGCAGCAATACAGGGTAAAATTCATAGAGGAAAGATAATAAAAGGTACTCATCCATAATCCATGGCTAAAGATCAGATAAACATGTGTCAATCTTGTTTTGGACTGCATCTAAACCATTTTTCACTGATCTGCCCACAGTTTTGTAAGGACGTGGGGAAGATAATGTATTAACTGATAAGGCAATAAGAATACAATGTATTTGCAAGAACATCACCAGGACTGACAGGGTAAACTTCAGAAAAAGGAGATCTAATTCTCTCTGAGAAATTGCTTAAAATTAGGAAACTTTTATTTTAAATAAAGGAGAGGAAGAGACATTTTTTCCACTTTAGACTTTGGACATACAGCGTGGTAACAGGCCCTTCGGCCCACTTAGTCCGCGCTGGCCAACGATCATCCCACACACTAGTTCTATCCTACACACGAGGGACAATTTACAGAAGCCAATTAATCTACAAACCTGTACATCTACCCACAAATAGATTAACTGAATGTGGGCGGAAACCGGAGCAGCCGGAAGAACCCACGCAGTCACAGGGAGAAAGTATAAACTCCATACAGACAGCACCCATGGACTCTAGCGTTACAGGAGACATAGTTTTTGACCATGCACGAGCATGACCACAAGTATAATTGAAATGTACTTATACAAGAAGAAGCTAGTATGAATTATCTTACGGTTTGTACTACTACAATAAGGAATAGAGCTCGTGGCTGTGCATTAATTACCTTCTGATCCTCAGTCATCAATTAAAGTGACTATCGAGGACTAAGTCCTTGAGACCATTTGAAATCTGTCATTACAACTTTGTTCCTGCTCTCTTCCAGCTTTCTCTCCCCCCCCCCCCCCCCAACCACAATCAGTCTGAAGAAGGGTTCCAACCCGAAACATCACCTACCCATGTTCTCCAGAGATGCTGCCTGACCCACTGAGTTATTCCAGCACTCTATGTCCCTTTGAAGTTTCTGAGTTGTGTTTTTATGATCTTATAACATTATTATCGACATGACTCTTAATGGTCAGCCTACATTTTGTGGAATTTGAGTAATAAAGTTTCAATGTTCGTGTGAGAGCAGTGCCCATACCAGAGGGTACCAATCAAAATTGTTGAGTTGTGTAATACCTCAATTTCTGGAACTGGAACTTAGTTTAGTTTAGTTTATTGTCACTTTAACCGAGATACAGTGAAAATCTTCTTTGTTTTCGTGCTAACCAGTCAGCGTAAAGATGAGAACAGATTACAATAAAGTCATCCACAGTGTCCAGTTATAGGATAAAGGGAATAATGTTTAGTGCAAGATAAAGTCCAGTAAAGTCCAATTAAAGATAGTCCGAGGGTTTCCAATGAGGTAGGTGGTAGGACCATTCTTGAGTTGGTGGTAGGATGGTTCAGTTACCTGATAGCAGCTGAGAAAACGCTGTCCTGGAATCTGGAGGTGCTTTTCACATTGCTGTACCTCTTGTCTGGTGGGAGAGGGGAGAAGAGGGAGTGGCCGGGGTGCGACTCGTCCTTGATTATATTGGTGGTCTTGCTGAGACAGCGTGAAGTGTAGATGGAGTCACTGGAAGGGAGGTTGGTTTGCCTGATGGTCTGGGCAACGTCCACAACTCTCGATAATTTCCTGCGGTTTTGAATGGAGCCGTTCCCAAACCAAGCTGTGATACATCCCAATAAAATGCGTTCTATGGTGCATCTGTTTCAACATGACTACAGTTGGCAGGACAATTTAATGAAAAGTAGAAACAAGAGACTGCAGATGCTGGTTTAGAAAAAAACAAGGCACAAAGTGGTGGTATACCTGGAGAACACGGATAGGTGACATTTTATGTTGGGACCCTTCTTCAGACTTCAATGATATTTTGGGGAGATGCCCTTCCTCAGATGTGCAGAGTGCCACCTATCCATGTTCTCTAGAGATGCTGCCTGACCCATCGAGTTACTCCAGCACTTTGTGTCTTGTTAACCCTTCATCTTGCGCACACACCCTGCAGAATTGTTGACCTGCATCAAGCTTTTGCTCTATTCTAATAGCTGCTTGGTACACTTCATCCCATTGCCAACTTTTCATTGCATTCGAGGGAAAGGATGCTGAATCCCACTAATGTAGTGCAGTTGCATTGAGTTTTTGGACCAAATGCACTAACTTTACTTAGTAACTACCACAAGCCATCTGAGCCGTTCTCCTTATCTTCTTCAAAACAACATGGCTAGGATTCTGACTACCGGGTCATTTTTCAGGTGAGCTCAGCAATAACATGAAGAATATTTTCATCTCTGAACGACACATGAAACTCTTGTGACACAGTTCAGAGCGATTAACTTAATGAAAGTCTTTAATTATTAAAGGTTTTGTTTTAATTTTCCTAAACTCTGTGTACATGAATGCCTGTCATTTTATTTCCACTTTCTATACCTCTTTGTTGTATAAATTAATTCTCATAGTAAAATGGACCAAATGTCCTTTGCAAATGCCTATTGTAGGCTAGATAAATTATTGATAGTTAATAACTTTCAGTTGCTGCTCTCTCCCTCCCATGCTTTATTGCGTAGTCTCATTGGAATTTTCCTTCCTACTCTATATCTTTTTCTGCATCCGAGATATCGCTTACCTCTTGCTTTTTACAACTCTAGCAAGTGAAATGTGTGATTAAAATTGATATGAATGTACTAAACGTAATGAACAAGACCTTTCATTGAAACCAAAGGTTGATGTTTGGGAAACTGTAGCTTTGATGAAAGATTGAATAAGCCGGGGGTTTTCTCTGGAACAGGAGAGGATGCAAGACATTGTGTGGGAGAGAGAGAGGGGGGGTGGGAGAGAGAGAGAGAGAGAGAGAGGGGGGGGGGGAGGGGGATGGAGAGAGGGAGAGAGGGATGGAGGGATAGAGTGAGAGAGAGAGAACTGGAGCATGGGAGGATAAGAGAGAGTGAGAGCGAGCAAGAGAGAAGGTGAAGTTGAGAGAGGGACAGAGAGGTAGAGAAAGAGAGAGACAAAGAGAGAGAGAGAGAAAGAAAGAGAGAAGCCATCCCCACCACCTTCTGTGTAAAAACCCTAGCCCCACGCATCTCCTTTAAAGTTAGCTCCTCTCTCGTTCAAGCTAGTCTTTGACAAGGTAAATAACGTTGCATTAAATATAAGGATCACTGTGCAGGAAGTGAGAAAAATACAGAGGAAAACAACATTTTAGCAAATGTTCTTTCATATCCCAGGAATCTGCATCAGATGAAGAGAATGCGTTTTTCAATTGGAAGTCATCATGATAGATTCCAATCAAGGAGACATTTCAGATGACATGTTTCATTCTGAATAATATTCCAGAATATAATGTAATAAAGAACTGCAGATGCTGGTTTACACAAAACACAGACACTTAATGCTGAAGTAACTCAGTGGGTATGGCAACATCTCTGGAGAAAATGCATAGATAGAAAAGTGTCTACCTATAATATTCCAAACAACTTGGATATTTCTATTATAGAAACTACAAACTGCAGATGCTGGTTTACAATCAATCATTGAAAGTAACAAAAAAAATGGACACCAAGTGCTGGAGTAACACATCGGGTCAGCCAGCATTCTGAAGAAGGATCCTGACCCCCTAATGTCACCTATCCATGTTATCCAGAGATATTGCCTGACCCGCTGAGTTACTTTGTGTATTTTTGTTGGATATTCCCATTGATTGCTTGAGTTATCTGCTTAAGTAATTGACTGAGTAATGTTTTACAGTCCATTACCCACAGGATCAATTTCCTTCGTTTTTCAACTGCTCCTGACCGATGTGGTTACTCCACACCACTCAGTTTTACTTCCCTTCATTTACTACGCCATTAGAACATAGAACATAGAATAGTACAGTGCAGAAACAGGCCCTTCAGCCTACCATGCCTGTACCGACCATGATGCCAGGACTAGGAGGATTTTGCTGGGACTCGAGGGCATGAGCAATCAGGAGAGGTTGAGCATGCTAGGGTTTATTCCTTGGAGCGCAGGAGGATGTGGGGTGATCTTATAGAAGTGTACAAAATCATGAGAGGAATAGATTGGATAGACGCACTGGTTCTCTTGCCTAAAGTAGGGGAATCAGGAACTAGAGGATATACCTGTAGGTTTAAGGTAAGGGGGAATGATTTAATGAGGACCTGAGGGGTAATTTATTTACATGAAGGGTGGTGGGTGTATGGAACATGAAGGGTGTATGGTGTATGGAAGCTGCCGGAGGAGGTTGCTAAGGCTATTGCAACGTTTAAGAACCATTTAGACAAGTACATGGATAGGACAGTTTTAGAGGGATATGGGCCAATGCAGGCAGGTGTGACTAGTGTAGATGGGGCATGTTGGTCGGCATTGGCAAGTTGGGCCGAAGGGCCTGTTTCGGCGCTGTATGATTCTATGACTATGCAATCTAACTAATTTTCACTGCTTGCACATGGTCGTCTATTCCCTACTTCTTCAAGCATATAAACTAAATTCCTCTCAACGTTGCTATTGTATCTGCCTCCCCTGGCAGTGCATTCCAGACACAATTCCTCTTTGTGTAAAAAAACCTGCCTCACACATCTCCTTTAAACCTTCCCCATCACACCTTGGTGAACGTGCTGTAACCATCCCACTTTCAATCTGTGACCTCGAGTATTTGACATTTCCACCCTTTGGAAAAAAGTAGAGTTGCCACCTCACAGTGTGAGAGATTTGGGTTCAATCCTGACCTCAGGAGCTGTCTGTGTGGGTTTGCATGTTCTTCCTGTGACTGTATGGGTTTCCACCGGATGCTCCAGTTTCCTCCCACATCCCAAAGACATGCAGGATAACATCGAACTAGTGTGAACGGCTAATTGTAGATTGGCATGGACCAGGTGGGTCAAAGGATCTGTTTCCATGCTGTATCTCTCAACTAAACTATCCTTGATTCTTGGGCATTACTTGATTGGATGCTAGTGTTTCATACACACCTGTTTAGTGCCAACAAAGAGAAGAATCAAACGTGTAGTTATGCGATCCATGCATGTCGTTCCAGTTTTGCATACGTCCAAACATGCATTCTATCCAAACTTTATCGCTTTGGAAGTCTGAAAACAGTCTTCGAGAAATAATCAGTAAGTCAGTCAGCATCTGCAGAGAAACAAACTGAACCAACACTTCAATTTATCCATCGGAAAATAATGTTGGTTCTAACTCAAAGATAGACACAAAATAGCGGGTCAGACAGCTCTGGAGAAAAGGAATAGTTGATGTTTTGGTGATGCTTCTTCAGACTGAGAGTCAGGGGAGAGGGAAAGTAGAAGTATGAAAAGGTGCAAAAGGGTATATGATGATAAACTTGACTTTTCTCAGTGACTTACAGTTAGCATTACAGTTAGCATTACAGCTAGCATTATTTTCCAATGGATGAATGTTAATTCAGTTTCTTTCTCTGCAGATGCTGCCTGACTTGCTGTTTATTATTGCAGAAAACACAGGTAGCAGCATCATTTTTATTCTGATGACACAGTGGCTCAGCGTTAGAGCTGCTGCCTTACAGCACCAGAGATTCAGGTTCAATCCTGACTGTAGGTTCTGTCTGTATGGAGTTTGCACGTTCTCCCTGTGACTACGTGGGTTTTCACTGGGTGCTCGCTCTAGTTTCCTGATGCACTCCAAAGACATACATGTTTATAAATTAATTGGTTTCTGCAATTTGTCCCGAGTGTATAGGATAGAATTAGTTTGTATGGGGTGATCGCTGGTCTGTGTGGGCTTGGTGGGCCGAAGGGCCTGCTTCCATGCTGTATCTTTTTTCAGAGATTACTCCGCTCATTGGCACTATCCTACACACAAAATAAATTTGGAATTGTGCTGAAGCCAATTAACGTGCAAACCCGTAAATCTTTGTAGTGTGGGAGGAAGCCAGAGCATAGAAACATAGAAACAAAGAAAATAGGTGCAGGAGGAGGCCATTCTCTTGCGCAGTAAGGCAGCAACTCTGCTGTTACACCGTCCATTTGGTGAGCTCTAAACTAAACGAAACATTAGAGATCTAACCAACATTTAGATGCTGACAAGTTCTCCAGTCTGGAACTAGGTTGTGCGGTAGATACTCGTCACCAGCCTGCATTACACCACCTCTATTTGACTCTTGAGGCAGACAGTCACGTATTATCACCACAACCTTGGGAGCACCTGTCTGCTTATACTACTTGGAATCTCTCCTGCATCTGAGTAAATAACAGGCTCCACTTCAGTAAGGTTATAAATGAAAAAAAAGTTTATTGCTGGGTGTGTAACTGAATCGAGCCACGAGATGAAACAGAAAACAAGTTTAGACTAATTGGTAATAATTCTTGTGATCTAACTGCCACTGTATCTGGTTCTGAATTTGCGATAGTCGTGGAGTCATACAGCATGAAAACGGGCCCTTCAGCCCAACTTGCCCATACCGACCAACATGTCGCATCTATACTTGCCTGCGTTTGGCCCATATCCCTCTAAAACTGTCCTATCCGTGTACCCGTCCAAATGTTTCTTAAATGCTGCGATAGTCCCATTTATAGCATTTATTCCATTTATTTCATTTATTTTTTAAGATAATGTCTGAAAAAATACGATTCATACGAGAACATTGCTTTGATTCTATTCAGCATGTTTATTTGTCTTTGGTTGAGAGATTTTACCTTTTCCTGATTTCTGATCTCAAGCCATAATGTCGCCAAATACCTCAGTGTGCATTTTCATTGAAAATACTTTGTTACTCATTGAATTTATATTATAAGTTTCTCTCATCCATAACTACTGTCATTTAAAAAATATCAATATCTATTTTTTGTCATTGAATTCATTGTCATAGTATTATACAGCATGGAAACAGGCCGTTCGACCCAACCTGCCAATCAACGTGTTCCATCCACCAGCCTGTGTTTGGTCCATATCCTATCCTACCCAAGTACCTGTCTAAACGTTTCTTAAACATTACGATAGTACCTTTAAACATTGTAATTGTAGCCAATTCATGAGCTCGATCTTTGCGAAAACGTGCTAAAGAATGATGTAGATCACAGAAGGAGATGGTGTCATTTAGTGGGTCAGGCAATATTTCTGGAAGACATGAATAGGCGACGTTTCGGATCGAAATCCTTCTGAAGAAGGGTCCCAACCAATCCTTATAAAGAACAGAGCCTCACTTTAACTACGCGGATTGAAAAGTGTTTGTTTATTAAAATATGTGGCAATCTGTATTTCTTCGCCTTATTTATTTATTTATCTCTGTATTATTTGAGTACAGAGTCCATGTTGGGTGTGGGATGGGACACTGCTCCCCCACTCTTCTTCTCTCATCTAGCATTTATATCAAGAGGACTGGAATACAAAAACAGAGATGTACTACAGAGATGTAGAGATGATCTATAAGGCGCAGGTCAGGAGTACTGTGAGCAAATTTGGGCTGCACTTTGGTAGTAGGAATAAAGGTATAAACTATTTTCTAAATGGGGTGAGAATCCAGAAATCAGAGGTGCAAAGGGACTTGGGACTGCTGATGCAGATTTCCCAAAAGTTTAATCTGCAAGTTGAATCGGTAGTACAGAAAGCAAACTCAATGCTAGCATTTATTTCAAGGGGGCTTGTATACAAAAACAGGGATGTAATGTTGAGGGTTACACAAAAAGCTGGAGAAACTCAGAGGGTGCAGCAGCATCTAAGGAGCGAAGGAGATAGGCGACATTTCGGGTCGAGACCCTTCTTCAGAGGCTCTATAAGGTGCTGGCAAGGCCGCATTTGGAATATTGTGAGCAATTTTGGGCGCCATATCTGAGGAAGAATGTGTTGACTCTGGAGAAGGTCTAGAGGAGGTTTACTAGAATTATTCCAGGATTGAGTGGGTTAGCATATGATGAGCATTCAACAGCACTGGGCCTGTACTTGATGGAGTTTAGAAGGTTGAGGGGGGACCTCATTGAAATTTACAGAATAATGAAAGGCATAGAGTGGATGTGGAAAGGATGTTTCAACTGGTGGGGGAGTCTCGGACAGAGGTCATAGCCTCAGAGTTTAAGGGCGCTCTTTTAGAAAGGAGGTGAGGAGGAACATAAGTCAGAGGGTGGTTAATCTGTGAAACTTATTGCCACAAAGGGCTGTGGAGGCCAAGTCAGTGGATATTTTTAAGGTCGAGATAGACCGATTCTTGATTAGAACGAGTGTCGAGAGTTATGGGGAGAAGGCAGGAAAATGGGATAAGGAGGAAGAGATCAGCCATGATTGAATAGCTGTGGACTCGATTGGTCGCATGGCCTAATTTAACTCCTATAACTTGTCAACATTTGAAAATCTATTATAAATCTAATCAAAATCTCTGCTGCAACTTGCATCCATTACTGGGTGCTTAATGAGCAATTAACCTACAAACCCCCACATCTTTGTGATCACACCTGAGCACGTGAAATCAGAAATGCTTGCCCCGCACACCTCCATTAAACTTTGTCCCTCTCAACCTAAAGCTATCATTTTATACACTTCTCTATCAAGTCTCCCCTCAACCTCTGACATTCCGGAGAAAACAATCCATGTCTACCCAACCTCTCCCTGTAACTGAAACCCTCCATTCTGATAAACCTCCTCTGCACCCTCTCCAAAGCCTCCATATCTTTCCTGTAATAGGCTGACAAAAATGGCACACAATACTCCAAATGTGGCCTAACCAAAGTCCTACTTACTTGTGTCTTCTAATATGCCCTTGTTGCACTTACCTTAGATAAAACTCGTGTACTTTGATTTAGCGTGCATGAATCTTGAGCATTTGCAGTAAGGTGTAAGAGATTTGGTGGATATCTGAAGGGGACCTTTTTCACCAAGATATTGCTGAGTAACTGGAGTACTCTGCCTGAGAGAATAATGTAAGCAAAGTTATTGACAGCATTTAAGAAGCATCTAGGTGAGTACCTGAATTGCTTGCACATGCCAAGGGCTAGAAGATGGGATCAATATGCATTGCCTATCAGCTGGCTTTGAAGTTTAGATTTTAGAGATACAGCATGGATACAGTCCCACCACGTCCATGCCAACCAGCGATCACCCTGTACACTAGCACTATCCTACACACTAGGGACAATTTACAATTGAAAGAAGTCATTTAACCTATAAACCTATACAACGTTGTAGTGTGGAAGGAAACCAGAGAACCTGGAGAAAACCCACACGGTCTCATTTAGAAGGTACAAAGTCCATACAGACAGCACCCATAGTCAGGATCAAACCCAGATCTCTTGCGCTGTAAGATAGCAACTCTGCCGCTGCGCCACTGTGCCACTCTGGCATGGTCATGGTGGACTGAATGGCCTGTTTCCCTGCTGTATTACTCCATGGCTCTATCTTCAGCACTGTTTTGTGGCTATTCGAAAAGAGTAACGACCCGATATACCTCATCCACCACCGCAGTTACAAAGGAATTGAATGGGATTTGTTGAACAGGGACAATGGTGGGTAGCGTTCTTTTTCAGTTTCGGCGGTGGGTAGAATAGAACGAAGGGAACTGCAGCTCCCGGTGTGTCATTACTCACTGATAGCATGTCCCTGTAGGCATTTGAGACAACAGATGCCAGCCAAAGCTCACCTCCCCCACCCCACAGGCAGCCAACTTTCATTTGTAGAGTACATATATTTATCTGGCGGCTTTATCGAGCAGCCCCTCCCGACCAGGATTCTGAGGAGGATCCAGGCTTGTCCCCAATAAAACATTTACCAACCTGCAAGATAACACACATCTCATGATCCAGGAGATGATGAACAGGATAAGCACTGATTATGCTCGTTGGTATTTTAAGTATTATAAATGAGAGGGACATGGTTACCCAAAGAATAGGAACGCCTGTGTACGTGAGTGTGCTAGTTGCTAGGACAAACACTAGTGCATTTGTTATTTTAATTGGAAAGACATTACATTTTCTTCCCCAAATACACTGACAGTGTTGATGTTTATGCCTTAATGTGGGACGATTTGTATGAACTTTGCTTGATTTCTTTTCTGTTTGGTTACTAAGCTTGTTGGGCTTAGAACAGTCAAAAAGTTTTGATACAGTTTCATCTATAAAGCAATATGAGAAGCTTTTATAATCCATTCATTCAGTTTCTTTCATGCCATGGTGAACTGTTTAAACCATAGTGATAGAATGTTTGATACTATTTAGGTCTGTGTTTAAACTGCTGTCCATATTTTCAATGGGATACTATTAGATTTTCAACCTGTGGGTCTTATCAGATCAAAGTTTGATTAAGGTGAATGCAATTTGCCATCATTGGCTTTATGACAGCAGCATAAAGATTTTTTTTCTCTGGAACGTCGGAGATTGAAGGGAGACTTGATAGAAGTATGTAAAAGTATGAATGGCATAGGTAGGGTAGACAGTCAGAACCTTTCTCCCAGGGTGGAAATGTTCACCACTAGAGGGCATCGCTATAAAGTGAAAGTTTAATGGAGGATGTGCAGGACAAGATTTTTGTACAGAGACTGGTGGGGGTCTGGAACACATTGTCAGGGGTGGTGGTGGAGGCAGATACAATAGTGGTGTATAAGAGGCTTTTGGATAGGCACATGGAAGTTCGGGGAATAGAGGCTATGGATCGTGAACCGGCAGATGAGATCAGCTTAACTTGGCGTCATGTTTGGCACAAACATTGTGGTCTGAAATCACCCTGTTATAAGAAAGATGCTGCTAACTTGGAAAGGGAGCAAAGATGTTTTGCCAGAATGTTGCCAGAACTTGAGGACCTGAGCTATATGGATAGGTTACGCAGGCTAAGATTTTATTATGGGGAACAAGAGGCTGAGCGGTAACCTTATAGATCGAGCACAGTGACACAGCGATAGGGTAGCTTCCTTACAGCTCCAGACCTGGGATCGATCCTGACTACGGGTGCTGTCTGTATGGTGTTTACAGATTCTCCTTGTAACCGCATGGGTTTTCTCCTGGTGCTCCAGTTTTCCCACACATTCCAAATACATGCATGTATGTAGGTTTTCTTGGTTTCTGTAAATTGTCCCTCTAGTGTAGGATAGAACTAGTGTACAAGGTAATTGTTGGTCGGCGTGGACTCGGTGGGCCGAAGGGCCTATTTCCACACTATATCTTGATACAGTGGTCACACACATAAGGAAAGGTTGGACAAACTTGGATTGTATTCTCTGGACTGTCAGAGGTTGAGGGGAGACCTTCATTCGCTCGTGTGTCAGATGATGTAGCTCGCTGTTGGCTTCTGTCGCCGACCAACATGTTGACCTAATTGTCGCCCGACGCGTCACAGAGTGCATCATGTCGTCGCTTCCAGGGATCGCCACGAGGAGGATTCTGTCATGATCCCCAGGGGAGACCTGATAGAAGTATATAACCTTTTGTGAGGCACAAACAGGGTAGACAGTCAGAATTTTTTTCCAGGGTGGAAATATCAAATACTAGAGGGCATAGCTCTAAGGTGAAAGGTGGAACGTTTAAATGATATCAATGAAACCAGTTTTTTTACACAGTTAGATGCCTGGAGAGGTGATAAAAGTAGATACCATTGCAATGTTTAAGAGGCATTTAGACAGGCGCATGAACTGACAGAGAATGGAGTACTACAGACCATTTTCTAACATAATGGTGGGCACAGACATACAGTAGTTGGCTGAAGAGCATCTTCCTAGGATGCGCTGTTCTATGTTCTATTGCCTTGCCTAATTGAAGTTGCCTTGCCTAATTGAAATGTTGATTTCAGAATGCCTTGACTAATTGAAAAGTTGGTTTGAGAATGCCTTGCCTAATTGAAAAGTTGATTTGAGAATGCAAAAGTTGCCTTGCCTAATTGAAAGGTTGGTTTGTGAATGCTAACGTTGCCTTGCCTAAATGAAAAGTTGGTTTGAGAATGCTAAAGTTGCCTTGCCTAATTGAAAAGTGGGTTTGATAATGCTTTGCCTAATTGAAAAGTTGATTTGCGAATGCCTTGCCTAATTGAAAAGTTGATTTGAGAATGCCTTGCCTAATTGAAAAGTTGCTTTGAGAATGCTAACGTTGCCTTGCCTAATTGAAAAGTTGCTTTGAGAATGCCTTGCCTAATTGAAAAGTTGGTTTGAGAATGCAAAGGTTGTCTTGCCTAATTGAAAGGTTTGTTTGTGAATGCCAGTTGCCTTGCCTAAATGAAAAGTTGGTTTGAGAATGCTAAAGTTGCCTTGCCTAATTGAAAAGTGGGTTTAATAATGCTTTGCCTAATTGAAAAGTTGATTTGCGAATGCCTTGCCTAATTGAAAAGTTGGTTTGAGAATGCTAAATTTGCCTTGCCTATTTGAAAAGTTGGTTTGAGATTGCAAAATTCGCCATGCCTAATTGAAAAGTTGGTTTGAGAATGCAAAGGTTGCCTTGCCTAATTAAAGTTGCCTTGCCTAATTGAAAAGTTGATTTGAGAATGCCTTGCCTAATAGAAAATTTGATTTGAGAATGCCTTGCCTAATTGAAACGTTGGTTTGAGAATGCTAAAGTTGCCTTGCCCAATTGAAACGTTGGTTTGAGAATGCAAAAGTTGCCTTGCCTAATTAAAGTCGCCTTGCGTAATTGAAAAGTTGATTTGAGAATGCCTTGCCTAATTAAAAAGTTCATTTGAGAATGCTAAAGTTGCCTTTCCTAATTGAAAAGTTGGTTTGAGAATGCTAAAGTTGCCTTGCCTAATTGAAAGTTGTTTGAGAATGCTTTGTCTAATTGAAAAGTTGATTTGAGAATGCCTTGCCTAATTGAAAAGTTGGTTTGAGAATTCTAAAGTTGTCTTGCCTAATTGAAAAGTTGGTTTGAGAATGATAAAGTTGCCTTGCCCAATTGAAAAGTTGGTTTCAGAATGCAAAAGTTGCCTTGCCTAATTGAAAAGTTGGTTTGAGAATGCTAAAGTTGCCTTGCCTGATTGAAAAGTTGGTTTGAGAATGCTTTGTCTAACTGAAAGGTTGATTTGAGAATGCCTTGCCTAATTGAAAAGCTGGTTTGAGAATTCTAAAGTTGCCTTGCCTAATTGAAAAGTTGGTTTGAGAATGCTAAAGTTACCTTGCCTATTTGAAAAGTTGGTTTGAGAATGCAAAAGTTGCCTTGCCTAATTGAAAAGTTAGTTTGAGAATGCAAAATTCGCCATGCCTAATTGAAAAGTTGGAGAATGCAAAAGTTGCCTTGCCTAATTAAAGTTGCCTTGCCTAATTGAAAAGTTGATTTGAGAATGCCTTGCCTAATAGAAAAGTTGATTTGAGAATGCCTTGCCTAATTGAAACGTTGGTTTGAGAATGCTAAAGTTGCCTTGCCCAATTGAAACGTTGGTTTGAGAATGCAAAAGTTGCCTTGCCTAATTAAAGTCGCCTTGCGTAATTGAAAAGTTGATTTGAGAATGCCTTGCCTAATTAAAAAGTTCATTTGAGAATGCTAAAGTTGCCTTGCCTAATTGAAAAGTTGGTTTGAGAATGCTAAAGTTGCCTTGCCTAATTGAAAGTTGTTTGAGAATGCTTTGTCTAATTGAAAAGTTGATTTGAGAATGCCTTGCCTAATTGAAAAGTTGGTTTGAGAATTCTAAAGTTGCCTTGCCTAATTGAAAAGTTGGTTTGAGAATGATAAAGTTGCCTTGCCCAATTGAAAAGTTGGTTTCAGAATGCAAAAGTTGCCTTGCCTAATTGAAAAGTTGGTTTGAGAATGCTAAAGTTGCCTTGCCTGATTGAAAAGTTGGTTTGAGAATGCTTTGTCTAACTGAAAGGTTGATTTGAGAATGCCTTGCCTAATTGAAAAGCTGGTTTGAGAATTCTAAAGTTGCCTTGCCTAATTGAAAAGTTGGTTTGAGAATGCTAAAGTTACCTTGCCTATTTGAAAAGTTGGTTTCAGAATGCAAAAGTTGCCTTGCCTAATTGAAAAGTTGGTTTGAGAATGCAAAAGTTACCTTGCCCGATTGAAAGGTTGGTTTGAGAATTCTAAAGTTGCCTTGCCTAATTGAAAAGTTGGTTTGAGAATGCTAAAGTTACCTTGCCTATTTGAAAAGTTGGTTTCAGAATGCAAAAGTTGCCTTGCCTAATTGAAAAGTTGGTTTGAGAATGCAAAAGTTACCTTGCCCGATTGAAAGGTTGGTTTGAGAATGCTAAAGTTGCCTTGCCTGATTGAAAAGTTGGTTTGAGAATGCCAAAGTTGCCTTGCCTAATTGAAAAGTTGGTTTGAGAATTCCTAAGTTGCCTAGCCTAACACACACACACACACACACACACTCACCCATACACATGCGCGCGCACCAACACACATGCATACATACACACACGAACACGCACACATACACACCCACATACACACCCGTATACATACACACACACACCACCGCACCAGATTCTTTGATCAATGTTCACAAGTACAACAGGGGTAAAAGACGCACCAGGTTCGAGTACTGTTGTATCTGGTTGGTGATCCCAAAAAGCAAGAAGCCGGCGATTTTAAGAATAAAATCTTCCACTCAAAGACACTTAAATGTCTTGCTGATACTTTGTGGGGTTTGAAAATTGCAAGACTGGAAGAGATTTTTTAGTGGGATTGGAATTGACATCTCCACTGTCTCCCCACTGCACTCGGGGGTTTATATCTACAGCAGGCACAAGCGAAACACTGGTATCATGCGTAGGAAGGAACTGCAGATGCTGGTTTATACCGAAATTAGATTTAAACAGAATTGTAGCGGGTCAGGCAACATCTCTGGAGAAAAGGAATAGGTGACGTTTCGGGTCGAGACCCTTCTTCAGTCAAGGGAGATGGAACCGGGAGAAATGCAAAGCTACATAAAACAAATTAATGAAAGATGCAAAAAGACAGCTTGGAACAAATTAATGAAAGGTAACGGGTTGTGACAATCTTCATCCAGCTCACACACATCCGCGCACAGTATTACTGATCTGCATTCCTGAATGGGAGTTACTGATATCCCACATTATTATCCCACAACTTCCTCTAACCAAATATATTCGTTTTTAGGATTTTGGAGCCAGTTTCGCCAAAATTCCCAATAACATTTGGGCCGTCTGAAAAAAGTTCATAAAGTTGTAAAAGATTACTCAACGCTTCTGAAAACCGGTTCACGTTAAAGAGACCGTTCTTCCGTTACAATTTTACTGAACAGTTATTGTGGTTGTCACCTTATCTAATATTCTCTCGCTTTGCTTCAGAAGTGTTTTAGAGAGGGGGGGGGCGGGGGGTGGCTGGCGCTGTGATGATTTGTGTCCGAGCCAAGTGTATAGCTGGTCAAAAGGGGACTGGTATGCGTCTATCCGCTCTCCAGATGGTGGACGCGGTAACCGGGAGAGATCGGGTAACGTGTCCTAACAAATGATATTGAGAGAGCGAGAGAGGGGGGGAGAGAAAGTGGCTTTGCATAACCTCTGGTCCATTTATTATTAATCTCTTGCATAATCGAGTTTTGTTTACTTTAGAGATACAGCGCGGAAACAGGCCTTTTAGCCCATCGAAAGGCCAGCTATCCCCGCACGCTTATACTTACACTATCTTACATACATTAGGGACAATTTACAAATTTACCAAAGCCAATTTATCTACAAACCTGTACGTCTTTGGAGAGTTGAAGGAAACTGGAGCACCCGGAGAAACTCCACGAGGTCACAGAGAAATCATGCATACTACGCACAGGCAGCACCCGTAGTCAGGATTGAACCCGGGGCTCTGGCGCTGCAAGGCAGCAACTCTACCGCTACGCCACAGTGCCACGCACTTTTATATCTTATATAAACGTGCCTTGTGTTCATTTTAAAAAAATATCACCGATACATTAAACATTAAAGCCATCACGACCGGAGATCTGGGTTTAAAATAAGTTCCAAAACACGGTATAAATGTCTGAAAAAGAGGAATATGTGGTTTTAAAACAGCCGTCTGGTCTAAACCTGCGCGATCGCTGCTCAATGCCTCCCGTGGCAACTATCTGTCCCTCTTTCCTCTGCTGTTAAAAGTTTATTCTCAGAACCGTAATGTGGCGAGGTTGAATTTTCTGCGCAGCTTGTTCCCCTGGGCATAGAACCATACTGTCCCCGTGTCTCTTACTTTTAGACATACACGGGAACAGGCCGTTCGGCCCACAATGACTGTGCCGAACATGATGGCAAGTTAAACTAATCTCTTATGCCAGCACGCGATCCATATCCCTCCATTCCCTGCATATCCATTTGCCCATCGGAACCAGAAAGGTCACAATCCGAAACGTCGCCTGCCCATTCTGCTGCATGGCAAATCAAATTTCACTACACCAATTTGCGTACGTGACAATAAATGTCCTTTGTCCTTTGTCCTTTGTCCATTCTGTCCAGAGATGCTGCCTGACCCCAGCGCGTTGTGTTTTGCCTATCTAAAAGCATCTTAAACACCACCATGGTATCTACCTCCACCGCCACCACCCTGGCAATGCGTTCTGGAATCGAGGACCAGAGGACATAGGTTTAAGGTGAAGGGGAAAAGATTTAATAGGAATCTGAGGGGTCAGTTTTTCCAAACAAAGGGTGGTGGTGCATGGAACGAGCTGCCAGATGAGGTAGTTGAGGCAAAGGCTATCCCAACATTTAAGAATTAGGCAGGTACGGATACAGAACAGGCTTTGAAGGACATGGACCAAACGTAGGCAGGTTGGACTAGTGTAGATGGGACATGCTGGCCGGTGTAGGGGAGTTGGGCCGAAGGGCCTGTTTCCACACTATCACTCTATGACTCAATTACACCTCAAAGCAATGCCGTCTAGCATTTGACATTTCCAGGCTAGAAAAAGATTCTGACTGTCTACCCACCTGAGCTCTCATAATTGTGTATGCTTCTGTCAGGCCTTCCCTCAGCAGCGAAAACGCCGATTTGATTATTTATTCAATGCATTTAGTTGCAGTAAACACACTCCGAAGTGAAGGCCCTGTCAATAATACAAAGCTAAGCCAATTTCCCGATTTTAACCCGTGCTACAATTCAATAATACTTTATTCAATGATACGTTATTGTCACCTGTACCTAGGTACAGTGAAATGCTTTGTTTTGCATACAACCCGGTAAACTCATGCTACAGATAAGAGGATATGGAGAGAAGGAATAGGCAACGTTTCGGGTCGAGACCCTTCTTCAGACTGAAGACCTTTCAGTCTCAAGAAGGGTCTCGACCCGAAACGTCTCCAATCCCTTCTCTCCATAGATTCTGCCTCACCCGCTGAGTTTCTCCAGCATTTTTGTTTACCTTCGTTTTTTTCCAGCATCTGCTGTTCTTTCTTAAACTATGG
This sequence comes from Raja brachyura, assembly GCA_963514005.1. The sequence continues at coordinate 131,018,521 of OY740781.1, forward strand.
ATCAGCACAATCTTACATAAGTGCAACGATTGTGGTCTAAGAATAGTAGACTTGACCGTGTCGAGTCCACAATTTCGGGAGAGTCTCTGCCTATCCCCGCCACGCTGAAGCAAAGAACTACCATCATCACATCGTGCACTCACCAAATCCAACTAATACCCGGGAGCTGGTCTCCGATCTTGCGCTGGGGGGATTAAATTGCGCTGTGTAGTGAGGGAGCGAGCGAGCGAGAGAGAGAGAGAGAGAGAGGCAGAGTTGTGGAAGGGGAAGGACGAGGAATTTAACTGCGAGTTTCAACGCGGGATAAAACTGAGCCGGTCTCATTCTCCTGACCGATATAAGCCCTGCGTTAAATAAAACAGGGATGCGGCGCTATAAAAAAAATAGTTGGGTCGATTCATTCAAACGCGCTGCATCATAACGCGGAGAAAAATCTGTAGAGTCGATTTATCTAGGTGAGAATCGTGCAGACTTTCGGTTTTTTTTACAACAGCGAAAGAGGTGTTGGTGGAGTTAAGCTAAGAGAGAGTGAAGCGAGTGACGGCAAGTCATGTCGGGATGTTCTGCACGGTAAAATGTAGACACCAGGAACTACAGATGCTGCTTTACAAATTAAAAAGACAGAAAGTGCTGGAGGTATTAAGCAGGTCAGGCAGCATCTCCGGGGAAGACGGGTAGGCGACGTTTCGAGACTCTGGTACCGACCCGAAACGTCGCCTGTCCATTTCCTCCAGATATGTGTGTCTTTTATTGGGAGGTTTACACGGTGAACCAATTCTCCAGCTTCACTGGGGATAGCGAGGGGGAGTGGGTGTTGAAGGAGTTGCAAGTAACTGGGTGTGCGCGGCGGTAGAGTTGCTGCCTTCCAGCTCCAGGGTTCGATCCCGACTACGGGTGCTGCCTGTATGGAGTTTACACGTTCTCCCTGTGGGTTTTCTCCGGGTGTTCCTGTTTCCTCCCACACCCCCAAAGACGTACAGGTTTGTAGGTTAATTGGCCTCGGTAAAATTGTAAATTGTCCCTAGTGTGTAGGATTGTGCTGGTGTATGGGGGGGGGGGGGGGGGGGGGGAATCTTGGTCGGCGTGGACTCGGTGGGCCGAAGGGCCTGCTTCCGCACTGTGTCTCTAAAGTCTAAAGGTGAAGCCACGTATTGACTCGGTGCCAGTGTAAGAACAACAGAACAGTATTCATTTAGGATAGGCGCCCAAGAGCAAAGTGTAGCTGTTGTCAACACCCAGCTTCAAGGGCTTTGTGTTGCAACTTTGACCTTTTTCTCTTACTTTTTTGTTCAGGGTTGCTGGTTGCCAACGGTGCTGCCTGTAAAGTTAGGTCTGGCCCGTTTTTTTTCCCTATCCCTCTATGTCCTGCAGCTTTCCCGGGAGTGGGGAGGGGGGTCATACAAGTGCGTTGGAAGGGGGTCCCCGGCGCTCGCCAGCTGACGACGCGTGGCTCAGTTACTGCCTCTCAAGACACCGCGCACATACACACTGAAACCCGGCGCAAATGCCAATGTTCATTGTCCCACGCTTAATTAATAACTGTCCTCCCAGTCACACTCTGCGGGCTAATTCTGACAGCAGTCTGCCGGCGAGATCGGTCACAAATTTCAATTATATCGCACCCCCACATACAGAAGCAAATACATCTCCGATCAAAGGGCTCGGAGTTTTCCAACCACCGAACTTTTATATAAAGAGTCACTATTTATTTGGACGATATTCGATGGGTGTTGACACGCGTTGCTCAATTGCTTTTTGCGAATAATTATTCGAATAATTCAATTATCATATGAACCATTTCGTAATTGATACAAAGCATTAATTATAATCAGTGAACTAATGGTTCTTGGCGATTTCAATTAGTGAAATCGTCCAGAGCCATTGGAAATGGGGCGAGGGGCTGGATTGTGTTTCGATGAATTTGCGAAAATGGGAATGTTTTGTGTTTCGCGTGTTTTTAGCATTATTCCATCATAGTTGGAAGATTTCGCCGACATTACACCGTTGATACATCCCACTTATCGCAGGGCATACTTGATAATTTTACTAGATGCGAATTATCGTCCCCGTATGACTGGGAGATCGTGGAGACTACAGTGTGTGTTGGTGGTAGGCAAGGCATGTGTGTAGGGTCGGTCTATTAGTATTCGATTGTCATATATACCGAAAAACGCAATTCTTACTTTCAGATGTATAACAGGTCTGTAAACACAGTATTTATTAAATAACATGATAACAAACAAAATGTTCAATACGCTAAAAATAAACCAACAATATTAGTGCAAAACAAAACAATACCCCGAAGACCCAGTGCAAATAAAATAGTTCATTTAAAAAGTCGCAAAATGCTGGAGTAGCTCGTCGGGTCAGGCAGCATTTCTAGAGATCCATGTTCTCCGGGGATGCTGCCTGACCCGCTGAGTTACTCCAGCACTTTGTGCCTTTTTTTTTGTTGTAAACCAGCATCTGCAGTTCCTTGTTTCTGCTGGACAGTTCGTAGTTCCTATCTTAGTTTGCAGTGTTCAAGAGCCAAATGGTTGTTGGGGAGAAGCTGTTCCTGAACCTGGAGGTCACAGTTTTCAGACTCCTGTACCTCTTTCCCCATAGCAGGAATGACATGTGAGCGTGTGTGGCTGTGCACAAAAATGCGTGTGTGTGTGTGCGTGTGCATGTGCTGCGTGTATGTGTATTTGCGTGGCTATGCGCGTGTGTGGCTGTATGTGTGTGTTTGTATGTTTGTTTGTGCGTTTGTATGTTGGTGTATGTGTTTGTATGTTTGTGTGTGTTTGTATATTTTCGTATGTGTTTGTAGATGTGTGTATGGTTGCGTGTGTGTATTTGGCTGTGTTTGTTTGTATGTGCGTGTGTACGTGTGTGTATCCACGCGATTGCACACATCGGCAACTTATTTTGCCAGTATCCTAGCTACCTGGCGATGGAGTTTAGAAGCTTGGAGCTAATTAGAAATATCGAAGAGAAAGGATGCAGTCAGCGGGGTATCAGCGGCCTGACATATGGTAAATGTGCTCCACGCACCACACAAGTTTGAAGTTTCCAAAGTGTTAATGAGATTATTAAACAGGCAGCAACAAAGGTTACAGCTTGCTAGTGGAGCAGAAGAATTCAGGCTTTCAAGTGCGATTGTAGGTGTTTTAAAGTATGTCTAACACACTGGATGACGCCGATATTCAACTTCACAGTCTGCAGTGACTCGAGTGGGTTTTGTTTCCCCAGGTAACTGAACCAACTAGAACAACTAGAGAGTGGTCCCGAGCTGGTATCTATCTCACTGGAGACCATCGGACTGCCTTTGATCGGTCTTTACTGGTCTTTATCTTGCACTGAACGTTATTCAGGTGATTCCCTTTATCATGTATCCGTGCACTGTGGATGCTCGGTTGTAATCATGTATAGTCTTTCCGCTGACAAAAGCTTTTCAGTGTTCCACTGTGCCAGTACACGTGACAATAAACTAAACTCAACTCATTTTTTCATGATTAGCTATTGTCATGATGTTCATGGATTGGTGTATTCAACATCGGAGTGAATTCAGAAAAGGACTTGCAATTTTGTAACAGCACTCGTGAGATTCCGAAGTCAACGAAGTTTATCCATTGGAGTCACAAGAAGCTGCAGATGTTGGAATCTTCAGCAAACAAAAAAACACAAAGTGCTGGAGTTCTTCAGGCTCTGAAGAAGGGTCCCGACCCGAAATGTCACCTATCCCTGTCCTCCAGAGATGCTGCCTGACTTGCTGAGTTAGTCCAACACTTTGTTCATTATCCAGCTTTTTGTGTAACCCTCGATTCTCCAGCATCTGCAGTTCCTTCTTTAACACTTTGTTCATTATTTTGGATATTCCCATTGATTGATTCAGATCTCCGCTTAAGTAATTAATTGTTCAATGGGTATCATATTGCCGAATTTGTCTTTACAACAGCGTATGTCTATGGTATAAACCAGCATATGCAGTTCCTTTTTATTACAAGATGCTGGAGTCACTTTTTATTACAAGATGCTGGTAACTCACCGGGTCAGGCAGCATCTGTTAAAGGAACTGGACAGACGATGTGTCAGTTTGAAGAAGGCCCGTGACCCGAAACGTCGTCTATCCATTTCCTCCACAGATGCTGCCTGACACACTGATTTCCTTCAGCACTTTGTATTTTTTTTTTAGAAACAAAAGAACAGCAGATGTTGTTTAATACACAAAAGGACACAGAATCCAGGAGTAACCCAGCGGACCAGGCAGCATCTCTGGAGAACATGGATAGGTGATGTGTCGGGTCGAGACCTTTGTTTTTTAACCATTCTCGAGTTTATCCAATGTGGGAAAATAGGTTAAGTTTTAATCATGGAGTCACAAACAACTGTAGATGCTGGCACCTTGAGTAAAACACAAACTGCTACAGTAACAACGGGTCAGGCACTCTGAAGAATGATCCCGACCCGAATCTTTGCCCGTCTATTCCCTCCCCAGATAGAAGGAACTGCAGATGCTGGGATCTTGTGTTTAGTTTAGTTTCGAGATACAGCGTGGAAACAGGCCCTTCGCCGCCTTCGTGTCCGCGCCAACCACCCCGTACTCTATCACTATCCTACACGCTAGGGACAATTAATATTTTTACCGAAGTCAATTAACTAAAAAACCTGCAAGTCTTCGGAGTGTGGGAGGAAACCAGAGCACCCGGAGAGAAGTACAACACGAAATGCTGGAGTAATTCAACGGGTCAGGCAGCAAACGTTCAATTGCGACATAGAAACATAGAAAAAAAAGATACAGGCTTAGGTCACTCGGCCTTTCGAGCCAGCACCGCCATTCAATATCTGTAGATGGTACTCGACCCGAAACGTCGCCTACCTCCTTCGCTCCTTAGATGCTGCTGCACCCGCTGAGTTTCTCCAGCTTTTTGTGTAACCCGCCATTCAATATGATCGTGGCTGATCATCTAAAATCAGTGCCCCGTTCCTGTTTTTCCCCTATATCCCTAGATTCCTTCAGTCCTTCGTAAGAGCTTTACTCGCTCTTGAAAACATCTTCTTAACGCGAATTATTCAGTGTCATACAGAATGTCAAGATGCATGAAATCGAAATAATTCGTGTATTTCAAAAGTTATTTCAGGATATCAATTTAGCACCCGACGGCACTGTAGTGATTGTGCGTTGCCTGCCTGGACCCGCTATATTCTTTACTCCCAGGTTAGGCGTTAGCTCACATTTTCCTCCCATCCAACCCACCGCGTCCTTAGTGAATCGGACCAAAGTTAGTTCTCGGCTGCTCGAAAGCGTCCGGGAGTGAAACCGAGAGAAAACTGATTTTAACGCCCGCATTTGTTCTAACCTCACCACCTTGTCGACCGAAATAATTTTATAATTCGTTTTTATGTTCCTATAGTACGGGGACGCAAACTCATGGCAACTATAAACGGGGGGTGCAATCCGTGGCTTGAAAGGAATGTCACGGCGCCATGTATATAAAAATACTGGACAGTTGTTATCAGTCCTCTCACCAGCTAGAGAGCGGTCCTGATCTCCATCTAGCTCATTGCAAACCAAATAACTATTTTTGATTGGACTTCACTGGACTTTATCTTGCACTAAACGATATTCCCTTTGTCCTGTATCTGTACACTGTGGACGACTTGATTGTAATCATGTATAGTCTTCCCGCTGACTGGATAGCGCGCAACAAAAAGCTTCCCACTGTACCTTGGTACACGTGACAATAATAAACGATAACTAAATAATAAACTAAACTACACTAAATAATGGGCACAAAAGCTGGAGCAACTCCGCCGGTCAGGCAGGATCTGTGGTGAAAAGGAATAGGTGACGTTTCGGATCGAGACCCTTCTTCTGGGCACCTACTCGAAAAATCACCTTTCAATGCTCTCCAGAGATGCTGCCTGACCCGCTGAGTTATTCGACCATTAAGTCTTTATTTCCCCCAAATTACACTACTGAAAACGTATTTGCAACGCGAGAAAATATTGCATATCATGGCAAGCGTGATCTTCAGTTTCAATCGTACTCGTCAGTTTCAATCCTGTATATAACTTTTTTTTTAGGTTTGAAGTCGTTATCAAGCTTGCTTCTTAGCAGGGGAAGTCATTTACGCCTTTCTCTGGCCGCTGAAAGGGTTCCACGCCTGCGTCCCTTTGAGCTAGCAGGATGTGGCCTTGGTCGAATTAACATCATGGCCCTCGATGAGTTGGCGTTGGGGGTATTGCGCTGTGTTCTAACTCCGTGTCGGCTCTGTGCTAACTCTCTGAGAAACGACCATTTGCCCGTGATTGCACTTGTGGGGTATGGACCAAATATGGGCAAATGGAACTAGGCTAGATTGCATTTTGGTCTGAGTTTGGGTGAGTTGGGCTGAGGGGCCTATGTCTGTGCTAATATGACTATCTCTCTATAACACAGAAACAGGCCATTTCGTCCACCATTCCATGCCGACCTTTACCCCCATGTACAATACAACATAGAGCAGTATAGCACAGGAAACAGGCCCTTCAGCCCAACTTGCCCACACCGACCAACAAGTCCCAACTACACCAGTCCTACCTATCTGTGTTTGGCCCATATCACTCTAAACCTGTCCCATCAATGTGCCTGCCTAATTGTTTCTTGAATGTTGTGATAGTACTTGCCTCAACTACCTTCTCTGGCAGCTCATTCCTTCTTCACAAATATTCTCTTTACCCAACTTGACGACATCAACATTAATATATTGGCAATAACATGATACCAAGTTAAAGTAATCCCTTCTGCCTGCAACATGATCCATATCTCTCCATTCCCTGTATATCCATGTGCCTGTCCAAAAGTCTCTTAACCACCATCATTGTATCTGTATCCACCACCCCTGGCAGTTCCAGGAACCTACCACACTTGTGTAAAAAAATGTGCTAATAGAGAGTCATAGAGAGTACAGTGGAAGGCTTTGTTTTGCATACTATCCAATCAGATCGTATATATGAACTCATGGACCATCAAGTTCGCCACCAATTTTCATCCTGCATTAAAATTTACTTAGACCATCTCCGACACTACCCTCCCCTTTCTTGATCTCACAGTCTCCATCACAGGATATAGACTATTGACTGACGTCTATTACAAACCCACAGCTCCCAGAACTATCTCGACTACATTTCTTCCTACCCTGCTTCCTGCAAAGACTCTATTATCTACTCCCAATTCCTCCATCTATGCCACATCTGTGCCCAAGATGAGGTCATCCGAGATGTCCTCATTCTATGGGGAATGGGGGTTCTCCTCCCCCATCATTGATGAGGCCTTCACTCATGTCTCCCCCTCTCACTAGTCGCAACAGAGACAGAGTCCTCCAGTCCTCACCTTCCATCCCATCAGCCGTCGCATATAACACATAATTCTCCCAAAGTTCCTCCACCTCCAACGGGATTCCACATATTCCCATCGTCACCCATTTCCACCTTCCACAGAGGCCGTTCCTCCACAACTCCCTGGTTAACTCATCCCTTTCCACCAAAACCGCCCCCGCCCCAGGTACCTTCCCCTGCAACCACAGAGGATGCAATACCTGTCACTTTACCTCCTCCCTCGACTCTGCCCAGAGACCCTGACACTCCTTTCAGTTTAGGCAGAGATTCACTTGCACCTCCTCCAATCTCATCTACTGTATCCATTGTTCAAAATGTGGACTCTTATACATCGGCGAGACCAAACGCAGACTGGGCGATCGTTTCGCAGAACAACTTCGCTCAGCCCGCGCGAACCAACCTGATCTCCCAATTGCACGACACTTTAATTCTCCTTCCAATTCCTACGCAGACAGACCTTTCTGTCCTCGGTCTCCTCCATTGTCAGAGTGAGGCTAAACGCAAATTGGAGGAACAGCATGTGTATGTGTACATGAGTGATTACATACAGAGAAGTTTGATAATAGTAATTAGACTATTCCCGAGGATGCCACTGCTGAGGTTAGGAACAAACGAGGACCCGGCATGGGGGGGGATCACTGTGAGGGTGGATTTGGGGGAGAGAACAAAAGGGGACCTGGCATGGGGGTAACTTTGTAAGCGCCCTTTATGGGTGACTGTTTGCACACCTTGGGTATGCAAGCAAAGAATTTCACCGTGACTTGTCACATGTGACAATAAATTATTAAATTCAATTCAACTCATGAAGGTAGAGATGACGAATAATGAGAATGTAAGAAATAGAATCAGGAGCAGGCTATTAAACCTTGTACAACTGCTCCATTGTTAAATTAAAACATGTTTGAACCTCTGACTCACTGCTATTTTCATGCACTTTCCCGTTCAGGAATGGGAACCCTGTCAGCTAATGTCTTGCTCAAGTGGGTTGAGGTGTTGGAAGACCAGCTTTCATCAAAGGTTAGCTTTGGCTGCTTGAGAGGTTCAATCTGGAGATGGGTGACTACCTGAATATCATCTGTCCATTTCCTCCACATATGTTGCCTGACCTGCTGAGTTCCTCCAGAACGTAGTGTTTTGCTTTATGAAGTTTTGGTTTAGTTTTAGGTTTAGGTGTATTAATATCATGTGTACCAAGGTACAGAAAATATTTATTTGCATGCTCTACATTCATATCAGATAATACTATACATAACTACAATCAATCAAACCAACATCTGCAGTTCCACTGTGCACAAACTATAATACAATTGATAAGAGCAAAGGGGAAGATGCAGAGTGTAGAATATAATTCTCAGTATGTAACACACCAATTCCTGTTGTTCTTGAAGATGTGAAACATGTACTAATGATTATGGAGATTATTCAGGATCAGGGATAATATTTATCATAAGTGGCTCTCAGAAATGAATTCTGATTCTAGTTTGACTATTTACATCCTGAGATATATTGCCATAATTTGTTATGTTGACAAATCCTCTCTTAAATGTCTACTGATGTATTGGAGAGAGCATATTGACCGGTTGCATTATGGCCTGGTACGGCAACTCGAATACCCAGGAACGATGGAGATTTAAAAACAATTGTTAAATACTGTCTGGCCTATCAGAGTCATAGAGTGATATGGTGTGGTAGCAGGCCCTTCGGCCCAACTCGCCCACAATGGCCAACAATGTCCCAGCTACACTTGTCACACTTACCTGCGCTTGATCCATATCCCTCCAAACCTGTCCTATCCATGTACCTGTCAAATTGTTTCTTAAACAATGGGGTAGTCCCAGCCTCAACTACCTCCATTGGTAGTTTGTTCCATACACCCACCATTCTTTGTGTGAAAAGGTTACCCCTGGGATTCCTATTAAACCTTTACCCCTTCACCTTGAACATATGTCCTCTGGTCCTGGATTCCCCTACTCTGGACAAAAGACTGTGCACCTACCCGATCTATTCCTCTCATGATCTTGTATACCTCTATAAGATCTCCGCTCATCCTCCTGCACTCCATAGAGCAGAGACCCAGCCTACTCAACTTCTCCCTATAGCTCACACCCTCTAATCCTGGCAACATGCTCGCAAATCTTTTCTGAACCCTTTCAAGCTTGACAATATCTTTCTTATAACATGGTGCCCAGACTGAACACAATATTCTAAATGCGGTCCCACCAATGTCTTATACAATTGCAACATGACCTCCCAACTTCTATACTCAACATTCTGACTGATGAAGGCCAAAGTGCCAAAAGCCTTTTTGACCACTTTATCTTCCTGCGACTCGACCTTCAAGGACCCATGCACCTATACTCCTTGATCGCTCTGCTCCACAACACTACCCAGAGGCCTACCATTTACTGTGTAGGTCCTGCCCTTGTTCGATGTCCCAAAATGCAACACCTCACACTTATCTGTATCAAATTCCATCAACCAATCCTCCGTCCACCTGGCCAATCGATCCAGATCCTGCTGCAACCATTGTTGTTCACATCCTGTTCACAACCATCTTCACTATCTGCAAAACCACTAACTTTTGTATCATCAGCAAACTTGCTAATCTTGCCCTGTATGTTCTCATCCAAATCATTGATGCAGATGACAAACATTAACGGGCCCAGCGCCGAACCCTGAGGCACACCACTAGTTACCTGCCTCCAGTCCAAGAAGCAACCTTCCACCATCACGCTCGGCTTCCTTCCGTGAAGCCAATTTGCTATCCATTCAGCTATCTCCGTGGCTTGCGGACAAACTGAACCGTGGATGCCGATTAGGACTGAGCAGAAATACCCTGAAAACCTGATCAACTGGACAGCTGATTCCACCCACTCCATCCACCCAAACCGGCAAAGGGGGGGGGGGGGGTCATAGCTCTAGTGAAATCTCAACTTAATCGATCTCACTCACATTGTCCCGCATTTTATGTCAAGAGTCGATTTTTAAAACCCCCTTCCAATCTCGTTCTGCTTTTGTTCGTGTTGACTTTATTTTGAAACGAAACAAAAATGACCTGAATATTATTAGGCGCATATTCAATAATTAAACATATTAATATTTCACCGTCTATGTATTTTGTTTCCCTTCCCCTGACTCAGTCCGAAGATATGTCTCGACCCGAAACGTCACCTGTTTCTTTTCTCCAGAGATGCCGCCTTTTGACCCGCTGAGTTACTCCAGCTTTTTGTGGAGTTTTCTGTTTTAATATTTTCTGTCTCAATATTTAACCGGGGTCGTTATAGTTGAGATCGACGATTGACTATTAAACTTTGGACTCATGCGTCCCAAAAGATATCAGTTTGCAAATGTTGGCACGTACAGACTGGAATTAAGAGCGCGTTGGAACGTTATCACAGCGCTTTAAAAAAATACCTGTAAAATTACAAAATATACGATTTTGAACAATAAAAGTTTGTTTTATCCGGCTGCCTTTGTGTACTCGGGTATGTGTTACATTTGACTCTGCGTTATTTATGGAGCGGATTAATTTATTTATATCACCCTTTAAGTAAGTTATCGAATTCACCTGCAAAACAGTTTAACGGGGAACAGGGCAGCAAGACATTCAAGCCCTCGAACCAATTTTAAATTCTTGTCACGGCGTAATCGAGGAGTTTAAGGCTGATTTAGCGTTACATTGTTAAGAAGCGCCTACTGAAAATGTTGTCCCTCGCTGTAGAAGGCTTGTCGCTTCATTACCTCTGTGTCCGATTTCGTTATAAGCTGTTCAGTAAGAATGATCGTGTGTCCTTGTAGTTTAGTTTAGAGATCAAGCGCGGAAACAGGCCGTTCGGCCCCTTGGAGTCCGAGTCGACCAGCGATCACTAGCACAACCCTACACACAAGGGACAATTTCACCGAAGCCAATTAACCTACAAACTGATTCTTTGGAGTGTGTGGAGGAAACCGGAGTAAATCCACGCAGTCACAGGGGGAACGTACACATTTCGTGCAGCAGCACCCGTGGTCAGAATCAAACCGGGGTCTCTGGCGCTGCAAAGCAGCAATTCTACCGCTGCGCCACCGTGTCGCCAGTGTGCAAAACGACCGTTATGGGTCGTATTTATCGTTACTCTTTACTGTCTCATGTTAACAAGAAATTTAATTGCACCCCTCGTTGTGTAGGACAATAAAGTAATCCGAACCTGAATAATGATTTTTTGCGTAAATGTGATGTTGATCGACTTGAAATATCAACTTTAGCAATCCGTTCACTGGGGCCTCCTGAACAGTTTAAGCATTTTCTATTCTTATTTCTGATTGTCAGCATCGACGTGTTTGTATTTTTTTTCCTTGTTAATCCACGACTAAAATTCTTTGTCTGAGGAAATCCATACAACGCCCTTCTTCGCCCCCCCCCCCCCCCCCCACTCAAACAAAAGTTGACACCGAATTAAAATGGGTGGTGCAACTTTTCCCCATTCAAGAGCAGCGGATCAAAGGACAGGCGACAAGTCTTTGTCTGGTTCAGTGATTCAGTGAGCACTTTCTCCCCCCCCCTCTTTCACTCTCTCCCTCTGTCTCTGTCTCTCTTACACACACGCACTCATGCCAATGCCTTGAAAATAAACCCTGCACGCTAAAAGCTATTTTTCCACAAATAACTTCCACAAATTCCACTTGCTTTAATTTCACAGAGAATGCCGTCTTTTCGTGGAATCGTGTGGATATATGGAGCCATACAGTGTCGAAACAGGTCCTTCGGCCCAACTTGCCCACACCGACCAACATGACCCATCTGCACTAGTCTCACTTGCCCATTTTTGGCCCCTATCCCTCCAAACCTGTCCTACCCATGCACTTGTCCAAATGTTTCTTAAAACGTGGCTCACGTTTCGTTAGAAATTTCGTTAGAAATACTCTCGTATCATTCAGGGAAGTCATTCCTGGTCCATGTGCGATGCCAGATCCAACAATGTGGGGACAATTGGAGACGGAGAATAATACAGGCCTCCTGAATGACAAAAAAAAAATCCATTCGGCCGGTCGTCTACATGGCGGCAACCAACTTCAAGAAAATACCAATACAACTTCCCAACTACCGAACTCCAAGATGGCTTTATAAAACCGCGCACACCCCGAAATATAATAATTCGGTAAAAATTCGCGTAAAAATAAATTTGCGCTACATTATGTTAAAATCCCCAATAATAATTCAATTTAATTGACTTTACAAATATCAACAAAAACATTTAACTAATGAATCGATGTCATCTTGCCTCTCAGCGTGGAAACAGGCCCTTCGGCCCAACTTCCCAAACCAATATGCCCCATCTACACTAGTCCCACATTCCTTTGTTTGGCCCCTATCTCATCCATGTACATGTCCAATGTTTCTTCAACGTCACGATGGTACCTTCTTCAACGTCACGATGGTACCTACCACCTACCAGCTCATTTCACCAGCCACCACCCTTCGTGTGTAAAAGTTACCCCTCGGGTTCCTATTAAATCCCCCCCCCCCCCCCCCCCCCGCCTCACCTTCTATGTCTGTGGTTCTCATTCCCCTACTATGGACAAGAGACTCTGTGCGTTTACCCGATCTATTCATCTCATGATTTTGTACACAACAAAATAACCAGTGTATATATATTTTTAATTCATTTATTTAGCATTAAAAATCTCGAAGGAACAGTACACAAACGGTGGCGGAAAGATTGCTAAACTTAAACGAAACATTTTCATTTAAGCCGATGATTTTATCATATGCGTGGTTAAAAAAATTACTTGTATTTACACGCGCACACACACAAACACACTCAAAAAGTAATCGAACGGAGATAAGCGGTCGAGAAAAAATACACTCTTATTAGCAATAAATAACAATTCTATATTTGCAGTCGCCAAGACACAGGGAACGACAAAACACGTCTGGAACCATATATATAATCTATATATAAAACACAGTGATGCAATGTAGCTACTTAAATATTTCAACGATAGAAATTGGCAGTTTCAGTTCCAGGGCTGAGTTTTTATAATATAAAGTGCGTGTATTGCAAGAAACATCGTCAGCAATATGGAATTCGTATAAAAATTAGTATTCTTACATTAAAAAACAAGAATATTTAATAAGCATTTAGCATCCAGAGCAAAACAGAGAGCAAACATAAGAGTCATGGAAGACAGGTTCTTATTCCCTTGCAATATTTGCATTTATTGGTAATTCGGGGGCTGTTGAAGTCCTGAGAGTTCCTCGTCCTCGCTTTCCATGTCCATTGGATTGTCTTCGGAGTCACTGTAGTGTGAGTGTGGGGAGAACTCGCCATCACTCCGGTGAGAGCGGGGGGACGTTTTGCTGCTGTCCTCTGTCGCCATCTCGTCCTGAGACAGGTCCAGCTCTTCTCCTTCATCAAAGGAGAATTGCACGGGGAAGGCCGTGTGCGAGTGACGCCTGCAGCCCGGGGCGGCGTTGCTTGCAGCCCGGGACGAAGCTTCGCCCTTGGCTCCGGCTTCACCCCCTCCTTGCAGCAGCTCGGCCAGGGCGCTGATGTAAATCTGCGCCATCTGCAGGGTCTCGTACTTGGAGAGCTTCTTGTCGTTGTTGAAGGACGGGATGACGTTCCGGAGCTGGTCGAAGGCGTGGTTCAAGCCGTGCATTCTCCTCCTCTCCCTGGCGTTGGCCGCCAGCCTCCTCTGCTTCTGCACGCCGCTCACATGCCTGCTCGGCGGAGCTCGTTGCCTGCAGCCCAGCTCCTGCAAACCTACCCCCTTCAGCTTGCAAAGCTCCCGCACTTTCAATTGCGGGCTCTTGCACTGCCGAGTCTGCTCCATCTCCGTCCCGGGTCCCAGAAGTAGCACCTCGTCGGACGGCCCAGGTGCCAGGTAGTCGCCGTGAGCCGGGCAGTTGCTTTGCAAACTGGGCGCAAGCCAACCCCTGGGGTCGGTGTCCAGCAGAGAGAGCGGGGCGACAGCCACTGGTGGCGGGAAGCCCGGAGCCGTGTGCTGCACGCACCTGTCAGCCGCCAGTTCCTTCATCCCCGTCCAGTCTTCCGAATGCATCTGACTCATTGCAATCAAAGAATCGGGACGTGGACTGGGCAGGGCAGGAAAGGAATTGTAAAATGCAACAACAAAAAAAAGATCAAGTACAAAAAAAAGTTCTGTTGGATAACCTTGTTGTTGCTCCAAAAGCGCTGATGCTTTTGGTGGTCGCGCGTGTGTACACGTAAAATGGAATTGCACAGATGCTCAAATACAAACACTATGCATGCATGCGGGCACGGGCGGGCGGCACACACACACGCGAGTGCAAGCGAGTGAGACGTGTGCGCAGGTAAATCTTCTCCTGTTGCTGCAGAAGGGGCCGCGACCGCCTTTAAATGCGGCACGCGCCGCCGGGATCAAAGCGCCGCTCCGGGTGTCAGCGGGGAGTCGCGAGGGGGGGCTGCTCGCGCCGGTCGCGTGTTGGCAGCCAATCGGGTCGCGAGCCGGCGCGTGCGGCCAGTGAATAGGGGGGAGGGGCCGCCATGCAGATGAGCGCGGCGGGCCCGCCCAATCGGAGACAATGGAGGGCGTGGCCCGCGCGTGCGGGCGCTCCCCTCCCTCCCTCCCTCCCTCCCTCCCTTCCCTTCCCTCTGTTGGCGAGTATGAATGGGCGGGGAGGGAGGCTCGTCCCACCCTTTCTCCGCCCTCCATTCACCATCCACCCCTCCCCTCCCCACTCGCCCCGGGGCTGCCTTCACCCGCACCTCGCGCCAGCCACGCGCCTGCCTCCCTCCCCCTCTGCCTGCACACCTGGGGGACTCGCACCTCCCCTGATCACTCATTCACTAGTTTAACCCCCTGCACCCATGCAACCGAGGAGGACAGATTGTATGTACACGCTATAACAGGGGAAGGTAACTGGGTACTACCATCCCCCCCACCCCTCGCAGCAGATAAAGGTTGCAATAGGTGCATTCTTCATTAACGCACCATTATGTGCATTTGTAACATCTAATCCATCTCTTCATTGCCTGAGATCCAGCCCACCACTTTCATGTCATCTGCAAAGTTTTAATCTTGTAACATCTTACCAACAACTGGAGAGCGGGCCTGAGCTACTATCTACCTCGTTGAAGACCTTCGGACTATCTTTAATCGGACTTTACTGGAGATTATCTTGCACTAAACGTTATCCCCTATTATCTCTGTGCCATTACATTTATGGACACATAAAGCAATAGCAAGTAAGAGTCACATTGTTCCGTGTCGGTGCATATGACATTCCCTTTATCCTGTAGCTGTACACTGATTGCTCGATTGTAATAATGTACAGCCTTTCCGCTGACTGGACAGCACGCAACAAACATTGTTTCACCGTATCCCGGTACACGTGACAATAAACTAAACTAAACTAAACCAACTAAACTAATTTAGATGTAGCGGGAAAATAAGGCTTTGCAAGTTTTAAGAACGGCGAGCAGAAGTCACCTCAAAGCAAGATATTAATTGTAGGGTCTCGATCCGAAACGCCACCTACTCATTTTCTCCAGACTGACTTCGTTCAGACGTTTGTGTCTATCTTCGGTGTAAACCAGCGCCTGCAGTTCCTCCCTACACTATCTCACCCGACTTGTGTATACGACAATAAACTTAACTTGAAACTAGAAACTCAGTAGATTATTGCTTGCCCGTTAAGTTATTGTAGTTCTTGCTCTGGGGGTAAGGTATGTGTAACATTAACTCACTGAAGACCCCGTTATCTTATTGTGGAGGCAGGAACTGCAGATGCTTGTTTAAACCGAAGATAGACACAAAATGCTTGTGTAACTCAGCGGGACAGACAGCATCTCTGGAGAGAAGGAATGGGTGATGTTTCGGGTCGAGACTTTTTTTCAGGCTAGTTAGGGATACGGGAAACGAGATATAGCGGTTATCTTATTGATCACCATCAATCAGTTACAATCATGGAAACACGAGGGATTGTTGGTGAGGGGTACGGGGCAAGTTATCTCTGTCAATCACACCACAAACCCGCGGCAAGTTCGGCATCCTCGCTGTTGATTCCGGTGTTGCACCATCAGTAATTAATTGTTTAAAATAAGCGATTTCATGCTTAAATATGTGGTATGGTTAGGAATGCAGACAAATGATTATTTCAAAGTGCAAGGTGTAGGAAGGAACTGCAGAAAGAAATCTCAGTCCAAAGAAAGGTCTCGACCTGAAATGTCACCCATTCCTTCTGTCCAGAGATGCTGCCTGTCCCGCTGAGTTACTCCAGCTTTTTGTGTCTATCTTCCATTTCAAAATGCAATGTGGGAGTCTCTCTCTCTCTCTCTCTCTCTCTCTCTCTCTCTTTCTCACACACACACACACACACTCAGACACACACACACATACTCAGACACACACTCATACTCAGACACCCACGCACACACGTTCACCCACACACTGATGCACACAGACACCCACCCATACCCATTCAGACACCCACGTATGCACACACAGCCACACATACATACACACACACACACACACCACACACACCACACATACACAGATACCCATACATACACGCACACATACGCAGAATATACTTGTATATTCGTATGTTTCTGTTTGCAACTTTCCGCCGTTTCCCTAAACTATTAATTGAATGCGCAAACAATTGTGTCTTAAACGTTAAAGCATTTGGATTATTATCGTCAATTCAGAAAGCCTAGCCAAATGCGATGTAAAAGATAATTTAAATATAGATTCTGATTATTTGTAATTCTTTGTAAGATGTTACAATCGCGATCCATTGCACCACGGGCTGAGCACTTCTATCTTGCAGTTTAAAGCCAAGATTTATGAGTCACTCATACCTACATTGGGATTTAATGACTGCTACACTATTGTACTACAATGTGGAGAAACGTGCCTTAGAGAAGCAGCGTGTTAAGCCTATTAAAAGATTAACCTCCCACCGCGGTATGTTTACTTTAGAACTTTATTGCCACAGCAAGCTTCCACTTTTCGTACTTTAGCCTTTGGTTCGACCTATTTTTCATTAATTTAACAAAGGAGTGTAAGCACTCTGCTTCACTTTTTAAAAAGAAAGATCAATTAGAAAATTTCCCTTTGCAGTTAAACCATGTTCAAGGGGTCCCTTCCGTTGGTTTTTCTGAAGTGCACTATTGTGCCGGCCTGACTTGTGACAACCCAGGAGATAACTGTTTCTTTGTGCATGAGTGAGATTGACAGAAGAGTTTGTCTTACAACGCTCAGATCTCTCGTCTTTGCAACAAAGGCCGTGTTAGCGGGCGTACCCGAGGGTCGGTCTCGGAAAAGAATCAAGGAGCGAAATCCCACTCCTCTCACTTGAAAGATAACATCAATTAAGTCGCAGCCATTGTCTCAGAAATAAACACTGTGCAATATTTAGTTTCCACTTGCATGTGCGTTAACATAAAACCCAGCCATCAACGAAACAGATCACCGATACATCGCCTCCCCCCTCTCTCCATCTCCGTGAGTAACTTATTCTTCGTAAGTTACTCGTTAGAATTCGGTGCCCTGGCGGCAACGTGATGTTTGAAAGATACATTGACGGTCCACGCGTGCAACAAAAGGCAGCGGCGTACTACCGGCCAATGATAACGTACTTTCATCTAAATTGCACACCATTCGCAACCGTTTAAGAAGTGGCTGGAAGAACAGCGCAAGAGAATCACACACACATACAACAAAGTATTGCAACTCTAAAAAAATGTCAAGTTCTCAATCGTATTTGAAAAGATTATTATCGAACCAGCTCCCACCAAACTTTCCGGTGCTGCAGTCCTAATGATACATTAATGTATCTTAAATTATAATGTCCATTCCTCTCGGATCATTAGTCGATTAAATCAGATTCATTTCATACCACCGGCCTGGCAGCGGTAATGATCGTTTTTATCCAGCATGGATACGAAATAGATTTAAAAAACCGTCTTTATTCTCAAACACCCACATAATATTTTCATTTGTTTGATAGCGCCATTTACAACATTGAAACAAAATTGTTGCCTTGAACGACCGATTAGTACGACTGATATGCACGGGAAAATGTGAACAACCAGGCCATCTCGCCGTGTTATGCTTTGTGTGGAGGCTTCTCTGTTTTACAGCAGCGAAATTGGGAATTGAATGGGTTTTCTGACGAAGGAAGGAGGTGAAAGGTTTGTTGGAACTTCGGTCGCTTTCATAAATCTCCCTTGTCTCTCCTCTCGCCTACTTGAGTTTCATGCCTTTTTTTCAACGTGGACAAGTTCATTCTTTTGATCTGGCAGCGGCACGCCCCAGTCAAGAGACTGTTACAACGAGAATCGGTCATCCCACTCTGCGGCTCATCACGGCTCTTGGAGTTGCTTTGTTATTGTCACGTGCACCAGGACACAGTGAACAAACTTTGTTTTGCCAACTATCCGGGCAAATGATACCATACACGAATGCAATTCAACCATGCATCAGCACAAAATTACTACTCTCTCTTCTCCCCTCTCCTCTCAGGCAAGCGGTACAGAAGCGTGAAAACCGATACTTCCAGATTCAGGGACAGTTTCTTCCCAGCTCTTATCAGTCAACTAAACCACCATCTCACCAGCGAGAGAGCGGTCCTGACCTCCCATCTACCTTATTAGTGACTCTCCGACTACCTTTGATCGGACTTTACTGGCTTTATCTTGCACTAAAAGTTTTTCCCTTTCCCATGTATCTATAAACTGTAAATTGCTGGTTTGTAATCACGTATAGTCTTTCCACTGACTGGATAGCACCAAACAAAAATGCTTCCACTGTTCTTCGGTACAGATAACAATAGTAAACGAAACTAAACTAAACAGGCAATGGGAAAAAAAGGAGAAAAAAAAACAAAGTGCAGTATTTAAGTGTCACAGCTACAGAGAAAGTGCAGAATAAAAAGTGGAAGGGCCACAACGGGTAGATTGGGTGATTGGATATTCATACTTAGAATTTAAACATTCTGCTCAAGAGTGTAATTACAAAAAATTTCACAGTCCTGTGTATACGTGACGATAAAGCACAATTGAACAATTGAAAGTTGTTTATACAGCTACTTTCTCATTGATGAAACAAGGAACTGCAGATGCTGGTTAACAAAAAAATGGACACAAAGTGCTGGAGTAACTCAGTGAGTCAGGCAGCATCTCTCAAGAACATGGATAGGTGATGTTTCGGGTCGGCACCCTTCTTCAGACTGTTCAGAGTTCAGAAAGAAGCTATTCCTGAGTCTGGTGGTATGTGTTTTCAAGCTTTTGTGTACTCTACCCAACGGGAGAGAGGAGGAGGAGATGCTTGGGATGTGAGTGGTCTTCAATTATGCTGGCTGGTTTCCCCAGGCAGAGTGAAGGGCCTGTCCCACTTTAGTGACATTTTAGGTGACAGCCTGAAAAGAGGTTGTCGTGTCGTGGTCGGGTCGTGACACGTCGTGACGTTTGGTGACGCATGTAGTGACATACGGGTGATGTGCGGTGTCTCCCTGCCGCCCCAGGATTTTGGAATGTTCAAAATCCTTGCATGACATCTGCGTGTCTTATCATGTCATGCGCCCTTTCGCACGATGACGTATGGGTGATGCGTGGTGACGCATGGTGATGTGCAGTCATTGTCTATGCTAATTTATTGTGCGTCATCGTGCATCACTATGCGACAATGATGCGTCATGATTTATAGGGAAGCTGGGTAATCAAATGATGTTACGTGCCCCAGTTGACGCAACCTGTCGTATCTTGCCGTATCGTGTCGCTGGTGGGCGTACATTTATGCTGCTTGAAGGCTGTGACGTCACAGGCGCTGTTCTATGCTATCATATGCTGTCGCATGTTGTCCAATAGGCGACACATGGTGACGCGTATCCTGTCCTATGGTGACGCATGGTGAAGTGTGGAAATTGATGACCCATTGTGAAGCAGAGTGCCGCACCTTGACGTGACTGTGTCGTATCCTGTCGTCTACTGGACGGTTTTTAGGCAACATCGAGTGTCAGTCACTGATGCCCCTCGTTGCTCATAAAATCGCAAAGTGAGACAGGCCCTTGAAGGAGAGATGTCGTCTGCAATTTCTAGAGTGTTGGGAAGGCATCCAGATATGATGCCGTCTATGGTTCATCTGTACAAATGGTTAGAGTTATTGGAGACATGCTATATTTCCTTAGGGTTTAGAGATGCAGCATGGAAACAGGCCCTTCAGCCCACGCTGCCCCATGCTGACCAGCTATCACCCCCTATACTAGCACTATCCCACACACTGGGGACAATTTACAATTTACAGAAGTCAATTAATGTACAAACCTGTGCGTCTTTTGTAAAAAAACACATGGTCAGAGGGAGAACGTACAAACTCCGTACAGACAGCACCCATAATCAGTCAAACCTGGGTCTGTGGTGCTGTAAGGCAGCAACTCTACCGCTGTGTCACTGTGCCAATTTCAATGCATATTCTATTCATGTGTGGGTGTAGCTTTATTATTTTTACATGTACCAAGAAGTGGTGTAAAGCTTGGTCTTGTGTACTATCAACTCAAATCAGACAATAGTGTACACAAATACAATCAAGGAAAACTCATGTAAAATAGGCAGAGCAAAGGGGAAGACACAGAGTACAGAATATAATCCTCAGTACTGTGGTGCACCAGCTCCAGAGACAAAGTCCAATGTCCACAGTGGGGTAGAAGTGAATCAGACAGCACCCTAGCTCATGGAAGGACCCTTCAGATGCCCGATAACAGAGGGGAAGAGTGGTGGTGGTGATGAGTCTGATGGTGCACATCTTCTAGCTTCGGTATCCTCTGCCTGACAGGAGTGAGGAGAAGGAGGAATGGCCAGTGTAGGACTTCATTACTGACGTTACAGATTTCCTGTGCTGGTGGCAAGCCAGTATTCGTTGTCCATTCCCATTTCTCCGTGAAGTGGTGGTGGTGGCTTCCTGAACCAATGCAAATATATGGGTTTGGCACAAAATGCAAGAGTAACATAGTGGCTCAGGCAGCATCTCTGTAGAAAATGAATAGGTAATGAAATGCGGAGATGCTGCCTGACCCGCTGAGTTACTCAAGCTTTTTGCGTCTGTTTTCAGTGTAAACCAGGATCTGCAGTTCCTTCCATGGGTTATATGTACATTCACACACACACACACTGAGGAAGGATCCCAGATCTGAAACGTTCACTCTACCTCCCTCTCCATAGATGCAGCCTGACCGCCGAGTGTTTTGAGCAGTGCTAACATTGAACTTTTCTGGAATTTTTCCTGGCACATTTGTATTCCCATCTGTGTATTTAAATCACATCTCTATATAAACAAGACACTTCAGATGCAGTTTCACAAGAAAAAGACATGCAGTGCTGGAGTAACTCAGCATGCCTGGCTGCATCGCTGGAGAACAAGGAAAGGCAACATTTCGAGTCAGAATGCTTAGTCATAGAGTCATAGTGTGATGCAGTGTGGAAACAGACCCTTTGGCAAAATGTGCCCCCACCGAACAACATGTCCCAGCTACACTAGTCCCACAAGCCTGCGTTTGGTCCATATCCCTCTAAACCTGTTCTCACCATGTACTTGTACTGGTTTCTTTAAACATTATGATTGTCCCTACCTCAGCCACCTTGTCTGGCAGCTGGTTCCATACTCCCACCACCCTTTGTAATTGATTCCTGCAGACTGACTGTTGGGGGGTGGAGGGGGAAGAAAGCCGAAAGAGAGGAGGGGCAGGTTAAGGTGCGGCAGATAATAGGTAGATACAGGTGTGGGGGTTCTTTGACAGACAGATGATTGGACAAAGGCCAGGGACGAAATAAAACTGAAGGCATGAGACAATAGGAATGAAGAGTTGCAAACTGTGAAGCTGGAGAAAGGAATGTGGGTGGAGGGGCAGGGTGTGAATCCTGGTGAGACAACGGGGAAAGTTTAGTTTTGTTTATCATCACGTGTACCAAGGTACAGTTAAATTATTTTGTTGCGTGCTAACCGGTCAGCAAAAAGACTACACATGATTATAATCGATCCGTTCACAGTGTACAGATAAAGGATAAAGGGAATAATGATTAGAGCAAGATAAAGTCCAGTAAGGTCCGATTAAAGTTGAGCCAGGGGTCTCCAATGAGGTAGATAGTGGCTCAGAACCATTCTCTAGTTGATGATAGATGGTTCAGCTGGGAAGAAACTGTCCCGGAAACTGGAGGTGTGCGTTTTCACACTTCTATGCTTCTTGCCTGATGGGAGAGGGGGGGGAAGAGGTAGTGGCTGGGGTGAGGTTTGATGAAAGGGGGTGGGGTGGGAGGCAGAAGGGGAAGGGGAAGGGAGTGTTGTTAGAGATTATCTAAAATTGGAGAATTCAATGTTCATACAGTTGGGTTTTGCGATACCCAAGCAGAATATGAGGTGCCGTTCCACTTCTTTGTTTTGGTTTTGGTTCACATCCATGCTCATGTGATCTCTCTCCTCCTCACTATTGGTAGATATATTAGCGTGTTTGCATATTTATGAAGCATACTTGGAATAGATATAAAATGAACAAATATCGGGCACACATCCAATTATAAAGCTTTGGTTTATTATAGTTGTGTGTACTGAGGTACAGTGAAAAGGTAAGTTCTGCATGCTGTTTTAACAAATCTGATATTACCACACATAAATACAATCAAGTCAAACTCGTACAAAAATAGAGCAAAGAGACTGAGCTGTTTCTTCCCTGCTGTTATCAGGCAACTGAACCAAAGTACCAACAACTGGAGAGTGGTCCTGAGCTACTATCTACCTTAGAGATGTTTGGACTGACTATAATTGGACTTTACTGGACTTTATCTTACACTGAACGTTAATCCCTTTATCACGTATCTGTACACTGTGGGCGGTTCGACGTAATAAAGCACAGCTTTTCCTCTGACTGATTAGCATACTATAAAAATATTTTTGGTACTCCACTTTGGTACACATGACAATAAACATAACTAAACTAAACTAAACCAAACTAAATAAAACTGAACTAAGATACACAGTGCAGACCCTAGTTCTCAGAGTTGTAGTGCAGCAGTTCCATAGAAAAGGCCACAGTCTGCAATGCGGTAGAGATGTATCGGACACAGCTTATGGAAGGACCGTTCAGAAGTTCCATTTTACGATACCGATCAGGTCTTATGGGAACACAAGGAACTGCAGACACTGGAAACTTGAGCAAAGCACAAAGTGCTGGAGGAACTCAGCGGGTCAGGCAGCAACTGTGGAGGAAAAGGACAGGCGACGTTTTGGGTCAGGACCCTTCAGACTGATGCACTAGGGGAGGAGAAAGCTGGAAAAGAGGAAGGGGTGGGACAAAGCCTGGCCAGTGATAGGTGGATATAGGTGGGAGGAGGGGAGTTACATTGGCTGATGGGTAGATAAAGGCTACTGCAAATGCTGGAATCATGCACCGAACACAAAGTGCTGGAGTAATTCAGCAGGTCAGGCATCTGCTGTAGCTCTAAAGTGTAAAGTCTAAAGCCTGCGAGAGAAGGAACAAAGGCACGATTGAGACACAGAGAGAGAAATGTTATTGTCACATGTCCCAAAACAGAACAATTAAATTCTTATGCAGCAGCACAATAGAGAGAGTCATTGAGAGTCAGAGTCACAAAGAGTGGAAAAAGGCCCTTTAGCGGAACTTGCCCACATGAACCAACATGTCCCACCTACACTAGTAGAAACATAGAAAAATAAGTGCAGGAGGTGGCCATTCAGCCCTTCGAGCCAGCACTGCCATTCAATATGATCATGGCTGATCATTTAAATTTCCTGCCTTTTCTCCGTATCCCTTGATTCCAGCCTAAAGAGCTAAATCTAATTCTCTTGAAAACAAGTGAATTGGCCTCCAGTGCCTTCTGTGGCAGAGAATTCTACAGATTCACAACTCTCTGGGTGAAAACGTTTTTCCTCATCTCAGTCCTAAATGGCCTTCCCTATATTCTTAAACTGTAAAGCCTGGTTCTGGACTCCCCCAACATCGAGAACATTTTTCCTGCATCTAGCCTGTCCAATCCTTTAAGAATGTTATATGTTTCTATAGGATTCCCTCTCATCCTTCTAAATTCCAGTGAATATAAGCCGAGTTGACCCATTCTTTCATCATATGTCAGTCCTTCCATCCCGGGAATTAACCTGGTGAACCTACGCAGCACTACCTTAATAGCAATATGTCTTAAAAGATATTTTTTTTAATTTTTATTTATTTTTTATTAGAAGCAGTGAACAAAAGTATAAACCATGGCATATGACATAATACATTTATTGTACAGCTTCAATTTAAATTTTTAGCTAAGATGCAATAGAAAAAGAGGGAAAAAGCAAGGAAGAGAGAAAATGAAAGAGAAAGTAAATGTGTAAGAATAGAACCCGGAGACTACCAAATAAGTGTAGTCGAAGAGTGAGTAAGTAAAAAAAATGAGAAAAACGTAAAAACATAAAAGGGCAAAAACAGAAAGAAAACCAAAAAGTGATGATATACCTGCTTCATATCTCTCCCCACCCATCACCCAACCCATAAATCGGTTTAATTCCGAAGTTGTGTTGCACCATACTATCCTTGTAATGAATCAATGAATGGAATTCATGTCTTCAGCAATTGCTCTGGTTTTTCTGCTAAGACAAGTCTCATATTTTCAAGATGTAGCGTCTCAGACGTGCTTGTAATCCACATTTTAAGAGGCGGATGTATTTTTCCAAAATTTAAGTATTCGTTTTTTCACCATTATCAGGCCATAATTAAGGAAACATCTGAAATATTGACAGCTCAGGGCAGGCTTCCGAAGATAATCAGTTCCGTATGGGGGTCCAGTTTTGTTTTTAATGCTTTTGAGAAAATTTCAAAAATTCCTTTCCAAACGTTATGTAGTTTTATACACGAGGCAAAGGAATGTGTTATAGTTGCTTCTTGAAGGAGACATTAATAGCAATAATGTCCTTCCTCAAATTAGGAGACTAAAATTGCACACAAAACTCCAGGTGCGGTTCACCAGGGCCCTGTACAACTGCAGTAGGACCTCCTTCCTCCGAAACTCAAATCTGCTCGCAATGAAGGCCAACATGCCATTATCTTTCTTCACTGCCTGCTGTACCTGCATGCTTACTTTCAATGACTGATGTACAAGCACACCCAGGTCTTGTTGCACCTCCCCTTATCCTAATCTGACACCATTCAGATAATAATCTGCCTTCCTGTTCTTGCCATCAAAGTGGATAACCTCACATTTATCTGCATTATACTGCAACTGCCGTGCATCTGGCCACTCATCCAACCTATCCAAGTCACCCTGCAGCTTCATAGCATCCTCCTTGCAGCTCCCATGTCACCCAGCTTTGTGTCATCTGCAAATTTGGAGATGTTACATTTAATTCCCTTTTCTGAATCATTAATATTTATTGTAAATAACTGGGGTCCTAGCACCAAGCCTTGCGGCAACTCATCAGTCTGCCTGCTATTCTGAAAAAGACCCAACTATCTGTGTTTGACCTGAATCCCTTGAAACCATGCTACCAATAACTAGACAGAAGTCCTGAACTACTATCTACCTCATTGGAGACCCTCGGACTACCTTTGATTGGACTTTACTGAACTTTGTCTTGCACTCAACATTATTCACATTATTCCTTCCATCCTGTATGTGTACATTATGGATGGCCCAATTGTAATCACGTATAGTCTTTCCGCTGACTGGTTAGCACGTGACAAAAGCTTTACACTTTACCTCGGTACACGTGACAATAAATGAAACTAAACCTATCCTATCCATGTACCTGTCTAAATGTTTCCCAAATATTGCGAAAATACGTGCTCAACTACTTCCTCCGGCAGCTCGTGCCATACATCAACCACCCTTTGTGGAAAAAAGTCACCCCCCAAGTTCCTATTAAATATCTTCCCCCCCCCACCTTAAACCTATGTCCTCTGGTTCTCGATTCCCCGACTCTGGGCAAGAGACTCTGCGTTTACCCGATATATTCCTCTCATGATTTTGCACTGCTCAATAAAACCCATACCCCAACCACCCTTTGTATAAGAAGGTTACCCTAACCCTAATACTTACGTTAAGAGTTGCTGTAGATGGTGCTGTGTTTGAGCCTAGTTTATTGGTGCAGTGTTTTTGCATTGGAGTTGGAGTGTGGCGGGGATGTTTGGACAGTGAGCCGCTGTCCCTTGCTGCGCTGTTGATCTTGCCTTGTGCAGGGACCAACCCTGGCGCAAACACCAGGTTGGCTATTGTAACCGTGGATTATTAAAGTGTCCCCAGCACAATGGCGTTCTGTGTCCCATTGGCCACGCTCGGCTTCTTCCTTGCAGAGTGTTAAGGGAAACTATTACCCCTGAACATTATTCAGTCTAGATACCAGCTAAGGCTGTGCCGTCTCCATGGCAACCACAAATTCCGAGTCCTCCCCGCCCCCCCCTCCCTTCCTAAAAAAATCCCAAATCAGGAGACAAAATGTAGGAATGCTGGTGGGGAAGGGAAGTTATAAATCATCTAAATCAAATCATTACAAAATAAGCAATATATAGAATGTAATAAAAATGAATTGCAGATGCTGGTTTATACCATAGACAGACACAAAATGCTGGAGTTACTAGATAGAAACAAAATGTTGGAGTAACTCAGTGGGTCAGGCAGCATCTCTGGAGACATGGATGCATTATACTGAAGTATCTTATCTGCCTGATAAAATTGTAAATATTTCACCAGTTTTTATTTTACATTATGCGTGTGATTGTATCCATTCTTTGGCTAACCATATCTCTCCTTCTTAACGTCAGACTGCTGTTGGGAATTTTAGTTTTAGTTGAAGTTTCAGAGATACAGCCTGGAAGCAAGCCCTTGGACCCACCGAGTCCATGCCGACCATCCATCACCTGTCCACACTAGTTCTATGTTATCCCACTCTCTTATCCACTCCCCTACACCCGAAGGGTACTTTACAGAGGCTAATTAATCTTAAAAAAAACACACACGTCTTTGGGATGTGGGATGTGGGATGTGGGATGTGGGAGGAAACAGTAACCCATGCCGTCACAGGGAGAACGTACAAACTCGGTAGTCAGGATCAAACCCAGGTGTCTGGTGCTGTAGGGCAGCAACTCTATCACTGTGCCACCACGCTGCACTATTTAAGTTGAAAAGTTATATATGCCTTTGCCCTATGTTCTCTTTTGGGATGAATGCCAGCTTCATGAAAAGGTAAGTTTCCTTGAGGTAATATCATGTTCATAAGCAGAATTAGGCCATTCGGCTCATCAAGTCTGCTCTGCCATTTGATCATGGCTGATCTATTTTTACCTCTCAACCCCATTCTCCTGTCTTCTCCCCATAACCTACGATGCCCTTACTGATCAAGAACCAGACAATCTCCACTTTAAAAATACCCAATGACTGGTCATAAACTTCAATTGGATTTATTTCAGCGAGACATTTCTCAGCATCTTCTTAAAAAGACCTGAGAACGTTTGGACTTTTCTGTAAATAAACATGTTGTTACAATGTTGATGGCAGTTAATGACACTTGACATATAAGTATGTCACAGGAAGCAGCATGCGAGGCTGGGAAAACGCACCTCGGACCCACAGACCCACAGTATAGGAGCACCGCAAGGCTGCGTACTCTCCCCTCTCCCCTCTCCTTTTCTCTCTCAACACCAACAACTGCACCTCCACAGACTCCTCTGTCAAGCTTCTCAAATAATTGCGGATGACACAACCCTGATTGGACTGATCCAGGATGGGGAGGAATCTGCCTACAGACAGGAAGTGACACAGCTGGCGTCCTGGTGCCATCGCAACAACCTGGAGCTCCATGCTCCTAAGTTGGTGGAATTGATTGTAGACTTTAGGAGAGCTCCACCTCCCATCCCCCCACTCACCAACTCATCAACAACACCACAGTTACAGTTGTGGGGTCATTTAAGTTGCTTGGAACCATCATCCCCAGGGACCTTAAATGGGACGCCACCATCGACCACATTCAAAAAGGCCCAACAGAGGATACTTCTGCGGCAGCTGAGGAAGCACAATCTGCCACAGGCAATGATGGCCAAGTTTTATACTGCCATCATAGAGTCTGTTCTCACCTTCTCCATCATGGTCTGGTTTGGCTCAGCCACCAAGCACGACATCCGGAGGCTGCAGCGCATTGTTTGATCAGCCGAGTATGTTGTTGGCTGCAACCTTCCCCCCATCGACGAACTGTACACTGCAAGGGCCAGGAAGCAAGCAGGTAAGATAATCTATGACCCCTCACACCCTGGCCACTAACTCTTTGAAGTACTTCTCTCTGGAAGGCAACTGTCAAAGCCGCCACAGCCAGAGATAAAAAATAACTTTATTCCACGAGCAGTAACTCTACTCAACAGCCAAACGTCTGTAGCCTCCTTGTGCTCTGGTAATATTATTTCATTCTTCACATGTTTAAATTATAATTTTATTTTTAATTGTCTACTGTATATCGTGTTGTTACCTACGAGCAAAGAACCAAGGCAAATTCCTTGTATGTATTCATATTTGGCTAATAAAATTAATTCAATTCAATAGCAGTTTAAAAATAAATCCAACCTATTTAATCATTGAAAGGTACTTTCACGCCCACCGAGTTCACGTTGACAAAGAAGCGTCTCGACCCGAAACGTCGCCTATCTCCTTCGCTCCTTAGATGCTGCTGCACCCGCTGAGTTTCTCCAGCTTTTTGTGTAACCCTTGACAATTGATCACCCTTACACACCAGTCCATATTATCCCACTTTCTCTTCCACTCCCTACACATTAGGGGCAAAGCACAGAAGCCAATTAGCCTACAACCCTGCACGTCTTTGGAGGAACCGGAGCACCTGGAACAAACCCACGCCGACACCGGGATAACGTGCAAACTCCACACAGACAGCACCCTGAAGGGCCTCTTCCTTGGCTATACTATTCTATGCTCCACGTGACTCAACATTTCAGAAATTCTGAACGAGGATAGAAAGTGCAGGAGTGAAATTAGTAGGCAATCAAGAAAGCAAACAGGTCACATTGGAAAGGCAACCATCTCAGGGAAATGTCACAGAGATGTTCAATGTATATACAACCAGAAGAAATACGAATAACAACCAGACTCCTCTATGGTTAAAATAAAAGACATCAAGTTCTGGAATGACTCAGTGGGTCATTCAGCATCTCTGAGAACATGAATAGGTGACGTTTTGGGTAGGAATCTTTTCGGATTGTCGGAGGAGGGGAGGGGGGGAGAATAGAAGATAGCTGTAAGAGAGGTGGGGGCATGACAAAGCCTGGCAAGCAAAGAGTGGGTAGTTTAACTTGGTACCTTGTTCGGCACAGATATTGTGGGCCAAATTATATGTTCCTGTACCGTACTGTTGTACAATTTGTGGCAAAAAATTAATCAAGGATAACACTAATCAGCAGTTAGATACAGACATGCAGTGCTTGTAAAAATTGTAAAAATAAGGTGTCAGTTTGCAAATCATTCTTTGCTGTTAATGAGTGAAAGGAACTGCAGATGCTGGTTTAAACCGAAGATGGACACAAAAAGCTGGAGTAACTCAGCGGGACAGGCAGCATCTCTGGAGAGAAGGAATGGGTGACATTTCGGGTCGAGATCCTTCTTCAGACTGGTTAGGGATAAGGGAAACAAGAAATATAGATGGTGATATGGAGAGGTAAAGAACAATGAATGAGGAATATGCAAAAAAGTAACGATGACAAAAGAAACAGGCCATTGTTAGCTGTTTGTAGGGGGAATATGAAAAGCAAGTGCAACTTGGGTGTGGGAGGGATAGAGAGAGAGGGGATGCCGGGGCTACCTGAAGTGAGAGAAATCAATATTCATACCACTGGGCTGTAAGCTGCCCAAGCAAAATATGAGATGCTGTTCCTCCAATTTGCATTTAGCATCAGTCTGACAATGGAGGAGACCGAGGACAGAAAGGTGTGTGTATAGGAATGGGAAAGAGAATGAAAGTGTCCAGCAAACAGGAGATCAGGTTGGTTCAGGCAGGCTGAGCGAAGGAGTTCTGCGAAACGATCGCCCAGTTTGTGTTTGGTCTCGCCGATGTATAAGAGTCCACATCTTGAACAATGGATACAGTAGATGTGGTTGGAGGAGGTGCACGTGAACCTCTGCCTAACCTGAAAGGACAGTCAGGGACTCTGGACAGAGTCGAGGGAGGAGGTATAGGGACAGGTGTTGCATCTTCTGCAAGTGTAGGGGAAGGTACCTGGGGAGGGCGTGGTTTGGGTGGGAAGGGACGAGTTAACCAGGGAGTTGCGGAGAAAACGGTCTCTGCAGAAGGCGGAAAGGGGTGGAGATGGGAAAATGGGACTCGTGGTGGCATCCCATTGGAGGTGGCAGAAATTTTGGAGGATTATGTGTTGTATGCGACGGCTGATGGGGTGGAAGGTAAGGACTAGGGGACCCTGTCTCTTTTGTGGCAAGGGGGAGAGGGAGCTGCGGGGTACTGAGGAGACACGAGTGAGGGCCTCATCTACAATGGGAGGGAGGAAGAGGGCATTTTAAAGAGAAAGAGGACATTTTAAATGTATGGAACACCTAATTCTGGGCGCAGATGTGGCATAGATGGAGGAATTGGGAGTAGGGGATATAGTCTTTGCAGGAAGCAGGGTGGGAAGAAGTGTAGTCGATATAGTTGTGGGAGTCAGTGGGTTTCTAATAGACGTCAGCCAATAGTCTATTTCTTGTGATGGTGACTGTGAGATCAAGAAAGGGGAGGGAGGTGTCAGAGATGGTCCAAGTAAATTTGAGTGCAGGGTGAAAATTGGTGGTGAAGTTGATGAAGTCCATGAGTGTTGCATGGGTGCAGGAGGTAGTACCGATGCAGTCATCAATGTAACGGAGATAGAGTTTGGGGATAGGGCCAGTGTACGCCTGGAACAGGGATGGTTCTGGCATAGCCTCCATAGCTACGCCTTGGACTTGGAGGAAGTGGGAGGAGTCAAAGGAGAAGTTGTTGAGGGTGAGGACCAGCCCCGCTAGGCGGAATAGAGTGTTAGTAGAGGGAATTTGGGTGGTTCTGCAGTCGAGGAAGAAACGGAGGGCTTTAAAGCCTTCCTGGTGGGTAGATTGTTATCCTATAGGCTGCTTAAGCTGTTTAAGGGCCTGATTGACTAATACATTATATATTTCAAACTTTAGTAATCTTGTTATAATTTTTTAAATTCTAACAATTTGAAAATCTATTTTTCAAACTTTTAGTGGTGCCAATATTCTGTACATTAAATTGCTATCCATACCCCACCATCAATCGGGAAGCATCACAGCACGGTTTGTAACTGTAGTGAAGATGGTTGTGAAAGATTGCAGCAGGTTCTTGATCGCTTGGCCAGGTGCGCTGAGGAATGGTTGATGGAATACAGAGAATGATTGATGGAATACAGAGAATTGTGAGGTGTTGCATTTTGGGACCTCTAACTCGGGCAGGACCTACACAGTGAATGGTAGGCCTCTGGGTAGTGTTGTGGAGCAGAGGGATCTAGGCGTGCACGTGCATGGTTCCTTGAAGATCGAGTCACAGGTAGATAAGATTGTCAAAAAGGCTTTTGACGCATTGGCCTTCATCAGTCAGAGTATTAGATATAGAAGTTGGGAGGTTATGTTGCAGTTGTATAAGATGTTGGTGAGACCGCATTTAGAGTATTGTATTCAGTTCAGGGCACCACATTATAGGAAAGATATTGTCAAGCTTGAATGGGTTCAGAGAAGATTTATGAGGATGTTGCCAGGACTGGAGGGTCTGAGCTATAGGGAGGGGTTGAGTAGGGTGGGTCTCTATTCATTGGAGCGCAGGAGGATGAGGGGTAATCTTATGGAGGTGTATAAGTTCATGAGAGGAAAAGATCCGGTAGAATCTCTTGTCCAGAGTAGGGGAATCGAGGACCAGAGGATATAGGTTCAAGGTGAAGAGGAAAATATTTAATAGGAATCTGAGTGATAACTTTTTCACACAAAGTGTGGTGGGTGTAAGGAACAAGCTGCCAGAGGAGGTAGTTGAGGCTGGGACTATCCCATTGTTTAAGAAACAATTAGACAGGTACATGGATAGGACAGGTTTGGAGGGATATGGACCAAGCGCAGGCAAGTGGACTAGTGTAGCTGGGACATTGTTGGCCGGTGTGGGCGAGTTGGGCCGAAGGGCCTGCTTCCACACTCTATGACTGATAGACCGGGCAGTATTCACCAATTTTTAAGAAATCTCCAGGCCATGACACAAAGTACCCTCTCTTCCATTGAATCATTTATACTTCACGCTGCCTTGGCAAGGCCACCAGCATAATCAAGGACGAAACTCACCCCGGTCACTCCCTACTTTCCCCTCTCTCATCAGGTGAGAGGTGCAAAAGTGTGAAAACGCACAACTCCAGATTCAGGGATAGCTTCTTCCCAGCTGTTATCAGGCAACAGAACCCATCCTATCACCAACTAGAGAGTTGTCTTGAGCTACTATTTACCTTACTGGTGACCCTCAGACTATCTTTAATTGGACTTTACTGGACTTTATCTTGCACTAATCATTATTCCTTTTAACATGTATCGGTACACTGTGGATAGTTCAATTGTAAACATGTATCGTCTTTCCACTGACTGGTTAGCACACAACAAAAGCTTTTCACTGTACCTCCGTACATGTGACAATACTAAACTAAACTAAACTAAATTCCTTCCTTATTCATGTGCCTATCTAAATAATGCTCTGCAATATTTGATATTTCCAGAGCTCATGTCCCTTGCTTTATGTAGTATATGTAAATAATTTGCACTTAAATTAAACCAAAATGATTAGGAAATTTGCTAATGTTAAAAACATTGATAGAGTGGTTGGTAACGAGGAAGAAAGTTCTAATCTGCAAGTAAAATATCAGTGGGGTGATTAGGTAAGCACAAAAATGGCAAATGTATTTGATTCTGGAGACTGTGAGGTGGCAAGTAAGGCAAGGCAATATTGACAATATATCAGTCAACGTTAGATCTTCGTTGACTGATAACACAACATTGCAGTAAACCCTTGCTTTTACGGATCTCTTTATAATGGATTTTGGTTATAACGGACAGACACTACCGACCTTCATTGCCAGGCCATGTTGTTGATGCCACTGCCGGCCCGCACAGCTTCCGCAGCCGCTGCCAGGCCGGACCTACCACCGCCACCAACGTCAACGCCACGGCGGACCCTCACCGGCACTCTGGTGCCTCCAGGCTGCAACCATTGACTCCGCCGATCTTCGACTCTCCACCCGGCCACCAGCAGGCCTGGGCCGTCAACTCACCTGGATTGCTGGCCCAGTTTCAGACTGAGAGTCTGAAGAAGGGTCTCAAACTGAAATGTCGTCTATCCATATTCTCCAGAGATGCTGTCTGAC
The DNA here is from genome assembly GCA_963514005.1 of Raja brachyura. The sequence continues at coordinate 131,052,272 of OY740781.1, forward strand.
CTGTTGTGTTACTCCAGCACTTTGTGTCCTTTGGTGCATTGTCCAGCATCTGCAGTTGTTTGTATCTACTGCATACTAGTTTGTTTCTACTACAGTGATAATCCCTTACTTGGTTATAGCGGACAATCGGCAATAATGGACACCATTCCCACCCCTGCAATAGTCTGTTATAATGAGCGTTAACTGTAACTATAGAGTGTGCTGTAGTCGGTATACAGTGTACCCACTGTGCAGCAGTAGCAGATGAATAGATATTTAGAATACTTGATGGCTTGCCATTGATGGGCTGTATTGTCCTTGACCATGCTAATGCTGTTGAGAGTTGTAGGGGCTACACTCAACCAGCCAAGTGGAGCGTGTTCCATCAGACTTCAGACTTGTGCCTTGTAAATCGTGGAAAGACTATCCAGTGTCAGGAGGTGAGTTGCATTCAGCATTGCCCAAATAAAAGTGCACCAACACCTTTGCTACCTTAGAAGGCTTAGGAAGTTCAGCATGTCCCCAACCCTCACCAACGTCTTTCGCCAGCGTTCTATTGGGACGCATCATGACATGGTTTGGGAACAGTCTCAACCAAGACTGCAAGAAATTGCAGAGAATTGTGTTCACAGTCCAGACCTTCACACAAACCAACCTTCCTTCGATTGATTCCATCTACACTTCACGCTGCCTCGGCAAGGCCACCAACACACCTTCAGATTCAGGGACAGTTTCTTCCCAGCTGTTATCAGGTAACTGAACCATCCTATCACCAACTAGAGCCATCCTGACCTACCATCGACCTCATTGGAGACCCTCAGATTATCTTTAATCTGACTTCACTGTACCTTCTCTTGCACTAAACGTTATTCCCTTTATCCTGTATCTTAATGGACAGTTTGATTGTCATCATGTATAGACTTTTCGCTTACTGGATAGCACATAAGAAAAAAGCTTTTCACTGTACCTCGGTACACATGACAATAAAGGTATAGAAGTGTAAAAATGCACACCTCTGGAATCAGGGACAAATCAGGGTCATGCAGCATCTCATGAGAACATGGAGGTCGAAACAAAGAACTGCAGATGCTGGATTACACAAAGGGACACAAAGTACTGGAGTAACTCAGCGGGAGGTGAAAAGTTTTTCACTGTACCTTGGTAGATGTGACAAAAATAGACCTTAATGTGAAGGGCGTACAGTGGTGCAGAAGTAGAGGTGCTGCCTTACGATGCCAGAGACCTGGGCTCGATCCTGACAGTGGGAGCTGTCTGTATGGAGTTTGCCCATTTTCCCTGTGACCCTGTGGATTTTTCTCCGGGTGCTACAGCTTCCTCCCCCAAGCCAAAGATGTACATGTTTGTAGGTTTATTGGCCTCTGTAAAATTGTAAATCATCCTTAATGTCTAGGATGGTGCTAGTGTACAGTGTATAATGGTCGGCGTGGTCTCAGTGGGTCGAAGGGCCTGTTTTCCTGCTGTATCTCTATAGTAAACTCTAAAGTTAAAAATGTTGAGTCATCCCCAGACAATTGCTGTAGTTTACATTTGCTCCCTCCTCTCTCTCTCTTGCTGGTATAGACACAAAGTGCTGGAGTAACTCAGCATCTCAGGCAGCATCTCTGGAGAAAAAGGATTTGTGACGTTTTGGGTTGGAACCCTTCTTCACACTTAGTCTGAAGAAGGGTCCCGACCTGAAATATCACCTATCCTTGTGCTCCAGAGATGCTACCTGAGCCGCTGAGTTACTCCAGCAATTTATGTCTTTCTTCAATATAAACCAGTGTCTGCAGTTCCTTTCTACATATTTTCCTTGCTGGTGTGATTTTTTCCTGCAGTGTCCACAACTGAAAAAGAGCACAATCGGTTGTGAAATTCGGTGGGGCGGGCGGGCGGGCTGAGAAAGGCACTCTAGAGATGCAAATCCCCCTCTTTACTTCACTTGTCTCACCAGCGTACTGTCTCACTCATGGTGCAGGAGCGCCATCACAGGTAACAGTGGAGAACTGCAGGTATGTCCAAAAGGACACAGAGTGCTGGAATAACTCAGCAGGTCAAGCAGTACTTCTGAACAACATGGCAGGTGACACCTGAATAAAGACACAAAATGCAGGTGTAACTCAGCGGAACAGGCAGCATCACTAGAAAGAAGGAACGGGTGACGTTTCTGGTCGAGATCCTTCAGGTTTAAACCAGCATCTGCAATTCCTTCCTACACATGGATAGTTGACATTCTGGTTTGTGAAAGTAGGCTCTCAACCCAAAATGTCACCAATCCATGTTCTCCAGAGATGCTGCCTGACCTGCTGTTATTCATTTGTGTATTAACCAGCATCTGCAGTTTAGTTTAGTTAAGTTAGAGACGCAGAATGGAAACAGGCCCTTCAGCCCACTGGGTCCGTGCCAACCTACAATTATCCATACACTAGTTCTATCCTACACACTATGAGTGAATGTGAGTAATGGGGAGAGGCTGAGCAGGCTAGAACTCTATACCTTGGAGCGCAGGAGGATGAGTGGAAATCTTATAGAGGTGTACAAAACCATGAGAGGAATAGATTAGGTAAACGCACTGAATCTCTTGGCCCGAGTCGGGGGAATCGAGAAGTTGGGGACATAGGTTTATAGGTGAGGAGGAAAAGATTTAATAGGAACATTTAGGCATATTCATGGATAGGACAGGTTTAGTGGGATGTGGGCCAAATGCAGGCAGATGGGACTAGTGTAGATGGGACATGGCCCAGTATTGGCAAGTTGGGCAGAAGGGCCTGTTTACATGCTGTAAGACTCGACGACTTTATTACTGTATGACACCAGGGACAATTTACAGGAGTCAATTAACCTAAAAACCACGTCTTTTGAATGTAGAAAGCAACCGGAGCACCCGGAGAAAACCCACGCAGTCACAGGGAGAATGTACAAACTCCATACAGACAGCAACCGTGGTCAGGATTGAATGTGGATCTCTGGCATTGTAAGGCAACAACTCTACCGCTGCGCCACTGTGGTTCCCTGCTGTTCTTTGTTTCTGCAGTTAAGTATAAAAAACTCCAGTTGTTCCAAGCAATCACCCCACTGATCAGTCAAAAGCATGAAATAATTTGACCGAAAACCCTGCATGGCGATGCTGGCTTGAAGGGCTTGAAGGGCTGAATGGTCTACTCCTGCATCAATTGTCTATGTTTCTATGTTTAAACAAAAATTAGATCATTTCTTCTGTTAAATCTTTCTTTTCTTTTCTTTTCTCAATAAAAATTTAATTATTAACATAATCAAAACGATAATCAAAAAGTCCGCCTTCTCCAATAACAGAGCCTCTGTGAGTGCAGCCTGGACTGAGTGTTGCATGTATTGTCAGTGTGCCTATTGACTATACATGTTAGAGAATGTTTATATGAGCGAGTGATTGAGAGTCAGGGTACAGAAAATAGGATGAAGTTCATAAGATAGGGTGCACTTTAAAAAAATCTGTTTTTTAATTTTTCATTCATTTTTTTTAATAAGGGATCTGTAAGGGGTTTGTACGTTCTCCCTATGACTACATGGGTTTTTTCTCCTGCTGCTCCGGTTTCCTCCCACACTCCCACACTCCAAAGATGTACAGGTTTGGAGGTTAAGTGGCTTCAGTTAACTGGTAAATTGTCCTTGGTGTGTAAGATAGTGCTAGTGTATATCATAGTGTCATACAGTGGAAAAATGCCCTTTGGCCCAACCAGCCCATGCCTACCAACATGCCCCTCCTACACTAGTCCTGCCTACCTGTGTTTGACGTATAGTCTAAGATATCAAGTTTTAATTCCACAAAGGTTTGTGATGATCCAAAAAGGCCAACAGTTCTATGAGTTGATTAACAAGCAAAAGACTGCAGATGCTGGAAATCCAAAATAAAAGCAGATAATAGAAACTCTTAGCTGGTCAGACAGCATCTGTGGAGAGAGAAACATTAGTTAACGTTTCTGGTCAATGACGTTCCATCAGAATAGTTCTGATAAATAATACTCAACTGGAAAGGTTAACCATGTTTCTCTGTCCATAAAACACTGCCTGACATGGTAAATCTGTTCAAAAGTCTCAGAGTTTTAGTTTGTTATTAGTTTATTATTAGCCTTTTTGTTGTGTTCAAATAGTCAGTGAAAAGACTACACATGATTGCAATCGAGCTGGTCCTGGTGTTCAGATACAGGATAGAGGGAATAACTTTTATTGCAACTCAAAGTCGAGTAAAGTCCAATAAAAGATAGTCTGAGGGTTTCCAATGAGGTAGTTGGAAAGTCAGGATCACTTCTAGTTGGTGATAAGAGTGAGTTTGAGTTTAGTTTATTGTCACGTGCACCAAAGTACAGTGAAAAGCTTTTGCTGCGAGCTAACCATTCAGCAGAAAGACAATACATGATTATAATCGAGCCATCCACAGGGTACAGATACATGATAATGGGAATAACGTGAATAATAATAGTTCAGTTGCCTGATAACGGCTGGGAAGAAACTGTCCCTGAATCTGGAGGTATACGTTTTCACACTTCTGCGCCACTTGCCTGATGGGAGAGGGGAGAAGTTGGAGTGACTGGGGTGAGACTGGTCCTTGATTATGCTGGTGGCCTTGCTGAGGCAGCGTGAAGTGTACGTGGACTTAACGAAGGGTCTCGACTCGAAATGTCACCAATTCCTTTTCTCCACAGTTGCTGCCCGACCTGCTGAGTTACTCCAGGTTTTTGTGTCCATCTTCAATGGAAGGATCTCGACCCTAAACTTCACCCATTCCTTCTCTCCAGAGATGCTGCCTGTCCCGCTGAGTTGCTCCAGCTTTTTGTGTCTATCTTCAATGGAAGGGAGGTTGATTTGCGTGATAGTCTGGGCTACGTACACAATTCACTGCAATTTATGCTTTGTGAGAATGGTTACCGTTAAATAACGAATAAAAGACCACGTAAGAAAAAGAAACAATTTTATTAGCCAAATAATACACAGAAAGCTTTGCCACTTGCATCCCCCTACTTCCCCACCACCCCAACCAAAAGAAGTGTTCTTTATATGTAACACTTACATCAAAATAGGCTTATAAATATTGTTCATGGTTAACAATGGTTCCTTTACTAACCCGGTAAATTATTATAATCTGGCGTCCCTGTATACTACGTCCAAATGAAAATCCATGACTACACGTTGAAATGAAACAGAGAGTCACAGGTTTTAGGAGAGTAGAACATGCTTCCAGCAACTAGCTTTTTTTTTCTATAAACTGTCTCTCCATGGTAAATATGAGTGCTGTCTGACACTGTAGACATCGTATTATACAAATCAGCAAGATTACTATATCAGACACTATTTCGGAACAGATAAAAGAGAAGAATTAGCATCAAAATATATATTTTTTATGTTTCGTTCAGTGGCGCTGAACAAGATAATTCAGAGGAAACAGCCATGAGCCTTTTTTTAAAATCGTTTTTTCCTATAATTCGAGTTAATGAACACCTAAACTTGTTATCAAACACAGAAAAAAATTGCTGCTGTTCTCTACCTACTAGTTTTTTTATTTTGATTTTTTATAAAAGTTATTCTTTTAATAAAGGTAAGGAAACTCGCCATGACTCTCATTAATTTGTTGTTTCTGACAGAGTTAGTGAGGCGATCAGTTGGATTGGGAATTAGATGTGATTCATCTGGGCCTGTTGATTACATTGTAGCTTTGTGTTCAACTGATTAACTACCCTGCCCAAGCAGTTTCATCTGCATTGTTCATTGGCTAGAAACATCAGTATTAGTGAGTGGCAAGCAGTCTCATTAAAGGTAGATTGCATCTTGTCAAGGGTGGTACCTTGTAGATGGGAGAGATTTTAGTTTACTTCAGAGATACAGCATGGAAACAGGCTTTTCGGCCCATCGAGTCCACACCGACCACTGATCACCTAGTTCTATATTATCCCACATTCTAATCTACTCCCCACACACTCAGGACAATTCACATAGGCCACTTAATGTACAAACCCGCATCTTTAGGATGTAGGAGGTAACCAGAGCACCTGGAGGAAACCCACGCAGTCACAGGGAAGCTCTGTATAGAGACAGCACCTGAGGTTAGGATGGAACCTGGGTCTGTGGCACTGTGAGGCAGCAACTCTACCAACTGTGATGGCCCACTGTGTAACGGTGTGATGTGCGGTCATTTGATTAACTATAGTGCGCAGTCAATTTCAACTGCATTGTTCCTTGGCCAGAAACATCAGTCAGGGGGCAATATCAGTGAGCGGCAAGCAGTCTGGTTATACAGTAGCTGGAAAATTGCCGGAGATAGCAGTTTCAGGGCTTTCTGACACTAACAAGGAGGAAGAATAATGTAGTCATAGAGTCTTACAGTCATAGAGATATAGTCATGTCCATAGGGTCATAGTCATAGATTCATATTGTCATAGTCTTAGAATCATAGCATCATAGGGTCATAAGGTCATAGTCATAGGGTCCTAGGGTTATGGAGTCAAAGGGTCAGAGGGTCATAAGGTCAAAGAGTCATAGTCATAGGGTCATAGGTCATACAGCATGGAAACAGGCTCTTCGGCCCAACTTGCCCACACCGACCAACATGCCCCATCTACACTTGTCCCACCTGCCTGCTTTTGGCCCGTATCCCCCTAAACCTGTCCTATCCATGTACCTGTCTAAATGCTTCTTAAACATTATGATAATACCTGCCTCAACTACCTCCTTCGGCAGCTCGTTCCACATACGCCCACCACCCTTTGAGTAAAAAAAGTTGCCCTTCAGGTTCCCATAAAATCTTCCTCCCTCTCACCTAATACGTATGTCCTCTGGTTCTTGATTCCTCTACTACGGCAAAAGACTACCTCATCCTCTCATGATTTTGTAAACCTCTACAATATCACCCCTCATCTGCTGGATGTAAAAGAGATTTCCTGTATTAGGAACAAAACTCAATGTATTGGAGGAAGTCAGTGGGTCAAGAAGGAATAAGGCAACACTTTGGGTCAGGATCCTTCTTCAGACTGATTGTAGTAGGAGGAGAGAAAGCTGGAAAAGAGAGGTGGGGGACAGAATAAACCATGACAGGTGGTAGGCACTCTAGTACTTTGTGTCTTTTTTTGTAAACCAGCATCTGCCATTCCTTGTTTCTGCAAGCAATAGGTGGATACAAGTGTTGGGAGTACGATTGGCAGATAGATGAAATTCTCCCCACCACCTCTCTTTACCACCTCCACTCTACTACAATCAGTCTGAGGAAGGGTCCATTGAATGGAGGCAAAATGCCTCCATTCCCTCCGCAGATGCTGCCTGACCCGCTGAGTTCCTCCAGCACTTTGTGTTTTGCTCAGGATTCCCGCATCTGCAGCTGCTTGTGACTCCATTGTCCTGTATCGGTAGGTGATGGTGGTTGTGAAGATGGTGGTGGTGGGGGGGAGGGGGGGGCTGGTTGGCTGTGGTCTCCAGATACCCACTCTGGTGGGCAACAGGAACTGAACTCAGCACTAGGTGCCAAACACTTGTATACAGTGCTGCACAGACAAAGAAAAGCTTAACAATCTCACACGAGCAATTAAAGTCATGGAATGCTTTTCCATGCTTAAAGTCATGGAAGTCATAGCTGTCATACCCCAGCGACTCCTCCACTCTTTAGACTTAGAAATACAGTGCCAAAACAGGCCCCTTGGATTCCTATTAAATCTCCCCTCTCCCCCGCCCCTTCACCTTTAACCTATGTCCCTATGTCCTCAGGTTCTTGATTTTAGCTTACGGACAGCTAAAATTCTAGCTTGCACCATAAGCTAGCACAGAGCAAAGTGTGCGCCAGGATACCAGGTATGGACCAGCATGGTTCACTCATTAAGGTCACACACTGGCGTGGGTCACTGAGGGAGCAGAATTCCTTCCTGCTCCGACTGAAGTGCGAGTGGAGTTGCAGTAGGTGCAAGCATTGTGCACACGGTCAACGATGCTTGGAGGAGCCTGCACAGCCATTACACGCTCCTCCAACTTGTTGGCTCCTGGCAGGGGAAGAATGTAATACACTTATCTCCATTTCAACAGGGATTCTCAGCAATCCCTCTTCTACGAGTCTGGCTGGTAAACTGAGACCTTGTAAATACCTCCGGCACCAACCTGCAAGCAGTGAAATGCATTATAGGGTTCATGGTTCCACCGGCAATGTGGTCCTCGTCCCGCCTTTTGACTGCAGTGACATCTTAATGAAGAATTAACTGTTGTGTAGAGATACAGATAGGAGAGGGGGAGGGTTGTTCTTTGCACATTTTCATTCCTCTAGTATTCCTTTCCCCTGACTCTCAGTCTGAAAAAGGGTATCAACCCGAAACGTCACCTCCAGAGATGCTAACTGACCCGCCGAATTACTCCAGCATTTCGCGTCTATTTCCAGGTAGGAGAATTGTTCTCTGACCCCCTTTATGAGCAGCCACTTCTTGCATTTCCTTCTTCCAACTTATCTCTTCCTTCCCGTACCTCCAAGCTTTGTTGCTTTGTCTTCCCACCAATCTTCTTTTCCTTCATGCTAACTCTCTGGAGGAGATTCGACAGCACGTTGGTCCGGCAGTCACTGGTTTGTGCAGAGCCCTTGAAGTCAAGGCAACGTGTATCAAGGATCTGCTCGTCATGAGGCGTGGGCAGAAGCTCATAACTTTTTTGAGGAATTGTGGCAATGGAACTCAGCAAGAACTCATTGAGAGACGAATCTTACCAACAATACCTAGCCATGCACTGCTAACAGACACCATTGGCAGAGACACTGAGCTCCAAAAATAGCATGGCTGGCATCAAATCAAATCTGCATTGATTAACAACATGATTGGTCTAGTCTGACTATCTCTGATGAAGATGATAGCTGAAGAAAGGTCCCGACATTGAAACGTCACCCATCCTTTTTCTCCAGAGATGCTGCCTGACCCACTGAGGTACTCCAGCACTCTGCAGATCCTTTCTACACATTAGGTCAAGGCTGCACATTGACTAACAACATGAATGATCTGGTCGGACTATCTCAGTATAAACATCTTCACCATATTGAAATCCGGCTTAATTCAATCCACCAGCTGTTCTGATGCTGCCTTCGCCATCTCTAGAAGCAATCATAATTCCAAAGCTCCAACACTGATGACACTTAGTTCTTACAGGACGTGTTTCCCAAAGACAACCAGCTGTGAAAAATGTCGCCGGCTGGCTTCTGTAGTCATCTACTGCCTTGTTCATTATCTCTCGATTGCAACATATTAATGTCATGGATTGACTCCTGCTTAATGAGCTTCCCAACTTCTTAAAGCCACATTAATACAAAATAAAGCTTCCAAATGCATGAAACTAACAGACCAGTTAGCCTCCATGTAGAGCTGTGATGTTAATTTAACCAACACTTTATCTTATAAGTTTTAGGAGCTGAATTAGGCCATTTGGACCATCACGTCTACTCCACAATTCAATCATGGCTGATCTATCTTTCCCTCTCAAACCCTTCTCCTGCCTTCTCCCCATAATCCCTTATTGAGGAATTGAGGTATCCTTACTAATCACAAATCTGTCGATCTCAGCCTTAAAAATAACTATTGACTTGGCCTCCATTGCCGTCTGCACAGCAATGAATTCCACAGATTCACCACCCTCTGACTGAAGAAATTCTTCCTCATCTCCTTTCTAAAGCTATGTCCTTTTATTCTGAGGTTATGGCCTCTGGTCCCCAACTAGTGGAAACATCCTCTCCACATTCATCCACTCAGTGTCTCTTCAATTTACGGAATGCAAAAAGATCCATGCATGCTCCCATGTGTAACAACTTAAATTTCAAACCAAGTTGATGAAATAAATTGTTTGTGTGAAGTTTAGCCTTTAGTAAAACTAGCTGTTTAAAGATTCAATCAATAGCCCACTTCATGTGTTGCAATCATTCCTACTTTTTCTATTGGGACGATATTGGCTGGCCAATTAGCTGGAAATGTTGCTGTATACAATTTCTCTACTTCTGTTTGCTTCCCATTAACATAATTAAGGCCACATTCAAGAGAAATTTTAAGATGGATTTGGAGAATATTTCTAAGACTGTGAGGAAACTGAAGCCATGTGAAGTCATAGAATCATACGGCAGGGAAACAGGCCCTTCGGCCCAACTTGCCCACGCCAACCAAGAAGCCCTATCTACACTAGTCTCATCTGCCTGTGTTTGGCCCATATACCTCTCAGGTCATAAGATTTACTTGGATCACGAGCAAAGAACTAGCATTAACCTGATAGAATGAATTGCCTCCTTCCGTGCTGTAAGATTATGTGAAAGCTACCAGTTTAACTTAGGTAATTTTACAGCTTTGGTTAGTTTATGTTTCAGCTCAACTTGTTTTTAATTTTTTGTGTGATCTTACTTTTTGTTGTTGGCAAAGTTAAATGTAACTCTTGTAAAACTTATGCGATGGTGTAATCCGGTCTCCGAAGTATAAATCCATACTCCGGTGAGTTTTTTTAAACAAAATGGTGCGCTACTGATCTAAAGAGTTAATATTTGCTATTTACTGCCCATTAAGCAGCTGTGATGAATCAAGATATTTAGCATTTTGCTTCCTTCAGTACTGGGAACAATGGCTATGCCCAATAAGGATGTTTTGACATATACATCAGGCAATAGTGAAGTTACTAATACCCTGGAAAAAAGGAACAAGTGACCTTTGGCAGGCCAGGACTTATGGAAACACTGCATTTAATCTAAACTGTACAATAAAAAACACCTGCATATAGTACAACCTCTAGATGTTTTTGCCCTTCCTAAAAAAATTATGCAAGGATCACACACACACGCACACACACACTCACACACGCACGTTAAGTTTATTTCCTTCTTTTAAACGTTATGCCAGAAATATCTCTACAAGCACATGACGGCTTCATATATAAGCAACCGTATAAGATGTAGCATTCTGGTGTTTGTGGCCTGAATGTTTGTTACTTTTAATAGCAAGTCGTGCTATTGGGTCCTTTAATGAGTTACCACATGGAAACTGTCACCAGCTAAAGCGTTGAATCCAGATGCAGCAGAAATAAAACATACTTGCTTCAAACAGGCTGGAGTTATTGCGATTATATCTGAGTAAGCTGTAACTAAGATCCTGGCCGTTGTTTTTTTTTTGTTTCTTACAAAGAGAAAGTATGTTCAGGTTAGTCCTACCACGGATTTATGGTCTCACAAACCAAGTCCCTGGTTGGAAGGAGAAAGGGCTTGAAATGCGGTGCTCAAATAGAGGTGCCTCTGTCGGGGTCATTATTGAGGTTGTACACAGATGATGGAGTTGGCTGGTAGGGGATTGAGGACATGGTCTTAATGGGACTTCTGAAGAAGCCACCGTTGGGTGCCCTGCTTCGGAAGGGGCCAGTTCGGTGGTCGGGCATTGGACCGAACGAGAAGCCGGAGGCGGCTTTCGCTGAGAGGCTGCGGCTTATAGTCTGAATCTGCTCCGGTATGAAGGTGGTGGTGGTGATGTGCGTGTTCCTGAAGTCGCTGATCTGCTCGAGGGCCTGCCGCGTAGGGATGGTGTCGACCTCCAGAGGGGTCAGGTCGATAGACGAGGCGGAGTACTGCTTGTGGGGGCTGTCGTCGTCAGTGCAGAGGCTGTTCACTCTCCTATGCAGGTGCTCCAGGTCGATCTCCTTATCGTCCTGTCAATGGGAGAGAAACAGAGAGAAGGCGGTTAGAACCAAGCTATCTGTCAACAGCGGAGATGGAGCCAGTCAAAACTATTCATCCCTCCTCAGGAGTTTCTAATCTGAGCCAATTTCAGTGGCAGTGATGGTCAGAGTGATGTGATACCTTCATTGGTGGACTTTAGAGTTTAGAAATTTGGCATGGAAACAGGCCCTTCGGCCCACCGACTCCATGCCGACCTGCGATTACCCCGTACACTAGCACTATCCTACACACTAGGGACAATTTACAATTTTACCAAAGCAAATGTATCTACAAACCTGCACGTCTTTGGAGTGTGGGAGGAAACCGGAGCACCAAGAGAAAACCCACATGAGCAAACCCACATGGGTCACCGGGAGGATGGAGAAACTCCGTACGGACGGCACCGGTAGTTAGGATTGTACCGGGTCTCTGGCGCTCGAAGGCAGCAAATCTACCGCTGCGCCACTGTACCACCCCCCATGGTATTGATATTGGCTCATTGTTATCACGTACTGATATAGAGTGTAAAGCTTTTGTTTGCTTACTACCCCATCAAATCAAGGAAAAGACACAAAGCGCTGCAGTTAGGGCAGCGCAGTGAAGCAGCAGTACAGTTGCTGCCTAACAGTTACCTTGGGTGCCTGTCTGTAGGAGTTTATACTTTCTTCCTGTTACTGCGTGGGTTTTCTCTGGGTGCTCTAGTTTCCTCCCACATTCCAAAGACATGCAGGTTTGTAGGTTGATTGGCTTAGATAAATTGTCCCGAGTGTGTAGGTTATAACTAGTGTATGGGAGTTGCTGGTCAGCGTGGACTTGGTGGGCTGAAGGGCCTCTTTCCACGCTGTATCTCTAAACATTCAGCTTTCTGACTCAAAGGAAGAGGGCCCCACTGAGTTTACCATGACATCACGCTTCTAATCAATGGTGATAGTATTCAGTCCTGGGTTCCGCATTGATGTCAGTGTCCACATTATCTTGTATTGCACATTTCCTAAATATACATACTAAAATGGGAATTCAGCTTAGTGCTGAGAAGTACCATTGTGATATGTAGAACATAGAATGTAGAACAGTATGTGACCAGAACAGGTCCTTTGGCCCACAATGTCCGTGCCAAACACAATGCCATGTTAAACCAATGCACATGATCCATATCCTTCATTCTCTGCATTTCCATGTGCCTATCTAAACGACTCTTAAACGCCAGCATCATATCTGCCTCAACTACCACCCCTGGTAGCACGTTCCAGGCACCCACCACCATCTGTTTAAAAAACATAGTCCCCAACATCTCCTTTAAATGTTGCCTCTCTCACCTTAAAGCTATGCCCTCTAGTCTTTGACATTTCCTCTTGTGAATGGTATGATTAGACTGGGTACCATGCACATTGTGTGTGTGTGTGCCTGCTAATAAAATACTACCTACCTAGGTTATGACTATCTACCTGATCTATGCCTCTCGGAATTTTATACACTTCCAACAGATCTCCCCCAACGTCCACCGTTCAAGAGAAAACGATCCATGTTTGTCCAACCTCTCCTTGCAGTTAATGTTTTGAATTAGTTCTGTGCCACCGATACCATTCACTGGGTGCATTGCATAACAATATGTTGTGAAGCAGCCAGCGTCTAGTAGCTAAACTCCGCAGTCAACAAACAACCTAATATGAGGTTTCATGTAGAGTAGTTAAAAATAAGAAGGTCATGGTCCAAGGATAAGTAGGAGGAGAAGGTTCTCACCCCGAAATGTCACCCATTCCTTCTGTCCAGAGATGCTGCCTGTCTTGCCGAGTTACTCCAGCATTTTGTGTCTCGATATATTATTTTAAGAGTGTTATGGGCCCGTCCCCCTTAGGCAATTTTTCAGGCGACTGCCGGCGACTGACACACAGACATCGCTTCCTTCACCAGCCTGTTATGTAGGCGGGGGACAGGGCAAGCGGGGGGAGCGCTGTCTGAGTGAAAGTCACACGGTGCAAAGCTGATGTGATACAGACACACACCACGATGAACAGGAAGGTTGGCGCTGTAATTAAGACGGTGAAAGCACAGTGTACGGGATGGGTCATGTGAGTCCTTTAAAAGAGGGGGGAGAGGGGGGGAAGAGGGGGGAGAATGGAGGGGGGGAGGGGAGAAGGGGGGAGGAGGGATGGGGAGAAGGACTGGGGAGAAGGAGTGGAGACAATTTTTAAGAAGCCAGAGATAGACGGCTGTGAAGCCAGAGATACATAGCTGCATAGTCTCCTGCAGTCACCTAAAAAGACATCCAAGTGGAACAGGCCCATTAGAAACATAGAAAATAGGTGCAGGAGGAGGCCATTTGGCCCTTCGAGCCAGCACCGCCATTCATTGTGATCATGGTTGATCGTCCGCTATCAATAACCCGTGCCTGCCTCCTCCCCATATCCCTTGGCTCCACTAGCCCCTAGAGCTCTATCCAACTCTCTCTTAAATCCATCCAGTGATTTGGCCTCCACTGCCCTCTGTGGCAGGGAATTCCATAAATTCACAATTCTCTGGGTAAAAAGGTTTTTTCTCAGCTCAGTCTTAAATGATCTCTCCTTTATTCTAAGACTGTGGCCCCTGGTTCTGGACTCACCCAACATTATGGGCCTGTCCCACTTAGGCGACTTTTTTGGCGACTGCAGGAGACTCTGCAGGCGCCACATGGTGTTCATATGTTCGCGGGTGGTTGCTGGGGAGTCGCCTTCATGGTCGTGAGGAGTTCCCGCATTCTGGGAACTAGTCGCGGCCTCATTATGGTCACTGCAATTTTTTCGACATGTTGAAAGACTTGCGGCGACCAGAATGAAGCCGCCAAGGAGAGTAGCGAGAATTCTCGTGCCGTAGGTGGATAGCCAGGAGGTCCTAGTGGGTTGCCAGGAGGTCGAAGGTTCACGTAGGTTCTCGTAGGTTGTAGCCAGTGCTGACCGGTGAATTTCATTGGCTCATTAGGAAAAAAAAGGTAAGCAGTAGTTTTCAGAACCAAGGATAACCGACCGGTAATGTTAATGTCTGCCGAGCTTCACAGCCGTGCATCTCTGGTTTCTTAAAAGTTGTCTCCACTGCTTCTCCCTCCTTCTCCCCCCCCCTCTCCCCCCTCTTTTAAAGGACTTACCGTACACTGTGCTTTAACCGTCTTAATTACAGCGCCAACCTTCCAATTCATCGTGGTGTGTGTCTATATCACCTTGGCTTTGCACCGTGTGAATATCACTCAGACAGCTCTTCCCCCGCTTGCCCTGTCCCCCGCCAACTTGACAGTCGCTGGCAGTCGCCTAAAAAATCGCCTAAGTGGGACAGGCCTGTAACTCTCTGGCCACTGGTAGAGAATAGTTTAGGAGTCCTTAAAACATTGGTTAACTTTATCAAGGAATGAGTGTTGTGCGAAACCAAGAGAATCTCAGCAGCCCGATTGTTTTAGGTTTGTAACTCTTGACTCTAGTTAGCTGCAAAGTATTTCCATGGGTCTGACAAACCACAAGGTCACAAAATCGTAAAATCATTGTAATTTCCCTATGACTGCTTGAGGTTGCTTTTATGTCATATTGTTTGTGAAGGTTCTAGTGGATCAATTTGAAATGGCATGAGAAAAATAACTAGAAGTATAATCTTTGAAAGTCATGTTTCAATTACACTAATCTCAGTCTAACCCTCTATCTCTTTCCAGCAGACATTTATTCCGTAAATGCTGATAGAACTGCTAGCTTAATTGGTAAGTTCTGATGGAGCTACTATATTTGTCTGGTTAATGGAGAGAGGAAGGGGATGAAGGAATTTTTTCTTCAACTTTTCCTTTGATGAAGCAGCTTTTGAATTCAATTACAGAAGTGGTGATACAAGTTTATCAGTAATAGAACTGGTAATATAAGTTTATAGGTATTCTAAGAGGTGATATGTGCATGATGGATTCATTGTGCTCACCTTATATG
Organism: Raja brachyura; assembly: GCA_963514005.1. Next base: position 131,067,845 of record OY740781.1, read on the forward strand.
TTGTACTGAGCCAATCAAGTGTAATAGAAGGCAATTTAAATGTATTCATATCACAGTCAAATAATCTTATGCTAGCCTACATGGCAACACAGTGGTGCAGCGGTAGAGTTGCTGCCATACAACACCAGTGACCCGGGTTCAATCCTAACTATGGGTGCTGTCAGTATGGAGTTTGTAGCTTCTCCCTGTGATAGGTCCAAGGGTCTATTTCCACGTTGTGTCTCTAAACTAAAAATCAAACATTCTGTGGATAGCAATGATTTGAAAATGTAACAGTACATTCCAACTATCAAAGAATATATGTCAATTATCTTTGTTTTGCATGCTTTTCAAACAAATCAGATAATACTATACAGTCACACCAAACTCAAGTACAATAGATAGAGCCAAGGGGAAGATACAGAGTGCAGAATATAGTTCTCAGCATTGTAGAGCATCAGTTGCATAGGCAAAGTCAAATGTCCACAATGGGGTAAAGGTGAATCGGACCATACCCTAGCTTATGGAAGGATCATTCAGAAGCCAGATAACCAAGAGGAAGAAGCTGTTCCGGAGCTGTTCTTTAAACTTTAGACTTTAGAGATATAGCGTAGAAACAGGCTCTTCGACCCAACGAGTCCATGCGGACCAGTGATCACCCTGTACACTAACCTACATACACGAGGAACAATTTTACTATTTTTACACCTTAACAAAGCTACTCTCTATAAACCTGTACATCTTTGGAATGTGAGAGGAGGCCGGTGCACCCGGGGAAAACCCTTTCGGTCACAGGGAACATGCACAAATTGATATTGTGAGGCAGCGACTCTACTGCTATGCCACTGTGCTGCCTTCTCACACACAATTATGGACGAGCACTAAACATCCATAAACAATTATGGACGAGCACCAATGTTTACATCCCAAATTGAAAAATTGTGAATTCATCATTCGTGGAGAACCCTCATAATCAATGTTGGCAGATGTGGACCCTCTTCTCCCCTCTTCCACGTTTTAAAGAACTTGTGCATCTCAATTCTTAATTTAATTTAGTTTTAAGATAGAGCATGGAAATAGGCTCTTCGGCCCTTTGAGTCCACATTGACCTTTGATGACTCGTTCACGCTAGTTCTATGTTATTCCCACTTCCTCATCCACTCCCCACATACTAGGGACAATTTACAGAGGCCAATTAACCTACAAACCCGACCGTCTTTGGGATGTGGGTGGAAACCTAAGCACCCAGAGGAAAACCCATGTGGTCACAGGTCGAGTGTTAAATCTCTAAACTCAACGCACACGCGCACAGCACCAGTGGTCAGGATTGAACCCGGGTCTCTGGCACTGTGAGGCAGCGGCTGTACCAGCTGTGCCACTTTTCTGTCCTTGGCTGTGAACAATGCAATACTCCCCCTCTGCGTTCTATCAGACCTTCTCCAGAGTTCTATCCCTTTTCCCAGTGCATCATGGGTTACGTCCCTGCACCTTCTAGGACTTACATTGACCTCCATAATGTTTGGGACAAAGGCCCATTAATTATTTATTTGCCACAATTTGAGGTTGGTAATAGAAAAAAGTACATGTGGTTAAAGTGCACAATGTCAGATTTTAATAAAGGCCATTATTATGCATTTTTGTTTCACCATGTAGAAATTACAGCGGTGTTTATACAGTCTCCCCCTTTTAGGACACCATAATGTTTGGGACACATGGCTTCAAGGGTGTTTGTAATTGCTCAGGTGTGTTTAATTGTCTCCTTAATGCATGTATAAGAGAGTTCTCAGCATCTTGTCTTTCCTGCAGTCTTTCCATAGCCTTTGGAAATTTTAATTGTTGTTAATCAACATGAGGACCAAAGTTGTGCAATGAAAATCAAAGAAGTCATTGTGAGATTGAGAAACAAGAATAAATCTGTAAGAAACATCAGCCAAACCTTAGGCTTACCAAAATCAACTATTTGGAACATCATTAAGCAAAAAAGAGAGCACTTGTGAGCTTACTAATCACATAGAGACTGGCAGGCCAGGAAGACCTCCACAGCTGATGACAGAAGAATTATCTCTATAATAAAGAGAAATCCCCAAACGCCTGTCCGACATATCAGAAATACTGTTCAGGAGTCAGGTGTGGATTTGTTAATGACCACTGTCTGCAGAAGACTTCATGAACAGAAAACAGAGGTTACACTGCAAGATGCAAACCACTAGTTAGTCGCAAAAATACGATGGCCAGGTTACAGTTTGCCAAGAAGTAGTTTAAAGAACAACCACAGTTCTGGAAAAAGGTCTTGTGGACAGATGAGGCGTAGGTTAACTTATATCAGAGTGATGGCATAGACACATGTATAGACAAATCCTATCTGCTCAAGTTCAAACAAATGCTTCAAAACTCATTGGCCGGTGGTTCATTCTACAGAAAGTCAACGATCCCATAAATACTTCTAAAGCAACAGAGTTTTTCAAAGCTAAAAATTGGTCATTTCTTGAGTGGCCAAGTCAATCACCAGATCTGAACCCAATTGAGCATGTCTTTTATATGCTGAAGAGAAAACTGAAGTGGACAAGCCCCCAAAACAAGCACAAGCCAAAGATGGCTGCAATACAGTAGCAATGTTACAAAATTTTGAGATTTAAAAAATCAAGTCTGCAATTTATCCCATCAGATAAAGCATAAAAATAAGTTTAATTTGACACCTAATAATTGGACACTTTCATATCTTCAGTATTAAGAAAGTTATGGCCATTTTCATACTCGGAAATTAGCATCTTGTTCCCCATTGCCTTTCAATTGACTTAACTCAAAAGCTGTGATCTGGAAAAGTTAAAAGCCCATAACTTTCTTAAAAATGAAGAGAACTCAATGAAATTTTCAATTATTATAGATGGAAGCATTCTGAAACAAATATGAAACAATCTTACTTGGATGACCTGAAATTAAAGCATATAATTAGTTAGTTATCTAATTGTAGCTAATTACAAAATTCAATGAGTAGATATAAACATCTATCCATTTCTTAAGAAAAGATAAACTTTTTTTAAATTGCCTGTGTCCAAATAACATTCACACAATAATCCACAATATAACATAATTTTTAAATCTCATTTTCATGAATTTCTGGGCCAAATGGAAGGAATTTAGTGTTTGATTCCTGTAAATTAATGGCTATTTAAATCAACTAGCGAGTGGGTTTTGGTGGAATGCGGTGGATTGGAACGTTGCGGTTAGCGGTGAAGTCGGGAGGAAAAATATTGTTTGTTCATACATTTTTTGGGACCCCATTTCGCAACATGAAAATATTATTAAAGCCTCCCAAAAACCCAACTTTTAATATAAAAATAAACTATTTACCTTTTCTTCTCCCCTACGCAAAATCCTTCCTGTTGTCGGTGCTCACGGCTTTGAAGGTGATTTTTAAATTACTCTAGTTAATAAATAATCTAGAGTAATTTAAAAATACCTTCATTCATGAAATGTCGGAGCGATTTTTCTTCCGCAACGAAATCGCCCGACATTCATCGATTTTCCAGGTCTGTTGAAAAACGGCACTTTAAGCCCGCCCCCCTCTGAACGGCGCCAAAGTCGCACACACGGGGAGCGGCAGAACTGCAGCGCTGCTCAAGGTAAGTTTTGCAACATACCTAAATACAGGCCTGGCAGAACATCACCAGAGAAGACACCCAGCAACTGGTGATGTCCATGAATCGCAGACTTCAAGCAGTCAATAAATGCAAAGGATATGCAACAAAATACTAAACATGACTACTTTCATTTACATGACATTGCTGTGTCCCAAACATTATGGTCCCCTGAAATGGGGAGACTATGTATAAACACTGCTGCAATTTCTACATGGTGAACCTAAGATGTATAAAAATGGCCTTTATTAAAATCTGACAATGTGCACTTTACCCACATGTGATTTTTTCTATTACAAATCTCAAATTGTGGAGTACAGAGGCTAATAAATAAATGATGGGCCTTTGTCCCAAACATTATGGAGGGCACTGTAGACCCTTCACTTCATACTCCCAGGGTATAGTAATGCCACATTACCCCATCCCATCTATTGATTCTGATTCCAGATACCTACCAAATTGTACACCTTGTTCTCCATCCCACTGTGTAGAAACGGCTTTAAAATGGTAAAGGATAACAATTAAACGCTTAAAGAAAAAGTTATAAAATAAAGACCGTTAATTCAACATTTGTATAGAAAACTAGACCAAGGGGGACCCGTTCGGTCCCGTCCCCTCAAAGCGTGGTTAATGGGCGGGGTGGGGGGGGGGGGGCCTGCGGCGTCACACACACACTAACCACCCCCCCACACACATAGGGGGGGAGGGGGGTGAGAGAGGAGCGGGGGGGGGGGGTGAGAGGGGGAGGGAGGGGGGAGGGAGGGGGAAGGGAGGGGGGAGGGAGAGGGGAGGGGGGGGAAGGGGAGGGGAGGGGGGAGGGAGGTGGAAGTGGAGGAAGGTGGAGGGGGAGGGGGAGAGGAAATTATAGACTAGTCTTCAAATAGTAACACAAATCCAAAAATGTAAAATAAGTAGTTACTATAAATCTCTCTGCTACATTGATATAAAACAGCACAGAACCCTGATTCACTGTGACAGAGTCACAGAGTCACACAGCGTGGAAACAGGCCCTTTGGCCCAACTTGCCCACACTGACTAAAATACCCCATCTACACTAGTCCCACCTGCCTCTGTTTTGGCCAATGTCCTTCTAAACCTGTCCAATCCATGACACAGGGCAGAACAACCAAAAAGGCTAATATCATGCTTGCTGCCATTGGTTGTGGCATTGAGTATTCAGCATTGGTTATTGAGTATTAGTTGTGGCATTGAGTAAGGAAAATATGATGCAATTTTATCGGACTTTGGTCAGGCAACATTTGGAGTATTGAGTGAAGTTCTGGTCGCCTCTTACAGGAAGGATGCAGTGGCTTAAGAGAGGGTGCAGAAGTGGTCTACCAGAATGCTGCCTGGATTAGAGGGTTTCAGCAACAATGGGAGATTATGGATTATTTGGATTGTTTTCTCTGGAGCTTTGGATGTTGTGAGGAAATCTGATGGAAGTATGTAAAATTATGAGACGCATTGATAGGGTAGACGATCAGAATGTTCTTCCCATGATTGAAAAATAAAATACTAGGGGCACTGCTTTAAGGAGAGAGGGGCACATTTCTTACCCAGAGGATGCTGAGTGCCTGGGATGCATTACCGGGGGTGGGTGGTGGAGGCTGTTACATCAGTGGCTTTTAAGAACTTTGGATTGGCACATGGATATGTAGTGAATGGAGGGAAACTTTAGTTTTAGTTTATTATCAGGTGTACCGAGGTGCAGTGAAAATCACAGACTCAGAGGACCGAAGGGCTTTTTTTCCACACTGTATCTAAAGTCTAAAGACTAAAGGGCCTTTGGAGCATATAATATCTCTATTTTCCCCATTTGCCTGCATTTGGCCTATATCTCATTAAATTCTTCCTATCCATATATCTGTCCAAATGTCTTTTTAAATGTTGTGATTGTATTTGTTTCTATAGCTGTCTCTGGCAGTTCATTCCAAATATGGACTATTGTCTGTAAAAAAAGTTTAGTTTAGTTTAAGGTAGACAAAAGTGCTGGAGAAACTCAGCGGGTGCAGCAGCATCTATGGGGCGAAGGAAATAGGCAACGTTTCGGGCCGAAACCCTTCTTCAGACTGAGGTTCAGTCTGTTTAGTTTAGTTTAGTTTAGAGATCCCTGGCTCAGAGGTCCCTGTTAAATGATTCCTTTCTCACCTTGCCTAGACCCTGTTAGGTTTCCATGAAATTACCTCTTGTTCTTCTGAACTCCAGAGAACTCACACTTGGCTTGGTCCTGCCCCATCTGACAATCTGCCTGTCCAAAAAGTGTGCAGTTTTGTCCCTCTAGACCTATGTTCTTATTCAAGGTCTTGTTACCACCACACACTGAGTGAAGCTGCACATAGAACCACTCTCTTCAGATGCACAGGAACCTACGCAGAGGTGGAGGCTTTGCATGGGAGGGGGCTAACGTGGTGACAGCAGCAGGGATTTACCTCCTTGGATGGGGCCCGCGATCCCTTACGCCTGTTCCACCAGTTTTCCACGATGGCGATGAGGCAGGCCAGGATGATCCCGGCGGCCAGCACGCAGAAGACCCCAGCAAAACTGGCCAGATCGAGCGCACTGCCCTTCTGCTGAGCCCTGGACGGGGTGGAGATGTCACACTGCGCCGTCTTTGGCCACCACTTGTGCTTCAGGATGTCCAGGTCTCCGTGTTGTAGAAGCTCAAGGATCCTAGAGTGAAAGAAGAGAAGAAAACACTGTCGATGGATGATTCCAGTGATTTTTTATGTATGTATGCATGTACATATATATGTATGTGTATATGTATGTATATATACTCACACATTTATATATATATATCCCTATCCCGCTATATGTATCACACATATGTATATGTATATATATATATATCTATATATATATATATATATATATATATATATATACTAGATATAAATCATACATTATACAGTGTACATGTATATATATACATGTGTATACATACATTCATATATCTACATTCATATCCAAGTCACACACCGGGCCCGGTGGACTCAGCCGCGGGCCCAGTGGACGACATCGTCGTGAGCTCGCAGGTCACAGGTTGGTGACCTGTTTTTCCGGAGCTCCCGCGGCAACAGCTTCGTCCGCTGGACCGGAGGGCGGCAGCTTCGACCACCCCGGGCCGTGGAGTTTGAACCGGCCCATTCGCGGAGCTCGGATTCGGCCGCGGGACCTACCATCACCCGACGGGGTCACAACATCGGATGCCTGGATCGCCTCAGCGCAGAGGGAGAACAAAGAGGGAAGAGACAGAGACTTTAAAACTTTTGCCTCCACCACAGTGAGGAGGTGCCTTGTGAACTCACTGTGGTGGATGATAAAATTGTATTTTTGTTATTTATTATTATATGTATGACTGCAAAAATTTTGTTCAGACCGAAAGGTCTGAATGACAATAAAGGATAATTCAATTCAATTCAATTCAATTTGTATATAAACATTCATATCTATACATTATGCAGCATCTCACAGCTTGCTCGGATTAAACATATGCCATTTCTTCGCCCATTTCTTCCAGTTATTCTCTATCCCGCTATATACTATGACAACCTTCTCACTGTCCACAGCTCTAGCAATCTTGGAGCCGTCTGCAAATTTACCAACCAGCTCGTCTACATTCATGCCCAAGTCATATGTTCATGTCCGGATCATACATGTAGATGTCATTCTGCTCGTCCCATTACAGGAAGGATGTGGAAGATTAAGAGAAGGTCTACCAGAATGCCGCCAAGATTAGAAGGTAGTAGCTACACAGAGAGGTTGGACTAATTTGGATTGTTTTCTCTGGAATGCCAGAGGTTAAGGATCATGTGTAGGCAGATAAGATTAGTTTATTTTGGCATCATGTTCGGCATGGACTTTGTGTGGCAAAGGTGCCTGTTTTTGTTCAATGTTCTATATTCCATAAGTCACCATGCTTGAAGCAGTTTGTTACCACAGCAATGTCATGTGCATTGAATTCCATATGTGTGTATATTGTATGTCGCAAAAAACATGTCCATTTGAGTTTTGATTGTGAAGTGGACCTGGTTGTAGCCGTCTCAATTTGGAGAGATGAAGCAGGTGGCGAGAGAGAAAAGAGGTTTTACATGGCGAATTTCAATGAGATTAAGTCAAATAGGAAGAGACACAAGGGACTTCAGATGCTGGAACCTTGGGAAAAGCGCAATGTGTTGGAGGAACTCAATGAGTCAGGCAGCACCTGAAGAAGGAAATGGACAGTTGACGTTTTGAGTCAAGACCCTTCCTCTGGATTGATAGATGCTGCCTGCCCCACTGAGTTCCTCCAGCAGTTAGTTTTTTTGCCCCAGATTCCAGCATTTATGGTCTTTTGTGGCTGTGTTGTATTTATGTAAATATACAAGTGCATACATACTTTATATATATGCATTTGCATGCACTCATTTTTGTATACAAGTATAGACGTAAGCATATGTTTTACAAATATGCATGGACAAATGTGTGTTTGGTTGCAAATGTGCATATTATATTATGAATACAAAACATACACATGTAGTTGAACAATAAAACAAAGATTTATGTTTATAGCACCTTGTGCATCCCCTTTACAAAGGTCCTAAGTGTATTTCAGCTATTACATTTTGTTCATCTGTGTCTCTGTAATGTGGTAATCGCGGCAGGCAAAGTTTTCACACATCAACCGCCCACTCTCAGCGATGCATTAATGACCGAATATTGACTTTTTCTTCTGTCGACTGATGAACAAACTGAGAAACTGAGGTCAGGAAGACTTGCTGGCTCTTCTTCTAAATGGTGCTTCAATGTTAGCCAGAGGGAGTAGTGTTCATATCCCTTCTGACATACTCGAGGGCCTGAGCTATAGGGACAGGTTGAGCAGGTAAAGACTCTATTCCTTTGAGCGCAGGAGGATGTGGGGTGATATAACAGAAGTGTACAAAATTTTGAGAGGAATAGATCAGGTAAATGCACAGAGTCTTCTGCCGAGAGTAGAGGAATCAAGAACCAGAGGACATAGGTTTAAGGTGAGGGGGGGAAAGATTTAATAGGAACCTGAAGGGTGGGTTGGGTCGAAGGGCCTGTTTCCACACTGTATGACTCTGTGACTCTATGACTCTATAGGGACTGCCCCACTTGGCGATATTTTCGGCGACTGTCGGCATCATTGACTGACGTATCATGTCACCGAAAAAGTTTCGGTGTGAAGTGGTGTGATGTGGCGGTGACACGGCATGATGACGTATTGACGCACAGTGTTATCTCAAGTGACGCAACATTGTTTTGTCACCGCTGGATTTTGAAATGTTCAAAATCTTTTGGCGACCCTGATACGTCAGTCAATGACGCCGGGAGTCCCTGAAAAAATCGCCAAGTGGGACAGGCCCTTTAGACTCTGTGAATCTATGACACCGTGACAAGATCTCCTACAAAGCTGAGATTGTGTCTCTAACTTAAACCAGGGGATTCCAATTCAGAAAAGAAACAAGTCACAGCTGACACAAAATGCTGGAGTAACACAGCTGGACAGGCAACATCTCTGGGTAGAGATGCTGTGACATGTGTGTTGGTGCATGTATGATTACTGCGGGGTCTATATGTAGAATGTGTGTAGAGGTGCAGTCTGTGTATGTAACATATGTAAATTTGTATGTTCGTAGATGTGTGTACGAAATCATGGGTCTATATGCATGCTGGGATGCAATTTGTTTGTGTGGTGTGCATATGTGTTTATGTGTAAGTGGTATGTGTGTGCATGCACATGTGTTATTATGTATAGCTGTGTATTTGTGTAAGTGCAAATCTATGTGTGAGTGTCTGTGTTTGTATGTGTATATGTGTATTTGTGTGTGTGTGTGTGTGTGTGTGTGTATGTGCATGCACGTGGTATTGTGTGTGTGTGTGTGTATGTGCATGCACGTGGTATTGTGTGTGTGTGTATCCAGTGTGTCATATGGTGGGTGGCGCAATCGACGTCGCAGCGTCCTCTGCAGTCTGTCTGTCTTTTTTTTCTTTTTTTGTCCCGTTGAGGGTATAGTTTGTAGTAGGTTTTCAGCTGTGTATGTGTGGGGGGCGGTGGGGTGGGTGGGGGACTCTTTTAAATATCTTCCCTGTACGGGGACCCGGCCATTTCCGTTGGGTCTCCGTTGTCGTTGGGGCCCAGCACCGTAGAGCGGCCTCCCACCGGAACGGCCTGGGGGCTCCAGCCACGGAGCCTGCGGACACCATTGTGGGGCTGGCCGGCTTCGGAGCGTGGAGAGCTGTGGTGGTGCACCTCTGTGGCCCGACTTTGGAGCTCGGAGGCTCCAGCCGCAGGCCCGGTGGACGGTGACATCGGGAGCTCGCGGGTACCTGGTGGGAGACTGCTTTTCGGAGCTCCCGCAATGACAACTTCTCCTGCCCGAGTTGCGGGATTGAAAGTGACCTGGAGCGGGGCCTTACATCGCCTGATGCGGCTTTAACGGCCGCAGGACTTGCTAGCGCCCGCTGGGGGCACCAACATCAAGACCCGGAGCAGGGCCTTACATCGCCCCGCGCGGCTTTAAAGGCCGCGGGACGTGCTAGTGCCCGCCAGGGGCTTTAACTTTGACATCGGGAGAAGAATGGAGAGCAGGGGAGAGACAAGACTTTGCCTTCCATCACAGTGAGGAGATTCACTGTGATGAATGTTTGTGTAAATTGTGTTGCTGTGTGTCTTGGTTCTTTTCTTGTATGTCTGCAGAAACCAAATTTTGTTTGAACTTCATTTGAGGTTCAAATGACAAATAAATGGTATTGTATTGTATGATGTTGTATTGTGTATATAGCAGTCATGGTGGCACAGTGGTAAAGTTGCTGCCTTACAGCAAAAATGCAGAGCCAGAGACCCGGGTTCGAACCAGACTACGGATGCTGTCTGTATGGAGTTTGTACGTTCTCCCTGTGATCTGCCTGGGTTTATTCCGAGATCTTCGGTTTCCTCCCACACTCCAAAGACGTACAGGTTTGTAGGTTAATTGGATTGATAAAAATGTGAAATTGTCCAAGTTGGTGATATGCAGAGTACTGCCCTGCCGACTACAAAATTCAGAAGGTTCAGAAGGTGTATATTTGTGTCAGTGCAAATGTGTGTATATCTATGTGTGTGTGTCCATGTATGTGAGCATGCATGTATGTGCATAAATGTGTGCTTTTGTGTGTATCTGTGTATTTGTGTATGTGTGCGGATGTGCATGTGTGCATGTGTATGTGTACATGTACATGTGTGTATCTGTGTGTGTGTGCGTCGGTGTGTGTCCAAGTACAAAAGTCTAACCTATCAGAATTAAACATTTTGCAGAATTGGCTCCAAGACGTTATAATTTCAAGGCTGGTTCACTTGGTCTTGCTTTGAGCTGAGTCACTGGGAGCTACAATCCTGCTGATCCCCACATGGGGGCAGGCTGCATACATGAAGCTGAATGTGAAGGTAAACAAAAGGCTGAGGAAACTCAGCGGGTGCAGCAGCAACTAAGGAGCGAAGGAGATAGGCGACGTTTCGGGTGGAGACCCTTCTTCAGACTGGTTAGGGATCAGGAAAACGAGAGATATAGATGGTGATGTGGAGAGATAAAGAACCATGAATGAAATATGCAAAAAAGTATTGATGATAAAGGAAACAGGCCATTGTAAGCTGTTTGTAGTGTGAAAATGAGAAGCTAGTGCGACGGGTGGGGGAGAGATAGAGAGAGAGGGAATGCCAGGGCCCGAGGGCTGAGGGAGAGGTGGGAAGGGGAGGAGACAGCAAGGGTTAACAGAATTGAGAAAATTCAATGTTTAAGCCCAGAGGATGCAGATTCCCCAAGTGGAATATGAGGTGCTGTTCCTCCAACTTGCGGTGTTGCTCACTCTGGTCGTGGAGGAAGCCCAGGTCTGAGAGGTCAGATATGGAATGGGAGGGGGAGTTGAAGTGCTGAGCCACCGGGAGGTCGGGTTGGTTATTGCGGACCGAGCGGAGATGTTCGGCGAAACGATCGCCAAGCCTCCGCTTGGTCTCACCGATATAGATCAGCTGGCATCTGGAGCAACGGATGCAGTTGATGAGGTTGGAGGAGGTGCAGGTGAACCTCTGTCGGACCTGGAAGGACTGCTTGGGTCCCTGAAAGGAGTGGAGGGGGGAGGTGAAGGGACAAGTGTAGCATCTCTTGCGGTTGCAAGGGAAAGTGCCCAGGGAAGGGGTGGAGCGGGAGGGAAGGGAAGAATTGACAAGGGAGTTGCGGAGGGAGCGGGCTTTGCAGAAGGCAGACAGGAGGGGAGATGGGAAGATGTGGCGTGTGGTGGGGTCACGTTGGAGGTGGCGAAACTGGCGGAGGACTATGTGTTGTATGTGCTGGCTGGTGGGGTGAAAGGTGAGGGCCAGGGGGACTCTGCCCTTGTTGCGAGTGGGGGAATGGGGAGAGAGGACAGGGTTGCGGGGTATGGAGGAGACCCTGGTGCGAGCCTCATCTATAGTGGGGGAGGGGAATCCCCGTTCTCTGAAGAATAAGGACATTTGTGATGACTTGGTGTGGAACACCTCATCCTGGGAGCAGATGCGGCGTAGACGGAGGAATTGGGAATAGGGGATGGAGTCCTTACAGGAAGCAGGGTGGGAGGAAGATTAGTCCAGGTAGCTGTGGGCGTCAGTTAGTTTGTAGTGGATGTCGGTCAGGAGTGTATTACCTGCAATAGAGATGGTGAGGTCAAGGAATGGTAGGGAAATGTCGGAAATGGTCCAAGTGTATTTGAGTGCCGGATGGAAGTTGGTGGTAAAATGGATGAAGTCAGTCAGTTGTGTGTGGGTGCAGGAGATGACATCAAAGCAGTCGTCGATGTAACGGAGGTAGAGGTCGGGGATGGGGCCCTGGTACGCCGAGAACAAGGGTTGTTCGACGTACCCGACAAAGAGGCAAGCGTAGCTGGGGCCCATGCGTGTGCCCATAGCTACGCCTTGTGTTTGGAGGAAATGGGAGGAGTCAAAAGAGAAGTTATTGAGGGTAAGGACCAACTCCGCTAGGTGGAGGAGGGTGTCAGTGGATGGGTGTGGGTTGCTCCTCTGGTCTAGGAAGAACCGGAGGGCTTTGAGACCATCCTGGTGAGGGATGGAGGTGTAGAGTGACTGGATGTCCGTGGTGAAGATGAGAGGATGGGGGCCTGGAGAATGGAATGCGCGGAGCCGACGGAGAGTGTCTGAGGTGTCTTGAACATAGGTGGGGAGGGATTTCACAAAGGGGGATAGGATGGAGTCAAGGTATGTGGAAATGTGTTCGGTGGGGCACGAAAGGTGAAAGGTGAAGCTGAATGGGAAAATGGTTACTGCTCCATCGACCTGGATTCTTGCCTGTTCACCAAGAATGATCCAAATGCACACTCCTGCAAAGGCCATGTGTACTTGGACTTTCAGAAAAAGATAAATAAAATGCTAGTTCATGTAAGAATGCATGGAAGGTCCGGTCATGATCTGCACTGTGATTTGCAAATGATATCCCAATTGGCATAAAACCATGAGTCTGCAGCTCAGCTTGTAGCTGGCAGCCAAACGGTGTTTGAGACTGTGTGGTTCCTATTAGTTTAGTCTAGTTTAATGAATGTCCCCCAGAAACAGAATTTCCAGCTCATGTTCACCATTGGTGCTGGCTGTACGATCACAGAGCTAACCAGAAAGGCAGAAAATAAAAAATAATCAACGTTTGATTTATCAGATGTCAGAACTTTAAAAAGATAGCACAGGCTGCATAATTGTCTTGGCCAACCGCCAACCAGCTGGCTAATTTTTCCAGAAAACAAGAGTACAGCCAGATAGAAATGCACAGAAGTCACAGTCTCCTGCAATAGCCATGAGATTGTGCCTGTTGAACAAGTAGAATTACTTTTCAATGTATTGACTTGCTTTAAACGGCCCTCTGTTCTTTATTTTCAGGTGCGTATTTTGGCGATTAATGGTTTAATTCTATGTTGCATTTCTGTGAGGTGCTATTATGAAGATGCCTTTTTAGATGCCTCGTATTATAAAAATGTTTCTCACTGTTTTGCACTGATGTCAAGGAATTATTATTATTATTATTATTATTAGTCATTATAGCTCACTAAGTCCTTGCCGACACTCTGGAAAACCACCATCCCCATGGCCTTGCTGATTTCCTTCTCTCATACAAATTAAAATCAATGATTCTTCTTGATTCTTTAGACTTGCAGACCTTACAGATGCAGCACGTAAACAGGCCGTTTGGCCCACCCAGTCCATGTTGACCAGTGATCATCCTGTACACTGCACACTGGAGACAATTAAATATTTTACCAAAGCTAATTAACCTACAAACCTGCTTTGGAGTGTGGGAGGAAACCGGAGCACTTGGAGGAAACCCACATGGTTACGGGGAGAACGTACCAACTCCGTACAGACAGTAGTCTGGATCCTTAGTCAGGATCAAACCTGGTTCTCTGGCGCTGCAAGGCAGCGACTCTACCTCTGCGCCACCGTATCGCCCTAAACACCCTAAGGACATAAACGTAAACACCATGGCTGAATGGTCTATTTCAATCTTGCAGCTTCCGGCTGGGTCTGTGATAGGGCAATGCGCAACATCTACAATGGGCAATATAAGAAAAGTTTACGCTGCAAATTCTCCCTGATTAAGTCTGACAGGAACTTGTGATTGTTACAGCGATGATGCTGCATATATACAATGCACTTTGTCAAACAGATCAAAAAATAGAAATAAATGTACTGGGGAAAAATGTTTTCAAGTGCCAGGATTATTACATTCTAAGCAGAATTTGTGTTTGAATGTTAAAACCATCAATTCAGAATCCAACCAGAACTGAGATACTGGCTGTATTGTTCACTAAGATCGTATTTTTATTCTTGATATATTGAAGCTACTTTTTCTTTCATTTTAAACTCAGTTCTTTCCCAGTCAGGGATCTACCTTGGTAAGCACTTTGACAAGACAGATGGTAAAACTTGCTGCCAAGTTAAGTACGGAGATAAGGGGCCCTATAATGTACGGCACTGTCTGCTAAAGAGCAAGAATGGTAAAACAAAATATTCAATGGTGCGTTGGTCTCTGCAGACAGATACTGAATAGCAAGTATTTTGCACAGTGTGCCAAGATAAATTGTAGTTCAGACAAACCTGTGACTGAGTGCTAATCTGAATAGCCCACTAATCATTCTCAAACATCTCGGGTACTGACCTCCCCACCATCAAAGGGACCAACTGGAGGCGCTGCCTCAAAAAGGCAGCCAGCATCATCAGAGATGAAGATTTAACTGCAATAGGAGTCTAAAAACTGTGACCACCAGGCTCAAGAATAGCTTCATCCTAACAACCATCAACTGAAGTTCAACAACTTGAACATGCACAGCACTAACTAAACTATGAACAATGTACTCTCTTTGGTTGAACTAAGGACTTTGGCTTTTTGCACCAGTATTGGGGTTATTCATTTTTTGATTTTTTCCTTTGTTTATGATGTGTTATCTATGACTACTGCGGTTATAGACCTGTCATGCTGCTGCAAGTAAAAATGTAATTGTTCCAATATCAGCACATATGATAATTAAACATTTTGTTTTGTATTCACAGTTTAGTTTAGTTTAGTTCACTTTACTTTAGAGATTCAGCATGGAAACAGGCCCTTTGGCACACCGAGTCTGCGTACCAATCACCCCGTACACTAGCGCCATCCTACACACTAGGGACGATTTACAATCTTCGCCAAAGCCAATTAAGCAACAAACGTGCAATGTTGGAGGAAACCGGAGCACCCGGATTCATGGGGGGAACGTACAAACTCTGTGCAGACAGCTCCCATAGTCAGGATTGAACCCGGGCCTCTGGCACTGTCAGCCAGCAACTCTATCTCTGTGCCACCATGCTGACCCTGAGGAGGGAATCCAAATACTAAAAGCCAGGTATTTCAGAATAAGAGGTCCATTGAAGATGAAGACAAGGATGAATTTATTTTCTGCGTATGATGAATCTTTGGAATTCTCTACCCCAGACAGTTTTTCTCAAAAGATACAGCATTGAAATAGGCCCTTCGGCCCACCAAGTCATTGCTGACCATCAATCACACGTTCACACTAGTTTTATGTCATCCCACTTTCTTTCTGCACATTAGGGGCAATTTACAGAGGCCAATGGACTTACAAACCAGCACATCTTGGAAGGAAATATTGGGAAGAAAGTCAATGGAAACTCACACCGTCAACATGAGAACGTGCAAAGTCCACACCAGTCAGGATCAAAACCAGGTCTCTGGGGCAGTGAGGTAGCAGCTCTACCAGCTGCGCCACTGTACCGCCCTAAAGGTTACCGGTCTCGGAGTCTCAAGGCCATAATATATAAGGAATTGAAAACAGGATAGTAGAAGCGGCACTATTCGACTAACCTACCATGCGGAACCCAGCCCCTGGCATTGCAATAGTTGGTAAATTTTACTTGGATGTCTCTACTGGTTTCACTGCAGATGTAGAAGCTTCCTCTGAACCTAGGAGAATACCACTGTTTATAAGTGTCTGTGCATCTGTGTTGCTCATGGCTCCAATAGGAAGGTACTCTGTGATAGGCAACTTGCAATAGTGTAAAATAGACAGTAACATACGACTGACGCAAAATGCTGGAGTAACTCAGCGGGTCAGGCAGCATTTCTGGAGAAAAGCAATAGGTGACGTTGCGGGTCGAGACCCATCTTCAGACTGAGAGTCAGGGGAAAGGGACGCAACAGATATAGACGATGATATAGAGAGATATAGAATGAATGTATGAAAAATATGCAAAAAAGTTGCTGAGTCGGAGAGCAGGAGGAATCGATGAGAGTAGCAGTGAAGTTGCAGAATGTTCGTTGGAGACAGGAGGAAAACTTCTTCAAAGTAGGCATACCTTGAGGAGGTTTCGCAGTGGAGTAGATGAAATGTGTAGGAAGGAACTGCAGATGCTTGTGTCAACCAAAGATAGACACAAAAAGCTGGAGTAACTCAGCGGGTCAGACTGTATCACTGGAGAAAAGGAATAGGTGGCGTTTCAGGTTGAGATCTTTCTTGGAAATAGGTTTAAGCTGAGAGCGAAAGATTAACTGGGAACCTAAGGGGGCAACATTGAACACAAAGGGTGGTGGATGTATGGAACGAGCTGCCAGTGGAGGTAGTTGAGGCAGATAATATAACAGCATGTAAAAGATTCTTGAACAGGCACATGGTTAGGAAAGATTTACTGGGATATGGGACCAACAGCAGACCGTGCAAACTCCACGGAGGTCAGGGTCGAAACTAGGTCTCTGGCACTGAGAGGCAGTAGCTCTACCAACTACGCCACCGTTGTAGAGGCTGTGATGGAAAATAGCCAAGACTAGGGGACTTTGGAGAAGGAGGGGGGGTCACATTATGAGGAAAAGCCCATTTAATGGAGTTTGAAACATGGATATGTCCTGCTATAATCTATTTGAATTGTATGGCAGACAGAAACTGGTCCTTCGGCCTAACTTTTCCATGCTGACTGAGATGCACATTTCAGTCTGAAGAAGGGTCTCGACCCGAAACGTTGCCTATTTTGTTCGCTCCATAGATGTTGCCTCACCCGCTGAGTATCTCCAGCATTTTTGACTACCTTCGATTTTCCAGCATCTGCAGTTCCTTCTTATGCACATTTTACGCTAGTTTCATTTGCTTATGTTTGGACCATATCCCTCTAAACCTTTCCTATCCAAATACTCCTGCTCCTATTTATCTTAAGGGCCTGTCCCACTTGGGCGTCATTTGCGCGACATCATTAATGCATCACGACTGACGTGGTGCGTGGTGACGTAAGGGCCTGTCTCACTTAGGCATCATTTGCGTGAAGATTTTGTACATCCCAAAATCCTGGGGCGCCGCGCACGACCGCACATCACTGCTTACGTCACCACGCACCATGCGCCGTAATGCGCACCATGCGTGCGTCGTGTGCCGTAACGCGTAAATGATGTCACGTAAATAACACGCAAATTACGCCCAAGTGGGACAGGCCCTGTAGGCAGTGATGCGTGGTCGTGCGCGGCGCCCCAGGATTTTGTGATGTACAAAATCTTTGCGCGCCATCTGCGTGATGCGCAAATGGCGCCCAAGTGGGACAGGCACTTTAATAATCTGACCAGCTGCATTTCAGTGCAGTTAAGATCAAAGTAACCAGCTCTGTGCAAACAGTCCTTGTGTCCACACTGTGTATTAAAACCATTTTGTAAATTTGTGCGCTCTGGTTACTGATTTCCACCAATGAAAGTAATTCTTCACCCTTCCTCCCCTCCCTCCCCCCTTCTCCCCCACCCCATCTCCTCCTCCCTCCCCTTCCACTTCCCTTAATTACCCAGAATGTTGTATTTAATTAACTCATGATTTAATTTGCATTATAATATTTAAATAAGATTTATATATTGAATGTCCTGCCAATATAATAAATGGCCATACATTTAAATCAATAAACCATATATGGTATGTTTCAATTTTTTTATAGCAGTCCTGATAAATAGCCAGTTAGATCATGTTATGTTTTATGGCATAAAATATTACAACATTACTTCCTCTTTTATAGCAGTGATTACACTTTAAAAGTGCTTCATTGACTGTAAAATGCTTTGGGATGTCCCGAGGTTGTGGAGTGTGCCAACAGCAATGAACTTCTTATTACGGAGTGTTATCTGTAAAGTTATGTACTCAGACTCTCCAAATCACCAGGGATTCTTCCTCTGTTTCCATCTTCAGAAACCAGCCCTAATGATCAGACTTTGTATTCCTGCTGCAACTCCGCAGCGGATCAAAGGGGCTCTTCCAGCCATGAGGTGAGCAGAAACCCATTTTGCAAGTGGTCCATCAGGGAGGATTTGTGAGAACCAGACTGAGGTACTAAAAGTGTTTCCACTCCATCATCAAAGAAAGAGGGATGATGATAGACATTTCAACTTTCCTAACAGTGGAGTTTTCACCTTCCCCAAAAGTAGGGGTTTCAACTTCCCCAATATGTGGGGTTTCAACTTGATTACTTGTTGCGGTTTCAACCCCAATATTCATGGTTTCAACTTTCATAAGTTCACAAACTCACAATTTATAGGAATAGAATTAGGCCATTCGGCCCATCGAGTCTACTCCGTCATTCAATCATGACTAATGTCCACCTCCTAATCCCATTTTCCTGCCTTCTTCCCATAACCCATGACACCCATTCTAATCAAGAATTTGTCTATCTCTGCCTTAAAAATATCAACTGACTTGACCTCCACAGCCCTCTGTGGCAATGAGTTCCACAGATTAACTACCCTCTGACTAAAGAAGTTCCTCATCACCTCATTTCTCTCCCCAGAGTAGGGGTTTCAACTTCTCCTTTTCTCCAGAAATGCTGCACTTGTCCCACTTGCCTGTGCGTCGTCCATATTCATCCAAAACTGTCCGATCCATGTACCTGTCTAACTGTTTCTTAAACGATGGGATAGTCCAAGCCTCAACTACCTCCTCTGGCAGCTTGTTTCATACCCCCACCACCCTTTGTGTGAAAAAGTTACCCCTCGGATTCCTATTAAATCTTTTCCCCTTCACCATGAACCTATGTCCTCTGGTCCTCGATTCCCTTACTGTGGGCAAGAGACTCTGTGCATCTACCCGATATATTTCTCTCATGATTTTGTACACCTCTATAAGATCCCCCCTCATCCTCCTGCGCTCCATGGAATAGAGACCCACCCTACTCAACCTCGCCCTATAGCTTACAAACTCTAGTCCTGGCAACAACCTTTAAAGCTTGAACCCTTTAAAGCTTGAGAATATTTTTCCTATAACATGGTGCCCAGAACTGAACACAATATTCTAAATGCGGTCTCACCAACGTCTTATACAACTGCAACATGACCTCCCAACTTCTATACTCAATATTCTGACTGATGAAGGCCAAAGTGTCAAACCCTTTTTGACCACCTTATCTACCAGCGACTCGACCTTCAAGGATCCATGCACCTGTGCTCCTAGATCCCTCCGCTCTTCAACATTACCCAGAAGACTACCATTTACTGTGTAGGTCCTACCCTTGTTCGACGTCCCAAAATGCAACACCTCACACTTTTCTGTATTAAATTCCATCAACTATTCCTCCGCCCACCTGGCCAATCGATCCAGATCCTGCTGCAATCTTTCATAACCATTTTCACTATCTGCAAAACCACTCGCTTTTGTATCATCAGCAAACTTGCTAATCTTGCCCTGTATGTTCCCATCCAAATCATTTAAATCCCAGCACTGAACCCTGAGGCACTTCACTAGTCACAGGCCTCCAGTCCGAGAAGCAGCTTTTCACCATCACCATCACCCTCTGCTTCCATCGATGGAGCCAATTTGCTATCCATTCAGCTATCTCTCCTTGGATCCCATGTGATCTAACCTTCCAGAGCGGCTTACCATGCGGAACCTCGTCGGATGCCTTACTGAAATCCATGTACACAACATCTACAGCTCTGCCCTCATCGACCGTTTTGGTCACGTCTTCAAAAAAATCAATCTGATTTGTGGGACACGACCTCCCATGTGCAAAACCATGCTGACTATCCCTAATCAGTCCTTGCCCGTCCAAATGCCTGTATATCCTATTCCTCAGAATACTGTCTAGTAACTTTCCAACTACAGATGTTAAGCTCACCGGCCTATTGTTCCTAGCATTTTCCCTGCAGCCTTTCTTGAAAAGAGGCACAACATTTGCCACCCTCCAGTCTTCCGGCACCATTCCTGTATTTAAGAATGACTCGTAAATTTTAACCAGGGCTCCCGCAATTTCCTCTCTGGTTTCCCGCAATGTCCTCGGATATATCTGATCAGACCCTGGAGATTTGTCTACTTTAATTTACGACAGTACCTTCAGTACCTCTACAACAGTAACACTGACTGCTCTTGACACTTCCATTAACTGCCCCAAGTTTCTCCATCCTACTGTCTTTCTCCTGGATAAATACAGAGGAGAAATACTAATTTAGGACCTTGCCCATCTCCTGTGGCTCTACACAGAGGTGATCGCTTTGATTCCTGAGAGGTCCCACTCTCTCTCTAGTTACCCTTCTCCCCCTTTCTTGTTTCTCAGGTCCATCCATATAGCCTCACTAGACGAACCATCTGTAATGTCACCTCTGATAACTGCCGTGACATCCTCCTTAATCAACAATGCCACTCCCCCTCTTCTTTTACCCTCACCCCTGTCTCTCCTGAAGCTCCTGTACCCTGGAACATTGAGCTGCCAGTCCAGCCCCTCTTAACCAGGTTTCCATAATGGCCACAACGTCCCAGTCGCTTGTGCCTATCCATGCCCTAGGATCATCTGCCTTGCCCGTCAGGCCCCTTACATTAAAATATGTGCAGTTTAAACCAACCCTCCTTCCTCGCTCTCCGCCTTTCACCTGCTCATTCTGTCCACTAATCATTCCCACACGACCCTCCATACCAACGTCTATCCTCTCGCGTGCCTCTGTCCTGCACAAGATCCCAACACCCTGCTAATCTAGTTTAAACGCTCCCGTGTAGCATAAGCGAACCTTCCCGCTAGGATGTTGGTCCCCCTCCAGTTTAGGTGCAACCTGTCCCTTTTATACAGGTCGCCTTTGCCCCAGAAGAGATCCCAATGATCCAGAAATCTAAATCCCTGCCCCCTGCACCAACTCCTCAGCCACACATTAATTTCCCCTATCTTCCCATTCTTATCTTCACTAGCATGAGATACTGGAAGCAATCCCTGAGATCATTACCCTGGAGGTGTTGCTTTTCAATCTTTTACCCAATTCTGTAAACTCGTGTTGCAGAACCTCCTTCCTCTTCCTACCTATATCGTTTATGCCAACATATACACCAATACCTGGCTGCTCCCGCTCACTCTTGAGGATGCCATAACATCACTCCTCAGTCTCCTGTACTTGCACAAATAACTCCCCAAGGCTTGATCAGATGTCTCCAGCCACCATGGGAGACAAGGGTGAAGATTTCTGGAGCTCTGATAGAAGTCTTCTCTGGCCAGAGAAGAGATGCAGGCCAAACACAGGCATGTGGGACTAGAGTAGCTGGGATATGTTGGCCGGTGTGGGCAAGTTGGGCCGAAGGCTCTGTTTCCACACTCTATGACTATAATTCCAAACCCACCAGTCTATGTGCCCCCTCTTCCCCTCCTGCCCAGAAATGGAAGCTGTATCTTGCTCAGAGAATGTTAGAGATAATGGAAGGTTAAACTGAACACAGGAGAAAGCAACGCATCAATGCTGCACTTTCCACAACATAGCAGTGACTCCATTTCAAAACTAATTAATTGCCTGTGAAACCAATGGGACTTCCTGAGGTTGTGGAGGGCAGCAACTAAACGGAACTCAATCTTCTCTTCTCACTTGATGTGCGATCTTTGCTGACCTGTTTGCTTCTGCCAATATCATTCACCTGGCAGCAAACTAATTACCTGACACGATCGAGGAAGAGATGACAACCCAAAGAGCTGCCAACAGGTTAATTGGCGAGTTACCTCTGGTGTAGGTTAGTGGCTGATAGGTTTGTCAGAGGGAGTGAGGTGGCAGGGCATGGGTAAACTAGGAAGCGGGGAGGGGGGGGGGATGGGACTGATGGAATTACTCAGTTGGGAGTGCCTTGGATCTGACACGTTCCACACTGTAGTTACAGCTGGCTAAAATATCAATTGTTTCCAAGACTGCACACAGAGAAAGAAGGGAGAAAGAGATAGAGAGAGGGGGGGATAGTGAGAGTGGGGGAAGGGAGAGCAGGGGGGGGGGGGGGGAAGGGAGAGAGAGAGAGAGAGAGAGAGAGAGAGAGAGAGAGAGAGAGAGAGAGAGAGAGAGAGGGGGGTGGGATGTAGGAGAAGGTGGGAAAAGGAGAGGGTGAGGGAAAATGGGGGGAGGGATGGAGGGAGAGAGAGAATAGATAGAGAGAGAAAATCTAGTAACATTATTCTTAATTTTCAGGATCTAGAACAAATCTGTACGTTGCCATCCCGACCCTTCTGTTTGCCTTATGAACCATTTAAGATGCCAATGTTCTAGCAAGTGTAACGACAATCTTTGCTGGTGATGAAAGTGATCTCCAAAACACTCTCTGTGCAACAAAAATACTTGACACTATCATCATGATGAAGTGAGACAACATGAGGGAAGAAGATAGAACAGTTCCTTTGCCCAACCATGTCTGTGCTGAACGATGTCAGGTTAAACTAATCTCTCTGTCTGCATGGGATTCACATTCTTCCATTCCCTACATATAGTCATAATCGTAGAGTCACACAGTCATACAGTATGGAAACAGGCCCTTTGGCCCAACCTGCCAGCACTGACCAACATGTTCCATGTATCAATGTGACTATCCAACGGATTCTTAAACGCTACTATCGTATCTGCTTCCACCACCGCCCCTAACAGAACATTCCGGGCACCCACAACTTGTGCTGCCCATGTTTGCCGAACTTTTGCAGTAGAGGGTAATTAAGCATTTGTCGTCCTTAATCCTCGAAATGAACAGAGTGGATCATACCAATGATGCTTGATGTATCAGAGGGCCTGCTTACAAATAGCTTCCATTCAAACTGATTGCCATGGTAACCTTCTCGTCCTAAATCCTTGATGGACTAGGCAACATTACCATTTGCAGAAATACTAGCCACTCCATCGCAGCAGCCTAAGATGGATGGACTAATTTGTCCAACATAAATAATAATGAATTGAATGGTAGGGGAGCGGAGAAACAGGATGGAAAGTGGAACAGATGCTGCTAAGTGTTTTGTAGTGGTGATGCTGAACATTACTATGATGTGTAGAGTATATCATGGCCAAATGTGAATGAGGCAGAACGGCCAAAAGATCAAAGTATCAGAGATTTCATATGAATATGTAGCTGTTTAGAAGGGTCATTAAGGTCATAAGGAATAGGAGTAGAATTAGGCCATTCGGCCCATCAAGTCTACAGCATTCAATTATGGCTGATCTATCCCTGCCTCCTAATTCCATTCTCCTGCCTTCTCCCCACAACCCCTGACACCTGTACCAATCTATCTATCTCTGCCTTAAAAATTAGGATGAGGGGGACCTCATTGAAAATTACCGGATGGTGAAAAGCTGGGACAGAGTGGATGTTGACTGAATATTTCCACCAGTGAGAGAGTCTGGGGCCAGAGGCCATAGCCTCAGAATAAGGCTATGTACATTTAAAAAGGACATGAGGAGGAATTTCTTCAGTTGGAGGGTGGAGAATTTGTGGAATTAATTGCCACAGAAGGCTTTGGAGGCCAAGTAAATGAATATTTTTAAGGTGGAGATTGATAGATTCTCGATTAGCATGGGTGTTAGGGGTGATGGTGAAAAGGCAGGAGAATGGGGTTGAGAGGGGAAGATAGATCAGCCATGAAACTAATGACGGAGCAGATTTGATGGGCTGAATGGCCTAATTCTGTTACTGTAACTTATGAATATTAACAGTCTCCATCATGGACTAGTCATGTAGAGTCATAGTGTGTGGAAATAGGCCCTTCGGCCCAACTTGCCCACACTGACCAACATGTCCCATTTATGCTAGTCCCACTATCTGCTTTTGACCCCATATTTCTCTAAACCTATTCTATCTATGTACCTGTCTAAATGTTTCTTAAACATTGTGATAGTACCTGCCTCAACTACCTCCTCCAGCTGCTGGTTCCATACTACCTCTGTGTGGAAAAGGTTATCTCTCAGGTTCCTATTACATTTTTCCCCTCTCACCTTAAACCTCTGATCTCTGGTTCTCGATTCCTCTGCTCTTGGTTACTTGAAGTATTTTCCAGGAGAAGGTAAGATAACATATCGAAGCAGGAGATGGCCGTTCATCCCCTTGTGCCTGCCCCCACCATTCTAGAAGATCATGGGTGATTTTGTGTCAACCTTCCTGAATGAACCCCGTATCCCCTTCATGCCAATAATATCCATCAATCTCTGACTGTGTGAAATAAAAACAAAGAACTGCAGATGCTAGTTTACAATGAAAAGACAAAAAGGTGCTGGAGGAACTCAAGTGGTGGACTGCATGGTGGCACGGTGGCGCTGTGGTAGAGCTGCTGCCTTAAGGGCCTGTCCTACCAGCATCCGACTCCATGCTATGAGCACGATCAAACTAGAAGCGGGGGCCGCGCGGAGGTCCGGTGATCCCCTGTACAGGGCCGTTCCCACCAGCATGCGCCTGCATGCGGCAAGCGCGACCAAACTGGCAGCGAGGGCCTCGCGGAGGTCGGTTGAGTGGCGCAACGCGGTGCAAAGTGAGGCGAACTTGGAGCGAAGTCTTAAGGTAAATTCGCCAGGACAGAGAGGGACACACAGAGAGGGGCACAGAGGCACACACACAGAGGGCCACGGAGCCACACACATAGAGGGTCACGGAGGCACCTACAGATAGGTTCACGGAGACACGATGTCGAGGCAGTGTGTAATGCGTCGAGGCAACTGCGAGCCGACAAGCCGTTGCCGCGCGGAAATTTTGAACATAGTCAGTTTCTCGGAGCCCCGCGCGATGTCGGGACGAACTCTGCACAATTCCGCACGGCTCCGGCGATCGAAGTGGGACCGGCCCCGCGACGCCGGACGGCTCAAGCGACCACGTTAGGTCGCGCTCATTACATGGAGTTGCATGCTTGTAGGACAGGCCCTTTACAGCGCCAGAGACCCAGGTTTGATCCTGACTGCGGGTGCTGGCTGTACGGAGTTTGCATGTTCCCTTCGTGACCTGCGTGGGTTTTCTCCGGGTGCTCATGTTTCCTCCCACACTCCAAAGATGTACGGGTTTGTAGGTTAATTGGCTTTGATAAAGTTGTAAATTATCGCTAGTGTGTGTAGGATGGTATTATTGTATGGGGATTGCTGGTCGGCATGACAGGGTGGGCCGAAGGGCCTGTTTCCATGCTGAATCTCTAAACACTATTGGTACGGCACTATTGAAATATTTCAATTTTGAGAATGAATGATGTGTTTTCACAAAGTTTTTGTATTGCATGTATTTTTTCTTCTCTATAAAGTTTTTTTTTTAAAGAAACATACTTTTTAATCCTCACTCCAATTCAACATTTCAGGCAAAGTCAAAGTGTGAAGTCAAAATCCCATCTAATTGGCTGAGGTTAACTTGAGCAGCTCATAAGAACACGAGCAAAATCAATCAGGGCAAACCAACCCGCCACTTTAGATTTTAGACTTTAGAGACACAGCATGGAAAATTGCCCTTCAGTCCACTGAGTCCACGCCGACCAGTGATCCCCGTAGCTATTTGACACACTAGGGACAATTTAAATGTTTTACCAAAGCCAATTAACCTACAAATCTGCACGTCTTTGGAGTGTGGGAGGAAACCGAAGCATCGGGTGAAAATCCACATGGTCACAGGGGAAGGACAGCACCCATAGTCCGGATTGAACTTGGGTCCGTGGCGCTGTGAGGCAGCAACTCTACCGCTGCGCCAGTGTGGTATCAGGCTGCTGATCATTGATGTGTTCACGGACTTCACTGCACCATTTATCTACAGTTTCTCATGAATCACCTGTACGGCAGATATCAAAACACCTGCTACATTGGGCAAGATACATTGAGGAATCAGCCAAGGAGAAGGTATATGAATGTACTATGGAACTGCTAGATCCACCTAATAGGGCAAAGTTTTGCTCAAGAGAGGTTGATGCTATTAGTCTCATCCTACATTGGCTCAAACTACAACCTCTAGAATAACTAGGAAGGAACTGCAGAAGCTTGTTTACACTGAAGATAGACTGAAAATGCTGGCGTAACTCAACAGGTCAGGCAGCATCTCTGGAGAAAAATAATAGATGATGTTTCGGGTCAAGACCCTTTTTCAGACAGAGAGTCAGGGGAGAGGGAAACTAGATGGATGAAAAGGTTCAGAACAAATCAGAGCCTGCACAAGGAAAAGTGGAGCCCACAATGGTCCATTGTTGGCTGTGGAAGAGGTGATAGCGAAGGGATGACATGGATGAAAACAGTGGAACTAGCAAGACATCTATTCCTTTCCTCCAGTGATGCTGCCTGACTCGCTGAGTTACTCTGGCATTTATTGTGTGTATCTTCCAACCTCCATAAATCAGGCTCAGGTCTAACACTGCAACTTAAACCTGTGGCTCTCTACTCCAGTAGGTTGATTATAAGATGTTTTTGCTCCATGGGTTGGGTTACCTCCCCGGATAGTCTTTGGATAACCACAAATTACAGTGGCAACCGCTAGTAGCAGCTGACAGCAAACTCATCACCACGGGCGACTCAGTGGTGCAGTTGCTGCCTTACAACACCAGAAACCCTGGTTCGAACCTGACTGTGGCTGCTGTCTGTACAGAGCTAATATGTGGGTATTCTCAGAGTGCTACTGTTTCCTAATACATTCTAAATAAGTTTGTTCCTTAATTGGCTTCTGCAAAAAATGTCCCTGGTGTGTAGGATAGAACTAGTGTGCAACACAGTGTGGGATGTGGTGCAGAAATAGGCCCATCTGCATACCGAGTCCATGCTGACCAATAATCGGTTGGGTGATAGCCGAATATTGGTCAGCATAGACTCAGTAAGACAAAGTGCCTATTTCTGCACTCTACTGTATCTCTAAACCTAACCTAACCAAACCAAACCAGTGTGATCATAAAACTTAAAGAATCCCCCTTGGGTGAGCTGTCCATGGTTCTGAATCTTCCTGGTAAATGCCTAAAGTTTGTTTGGATAACCCAAACAAACTTTACAAGTTTACCAGGAAGATTCAGAACATGTGTATTGAGGTACAGTGAAAAGATTTGATCTGCATGCTATCCAATCAGATCAGATAATACTCTACATAAATACAATTAAGTCAAACCCAAGTACAATAGGTACAACAAAGGGGAAGATACAGAGTGCAGAATATAGTTCTCAGCATTACAGCGCACCAGTTCTGTCGACAAAGTCCAATGTTTGCAATGAGGTGGAGGTTAATCGGACAGTACACAAGCTTTAGAAGGACTGTTCAGAAGTTTGATACCAGAGGGGAAGAAGCTGTTCCTGAGTCTGGTGGTGCGTGCTTTCAAGCTTCTGTATTGTCTTTCTGATAGGATCAGAAGGAATGACCGGTGTAGGACGTCTTTGATTTTATTGCCTGCTTTTATAGCCAATATAATCATATGGAGCCAGTATAGGTCTAGATGGTGGGGTAGTCTTGTCTGTGTAATGGACTGAGTGACATCTACAACTCTCCACAATTTATATGACTGAGCAGAGCTGTTCCCAAACAAAGCTGTGATGTAAGCTGACACTGTGCTTTCTACAGTGCATCTGTAAAAGCTTGTAAGAGCAAAACATTATACTGACAAATATCAATGTAGGCAACACTTACGTAAAACACTTAGGTAAAACACCTAAAGAGCAGTTCTGAGCTACTATCTACTTTATTGGAGACCCTCGGACTATCTTTAATCAGAATTTAGTGGACTTTATCTTGCACTAAACATTATTCCCTTTATCATGTATCTGTGCACTATGGACGGCTCGAATGTAATCATGTCTAGTCTTTCCGCTGACTGGGTAGCACACAACAACAGCTTTTCACTGTACCTCTGTACACGTGACAATAAACTAAACTAAACTAAATTGGACAACTCAATAAAAAGGCACGCACTCATCTCTCCTTTCAGACACAAACCTGGGAATAAATCGAGATCATTTTAGCCAAAGAGCTCAACACAGGAAAGGAAACATCTGCATCCTATATCTTAATAAAACCCTGTCAGTGTAATGTTTTGTTTTTAATTTAAACAAATGGCAAGCACCACTTAATAATTTAGAAACTCTTTGCACATTAATTTTGATGAAGGCTTGTGATAAACACTGTTCAATTGATAAAATAGTTTCATTTTGTCAAAACAGTGCATGTATAGTTTAATTAACTTAACAGTCAGAATTAATTTGCTGTGACGTTAGTTTTCAAAATGTCTGTTATCCGATGACAATATATCAAATAATTTAATCCCATGTTTACTTTAGTTTATTGTCACTTGTACCGAGGTACAGTGAAAAACATTTTGTTATTTTGTTGCATGTTATCCAGGCAGCAGAAAGACTACACATGAGGCCACACAGAGAGTACAGATAGGTGATAAAAGAAACAACATTATAAGCACAAGCTAAAGTCCGGTAAAGTCCAATTAAACATAGTCCGAGGATCTTCAATGGTGCCAGTTTTAACCATGTCTCTGTGACAGGAAACCGGGGGGGGGGGGGGGGGTGAGGGGATGAAAAGTGAATAATTCATTTTTCCTGCTTTGGACTCATCTGCTACTGCCATTTCTGGTGTTTATCTGAATATGGATAGAGTCAAGAGTCATAGAATCATACAGCGTGGAGGCAGGCCTGACTTGCCCACACTGGCCAACATGTCCATCTACACTAGTCCCACCTGCCTGCTTTTGGCTCACATCCTTCTAAGCCTGTCCTATTAATGTACCTATCTAAATGTTTCTTATTGTCAACAACCTCCTCTGGCAGCTTGTTCCACCACTCTGTGTGAAAAGGTTACCCATTAGGTTCCTATTAAATCTTCCCCCCTCACATGAAGCCTATGTCCTCTGGTTCTTGATTCCCCTACTCTAGGCAAGATACTCTGAGCGTCCACCCAATCTATGCCTCTCATAATTTTGTACTCCTCTATAAGATCACCCCTTCTGCACTCCAAGGAATAGAGTCCCAGCCTGCTCAATCTTTCCCTATAGCTCAGGCCCTCGAATCCTGGCAACATCCTCGTAAATCTTCTCTGCACCCTTTTCAGCATGACAACATCTTCCCTATAACATGGTGCCCAAAACTGAAGACTGTACTCTAAATGTGACCTCAACAACATCCTATAGAACTGCAACATGACCTCCCAACTTCTATACTCAATGCTTTGACTGATGAAAGTCATTGTGCCAAAAGCCTTTTTGACCACCCTATCTACCTGTGATGCCACTTTCAATGAACTATGTACCTGTATTGCTAAATCCCTCTACTCTACTACATTACCCAGAGCTCTGCCCATGTTAGTGCTCCCAAAATGCAACACCTCACATTTTTCTGTATTAAATTGCATCCATTTGTCAGCCCACCTGCCAAACTGAACAAGAACCTGCTGCAATTTTTGACAACCCATCTTCACTATCCACAAACTTGCAAACCATGCCATGAATGTTCTCGTCCAAATCATTGATATTTCAAATCCAAAGCATTGACCATGATGTAACTCAGGGACCTATGATGTTTGCAGATGCTGGTTTACACAAAAAGACACAAAGTGCTCGAGTAACTTAGTGGGTCACACAATGAGGCGCTGCCGGATCAATTGAGTTACTGCAGTACTTTGTGTCCTTTTGTGTAAACCAACATCTGCTGTTCCTTGTTTCTGCATTTTGACTGCTCGACTGCAAAATCTCCTCAAGGGGTGCCTACTTTGTCCTCCCTCCAACAGGAGTTCTGTGAGACCCTCAAGGGGGCACAGTGGTGCAGTTGCTGCCCTACAGTGCCAGAAAGCCGGGTTCAATTCGCTGTTGGCATATCAAGGCTGGCAGGTCATCCTGAGGTCGTCTGTTCTGGTTTTTTGTCACCAGTTTTTCACCTCCCTCCACCTCAATCTTTCAGTCTGAAGATAGGTGACATTTAGGGTCAGAACCTATTCCTTTTTTCCAGAGATGCTACCTGATCTTCTGAGTTCCTCTAGCATTTTGTGTCTTTTTAAAGTTTATAAAGTTCCCTTCTTCCCATATCTCTTTCCTGCTTCAAATTTTCACCTGCGCTTCTCTCCTTATCTGACATTCATTTTTTCCCCTTTTCACCTCTGGTCTTTGTCACTTACTCCACCCACCAGTATCCACCTATCACTTGCCAGGCTAAGTCCTCCTCCCACCGCTCTTTTACAGCTTTCTCTGCCCACTACTTCAATCAGTCTGAAGACGTATCCAGACCCAAAATATCATTTGTCCATTCCCTCCACAGATGCTGCCTGTCCTGGTGAGTTTTTCCAGCACTTTGTGTTTTCTTTCGAGATTACAGCACCTGCATTATCTTATTTCACCAGGGTTTATTTTGCTTGATGTTACTCTTTGGAGTCGGAAGAATGGGAAGTGCTGTGGAAAGGCCTTGGGGAAACCTATGCAGTCATGTACATGGTATGAAAAAACTCATCTCTCACATCCTTCTCCATGAAAATTAAAATTCCTTGTGGGCGCAGAATTGGAAATTTTGCACATAGAGGTACAAGGGCTTGAGATGATGCTTCTCAATCCAAGCCAATGGATTGGGTTGAATCAAAGTTTCAAATTTCAGAAGCAAGAACAAAGGTGGTTAATAATCTATCAATAAAATGTTGCGTGCTTGCTTTGGAGTGTGTACGTGACCCGGGATATGTTTATCAATCAATTCAAGGATCAGCCAGGGATCGATACAGAGCAACAGATAATTTCCTGTGTTAGAACTGTGAATATAGAAAATGTGTCAGCTGAAATATTGGCAACTATCGAGTGATGGGTTCAATCAACCTTTCCCTTGAGAACTGTTCGGCAATTATAAATGGTGCTTGAATTTTTATCATAACTTGCACGTATTTCTGCTTTAGTTGGTGTTTTTGTTGTTGATCTGACCAGTGCGGCTTGATGGCGGAATTGTTCTCAGTTGAATTCAGCGACAAAGGTCTTAAGTAAGAGGAAAAATTGACAATTTTAAATCTGATTATTTTTGAGTTGTCATTTCTTGAGTTCTTCTTCTGGTGTCAAGGTTTCAGCAACGTTTCTGGCCTCCATTTCACACATTAGTCATATCTGTTATTTGCTTTATTTCACTCTTTCTCTCCCTCTCCTTTCCCCCCTCTCCTCTCCCACACTTAGCCTCTCTCTCTCTCTCTCTCTCTCTCTCTCTCTCTCTCTCTCTCTCTCTCTCTCTCTCTCTCTCTCTTTCTCAGAGACAGACGCACACGCTCTCAAACACACACTTACTCTCTCTCACACTTATTTTCTCTCTCTCTTACACACACACACTCACTCTTACACTCACTCTTACACACACTCACCTCTCAAGTACTCACTCTCTCCTTTCTCACTTCTCTTTCTTCTCTCCCCTACTTTTTTCTCCCCCTAGTTCTATCCCTCTTTCCTTCTCCTTCCCTCTCTCCTCTCCTACTTACCTCTTTCTCCTCCTCACTCTCTTTCTCCCTCATTCATCTCTCTTTCCCTATCTGTCTCTTTCTCTCACACACACATACACACACATATATTCTCTCTCTCCCTCCCTCTCTTTCTTTCTCTGCTCCCACTCTCCCCATTGATCTGGCCTTGACCCTGATCTCTATGTCCTTATGTCCTCCCTCCATGGGAAAACAAGCACCATGGGAAAAGGGTACTGACTATCTACCCTGTCTATGCCTCTCATGATTTTATATACTTCTATCAGGTCTCCCCTCAACCCCCGATGTTCCAGAGAACACAACCCAAGTGCATCCAATCACTCGCTATAGCTGAAGACCTCTAATCTATGCAGCACTCTTGAAAACGTAGTTTAATTTTTAATTGATATGCATACTGGGACCTTTATCCTCTGCCAACTGGACATGATGTTAAACTTCAGAGAACCAGACTTTCCAGTCTGCATAGGAGCCGGCATATTCTGCATCAGGAGAACTCAGAATGAACACTCCCTTATAAAGATTCAGACTCTATGCGGTGGCGTGGCCAGTTTGACTCGTCTTCAATTTGCATGCAAAATAGATTGCAGGAGAAAAACACCAAGCCAAGATAGAAAGACAGATTGCTTCTTCTGAACTGTGGCAGTCAGCAAGAGCCAACAGCAACGGCACTGAGATACATCCTTTCCTGCAGCAGGTACTGGCTGATTAATCTTGGCTGTCCCTGCAGAACTATTACTGAGCCTCAAGCTGGGAGATGGTGAAGACTCTGCCTCTGACTGAATATAGATATTATGGCCCTTCAAAATATCCTGTGGGCATATTTCAGGAGCTAGTTAGTTGCAGCAGAGGACATTAAATGCGTATTTTGGCACAGCGGTAGAGTTTCTACGTTACAGCGCCAGAGACCTGGGTTCGATCCTGACTCCAGGTGCTGTCTGTACTTTCTACCCATGAGCTGTGTGGGTTTTCTTCGGGTGCTCCAGTTTCCTTCCACACTCCAAAGACGTGCAGGTTTGTAGGCTTAGTAAAATTGTAAATTGTTCCTGGTATGTGTAGGATAGCATCAGTGTGCAGGGATCGCTGGTCGGCACAGACTCGCTGCGCCCTAAGGGCCTGTTTTCACATTGTGTCTCCAAACTAAACTGAACAAAACTAAAAGTAAACTAAACTAAAAGCTAGGAAGGCAGAGGGTCAGGACGTGTCCCGACAGGTCCCAACCCATCCTTTTTCTCCAGAGATGCTACCTGACCCGCTGAGTTACTCCAGCACTTTGTGTATCTCTTTGGTATAAACCAGTATCTGCAGTCCTTTGTTTCTACAGAGTGGATAAAGGTTCGGCTGTAGTTTTTATCAGGATGGAGACTGTTTACACTGTTGATCTTTTCTTGTCTGTTTATAGCTGCTTACACTGGCTTTCTGCTGCTGCTCTCCGAAAGTACCTCCTGTTCTCCGAAAACAAATGTTACTTTACAATTTAAACTCCCGAGAAAGCCTCCAAGGCACAATTACAAGAGGCGGAAGAATTTGTGCAATTTTTCAGCAATTTGTCTTGCATCGAGCATTGAAAGTAAGAAACGGGAAGAGAAAGAGATAAACAATTTCCACGAGCACAGAGGTTGTGCAGCCAAGTACCAGTTTTCAAAGGATTGTTGTAAATTCAGAAACAAGGCAAATAATTTGTTGGCTCCCAAAGATTGGTGAAATTATTCAGTAGTTTCATTTAGTGCTTTGTTTACAATTTAGTTTAGTTTAGAGATACAGTGTAGAACCAGGCTTTTCAGCCCAATGAGTCCACGCCGACCCTAGTTTTATCCTACACACTAGCACCCATTTACAAAAGCCAACTAACCTACATACCTGAGACAGACACAGAATGCTGGAGTACCTCAAAGGATCAGGCAGCATCCCCGGATAAAAAGGCTGGGTGGTGTTTCGGGTCGGGACCCTTCTTCAGACTGATTGTAGCTGAGGGGGGGTTGGGAAACCTGCAAACCTGCACGTCTTTGGAATGTGGGAGAAAGCTGGAGGAGAAAAACCCACTCTAGCGTTGCAGAGTAGACCTTTATCCTAGGGTGGAAATCTCAAAGACTAGAGGACAAGGGTTTTAGGTCAGAGGAGAAAAGTTTAAAGGAGATGTGCGGGGCAAGTGATCGGCATCAGGAACGTGCTGCCAAGGGTGGTGGTGGAGGCAGACATGATAGTGGTGTTTGAGGTTTTAGGATAGACACAGGGATATGCAGGGAATGGAGGGATATGGATAATGTGCAGGAAGGGAAGATTAGTTTAACTTTGCATCATGTTCAGCACAGACATTGTGGACGGAAAGGCTTATTCCAGTATTGTACTGTTCCATGTTCCATGTATCTACAGTATGTTGCAGCAGAGGACATTAAATGTGGCACAGTGGTGCAGCGATAGAGTTGATGCCTTTCAGCCACAGAGACCCGGGTTCGATCCTGACTATGGATGCTGTCTGTACGGAGTTTGTATGTTCTCTCAGTGACCGCCTGAGACTGCTCCGGGAGCTCCGGTTTTTTCCCCACACTACAAAAATGTACAGGTTTGTAGGTTAATTGGCTTTTGAAAATTTGTAAATTGGCCCTACTGTGCAAGATAGTGCTAGTGTGGAGTGATCGCAGGTAGGCACGGACCCTGTGGACCGAAAGGCCTGTTTTCATGCTGCATCTCAAAAGTTAAAAAATGTATCATTGACTTAGGAGGCAGTGGGAGTATCCGTGGATGGATATTGGTTGCTTCGAGCTAATGGGAAAAGGATTTTCACATGCATCGGATTAAAATCCATCCCTTGGCTTGCGTGAACCTTGAGTTGGATTCCAGAATGTGTGTGTGTGTGTGTGTGTGTGTGTGTGTGTGTGTGTGTGTGTGTGTGTGTGTGTGTGTGTGTGTGTGTGTGTGTGTGTGTGTGTGTGTGTGTGTGTGTGTGTGTGTTTACGAGTGTGCATTTGCTACTGTGTGTGTTCGTGTGTGTGACATCACCTAGCTCTCCCTGTAGAGGGCAGCACCACAGCACCAACAGTCTTGGCGTTCAGCAAGTGGGTCTGCCCTGACCACCTGTTGCTATGGAACGAGCTCCAGATGATGTGTGAGTCAGATTGTGCAGCTTCTATTACTGACCTGCTATTTCACGGGGGTGCCTTAAATAAATTCTAAGTGATAAACCATGACATGAAAAAATACATGTTTCGTATAATTATCTTTTTTGATGATTATCTATTTTTGTGTCTGTGTGTTTTTTTATATATACTGAATTCTTTTTGTTTTTTATTATGGGTTTTGCAGAGTATAGACAATAGACAATAGGTGCAGGAGTAGGCCATTCGGCCCTTCGAGCCAGCACCGCCATTCAATGTGATCATGACTGGTCATCCCCAATCAGTAGCCTGTTCCTGCCTTCTCCCCATATCCACTGACTCCACTATTTTTAAGAGCCCTATCTCGCTCTCTCTTGAAAGCATCCAGAGAACCTGCCTCCACCACCCTCTGAGGCAGAGAATTCCACTGACTATGTTTACATATCTGATGTGCTACTTCAAGTAAGGATTTCATTGTTCTGTTTCGGGACATATAAAACACACTTGATCTTTGGAGATGTTAGACTGAGACTCAGTGTGCTCCCTTACATGCATGTGACATTGCTTTGAAAATTTGGAGATGTGGAAAGGGTGCAGAGAAGATTTACGAGGATGTTGTCAGGACGGGGTGGGGAAGTGGGGGTGGGGAGGTGGGTGTTGTGCTGAGCTATAAGGAGACGTTGAACAGGCTGGGATTCTATTCTTTGAAGCACAGGATGAGAGGGGATCATATAGAGGTGTACAAAATCATGAGAGGAATAGATCAGCTAACACGAGTCTCTTGCCCAGAGTAGGGGAATCAAGAACCAGATAACATAGGTTTAAGGTAAGGGGGAAAGCTTTGATCGAAACCTGAGGGGTAACTTTTTCACATATAATGTTGTAGGTGTATTGAATGAGCAGCTGGAGGAGCTAGTTGAGGCAGGTGGTAACACAATATTTAAGAAACATTTGGACAGGAACATGGATAGGACAGGTTTAGAGGAATACTAGACTAAGTGGGACCCTGCTCTAAGTGGGTCCCTGTGACATGGGAGGCCTGGTACCACAACACAACCCTTTACCCAATGCAATATTCCACCACTCTTTCCCCCAATGCAACCCGTCCCCCTAACGCAATATTGCACCACTCACCCATAACCCCCAACTGCGTAGGCATGGCTCATTTCCCCTCATCCCCCAGCACTCCCTACCCCTCCTCTTCACCCTCCCTCTACTTTCCCCTCTCCTCCTCACCCCCCCAATCCCTCCCTCTCTTTTCCTCTAGCCTCAGTCACTCCCTCCCTTCCTCCCTCCATAAAAAGCAGCTTCTGCAGTTACTTCCTCCATGTCATTGATTATTAGTTGTGCTTTAGATCCTGTTGACTTGACGATTGGACAAGTTACCATTGTGTGTGTGTGTGAGTTACTCAAGCTCCGCGCAAACTGCTCGGCCACCCTGCAACCCGACTCTTCCTCCCTCTGCCCACTCGGCCCGCCCTCGTCCTGCCCGCCTGCCCACCCGCTGCTGCCGCTCGGCACATCCCTGCCCTAACCTCCCGCCTACCTGCCTGCCTGCTTGCTGCTGCAGCCACGGTGGGGGTTGAAGTTGGCATTCGTCACAGTGGGCACCATGAGTTTCGATGAGCAGGTGGAGAAGATCGTGAGGGCGTGTTGCAGCAAAGATGGTGGCGGAGGAGACAGACCCGGGGGGATGGGTAGACGGGACCACCACTGCCGCAGAGGGCGGGCGGGGGAGAGGGGTGAGTGATGAGGGAGAGAGAGATGGGACCAGGGCCTCCACTGAATCCCCCCCCCCCTCCCCACGGCCGCCACCAGTGGTGGTGGAGACGATAGACAAGTTACTGTGAGGAAGGGAGAGAGGAGATTGTGAGTGAGGTGGGACAGGCCGCCACCAGTGGGGCAGGAAGGGGCGTCGCCATCACGGCCGTGGCATTGACTGACAGGAGAAGAGACCAATCTGCGTGGCGCTGACTGAAAGAATCTGCACATGTGCGGTTTTGAAGATTTTTAAACCTCGATAACTTTTACAATGTACCACCGATCGGAACGAAAGTTGTTGCACTCGGATATGTCTGGGGGGATTGGGTGGATGGAGGCACCAAGGGGGAGTGGGTTCACTGACATTGGAAAATTCAGTGCTCATGCCGTTGGATTGGAGACTTACCCAGGCTGAATATGTGGAGTTCTTTCTCTCACCACCTGCCACTGGCAGTGGAGAAGGATGAGGACATTTTTGACCTGTTGGAATGCCTGCTTGTGGGCCCTTTGGCCCACAATATCTGTGCTGAACATGATGCCAAGTTAAACTCAAAATTATTTGCCTGAATATAATTCATATCCTTCCATTCATAGAAACATAGAAACATAGAAATTAGGTGCAGGAGTAGGCCATTCGGCCCTTCGAGCCTGCACCGTCATTCAATATGATCATGGCTGATCATCCAACTCAGTATCCCGTACCTGCCTTCTCTCCATACCCTCTGATCCCCTTAGCCACAAGGGCCACATCTAACTCCCTCTTAAATATAGTCAACATTCCCAATATTCCCAACATATCCTATATCATTTCATTCCACGCATATGATGTCCGCAGCAGCTGGGGCTCACCTAGAACAGGCACTGCTCAGAACACCTAGAGCCCAACTGGACTTTGAAAATGGCACCAAGTCATGGCGCCTCTTGTATGCGGGATCAGTGGACTATTTCTATACACTTGCTAATCGGGGATGTGCCTGGGTATGGCATTACTGGACTGGACTGTTTGTAGGAAAATAATTTCACTGTGCATTTGCAATTCGCACACGTGACAATAAATGCACAATTTACCCATTGATATCCTATATCCCTCTATTCCCTGCATATCCAATAGCTTTCCATTCATTGAATATGCAATATCCCTCTATTCCCTGCATATCCAATAGCTTTCCATTCCTTGAATATGCAATATCCCTGTATTCCCTGCATATCCAATATCTTCCCATTCCTTGAATATGCAATATCCCTCTTTTCCATCCATATCCAATATCTTTCCATTCCTTGAATATGCAATATCCCTCCCCTCCCTGCCTATCCAATATCCCTCCATTCCAAGTATATCCAATATCCCCACATTCCCTGCATACTCAACAATCCTCCATTCCCTGCATATCCAAGCTCTAATGTTTCTGAGGTCAAGGTTAAAAACACAGTATGCATCAGTCCTACCTTTGGGAAAAGATATCTCTGTAAGGGCTGCCATGTTGGAGGGCGATACCATATCCTCGGTCTGCCAGTGTGTTGCCAACGGTGAACAAAGAGCAGTCCGGACTGTTCAAGGCAATGTATTCCAACACCGCCACATCCCACACAAAGGCATAATTTCCAGCTTTCACCTGCAAATGATAAATTAGATTTTATCAAACAATACCCAGATTGATTAGGTCTTTGTACGATGAAAAATATAGGCCAACAGTCAGGTGCAGTTTGGGCAAGTTGCTGAATGTTGGAGGTGACTTCTTTCAGAGAAGGTCCAATTTAGTTTAGATCCAGAATGGGAACAGGCCCTGTGGCCCACCAAGTCCATATTGTTCACACTAGTACTATGTTATTAGACTTTCAAGTCCACTCCCTGCACACTTGGCACCATTTTACAGAGGCCAATAAAGCTCCTAATTGTGCTATCCCTCTGGGGGGGACTGGAATGAGAAATAAAACAGGTCAAATTGGGGCCGGCGACAGATGACCTCAGGCAAGGAGGTTCCCTGATAGGCTGCTTGTTGACCTGATTGTTAAGCCGATTGGTGTGAGCCTAAGAGGGATACATCGTTGCGAACTGTGGAACTGGTTCTTTTGTGGAGGAAAGGGTGGGGTGTGAAGGAGGGAAGGGGATAGAGGGGAAGTATCATCTATTCCTTTAGCCTGACCTGCTGTGTTACTCCAGCATTTGGTATCTACCCTACATGAAGGTTTTCTCATTTGAAAGGTGAATTCAAGCCAATATAATGAACCGTGTTCTCCCACATTCCAAGCTGGGCTGCCTCTTAGGTTCCGTGATGCCGTCCAGAATCTTGAGCCATTAGAAATGTACATAAGCTCCTGGGGCCTGTGAGCACAAGCACGACCCAAGATAAATGAGTCTTTTAATATATCTCATGGCTGATTCAATGCATCCCTAATCCCAGCGTGGAGCTAATTGTAAGAAAAGTAGTTCAGGAATCAGTTCAGCTGTCCTGATCATACTTTTCCACCATTATCTCCTTAGAAACATAGAAATATAGAAAAATAGGTGCAGGATTCAATATGATCATGGCTGATCATCTAAAATCAGTACCCCGTTCCTGCTTTATCCCCATATCCCATGATTCCTTTAGCCCTAAGAGTTAAATCTAACTCTCTCTTGAATTTTGTGAAATTTGCTATGCCTCTGAACACCTTTGAAATCTTTCAAAATGTGGAAGGGATGCAAGAAATTCTCTCCGACTACTGTGCTGTCTCTAATTCTATTCTAACATAATACAGTTCCAACATGACCATCCTGCTTTTGTATTCCACTTGGGTTGCAAATGATTTTGAGCAATGAAACAGAAAACCAGAAATAAACAGTCTGCAGGATGAAGGGGCTGTCCCACTGCGGTGACCTAATTGCCGAGTTTAGGAGAGTTTGAAAAAGTGAAATGTTGAAGACCTCCTTCAACTAATTAGAAGACCTCCTTCGTCTATGTTGAAGACGAGCTTTGACTAGTTTCAACTAGCTTCGGGAAAATTGGACACCGAATAGTGGAGAGTGAAGGCAACCTTTTTCGATATCTTTCGACCTCCCTTCGTCTATGTTGAAGACTATCTATGGCTACCTTCGACTACCTTCGATTACCTTCGACTACCTCGATTACCTACGAATAACATGCCAACCGATTACGACCTACTTCGACTAAACCTACGAGTAAAAAAAGATATTGATTTTTTTCCATGGCGAACTTTTTTTACTCGCGGGCATTTTTCAGCATGTTGAAAAATACGCTGCGACCTAGCTGAGGCCTCGAGTACGCGGGGAGCATGAAGGTTACATCGACCTCCTCTGACCTCGTGTCGACCATGCTGCGAGTATGAGTCAAGGGCAAAATGTTTCCACTGGTGGGACATAGTTGCAAGATTAGGGGCCGGTCATTCAAAAGTGAACCGTGTAGGAAGGTTTTCTCACATAGGGTGAGGGTCTTCTCATAGACCCAGGAGCGTGGTGGAAAACAGATCATTAGGGGTAGTTAAGATATATTTATTTGTGTTATTCAGATCAGTCTAGTGCACAGTGGTGCTGCTGGTAGAGCTGCTGGCTCATAGTGCCAGAGACCTGGGTGACTGCCTGGGTTTCCTCCAGGTGCTCCTGTTTCCTCCCGCATCCCAAAGTCTTTCCCGCTGACTGGATAGCATGCAACACCAAGCATCTCACTGTACCGTGTGACAATAAACTAAAGTAAACTAAACAAGTGAGAATGGGTGATCGGTGGTTGGCATGGGCTCAGTGGAGTGAAGGAGATGCTACATCTCTAACTAAACTAAACTAAATTTTATTCTCAAGTCTCGGCAGTGGGTCTTGAACCCACAAAAGCACAGGAGGATGAGGAGTGATCTTATACAGGTGTACAAAATCATGAGAGGAATAGATCAGGTAAATGCAGAGACTCTTGCCCAGAGTAGGGGATTCGAGCACCAGAGGACAGTAGTGTGTGGAGGGAAAGATTTAATAGGAACCTGAAGTTTACACAAACGGTGGTGGATGTATGAATGAACTGCCGGAGGAGATAACTGAGGCAGATATTATCATAACATTTTATGAGACATTGGGACAGGTACATGGTTAGGGTAGATCTTTAGAGGGTTTAGAGAGTTATGGGCCAAGCACGGGCAGGTGGGAATAGTGTAGATGGGGCATGTTGTTCGACCTGGGCAAGTTGGGCTGAAGGGCCTGTTTCCTTGCTGTATGACTCCATGACAACCTCCAGACTCAGGCGAACATGCTACACATTGAACCTCAGTTGCCAACACAGCAAGTAATATACAAGAGGTGAAAGATGAAGAAAATAATGGTGTTGAGGAGGTTTTTAAATGGGCACACGGATAAGCAACCTCTGGGGGAATATGGATCACATGCAGAGAGAGGAGATTAGTTTTACTTTGCATCACGTTCAGCACAGACATTGTGCGCTAAAGAGCCTGTTCCTGAGCTGTACTCCTCTATGTTTGACTCAGAGACTATGTTAATTGAACCCAACATTTCTTCTCCAATACTAAATTTATCAAAATAAAATGAAAATGTGAAAGCCAGGGTATTATTTCGATGGAAAAAATCACATTGGGCAAGTACATTGATAGAAAAGGGTTAGAGGGATAAGGACCAAATGCAGGCAGGTGGGACTAGTGTAGATGGGGCATGTTAGTTGGCGTGGGCAAGTTGTGCCATAGGGCCTGTTTCCACGCTGTATCACTCTATGACTCTATCAAGGGGAAAATACAGAAGGGGGAAATCTAGTGCAGAATATAGTTCTCAGCATTGTAGTGCAACAATCCCATAGACAGAGTCCATTATACGCAATGGGGTAGAGGTGAATCGGACAGTACCCTAGCTTATGGATGGACCGTTCAGCAGCCTGATAATAGAGGGGAATCTAAGGTGTTCCTGAGTCTGGTGGTGCTTGGTTTAAAGCTTGTGCCAGGCAGGCGTAGGGAGGGGTAAGAATGGCTGTGTGAATATATTGGCTGCTTTTCTGCGGCAGCATGAAATGCAGATGCCTCCAGTGGCAGAGACAGGACTGCGGTGATGGACATCGATACATCATCTGGCCAGGCTGACTCCAGCAACTCCAGCCTAGTGCCCCTGCCAGGTCAATGGGTTTTTATGTTCGACAGTAACATTTTTCTTTAAATTTCAGGCTTAAAGAGTACAGAAATGGCGCCTAAAACGCGGCGACTCTTGTGCACTGACTCAAGTGTGGTCTCCGACGTTACATTCTTATACTTCAGGTATGATTCAGCCTCTAATTGTACAGTAGAGTTGTCACTGAACCGGGGTCAAGGAAAGAGCGTTCACATTGCCGCCCTGTTTCCACCAATCTTTCCACCACCACGCACAAGAAACACAAAATGCGGCAAGGCAGACACCATTGTGACAAGTGTGTCTTGCCAACAAGATGCCGACAAGTGTGTTCAGCTCTGGTTGAACAACTTCTAATCTTGTGTGTGGACTCGATAAGAAGAAGTCACTGAACTGTCATGCAAAAAAAAACAATTTCACTGTACTTAGGTACACTCGACATTCAACCTATACTTTAGAGATATGGTGCTGGTCCACCGATTGGCCCATGCACTAGCATTATCCTACATACTAGAGACAATTTTACAACGTACCAAAGCCAATTGACCTACAAACCTGCATGCACTTGGAGTATGGGAGACTTTGTCTCTGGAACTGATGCACTACAATAGGGATAATCACAGGTAGAACATACAAACTGCATACAGACAGCACCCATAGCCAGGATCAAACCCGGGTCTCTGGGGTTGTAAGGCAGCAACTCTACCGCTCTATGCCACTGTGCTGCCCCAACCATTCAGTCAATGCTGGGAATTCAGGCCACATCTATACCTGCAATTTCTTCTGGTTTTGGGGAGAGCTGTTCCCAAACTAAGCTGTGATGACACCCAAATTAACTTTTTTAGTTTTAGTTTAGTTCAGAGATGCAGCATGGAAACAAGCCCTTTGGCCCACCAAGTCCGCGCCAACCACCGATCACTTCGTACTCTAGTTCTCTCCTACACACCGGGGACAATTTAGAGAAGCCAATTAACCTACAAACCTCCAATTCATTGGAATCTGCTGAGCATCATAACAGCTTCATTGCTCATCAGATTCCCAACTCACTTAATTGTCCAGCATTTAGCGGAATGGTCAGATGCAAAGGGAAAACCCAGGGATTGAAACTCCCTGACGACGCAAATTCCAGCAGCAGGTAAGTTCATTGCAGAGTTATAGATGGAGCCAGAATTCCCAGCATTGACTCAATGGTTCAATTATACTTTACCCATTGTCAGGCCTGCACGCTTCACTGCAGCTGTAGACAACTCATTTAGAATTAGGATATTAAAAGCTCACAAGATGTTCTTATCGCAGCAGTTTGACTGAAATTAATACGGCAAGGCTGCCAAAAGTCAAAGATGTATTTCTGTCTTGGTACTGGAGTGAATTATTTCTGCTGCCAAATAATTTTACCCAACGTCAAAAGTCTAAAGAATGGTGCTTGACAAAGAAGCACCAAAACATTCTTGACTGGGACACACCATCTTGGAGGAAATATAGAAAAAAGGAACTCCAGCTCTTCATCTTCCCCCCCCCCCCCCACCCCCCCACTAACCCCCCCCCCCCGCCCCCCCAACCCCTACTTTCAGTCTCAAGAAGGAACCTGACTCAGAATGTTATACATCCTTTATCTCCAGAGATGTTGCTTCATCCGCTGAGTTACTCAAGCATTTTTATCTATCTTTAATTATCTTTGAAAGCCTTTTCGACCCTGGTCATTTCTTCCTTCTCCCCCCCCCCTCTTCCCCTCGTCCCAACCTTCCCCCCCTCCCCCCCCCCCCCTCCTCCCCTCTCCCCTCCCCCCTCCCCTCGCACTCGGGTCTGAAGCACATTCGGGGACCAGACCCAACGGGTCTACACTTGGTCTAGTTATTTTTAAAGGCCTTTCCCACCCTGGTCATTTCTTCTTTCACTGCGCCAATCCAGCAGAAGGTACAGAAGCTTGAAAGCACACATCACCAGACTCAGGAACAGCTTCCTCCCCTTGGATTCTGAATGGTACTTCCATAAGCTCGGGTACTGTCCGATTCATCTCTACCCCATTCAGGACATTGGACTTTTATCTCTGGAACAGAGGCGCTACAATGTTAAGAACTATATTTTGCCACCTCCAGGCAAGAGGTGTAGAAGTGTGAAAATGCACACCTCCAGATACAGGGACAGTTTCTTCCCAACTGTTATCAAGCAACTGAACTCAAGCACTCAAGAGCAGTTCTGAGCTACTATCTACCTCAGTGCAGACGGTTGGATTATCTATAATCGGGCTTTTACTGGTCTTTATCTTGTACTTGACATTATTGCCTTTATCCTGTATCTGTACAATGTGGATGGCTCAGTTGTGATCATATATTGTCTATCCGCTGACTGGTTATCACGGAACAAAAGCTTTTCACTGTACCATGGAACAAGCGACAATAAACTAAACTAGACTAATTGGAGGGAGATGTCTCTGTTTTTATATTCCATACGATGCATCATAATGTTCAAGTAAATGGGGCAATCAGACCAGGACTCTAATGTGCAATCAGCTTGTATTGTATTTGCAAGCTTAGTATTCTATTGGGAAATGATAATTAACCTGTTCAGTATGGATGCTGATCTGTAGGGTTAAGTTAGAACTTGCTTGGGGCTTTGATGTGTAACATCACCCAGTATCAGAAGGTCATGAATCTAAAGCCTAATTCAGACTGCTAAGCTTATAATCAA
The DNA here is from genome assembly GCA_963514005.1 of Raja brachyura. Next base: position 131,112,241 of record OY740781.1, read on the forward strand.
GGCTGAGTGGAGCTGAGGGGTAAATGTGCTGTCAAAAGTGCTGACATCAGATGTTAAAGTGAGAATTATGTCTCACTCTCAACTGAGTGCAGCAAGGTGGTGCAGCGAGTAGAGCTGCTGCTTCACAGAACCCGAGACCCGGGTTTCATTCTGATCTCAACTGCTGTCTGTGTGGAGTTTGCACGTTCTCCCTGTGACAGTGTGGGTCTCCTCCGGGTGTTCTAGTTTCCTCCCACGTTCCAAAGACGTACAGGTTTGTAGGTTAATTGCCTTTGGTAACATGATAAATTGACCCTAGTGTGTAGGATAGTGTTAAGTGTATAGGGTGAACACTGGTTGACGCAGACTCGGTGGGCTGAAGGACCTGTTTCTGTGCTGTATCTCTAAAGTCTAAATTAAACACAGTAAAAAGAAAGAAGACCACTCAAAAAATAGCACAATTAGTGGAAAACATAATGAGAGTGTTCAGTAGTGCAAGAGGATGTTTGGCTGTGGAAAAGATGCAACAAAAAATGAAAATTGTTGTTGAAATATGTGAGGGATTGGGAGTATTTTTGAGCATCCATGAGTGAAGAGATTTTCATTCCAATCGTTGCATGTTTATTAGCAGGAAATTGGAAATTCTTGGCTCCTGCTCCCTGCATTGAAGTGATAAGATGCTGTAGAATTGTAAGTATAATTATTTGTTATATCAGCTTATTGCAGGTGAACTCTCAAGGAATATTTAGGCAACCGCATTTAAAACCAAGGAATTTCACAGCTTAAGTCCATCTGGAAACTCCTGCCGAGCGCCGCGGTGGGTGCCGGAGGTCGGTCGAGGATGTACCGCTTGTGGGGGAGGGGGAGATCTGCTGAGAACAAAGCAGCAGCTGGCATGGGGTGGGGGTGGGGGGGGGGGAGGAGGGGGTGCAGAGAAGAAAGAGGGACCATTGGGACTGCATTTAACACTTTGCAACATTGCCGGCGCCCTGTACGTGATGACTCTTTGTATACCTTGTATATGGCATGCAAAAAATAATAATTTCACTGTGGGATGTCACATATGGTTATAAAGTATCAATCATTCATTCATTTGACCCATCGTATCATATGCCCAATGAGCAAATAAGCCCAGATTCTTTTGCCCATCTCTTTACTTAACACAATTACCATGTAAAGCTTCATTTGCCAGCTCTTTACACTCTACTCCCAACTTTCAGTCTGAAGAAGGGTCTCGACCAGAAATGTCACCCGTCTTTGTTTCTCCAGAGATGTTGCCGAACCCGCTGAATTACTCCAGTACTTTGTGTTTATCTTAGGTTTAAGGTGCGATGGGAACATTTTTCACACAGAGGGTAGGGGGTATATGGAACGAGTTGCCCGAAGAGGTAGTTGAGGCAGGTACTATAGCAACACTTAAAAGACATTTGGACAGATTCATGGATAGGAAAGATTTAGAAGGATATGGACCAAACATGGACAGGTGGGACTAGCTTACATGGAGCATCTTGGATGGCATGGGCAAGTATTGTTGAAGAGCCTGTTTCCATGCTGTATGACTCTATGCCTATAAGCATTCAGCACAGAAGCAGGCCCTTCGGCCCACCACGACCGTGCCAACTAACAATCCCCTGTACTGTAACACTATTTAACAATTTTACTGAAGCCAACTAATCTACAAACCTGTAGGTTTTTGGAATATGGGAGGAAACTGTTAATACTGGCCAAATTAAAGACACCATAAAATGGAGGATCCATGCACTTGTCAGAATTGCTTAACCCTTGTCAGCTGAAATTTACAGGCTTTGATGGCGCCAACCAGTCTAGGCTCAGACTGGTATGCAGGATGGTGAGGAGTTCAGGTGTTCTCCTTGTTTCTCCTAAATTGATAAATGTACAGCAGTCTTGCAAACGGACCCTAAATGCATCATTTCGATTGGATCGCTGCAAGGGCATTGTAAATAGTATAAATAATGTTACGAGATGGTCATCCTGTTGGTTGATGATTGATCGAACTGTTGAGCCTTAGAAAAGCTGTTTGAATCTCAGGGCACATGTTTCAATATTTATTCTTGCTTGATTCCTTCCAGAAGCTCCGTTTGAATACAATGTGTTAGTTACTGTATTATTAGATTAGGGAAATGTCTGTCATGTACTGTGTAAATCAACATCTGTTATTGGACTGTATAGAGACCACACTCATGTGGTTCGGCCCCTCAAGGTTCAGGGACCTATAAAAGGTAGCTCCCACAAGGTCCTGTGTCGATCTTTTGGGAGAACGCTTAGGACTGCGTGACCTTTTGGAGTGTCTCTGCTTGCATGAGGCTAGGAGGGCTTGGCCAGGCAGATACAAGGATCGAACCCGCAGGGGTTATGTATAGTAGTGGGGAACTGTTATTGTGTTTTTCCAAAATAAAGTTTAGATGCACAAGTGCTTGACTCAGTATTTTATTGACTTAAACTAGACTGGGGGGAAGCTTAGAATGAGCTATTTACAAAAACTGAGCACCTGGAGAAAACCCATTCAGTCACAGGGAGAACGTACAAATTTCATCCAGAGAGCACCCTTAGTCAGGATTGAACCCGGGTGTCTGGTGCTGTAGTGCAGCAACTCTTCCACTGCACCAATGAGTAGGTATGTTACAAAACTTACCTTGAGCAGAGCTGCAGTTCTGCCGCTCCCCGTGTGCGCGACTTTGGCGCCTTTCAGAGGGGGGCGGGCTTAAAGTGCCGTTTTTCAACAGACATGGAAAATCGATGAATGTCGGGCGATTTCGTTGCGGAAGAAAAATCGCTCCGACATTTCATGAATGAAGGTATTTTTAAATTACTCTAGATTATTTATTAACTAGAGTAATTTAAAAATCACCTTCAAAAGCCGTGAGCACCGACAACCGGAAGGATTTTGCGTAGGGGAGAAAAAAAGGTAAATAGTTTATTTTTATATTAAAAGTTGGTTTTTCGGGAGGCTTTAATAATATTTTCATGTTGCGAAATGGGGTCCAAAAAAATGTATGAACAAACAGTATTTTTCCTCCCGACTTCACCGCTGACCGCAACGTTCTAATCCACCGCATTCCACTAAAACCCACTCGCTAGTTGATTTAAAAGGCCATTAATTTACAGGCATAAAACACTAAATTCCTTCCATTTGGCCCAGAAATTCATGAAAATTAGATTTAAAAATTATGTTATATTGTGGATTATTGTGTGAATGTTATTTGGACACTTAGGCAATTAAAAAAAAGTTTATATTTTCTTAAGAAATGGATAGATGTTTAGATCTACTCATTGAATTTTGTAATTAGCTACAATTAGATAACTAACTAATTATATGCTTTAATTTCAGGTCATCCAAGTAAGATTGTTTCATATTTGTTTCAGAATGCTTCAATCTATAATAACTGAAAATTTCATTGAGTTCTCTTAATTTTTAAGAAAGTTATGGGCTTTTAACTGTTCCAGATCACAGCTTTTGAGTTACGTCAATTGAAAGGCAATGGGGAACAAGATGCTAATTTCCGAGTATGAAAATGGCCATAACTTTCTTAATACTGAAGATATGAAAGTGAATTAGGTGTCAAATTAAACTTCTTTGTATGCTTTATCTGATGAGATAAATTGCAGACTTGATTTTTAAAATCTCAACATTTTGTAACATTGCTACAATGAGCCGCTCTATAATTCTGCTGAAATTCTAGTGTTTCATTGCCAAACACACCATACTATAAACTCTTGTAACATCCGTGAAACCCACACTGTTACAGTGACCACAATTTGAAACTACAGTGTAGTAAGCACTTTGGGATTGTTAAATGTGCTCTCTGGATGTGATTCTTCCTTACATTATTCATACCGCTCTATTACCAGGCTGTGTGAATAGCAAATGTCAAGTAAAATTGCCCAGTTGTAACTCTGGCAAGATTCAAACATACCCATACAACACATAGGGAGGCGCAGTGGTGCAGTGGTGGAGTTACTGCCTTACAGTGCCAGAGACCTGGGTTCGATCTTGACTACAGGTGCGGTCAGTGTAAGGAGTTTGTGAATTGTCCCTGTAATTGCGTGGGTTTTAGACTTCAGACTTCAGCAATCCAGCGCAGAAACCGGCACTTCAGCCTGCCGAGTCCGCACCAACCACCACATACACCGGCACTATCCTACACACTAGGGACAATTTCACCTAATCAATGTGGGAGGAAACCGGAGCACTCGGGGAAAACCCACACCATCACTGGGAGAATGCTTTCTCTTTGTGCTCCAGTTTCCTCCCACATTAGAAAATGTGCAGGTTTGTTGGTTAATTGGCTTCCGTAAATTGTCTCTAGTGTGTTGGTTAGAATTAGTGTACGGGTGATCGCTGGTCGGCGTGGATTGGTGGGCTAAACGACTGGTTTCCACGCTACGTCTCTAAAACTGTACCTAAAACTAAAAACAAACAACATTTAGTTTAGTTTAGTTTAGAGATACAGCGCGGAAACAGGCCCTTTGGCACATTGATTCCACATCGACCAGGGACCTATTCTATTGGTAGGGAGGGACAATTACATTTTTTTAAAATACCAAACCAATTAAACTACAAATCTGAACGTCTTTGGAGTGTAGGAGGCAACTTGGAGAATACCCATATGGTTACGGTGAGAACATACAAACTGTACAGTCAGCACCTGTAATAATAATAATAATAATAATAAATACTTTATTGATCCCCTCAGGGAAATTCAGATGCCCAGAAGCCTCCAACCAACAAACCCACACATTCAAAATGAAAGCAGACAGATAATACATAAAATACAATATGGACAATACCTGAGAGCAATAAATACTTAAAAAGACCAATAATTAACAGTTTAAAAAAAATGCAAAAGCACATCCCCCTACAGCCTCGTGGTCCGTATTATAAAATCTAATGGCTACAGGGGTGAAGGATCTCCTGAACCGCTCCGTTCTACAGCGCAGGGAGAGGAGCCGGTTGTTATTCCGAGTACTCTTTTGACCCTCCAGAATTACATGGAGGGGGTGCCCGGGGTTTTCCAGGATGACCTGCACCTTGTGCCTCATACGCCTCTCAAGCACATCCATCCCAGAGTCCACTCCCCCCTCCAGCACTGAGCTAGCCCGTTTTATCAGTTTGTCCAGCTTCTTGTTATTTCTCGCACTGATGCTGTTGCCCCAGCAGACAACAGCGTAAAAAATTACACTTGCAACCACAGTATTGTAAAGCATGTACCGCATGTCATTACGCACATTGAAGGATTTGAGCCTTCTGTGGAAAATGAGTCTGCTCAGGCCTTTTTTGTAGAGAGCGTCAGAGTTGACAGACCAGTCCAGTTTGTTATCAAGGTGCACTCCAAGGTATTTATATATCTGCACCACCTCAATGTCAGCTTGGACCTGCCAAAGTTAACCACCATCTCTTTAGTCTTGGTTGTATTCAGGATGAGACAGTTCTCTTTACTCCAGGCACAGAAAGCACTGGTCAAGTCCCTGTATTCCTCCTCATGTCCGTTCCTTACACATGCCACAATCACTGTGTCATCTGAATATTTCTGTACATGGCATGTGTCAGACTTATATTTAAAGTCTGCAGTATACAGCATGAAGAGGAACGGGGCCAAAACCGTTCCCTGTGGGGCTCCAACATTGCACACCACTGTCCCGGAAACACAGTCCCCCAGCTTAACAAACTGTGGTCGACCCGTCAGGTAGTTGTATATCCAGGAGATGAAGGTGGAATCCACCCCCATCTTCTCAAGCTTGTCTTTCAAAATCAGGGGTTGGATGGTGTTGAACGCACTTGAAAAGTCGAAGAACATAATCCTCACCTAGCCACCTGGTTCGTCCAAAAAGGAGTAAATCAGGAGCAGCATGTATAGGACTGCATCATCCACCTCAATGTTCTCCTGGTACGCAAACTGTAGTGAGTCGAGTGCGTGCTGGACTTGTGGTCTCAGGAGACGAATAAGTAGCCGCTCCATTGTCTTCATGATATGAGATGTAAGGGCCAGCGGCCTGTAGTCGTTGATCTCGGTCGGCCGCCCTGCTTTGGGATCTGGCACGAGACATGATGTTTTCCACAGACCTGGTACCCTCCCTGATGGAGACTCAGGTTGAAAATGGTCTGGAGAGGCTCCGCCAGCTGAGCTGCACAGTCTTTCAGTAGCCTGGGACATACACCATCGGGGCCAGCTGCTTTACCAGGGCGCAGCCTCCTCAGCTCAGCTCTCACTTCGACCGCCGTGAGGAACAGTTGAGGGGATGCCGGCATAGGAGGTGCTGCAGCTGTGGTGTTGGGGGGCTGCCCCGTGAAGGTGATGGTGATGATGGTGTGGGAGAGGCTGCACTTGCAGAGGTGGGAGGGGATACCAGATGAAACCTGTTATAGAACAGGTTCAACTCATTGGCCTTGTCCACGTCTCCTGACGGCTGGCTTCTCTTGTCCTTGAATCCAGTGATGGTCTTCATTCCTCTCCACACCTCTTTGATGTTGTTGTGCTGCAGTTTCCTCTCCAGCTTCCTTTTATAGTCCCCTTTTGCCTGCTTCAAGCTCCTTTTCAGGACATGCTGTACCCTCTTGATCTTTTCCCGGTCACCAACCTTGAAACCTTTTTCTCATTTAGGAGGCTCTTGATGTTGCTTGTAATCCAAGGTTTGTAGTTGGGAAAGCAACAAACAGTTCTTACTGGCACAACAACAGCCCTGCAGAAGTTGATGTAGTCCGTTATGCATCCAGCCATCCTGTCGATGTCCATACTGCTGTTGAATTCCTGTGGCTCCATCAGTACGTCCCAGTCTGTGCATTGAAAGCAGGCCCTCCGTGATTCACTGGCCTCTGGTGTCCACTTTCTAAAAGACCGGGTGGTTGTAGGCTGTCTCAGTACACAGGGTTTGTAAGAAGGCCTTAGGTAAACCAGGTTGTGATCTGATTTGCCAAGCGGTGGAAAGGCTAAGACACTATAGGCCTCCTTGACATTGACATAGCACAAGTCCAGAGTCTTATTGGGCCTTGTGGGACAGTCAACATACTGAGAGAAGCCCGACAAGTGGGGGCTGATGTTCACATGATTGAAGTCCCCTGATATGGCAATGAGTACGTCCGGGTGTCGGGTCTGTAATCTCGCGACAGTCTCTTGGGTGACGTTACACATGACGACAGGCTCCACTTGAGGAGGAATATAAACAATAATGGCGACGATGTGGGAGAACTCCCTCGTTACATAATAAGGTCTCAATCCAACCGCCAGGAGCTCAATATCCCAACAACAGATCTTATCTTTCACAGTTATGTGACCTGGATTACATCATCTATTGTTCACCAGCAGAGCAAGTCCCCCACTATTGGTCTTCCCACTCGCCTTCAGGTCTCTATCCACTCGTACCGTAGTGAAGCCGGGTAGATCCACACAGGGGTCCGGGATGTTGTCCGTCAGCCACGTCTCGGTAAAACACATGAGACTACATTCACAGTAGACCTGCTGGTTCTTCATGAGGTCCTCCAACTCCTCACACTTGTTAGGGAATGAGTTGACTTTCCCCATAATGATCCGATGGCAGGAACGGCTTATATCTCTGCCCCCTGGAATAGGGTGTTTTAAACCGTAAGCTGTCCGTCGCCGCATAAGGAGTTCATCCCTCCTGTACGCGACTCTACACATACTGTGTAAAATACTACACAACAACAACAACCAACGCACAAAATGCACTAAAAACACTAAACAAGACTCGGAGTGACAAGGACTTGCTGCTCAGTTTGGCGCATGCTCAGAAATGGATCGAATGGATGGACCAGAAATGGATGCTCTGAAAAGGAGCACACCCACATCTTTGGCCTGTAAGTAATGGGCGGCACAGTTCTTCCAAGTAATGATGCCTAGACTCACCACTCCCTGCATTGACACATTTTTCTACATCACCATTTTAATTCACCTTCTACTTTAAAACCATATCGTCTGATTTTTAAACCCACTGCCAAGGATATTAGACCCTTCTTATTTACTGTCACTACCTCATATACATGAACTTCAGCAATCCTTAAAAAAACTGAAGATTGAATGAAACTGGGGTTAATTCCATTTCTATTTGTAGGTCAATTCATGCCAATCAGTTCATTTAACCATGTATTTACTGTCATGAGCTACACTGATGAGACCAAGTGCAATTTCTACATTCGAGATGTGCTTGACGATATCATTCTCCATGGAAATATCCTTTTACTTTGGAGATATAGCAGAGAAACAGGTCCTTTAATCCACTGAGTCCAAGCTGACCATTGATCACCGATTCACTAGTTCTTTGATATCCCACTTTCTCATCCATTCCCTACACACAGGGGGCAATTTAACGTGGTCATCTAACCTACAAACCTGCACCTCTTTGGGATGTGGGAGGAAAAACGGAGCACCCGGAGGAAATCCAAGCAGACACAGGGAGAACGTGCAAACAGACCCTGCAGGTGAATTGGAAGAGATTGGTCAAAAGCATTTGACGACACTGGGCCTGGACATACCTTTAGGAAGGAGATGTGGAGGAATTTCTTGAGTCAGAGAATGGTGAATCTGTGGAATTCATTGACACAGACGGCTGTGGCCAAGTCAACGGATATTTTTAAAGCAGAGATTGATAGTTTCTTGTTTAGTAAGGGTGTCACGGATTATGGGGAGGAATATGGAGTTGAGAGGGAAAGATACATCGATCAGGATCGAACCCGGGTCTCTGGCACTGCGAGGCAGTAGCTCAACCAGCTGTGCCACCTAATATGTCTGAAATTGGCTGACAATGCATGCTGGAAAAATACAGCCTAAAACATGGCTTCCAGTGCGCACCAGTTAAGAGAAAAAGCTACAGGGGAGTAATTCTAACGTTGCCGATAGCTTTATTGTGAGAGAGACATTGGTAATGGCTCACATTATTTCCCACAGTGTAAAGTATTACTGAATACATTTGACAGAATTATACTAGCATGGAAATGCATTACTGTGAATTATTTTAGTAAAGTCAATATTTATTCCTGTTGATCTGACAAAGAAGGGAGTTTATTGAGTATGAAATTTTAAGACACTTTATTGAATTTTATCCTGGGGAATAGAAACTCTTCAGGCAATCAACATCACTTGTATATTCCTTGCATTTCACAAATAATTTAAAGTTATCAAGCTGTGGGGCATTTCAACACTGCCCTTATTTATGGAATAAGTGGGATTTTTATTGCAGCAAGTGCCAGTGTATTAAACAAACTGATCTGATTATCAGTGCATCATTATCCCTTTCTTAAAAGGCTTTCTGGTTTCTTAATCTCTCCTGCCCTCATCCCTTCGGTGTTCTTTGTGCCCCTTCTGAGCCTCCCCCCATTCTTGGCATCTTGGAACAGTTCCAAACAGAGTTTTGTTTTTAACTCTCTGCACTTTAGATTTAAAGTCAATGACCTGAAACCGTTTCTCTCACACCAGACGCCTGACTTGCTGAGTGTTTCAAGCATTATCTGTTACATTTCTGTTTCACATCGTGCGAGGAATAGATCGGATGGACACACAAAAGTCTCTTGCCCAGAGTGGGGGAAATCGAGGAGCAAAGGGCAGAGGTTTAAAGTGAAGGGGGAAAGATTCTATAGGAATCTGAGGGGTAACCTTTTCATGTAAAGAGAAAAAAAAGGTCCATAAAAGGTTTTATGGAATGATCAGCCAGAGGAGGTAGTTGAGGCAGGGCCTATTGCAATGTTTAAGAAGCAATTAGACAGGTACATGGATAGGACAGGTTCAGAGGGATATGGCCAAACTCAGGCAGGTGGGACTAGTGTAGATGGGACAAGTTGGACAGTGTGGGTAAGTTGGGCTGAAGGGCCTGTTTCCATACTGTATCACTCTATTTCATTATTAATATCATGTTGGATCACAAACAGTTCCCTCCAAGGGTTTTGAAGACAACTATGCTCTGGAAGTCTTCACATGTTTGTTCCTCAGGTCTGTGAGATTCTCTATTGACAGGCTTAAACTAACGGATCATGTAGCCACTCAGAGACCCACGACAGTTCATCCTCCTGTCCTCATTTGAAAATGTATTAGCCAAAAAGCAGGGAAACAGTCCCTTCAGCCCACTAGAGTCCACACTGACCATCGATCACCTGTTCACACTAGTTCTGTGTTATCCCACTTTCTTATCCAATCCCTACACATTAGGAGCAACTTTACTGAGGCCAATTAACTTTAGACTTTAGAGACAGAACGCAGAAACAGGCTCCTTGGCCCACCTAGTCTGTGCCGATCAGCGTGCACCCCGTACATTAACACTATCTTACACCCACTATCCTACATCCTAAAGGACAATTTTTACCGAAGCCTATTAACCTACAAACCGGTACATCTTTGGAATGTGAGGAAGAAACCCCACGTAGTCACTGAGAGAATGTACAAACTCCGTACAGACAGCACTCATAGTCAGGATTGAACCTGGGTCTCTGGTGCGGTAAGGCAGCAACTCCACTGTGGCAACACTGTGCCACTCTGAAGACCTATCAAGCCACATGACTTTGGGATGTGGGAGGAAACCGGAGCATTCGGAGGAAACACACGTGGTCACGGGAGAATGTACAGACAGCACTCATAGTCAGGATCGAACCTGGTCTCTGGTGCTGTGAGGCATCTCTCCAGAGAAAAGGTGAAAATCAAAGTTGGATTTGACTTTTCCATGACTTACTTTCTAGGCAAAGTTCCAAAATCTGAGGGTGGAAGGACGTCCGAAGAATCTCGAAATGAAGGTGATTAAAGTGAGTGGTAGACACTGCCCAGTCCATCGCAGTTACTGACCTCCCCAACATGAAAGGGATCCATGGGAGGTGTTTCCTCAAAAAGACGGCCAATATCATCAAAGTCCCACACTACCCTGGCCACACTTTCATTTTGCTCCTACCATCAGAATTAGTACAGAAACAAGAAAGCCATTTCCACCCAGGTTCAAGAATAGTTCTTCCCAGCAACTATCAGGCTCTTTGGTTGGACTACAGATTTTTTTTTTTTACATTAGTATGAAGCTTGTTAACTTTCTTGACTTGGGTGAATTAATTTTGTCTTTGCACTATTACTATTGTTTGTTTCATGTTTTATATACTGAATTTATTTTTTGTCTGTTTATTTTGGTGTTTGCAGGGTAACTTGTTTACATATCTGTCGTGCTGCTACAAGTAAGAATGTTGTTGTTCTGTTTTGGGACATTTGACAATAAAACTCTTGAATCTTGATGCTTGTGACATTCTTGAATCAAGACAAGAGAATCAACATCTGTTTGCCCCATAGTACTAACTTGTGGCAGTTCCACTGATGGAGTTATAAAAATAGATCCTTCTGCCCACCATGCCACTTGTAACTGCAATGCAATAACGCTGTAACACTATGTTCCACGCGCTGGTATTTTCCTCTTTGCACTACCTGTTGTATTTGGCTCGCTTAATTACTCATGTCAAGCATGATTTGGCCTGATGGCACACAAAGTTTAGGAATGTATCTCGGTATACTGATAATTTTACTTCGGAGTCACGCGAGTGACTACGTGAAGAAGCCCCACCTGGCACTTGATCGGCATTACGTCGACGCTGTCGGTAGGGAAAGAGCTGCAGAGCGCAGCTCCACCAGCGGTAAGGAACAGGCCCGCAGGTAAGTAAATTATTTTTACTTCCAGGGCAATTCAAACTCCGTAGGCTGGTGGGTAAAGACCAGGAGGAGTTTAAAAAATAAAAATGGAGAAAGCTCCTAAAAAATCACGGGTAAAACGTGCGTCCCGGGGAGGAGAAGAAAAACAGGCAGGACATCAGATTATTGTGGAGCCGGTTCCGATACCGGTGGCCGTTGAAATACCCGTTAGTGAGCCTTTGGTTGCTCCACAAGCAGAAGCCACGGAGGGAAATCCAGAAAAAAAATGTAAAAGAAAATCTGAGAGGCCCGTGGTTTCTGATGACTCTGATAATGAAAGTCCTCCAGATAGAAAAGCCTTATGGCTTAGAATGGATCAAATGGAGAAAATGATCCAGACAAAAATCAACCAAGGGTCTAAAAAACCCAGAATATTCCCAGGCAGCCCCTGAGGGGGTTGAATATCATGAATATGGTGCCAGTTTGAATTGGGAATTTGAAACTCCAGAGCCTGGGATTGGGCTGGAGGAAGTCTCCTTTGAGCAAAGGCTCAGGAGTACCAGGGCTGCATGAGACTGATCCTGAAGGTGGTGATTTTGGTCATGAGTACCCACCACAATACAAAAATATTGCTTCAGGTGTGCCTGATGTGGCACAAAGTTTTCTATACCAGGAGGAGGCGGTGAGGCCATGGAAGAAAACCTGGCGGCCAACATAAATTATTTGGTCTCTCACCAGCTTCAAGAAACTGTTATGGTTGATACAGCAGAATTATATAAAACATTTGTTAATTGTACCTCACTGAAGGTACCTACGGTAAATCCGGCTATTTGGGCGCCAATGTCATCAATGATGCGGGCGCAGGAAACACGATTTCAAAAAATCCTCAACTGATTTTGGCTGGGATCACTGTTTTTGGAAGGCAAGTGGAAGATTGTGGAATGACCAAAGTTCAGAAGGATATGTTGGCATTGTTCTGCAACTCATTTTTTGAGATGAATTGTATGAGGAAGATTGCCATTCGGCCTATTTCATTTCGGAGTCACGTGAGTGACTTCGTGAAGAACCCGCCAGCACGCATGCGCGACATATCGTCGCAACGCATTGCTGCCGACGGCTGGAGGGGAGCGCGGCTCCCCACCAGCCCTTCAGAGGGCCGACTTAGGTAAGGCTAAGCCCCCTAGAGTTGGTGTTCCTGTTGTGGGGAGTGTGTTCTCTCCCTACAGGAACGTGGAAACAGTAAGGGCCAGGACATCCGCAGGAGTCGCCGGCCACTTATCCCGGAGCCCTCCTCAACGGCTGCACCTGCGAGTCGGGCCGGGAAATAGGCGTGGAAGTCGGGGAGCCCTGTTGGTACAGGGCCCGACCCGCCGATACGCCGGAGCTCCAGTGCTGGTTCGAGGAGCAGGAGCTCCAGTGCTGGTTCGAGGAGCAGGTAGACCCTGTCTCCGTATCGGGGTCGCCAACAGGCTCGTTGGTCGACCTGGGCTAGGGCTCGCGTGCTGCTGCACGGCCCTTCTCCCTGAGCCCTCGGAGAAGAGGGAGGGATGGAGCCCAGAAGCCTAACCCTTTAGGGGCAAAGGCGTCACCTGCCGCTAAACTGCGGACTGGTGTCATGGCGGGACTCAAGTCCACTGGGAGACCTGTCAGGACCAGTGGACTCCCCAACCACCGAGGCCGGGACGGGTCACTTGGGAGGAGTCCCGCCACGGTCGCCGAGTCCCCCATGGATGGGAGGACGAGACCATGCGTCAGCAAGGTCCACGATGTGGGCAGCCGGCAAGCCCGCGCAGGCATCGGGTCACCGTGCTGAGGCATTGGGTGCCGACTCTCCACCACGTTTGCCCTCCGTGGCAGCGGGATCGAGCTCCGCCGAGGAGGCGTTTGAGCGTACCTCCCGCGCGGGAATCGCTCAGCTTTGCTGCGGCGGCTGGCAGCGACAACTTCCGGCACCGGGTTCACCTCGACGAGGTGCGGGCCGATGAACGGAGCCTCAGCAGTTCAGCAGAACATGAGGACTCCATCCACCCGAGTTCTAAGGGCGAGGGGCATATTGGCCAGGATGGAGCGGATGTTGGAGCTCCTCCTGCAACAGAATCAATGGGAGGAAGCATCCAGCTCCAGTGGGCACAGGGAGGTTTCACCATCGTCAGCAGGAGCCTGAGGCAGCCAGAGGATTGTCAGAGACATCGGGACTACCCCTCAACCCCAAACTGGCCGCCACGGTGGACTTCCTGACCAACCATCAGCTCCAGGAGAAGGTCCTATCGGAGGCCATAAAACAGGCACAACCCAGCGAACTGCTACTCCCTTCAACGAGCCCATAGTCAATACGCCAATCTGGGGCAACATCAGCCCAAGGATCAGGACCGAGGAGATGGAGCTCCAGCAGATCCTGAAGCTGCTCACTGCTGGGTTTACCGCGTTTGCGCGGTCGGTGGACGTGGAGGATCTGAGCACCAAGCAGGAGGATGCTCTGGCTCTATTGTGTACCTCACAGTATGAGATAAATGCCTTCAGGAAGAGCGTCATCAAACCCATCGCTGTACCCAAAATTTGCGGGGTTATGCTAAACACCTCCTACGCCGCCACCCAGACAGTTGTTCGGGGAAGACCTCCCGAAGAGGGTCAAGGAGCTGTATGACCACGCTAAGACGGTGGGACTCATGCGGTCACATATCTCGACCAGGCAGCAGGCCAGGGAGTGCTATTTTTCAGGCCACAAGGCCCTGCCGTTAGGCCAGCAAGGACCTACGCTCCAGCCCCGCCTCAACTTCAGCAGCCTCATCAACCTAGGCCTTTCAGGGCTAGGGCCCCAGCGGCCAGCATGGAATATGCGGGCGCCGCATTCTCAGCTCAATCCAGCACCTCCACATCCGGCCATACATATCAAGGGCCGCCGATAACCATGAAGGTAAGGTGGTCTGGATTTCATGCACTTGCATGTTTAACTTCACATGTTGGTGGGAGACTACGGCTCTTTCCGGGGGCATGCGGTACCATCACTTCTGATGAGTTTATCTTACAAAGTATTCAAGGCCATGAGATTGAATTCATCAATGGTGAAATCCCTCCATCCCAGCATATGCAGATCGGAAATTTACACTGTCCAGCATAGAGCGGCAGTAGGCTATGCTGAAAAATTTAAGGTTACAAGGAGGGATGGAGGATGTCGGGTTATTTTGCTTTGACCCATTTGAATACTTTTGTAGAATATACCCATTTCAAAATGGAAACGTTCCAGACAGCCAAGTTATTGGGTTCTGGGGGCTGCTTTGTGGCATGCATTGATTAAAAGATGCATGCTATTCAGTATCCATTCAGAAATACCACAGGAAGTTCTTGTAATTTCTCTGGATGGATCAGCTCTGGCTATACAGAGCTTTGCCAAATGGGCTTACACAACCCTAGATTATTTCTAAATTGCTCAAATCAATACTGGCTACACTAGGAGACAAAATCACATGGTGTTGGCCTATCTAGGTGATATCCTAATTATTGGGAATCAGCCGAACTGGCAGTTTCAGCCACCGTGGAAATTTTTTTCGGGAAATGGGGTTCATTATCCATCCAGATAAATCAAAGTCCTGCCCTTCACAGGTCAAGGGTATCTGGGGTTACGGTGGATTCCAATCACGTGAGGGCCACCATACCAACTAACTAGGTTGGCGATGTCACCCAACTATGCAAGGATCTAGTCTGGGCCAGTATACCATCAATTAGACAAACTACTAAGGTGATTGGCAAGATCGTATCACTTTTTCCAGCTGCCCAATACGGGCCTTTGCATTATCAAAATTTGCAGGGAGCCAAGGTCTCAGCGTTAAAACTGAACGCTAGACATTTCGATAGACCAATGCAGCTGCCTTTCAAGGCACAGATTGAGTTACAATGGAGGATTGACAATATTTATGTCTCCCTTAAACCCATCATTTTGGCCAATCCGATGGTATACTTACAAACAGACGCAAGCTCCCATGTCTGGGGAGCTACGGACAACTACTCCAGTTGTGAGGGCAGATGGCACACCCTTGAATCTACCCTGTTGTTGTCACAAGGGATAAACTATTTGGAGATGCTAGGAGCATTTCACGGACTTCGAGCTTATTGTTCTAGCCTTAATGATGCTCATGTCCGTCTCCAAATAAATAATACCACTGCGGTGACATATCTAAACCATATTGGCGGTACCAGGTCAATTTCATGTGAATGAATTGGCAAATACAATTTGGCTCTGGTGTGTTCGACGGAATATTTGGATTTCAGCTACCTGTTTACCGGGTGAGCTCTATACAGTGGCGGACACCAGGTCACGCAAATTCAATGACAACATCGAGTGGATGATGAAGCCCCTAATATCCGCTAAATTACAGCCAAATTTGGTGAACCGGATATCGACCTCTTTGCGTCACGGTTGAACCATCAGGTACCAACATACGTTCGTGGGAACCAGATCCTGGGGCAATGGCGATGGATGCGTCTCACTGGACTGGGGGAAATGGTTTTCTATGCATTTCCTCCATTTTGCCTCATCAGTCGGGTGTTGTGGGAAATCCAGACAGATGCTGCTAAGGGCATTCTTATCATACCCGACTGGCCTACGCAGCCATGGTATCCGGTGGTCCTTGAGATGATCAGTCAACCTTGGGTCCTCTTAGAGGATTACCCATAATTGGTACAAACCCTGTGTCAGGGGGACCACATCCCTGCCACAGTCATCTAAACTTGTTGGCTTGGAGGTTCTGCACAGGCCATTACTGCGGTATGGCCTATCATCTAGAACCATGGATACCATCGGAGCATCATGCTGGGAGTCCACCAGGCGGCAATACCTCTCTCACATCCGGAAATGGGAAACCTACTGCGGCCGCTCCCATATTGCATACGACGCTGTAACCATAACCGACGTATTGGAATTCTGGCGGGGTTGCATCATAATGAACACCTGAGCTACAGTGCCATCAACAGCGCCTTGAGTGCGCTGTCATTCTACCTCAATATTAAGGTAGGATCCAACAGGCTGGTGTCCAGATTCATGCGGGGAATATTAAATTCGAATCCGCCCAGACCACGCTATAATATCACCTGGGATATCGGGGAAGTACTCACCCTGCTCAGGACGTGGTCGCCCATGGAGGGGCTGGAGCTGGACAAACTCACCCTGAAGCTGGTTATGTTACTGGCACTGACTTCAGCGCAGAGGGTACAGACACTCCACAAAATCTGGATCGACAGGATGATCTCTACCCCTGCAGAAGTAGTCTTCGTCATAGACGAGCTACTCAAGCAGCATAGACCTGGGTGCACAGGGCTGCAGCTGAAGTTCCTGGCATACCCCGCTGATGCAAGGCTATGTTTAGCCGCCCATATCCGTCACTATGTGAAAGTGACGAGAAAACTGAAGGAATGGAGAAACCTCACCATAGAGTGACGGTCCAGATGATATCCAGGTGGCTCAGGATCGTCTTGGGTAAGTCACGTGTTGACACTAATATCTTCAAGTCCCATTCCACCAGGGCATGCATCAACGTCGGCGGCAAGGGTCATGGAGGTGCCCATGGACCATATTCTTGCCACAGTAGGATGGCGAACGAAGCTACCTTCCAGCGGTTCTACAATACAGCTGTTGCCGCTCCTCTACAGTTCGCGGAGGCCGTGCTGAATGCAGGTCAAGAACGTGGAGATGTCCCCGAATGAGGGGTTTTCTTTTGTTGTTAACAAATGTTGCTCTTGTTTTTCAGTACAAGCAGTCTGGAAAGTTGATTACTCCTATCCATCCTCATAAGTGGTGTGTGACAGCATGGACGTGGTCCAGGGCATGGAATCACAGAGCTTTGAAGTCTTCACGAAGTCACTCACGTGACTCCGAAATGAAATAGTAAGATTAAACGAGAACTTACCAGTTCAAAGGTTGATCTTTATTTTATGAGGAGTTGCGATGAGGGATTTCGTGCCCTCCGCTCCCAACCCTCGATCATAATCAACTGGTAATTAGAGTCTCTTCAATCTTACTATGCCAAGTCATTTCTGTTGTTGTTTTCTGTGATTCCACACCGCTACTTTGAAGAATGTCGCACATGCGTGCTGGCGGGTTCTTCACGAAATCCCTCATCGCAACTCCTCATAAAATAAAGATCAACCTCCGAACTGGTAAGTTCTCGTTTAATCTTACTATTTTACATCCAAGAATTTGCAGGTTTGTGCAGATCAAGCAATGTTCAAGCTCCTGGTTATTTGTTCGGAGAAAATCTGTTTAAATAAATAAAAGAGATTGATAAAGAGGCAAAGACAATTGGCGTCATGAAACCCTTTGTTTTTGCCAAAGAAGGGCCGGTCAAACGAGAAGGGGATTTTGATTTGGAGCTGGAACAAGCCGAGGCAGGAGAATGGGAAGGGAGTATTACCAACCAGCACAGCCGAATGTTCACCCATATGTTGGGAGAAGGAGACCACCACGTCCGGTTGGAGAGGTACAAAAACTTTATCCTATTACAGAAGAATCTTTGGATGAACCTCAGATTGGTGGTAGACTACAAATGTTTTATGGTGAATGGGACTGTATAACATCTGACCGTGTTATATTAGATACTGTCTTAGGATCTACCATTGATTTTGTAGAAGGTATTGATTTACCAGGACAGAATAAGCCTAATCGTATTTGGCGTTTTCTGTATTTGAAAAAAGTCAAATTGATAAAGAAGTTAAGAATTGGTGTAAAAAAGGAGTTATCGAGAAATCAAGTGAGGATCCACAACAATTTGCATCAAATATTTTCCCCAGACCAAAGAAAGATGGGGGTTGTAGAATCATTTTACTCACACATTTTAATACATAACATAACATAACATAACATAATACAGTATAAACATTTTAAAATGGATACCTTCAACACTGCAATGCAGGTGGTATCAACAGATTGTTACATGGCTACAATAGATTTGAAGGATGCATATTATTCAGTACCAATTAATCGTCACTTTCGCAGGTATTTGAAATTTAATTGGATGGGACAGCTGTGGTAATACAAAGCATTACCTAATGGATTAAGCTCAGCTCCTAGGTTGTTCACTCATTGTTGAAACCAGCACTTGCACTGCCAAGGGCACAAAAACACATCGCTATGGCTTATCTAGATGACATTTTAATTGTCAATGCTAATCAGGAGTCAGCTAAAAAATCAGTCTCGGTGACTACAAGCCTGTTTGAAAGGCTAGGTTTCCTGATTCATCCAACAAAATCTAAGTTACAGCCATCCCAAACTATTGAATATTTGGGGTTTGTGATTAATTCAGTTACCATGTTAGTAACTTTACGAATAGACAAGATTGTTGATATTACAAATGAATGTCGGTGCCTTATTGACAAACCTTATCACTCCATCCGAGAAGTTGCTAAGGTTATTGGTAAGTTAGTAGCAGCATTCTCTGCAATAGAATTTGGTCCACTGCATTACCAAAATCTCCAAAGGGCAAAAACACAAGCGCTTATACAGCGAGCAGGCCATTTTGATAGGCCCATGCAATTGCCAAAGGAAGCTTTATCAGAATTGCATTGGTGGATTGCGAATGTTCCACAAGCTGTTAAAAACATTTTGGTTCAGCAGCCAGCAGTGATTTTGCAAACTGATGCAAGTGCTCTTGGATGGGGTGCTACGGATAATGATACCAGCTATGGGGGCAGATGGACTGTCCAAGAGGATTTATTTCTCCAAACATATGGTATAAATTATTTGGAGTTGCTGGGAGCATTTTATGGATTAAAAGCTTATTGTTCTACTATGAAGGATTTGCATGTCCAATTACAAGTAGACAATAGCACAGCTGTGGCATATATCAATCACATGGGTGGAGTAAGATCATTATCATGTGATCATCTGGTTAACCAGATGTGGCATTGGTGTATTCGTAAGAATATTTGGTTTTCAGCTATTTATCTCCCAGGGAGAGACAATATTGTGGCAGACAAAAGATCATGAAAATTTAAAGACTGTACAGAATGGATGTTAAATCCACAAATTTTCAAAAATATTGTCAGTCGGTTGGAGTACCGGACATTGATTTGTTTGCATCTAGATTAAATCACCAATTGCCCAAATACGTGTCTTGGGAACACGATCCAGGGGCAGTAGCGGTGGATGCTTTCTCGCTACACTGGAATACGTTCTTTTATGCCTTTCCCCCATTCTGTCTGATTGGGCAATGTCTCAAGAAAATAGCGCAAGACGTTGCCAAGGGCATTTTGGTGGGGCCAAATTGGCCTACACAGTCATGGTTCCTGTTGATGCTTAAAATGATTATTGAACCACGTATTACGATTCCTAGTTGCAACGATTGTTGATGCAACCAGTAACAAAAGAAATTCATCCATTGCATGATCATATGAATTTGTTAATCTGCAGGTTCTGACCAGACCATTGCAAGAGCTTGGACTGTCGGATAGGACCATGGATGTTATAGCTGAAGCTTGGAGAAATAGCACTAAAAACAATATATGTCGCATATAAAGTAATGGGAAGTCTTCTGTAGACAGTCAAAGATATCTTATCATACTGCGAACATATCAAATGTATTGGAGTTCCTTGCTGGGTTGCATTTTGATGAGCACTTAAGTTATAGTGCCATTAATAGTGCTCGTAGTGCTTTGTCGTCCTATTTAGGACAAATTTCTGATCGAGATTCAATTGGGTCTCACCCATTAATATCCCGGTTCATGAAAGGAATTTTAATAAAATCCTCCCAAGCCCAGATATACAGAAATTTGGGATGTTAGCATTGTTCTCACTTTGCTTAGGCAATGGACTCCAATTACTTCAATGTCTTTACAAAGGTTAACATTCAAGGTAGTAATGTAATGGCATTAGTGTCAGCTCAAAGAGTACAAACTTTGCAATTGTTACGGTTAGATTGCATGCATGTGGCTTCAGATAACATTGTGTTTTATGTTTATGATCTGATCAAACAAAGCAGACCAGGAAAAACTGGAAACAAGGTAATGTTTAAAGCATATCCTGTTGATGAAACATTGTGTGTAGTTAAGTATTTAACTAAATACATTGAAGTAACCAAAAATCTCCGAGGTGCTGAGACAGCGTTACTGATAGCGCACAAAAAACCACATACAAAAGTTTCAGTTCAAACCATTTCTAGATGGTTAGAACAGGTTTTGGATTTAGCAGGAGTGGACACTGATGTGTTTAAGTCTCACTCCACTAGGGCCGCAGCTGCGTCCGCGGCGAAGGTACAGGACGTACCACTCGATCAAATTTTAGAGGCCGCAGGGTGGTGTAAAGAAGAAACTTTTTCAAAGTTCTACGATAAACCTGTTGTCACGGTGCCAGGATTTGGACACGCAGTGTTGGGTTCGCTTTAAATGCTTGCTTTGTTTTATATTATCGATTTATGTTATCATTTGATATCATTGTCACTTTTGTTGTAAAATTTTTCCCCTGGGATAGAGGGGTTATTATTAACAAATTCTTCTTTTTATGATTAAAAGACTTATTACATAAATTGAAACAATGTTTTAAAAAATATTATTTACTCACTACTGTATTGACTAAACAGAGTGTTGTATGGAATGAATCTACGACATAAAAAACACAGAGCTTTAAAATCTTCACGTAGTCACTCATGTGACTCCGAAGTAAAATAGTAAGATTAAACGAGAACTTACCTGTTCGAAGTTTGATCTTTATTTTATGAGGCGTTACAATGAGGGATTACGTGCCCTCTGCTCCCAGCCCTCATAATATAAATGATGATCTGGTAGTTCTAGTCTATGTTGAGCCTTACTATCTTACTCCGGCTATTGGTTCTGTGTTTTTCATGCCGCTGCTTTGAAGTATGCCGAACATGCGCCAGGCGGGGCTTCTTCACGTAATCCCTCATCGTGACTCCTCATAAAATAAAGATCAAACTTCGAACAGGTAAGTTCTCATTTAATCTTACTATTATAAACCAATAATAATGATAAAACTAACAATGGAAGTTACCTGAGAACTTCTTGAAGTTTCATTTTAAGGCCTGACTGCTCCCCAATAAGTATATTCTGCTCTCTAAGTAGTCATAGGACAAACTATTTCTTCCTCCTCTGCTATCTGTCTGCTTGGACATCTTGATTAATGAAGAACTAAAGGTGATGTTTGCAAAAACAGATCATTTTGAAGACACTGCCTCACAGTGTCAGAGACCTGGTTGTAATCCTGACCTATGTGGAGTTTGGATGCTCTCCCTGCGATGGCGTGAGTTTCCACCGGGTTTCCTCCCAATTTCCCAAAGACGTATGGGTTTGTAGATTAATTGGCCTCTGTAAAATGCCCCTGGTGTGTCAGAAGTGGGTGAGAAAGTGGGATAACAGAAGTAGAGTGAACGGATGACTGGTAGTCAGCAACTACTCGGTGAGCCGAAGGGCCTGTTTCCGTGCAGTATCTTTCAAAGCAAAACTATCTGGGGTAGTGACCATGCGGGCTTTCTCCAGAATGCTCCAGTTTCCTTCCACATTCCAATACAACTGTGCATGCCTTGGGTAGACTTAGCTAAGGAAGCAGCACAACATGTCTTTCCTCAGTTCACTCTCATTAATGTCATTGTCAATTTCAATATAGAACATGGAGCAGTACATTAAGGAACAGTTTATGTTCAAAAGTTTATGTTATAGAAACAGAATTAGGCTATTCGGCCCATCAAGTCTACTCTGCCATTCAATCATGGCAGATCGATCTTTCCCTCTCAACTCCGTTCTCCTGCCTTCTCCTCATAACCGCTGACACATGTACTAATCAAGAATCTGTCAATCTCCACTTACAAAAACTCATTGACTTGGCCTCCACAGCCGCTTGTGGCAATTAATTGCAGAGATTCATCACCCTCTGAACTAAATAAATTCTTCCTCATCTCCCTTAAGGTATGTCCTTTTATTCTAAGACCTCTGGTCCTAGACTCTCCCACGTGGAAACATCCTCTCCACATTCACTCTATCCAGGCCTTTCACTATTGTAAGATTCAATGAGGTCCACCCTTATCCCTTCTAAACTCCAGTGATTAAAGGATCAGTGCCGTCAAACACTCATCAAATGTTAACCCAGTCTTCCCTGGGATCATTGTCGTAAACCTCCTCTGAACCCTCGCCAGTGCATGCACCTCCTCCCTCAGGCATGTTGCCCAGAATTGCTCCAAATGCGGTCTGACCAGTGCATGATAACGTCTCAGTGTTACATCCCTGGCCCCCTGGCCCACAATATCCATGCCAAGCATGATCCCGTTAAACTAATCTCATCTGCCTGCGTGTGATGCATATCCCGCAATTCCCTGCATAAAATAGAGTAGTTTTTAACAATTTATTTTAAAGTACTTTTTGATTAATGACAGATGAATGCAACATATCTACTCTGCTTGAAACAACAAATTAGACTGTTTGCAGCAAGTAGAATATGTTTTTGATATATCTTGCACATACTTTCCATGGTTAGGATTTACAGCAAAATGAAAAAATCTAATCGAGTCAAGATCATGAATTATATAGAATAAGGTGGTTTACAAGTTATTTCAAAGTACTTTTTTAGTTAATGGAAGATGAATAAAACATATCTACTCTGCATTGGAACGAGTCAGTTTGCAGGAAATAGAATGCATAGAACATGTGTTGCAGTTATATAAGATATTGGTGAGGTTGCATTTAGAATATTGCGTTCAGTTCTGGGCACCATGTTATAAGAACGATGTTGTCAAGTTGGAAAGGATGCAGACAAGATTTATGAGGATGTTGCCAGGACTCGAGGGTCTGAGCTATAGGGAGAGGTTGAGCAATCTGAGACTCTATTCCCTGGAGCGCAGGACGATGAGGGGTGATCCTATAGAGGCGCATAAAATCATGAGAGAAATAGATTGGGTAGACGCACAGAGGCTCTTGCCTAGAGTAGGTGAATCGAGGACCAGAGGGCATAGATTTAAGGTTAAAAGGGAAAGATTTTATAGGAATCCGAGATGTAACTTTTTTACACAAAAACGGTGGGTATGTGTATGGATGGAGCTGCTGGAGGAGGCAGTTGAGGCACGGACTATTGCAAAGTGTAAGAAGCAATTAGACAAGTATATGGACACTTGTAGAGGGATATGGGCCAAATGCTTGCGTGGGACTAGTGTGGTTGAAAAATGTTGGTTGCGGTGGGCAAGTTGGGCCAAAGATTCCCATTGAATATTTCTCCCTTAACCTTAAACCTATGTCCTCTGGTTCTCACTGAAAATGGATACAAAATGCTGGAGTAACTCTGGGCTGCATGGGCAGCATCTCTGGAGAGAAGGAATTGGTGACGTTTCGGGTCGAGTCCCCTCTTCAGACTCAAGTCGGACTTCAGTCGGAGGAAGGGTCTCGACACGAAACAACACCCATTCCTTCTCTCCGGAGATGTTGCCTGTCCCGCTGAGTTACTCCAGCATTTTGTGCCTATCTTCGGTGTACACCAGCATCTGCAGTTCCTTCTTACACTGTTCTCTCTGGTTCTCTCTTACTCTGGGCAAGAGACTCTGTGCGTCTAACTGGTCTATCCCTCTCATGGTTTTATATACCTCTATAAGATCACCCCTCATCCTCCTGCACTCCAAGGACTAGAATCCCAACCTGCTCAACCTCTCCCTAAAGCTCAGACTCTTGAGTCCTGGCAACATCTTTATAAATCTTCTCTGTACCTTCCCCTTGCCTATTGCACTTGAGTATGACGATTGTATTTATTATGTGTTGTATTTTCTGATCTGTTTGGACAAATCAGGATGCAAAACAAAGCTTTGCACTGTGCCTCGGTACAGATGACATCTAAATAAATTTAAACCTAAACCTAAACTTCGGAAGACAGTCACGCAGGATATACACGTCAGAAAAGCTGGCACCGAGTCGGGCAACTCAATTTTGAACCTCTACTCCAACAGCAGCATTTATCTTCCACTTATCGTTATTCCCTTTATCCTGTATCTGTATACTGTGAATGGCTCGATTGTAATCATGTATTGTCTTTCCACTGACTGGTTAGCACGCAACAAAAAAGCTTTTCACTGTACATCGGTATACGTAACAATAAACTGAACTATTGTAATGGAAAAAAAAATAAGATGGCACCTGTGGAAGGTGAAGGGGGCATTCGATGGCCTTGAAAGGTCTGCAAACTCACCTTCCGCGGCCTCGGATCTGTGATGGGCTTGGCAAGGGGAACATGGTGTACGGGAGAAGAGGGAAGGCTGCTGGAAGCAACTGATGGTGTGTTGCTGTGTTCATGGCACTAGGACTCAAGTGTCAGACTGTCTGTGGCTGCAGGAGCTTTGGCTTTGAGCTTTGAGCAGAATTTGACTCATCAGTTCTCAAGATAGCAGTAGAAGTAGGCCATTCGGCCCATCGAATCTACTCTGCCATTCAATCATAGCTGATCCTTCTTTCCCTCTCAACCCCATTATCCTGCCTTCTCCCCATACTAACAAAGTATCTGTTAATCTCTTTAAAAATGCCTACTGACTTGGCATCCTCAGCCATCTGTGGCAATGAATTCCCATCCTCTGACCAAATAAATTAGTCTCCTCCTCATCTCCTTTCTGAAGGTGCATCCTTTTATTGTGAGGCTGTGCTAGTGAGAATATGTTTTGGCAAGGGTGCTGCAAAATAGACCAGGAAGCACAAGGTAAAAATGTTTTCTACAATGAGGAATGTGACATATCATTTGTGTGACATGTAACCTCTCTTTCTTAACATTGCACACACAGCTCTTAACATATTCCGACCGCCTCCGCAGTTTATTAAAATGTTCAGTGCCATATTTCAGAGAAAACAGCCCTGTGATACAACATAAGTCAAGAACAAATACATAAAATATGCTTACAACTAATACAGCTCTAGGCCTTGCTCAACACGCTGCATCATACATAATATATCATCAGTCATGGCTGTCAAATAATGATTTGCTGAACATCATTCACTTTTAATAGTACAATGTACTTAGTAACAGTGCTTAGTAACCTTACATAGTCAGTCATTCCACAAATGTGTTACGTTGAGAGCCCGAGGAGTTGAGTAACTGGGAGAAAATAATGGGGGAAGCCAAAAGTGGTGTAACTGAGCTGGCAAAAATCATCACCTCTCTGAAACGACTAAATTATCTGTGCGGCGCTGAGTTTCTGATTTTCCTTTCTTAAAAGGTTCAGGGAAATCTGCTGTTTAAATTCGACCCTTCTGCAATTTCTGTCGAGGGGTATAAAAAATGTCAGAATTTACAATGTGTTTGATTTAAACATAGAGTCATACAACATGGAAACAGGCTCCTCCTGTTGCCCATGGCGACCAAGATGCCCCGTCGAAGCTAGTCCCGTCTAGACTCCGCTGCCTTGGTGAAAAGAACTGATGCACACAACTCTATTCATTCCTCGCCAACCTTGGACCACCTCTTCACTACCAGCGAGTCAATGGTGGCTTCTTTATTGTCACGTGTACTGGGTAGAGTGAAATATATATTTTGCAGACAGCTCAACAAGACTATCCCTGTACATAAGTACAATCCGCGGTTAGTACGGAATGTACAGGACAGCCCACTTGGTCCATATGCAAGAGGTGCCATTTTGCTGCCATTTTACAGTCCCAGCTGCAGCTGGCTACAGAGACCCGTTACAGGGCCAAGAGTCTCGGATAGAACTAGTGTACAGGTGATAGACACAAAAAGCTGGAGTAACTCTGCGGGTCAGGCAGCATCTCTGGAGGTGATCATGGTCGGCGAGGACTCCTTAGGCCCACGCAGTATTTCTAAACTAATTCTACCTTCAATCTAACTAATGTATGTATATATGTATATGTGCATGTGTGTCTATGTATGTGTGTGTGTGTGTCTGTGTATGTGTATATATACAGTGCATTCGGAAAGTATTCAGACCCCTCCATGCATTCTGCATTTTGTTACGTTATACACTTAAGGGCCTGTCCTATGGATGACCTATTCCGCGAGTTCTGGCGAGTTTGCATGGTCGGCACGAGGTAGTAGGAGGTCTTCGTAACTCTCCTTCATGCTCGAGTGGTCTCCGCGTACTCGAGGCCTCAGCTGGGTCACTGCTTGTTTTTCAATATGTTAAAAAATGCCCGTGAGTAAAAAAAAGTCACCATGGAAAAAATCGATACTTTTTTTACTCGTAGGTTTAGTCGTAGTAGGTCGTAGTAGGTCGGCATGTTAGTCATAGGTAATTGAGGGTAGTCAAAGGCAGTCATAGATAGTCTTCATCATAGTGGAAGGGAGGTGGAAGGAGATCGAAGGAGGTCGTCTTCACTCTCCATTATTCGGTGTACAATTTGTCCGAAGTTAGTCATAGCTAGTCGAAGCTGGTCTTCAACAGAGTCGAAGGAGGTCGGAGGTCTTCTACATAGTTGAAGGAGGTCTTCAACATGGCATTTTTTCAAACTCTTCTAAACTCCCCAATTAGGTCACCCAAGTGGGACAGCCCCTTTATTCTAAAATGCATTACATTCTTTTTTAAAAATCTTCAATCTACACACAATACCCCATTGTGTATAGATTGAAGACCCGGAAGTGGTGGCACTGCCATGCAGCTGCGGCTCGCCTGCAGACCGTTTTGTCTTTTCTTTTTTTTGTTTTCTTTGTGTCCCGTTTCAGTTTATTTAGTTTATTTTGGTTGTGCATGTGTGGGGGGTGGGGGGGGGGGGAGAAACGTGTTCTAGTCTCTTCCTTCGGGGGATGCGACCTTTTCTTGTCATATCCCCGTCTCCATCTCCGTCTGTGCCTAATGGCGGAGCTGGCGGCATCCAACTGGGACCGATCTCGAGGCTCCGGAGGCAGAGCCAGCCAGGACTTACCAGCGCGAGGCTGGCCGACTTCGGGGCTGTGGCGGCGGTGAAACGACTTCGGGGCTGTGGCGGCGTTTCGGCGGTGACCCAACTTCGGGACTGTGGCGGCATTCCGGCGGTGGCGGCGACCGGACTTCGGGGCTGTGGCAGCGGCGACCCGACTTCGGGGCTGTGGCGGCGTTTCGGCGGCAGCGGCCCGACTCCGGATCCTCGGAGGCTTGGCCGCGGGCCCAGTGGACGACAACGATGGGAGCTCGCAGGTTACAGGTTGGTGACCTGTTTTTCTGGAGCTCTCGCAACAACAGCTGTGTCCGCTGGACTGGAGGGTGGCAGCTTCGGCAGCTTCGACTGCCCCATGCCGCGGAGATTGAACCGGCCCGTTTGCGGAGCTCAGATTCAGCCGCGGGACATACCAAAACCCGGCGGGGTCCCAACATCGGACGCCTGGATCGCCTCAGCGCAGAGGGAGAAGAAGGAAGGAAGAGACACGGACTTTAAGACTTTTCCCTTCCATCACAGTGAGGAGGTGCCTGGTAGACTCACTGTGGTGGATGTTAAACTGTGTTAAGTGTGTGTTTTGTTATTTTATTCTATGTTATAACTGCAAGGTTCACAATTTCGTTCAGACTGAAATGTCTGAATGACAATAATGGATACTTTCATACTTTCATAATAAAAAAGTGAAAACAGGTGTTTAGAAATTTTTGCAAAGTAATTAAAAATAAATAACTGAAATATCACATTTACATAAGTATTCAGACCCTTTACCCAGTACTTTGTTGAGGCACCTTTGGGGGCGATTACAGCCTCAATTCTTCTTGGGTATGACGCTTTGCACACCAGTATTTGGGTAATTTCTCCCATTTTTCTTTGCAGATCCTTTCAAACTCCGTCAGGTTTGATGGGGAGAGTCAATGCACAGCTATTTTCAGGTCCGTCCAGAGATACTCGATTGTGTTCAAGTCCGGGCTCTAACTGGGCCATTCACAAACTTGTCACGAAGTCACTCCTGCGTTGTCTTGGCTGTGTGCTTGGGGTCGTTGTCCTGTTGGAAGGTGAACCTCCACCCCAGTCTGAGGTCCAGAACGGTCTGGAGAAGGTTTTCATCAAGGTTCTCTCTCCAAGGTATTTATATTTACTGTATCTCTATTCCTATTCTATTCCCTAATATTCTCTTCATTATTCTTGGAGCAACACTAATCAGCCTCCTTCATACTCACATGATGTTCTAATATGTATATCTGATAATGGGTCCTCATATAAATTTCAGTTGGGTTCAGTCCAGATTTCCCTACAGGCGTGACTATAATTTAAAGCAAACCATGATAAATGTTCCAATTTAACCAAATTCAGTCTCAGCCTTCAATTTACCATTTCAAATTTCAGTGTCCATCTCATCCTTCTCATTCAGCATTGTAGCCGATAACACAATTCCATTCCAATTCCTGTGGAATTCCCAGCTGTTCAAATGTAAACAATCAATTTCCATATGTTGTCAATTTTGTCATAAATCAATCAAGACTGCCGAATCCAGGGACAATTTCTTCCCACCTTGATAATAGAAGCTGCTTTACCATCAAGGATTAAACAATCCAGATCCATCGGTCGAATAGAATGGACTAGAATAGAGAATGCCTTTTATTGTCATTCAAACAGCTTGGTTTGAATGAAATTGCATTTTCTACAGTCTTACATTACAAAAAAAACCAAGACCCACACTTAACACAGATTACATAAACATTCATCACAGTGGATCTCAAACACCTCCTCACTGTGATGGAAGGCAAAGTCTTATCTCTTCCCTTTGTTCTTCTCCTGCGATTCCAGCAGGAGAAGAACAAACTGCAGCGTCGAGGCGAACTGGGGTTCCCGATGTTAAAACCCCCGGCAGACGATGGTAAGTCCTGTGGCCGTTTAAGCCGTGCTGGACGATGTTAGGCCCGGCTCCGTGTCCTTTAAAACCCCGCGATTCAAGCGGGAGAAGTTGCCGTGTGGGAGCTCCGAAAAGCGGTCTCCCACCAGGGACATGGAGCTCCCAATGTTACCGTCCATCGGGCCTGCGGCCGGAGCCTCTGAAGTTCCGGAGTCGGGTCGCAGCCGCGCGCCACCACAGCGTTTCCCGATCCGAAGTCGGCCAGCTCCGCAATGGCAGGTCCACAGGCTCCGCGACTGGAGCCCTCAGGTTGGTCCCGGTTGGAGGCTGCCGCCGGCTCCACGATGTTAGGCCCAACGACACCGGAGACTTGACAGGGAAAATGTCGGGTCCCCAAACGGGGGAAGAGATTAACAGTTTCCCCCACCCCTCGCATATACACAGCTAAAAAAATAATAATAATAAAAACTGGGGTCAAGACATACATTTAACAAGACAAAAATTGAAAAAAAGGCAGACGGACTGTAGCTGGACCGCTGCCGATAGGCACCGCCACACCACATATGCATCGGCTCTGCTATTCTCAGTACCTATTCAAGTTTTCCCCTCTAATTTACTAAGCCTCTTCTCCAGTACCTCTTCTTATTTATGTAAGTCTTCAACATTATGGTAACTCATTATTGTGGTGATTCTCTACTATGTTGGCTCTTTACTACATTGGCTTTGTTCTCTGTCTAGGGGTTTTCGCTTGTACTAGTTCTTTTTATCTCGAAGTAACTCTACTTGATGGTTAGTATTGACTTTCCGAGGGGAACATACATTTCAGCCTGCCTCATCATTTTATACTTCCACCTTACGTTTCCAGGGTATGCTGTTGGGAGTGCAGTGGTGATAATCACCTGAGTAATCTGGGACCCTGATTTCCCCCAGTCCGTAATTTGCTGGTACTCTGGGAATCCATGGTTCAGAGTTAAATTTTGGTAATTCTTCCTTGGCTATGCGTTCACTTTCTCTCCAAGTTACAGTATAATTTTCTTGGTTCCTACCTTCCTTCCAATAATATCTCACAGCTCTGGCTATTTGACTGCTTCGGTTCTCAGACCAGTTCCTGCTATCAGTTTTAATTAAATCCGCTACTTTTAGTGGGGAGACAATTCAATAAGATAGCACAGTATTGAGGGGGACTTGCTCCATTCTGATAGTCTAAATCACCTGATTGGTCATATATAATTTTGAAAAATGGTCTAAAAATTAATTGTTTGCCAATGTCTAATAAGTCGGGTGTCCTAGGGCTACTAGAAATTTGGTATTCTCAGCTGGAGTAATTATCTGTTGTATGGTCGCCCACAAATCCTGTGAATCTGCATGATATCCACGCATTGTGGTTCGTAAATAATCTATAAAGGCAGCAGGTTACTTCTTCCTATCGAGGATTCTGTTTAGTACTGCCATTATTTCATGGGGCTTCCACGGCGTATGGATGTCTGTGGCACGGGGATTATTCATATTCACTGCGCTGGCCGAATCCGCTGTACCTATTCCACCCCTTACTGGTAACTGCCTATGGGATACCAGTTCAATTTGTAAGCTTTCGGTTACGTCAAAATCTATCTCGGTATCAAAAATCACTGTCTCACCCTCAGATAAATCTTCCTGTTCGCTAGGGGTTTCCCGATACTGCCCAAATAAATCATTCCTTTCTACTCAAGTAATCTGTCTAGGTTGTAGCTCACATAAATACTCTGGCGGTTGCACTATATCTAACATACCTTTCTTTTCTGTAAACACTGGAGCTAACATTTTCGTTCTACTCTGGGTGCCATAAGCCACTGGACGATTTATCAATGATGGCGTGGATAGGATTGAAGAATCTGGTACCTCAGTGTCTGCTGTTGGTAGAACCTGTTCAGATGTAGAATCTGCAGGAGTTGTTATAGATTCTGCAGACCTAAAATATTTATTACGACACAAGTCATACACGGTGCTAGTGAAGCCTGGGAAACGCAAGAGGAACATGGTGGGAGCTGTGAACTTCCTCTGCCGTTAACATCTGTCCACTCTTCTAAATACTCATCTCCTTCCCCCTCGAAGTCAGCACTAACCATCGGATTCCTAATCATTAATTTTACTGGGACTAATTTTCTTCCAGGAGATCCTCCTTTCCCTTGTTCCTTCATCTCCACTCCTGTCCTTCCCACTGCCTGGAGGTCGATCTACATTACCTTCTTTTAGTTCTAATTCATGTTTAGCGATCGCTTTTTCCCAACTAGCCACTCTTAACCTCCTTATTTGCCTTCCGTTCCTCAAAATATTTTCTCCATAACCCTATTAATTTTTTTGCCCCTTCGTTATTTCTATGCTGCCAAATGATCCGTTCTATGTATTTTATCCCTCTTACTGTTCTAATTCCCCCCCGGTGGCCACAGCTTATTTCCTAATTTCTTATTTAAAGCTCCTGATAAATTTCTTAATTTCTCTGCCTTGTGAGGAAACTCATTACACATTAGTTGCAATGATCTCTTTTCCTCTTCTGTTTCATCTCTAATGATGTCTGCTACATTATTCCCCATGTTTCTGAACACCTGAAACAGAATCTTTAAATCCTTCCTTTTGATCCCTAAATTTATCAAGCTCGCTCCAAAACAATGGTTCAAAGCGATCGCAGCCTTGCAACTCGTTACTCCTTTGCTCCACCAATCCTACTCTCTTATTCAAATTCTTCTCCTATCTCCCACAGGTCCACACCCTTTCAACCTTACAACGTTCTCAATCGCCAGTCACTCAAGAATCAGAGTACTCCAGGGAACAATCAAACACCTCCAAACACAATCAAACACACTCTCGCACATTTAATCCTGAATCAAATCATCCAAAAATGATCTTCAGACACGTAAGTAACACAGTCCACAAGCAGGATAACACGCACAGCCACACTCCTAAATAAACCACAAATATTTGTTTAGTATAAATAACACACTCTAAGAAATCCTCCTCATGGCGCAATCGGACAGTAGGATGACTCCTCCCCCAACGTAGCGATCGAAAGAGTACAACATCTGATCGAACCACCCCGATTCAGATTTTCACAGTACGATCATAAATAAATACAAATATTTAAGTCAAACACACTCTTACTTCAAGTATCTAAATCCGTAAGGACTCACACAAGCAGCAACACGAATGACGGTCCGCGGACCTAACACAATCTAAACCTTAACTTTCTAAATCTTAATATACTCTAAGTTTATTTACATACACAGATTATTTACAAAATCCGGATCCTATCACAATACAAAAAGCTAGATTTTTACAATTTACAAAATAATTTAAAGCACTAGCGCACAGTTCACGAACACTCGATCTCGATACCGCGTCACGTTGTTATCACGCAGTGAACCTCTCCCTCTGATACCGAAGATTACTCTTTGCTAAAGGGCACTACTCCTTAAATTACTACTTTTCCCCCAGAATGTTACTATCCCTCTGCTATGACTGGACTTCTATAGGGGGACCTCTATCCCTCCTCTCTAAGTTCGACAGAATTAAGGGTACCCTTCGCTATTCGGAGTACTTTTCTTTTTTTTTGAATAACATTATTTTTGGTTTTCAAGTTATAAATACAATTTTACAGAGAACACCAACAAACAGTACAAAACAGCACACAGCTTATATACCCCCCCCCCCCTCCCCATCCCCAAGGCTCAAAAAAGAGAAAGAGAAAAAAAAAATAATAATTTAAAAAAAAGCTGAGTCTTGGTGTTCAAATGTTACATGATAACAACAGCAACATACAAATATAAATAAATGACTGTGTAGACCATATTTTCAGTTAAAGGAAAAAGGATTACTTTTCATCAAGTAATCAGGTTCCCATCTCTTAGGTACTCTTCCCTATCGGGTACTAGTCAACAATCGACCAGAGGGTTACTATTCACTGTTGATCAGCCACTATTTGGAATCAATCACGAACATGCACCAACTCCGAAGATCTATATACAGAATTCGAATTCTACCTTACTGGCAGAACTTCAATATGAAATTCAGCATTTGGAAATTTGGCTTTGCAAATAGAGACTCATACTCTTCAATTTAGTGCGTATCTCTCATACTACGCAGGCACTCAAATCAAACTTAAGTTGCCTAGTTGAATTCTTGAATGGACTGGAGTATTCTGGCCAACCTATACTCTGTCCACCCAAGCCGAGTACCTTTACGAGTTTCCTCATCTGTCACTTCAGCGAGAGACTCAGATTCCTTCAGGCAGACACTCCTCTCTGCTGGGCACTGAGGATTCAGCGCGTAGCTGCTTCATGCAGTGAGTTATTGATGCCGATTTTCAGAGCGCACCTTTTCAATTCGTGCTCCCGGCAAAGATCTGATCGATACGTAGACAGACCTGTATTTTAATATCCCACCAATTGGATACCAAATCTAACCCTGGCCCACTCCTCGCCCTATGAAGCGCGTTTGTCTCTCGTTAAAGCAGCTGCTGTCTGCCAACTACGAACAAAGTTTTGAACCTCTAACCCCACCCCAGCAGGGCCTCTAACCCCACCCTGGTTTTATGGGCCCGTAACCCAATAATACAACAGCTCAATACATTGTATTCAACAGGACTTCTCAAGGAAACCAACTTAGAAACGTTTATCCTGATCTGCAAGAAATCTAGACACGGCTCAATACCTCATCCAATCAACACTCGGCAGAGTAGACTTCTGCAACATTATTTACAATTATTTACAAGGTGTATGTTTGGTTTGCAGCAATCCAATCCATTCTATGCATGTTCACCTAATTGACAGGGTCTGCAGATGTTCTTATACTTTTCTTGCAGCTTGTATCTAGGCTGTAGACACACTGGCACCACTCCACAATTTGTCCCAGCTCTGCAGAGAGTAATTACAAATTGACCAAATCTCCCAGCAGCCCTGAAGCTTTTACCCCATTTTAAAGTCCCCATTTTTACCCCATTTTAAAGCCTCTCCAATTTGGCCAGGATTAACACTATCACCAACTAGAGAGCATCCTGACCTCCAATCTACTTAATTGGAGACCCATGGACTATCTTTAATTGTACTTTACTGGAATTTAACTTGCACTAAACGCTATTCCCTTTATCCTGTATGTACACTGAGGATGTCTCAATGTAATCATGTGTAGTCTTTCCGCTGACTGGATAGCATGCAACAAGAACAGGTTTTCACTGTACCTTTGTACACCTGACCATAAACTAAACTAAACAATACTAAATTAAATTATCGGCCTCTCAAATTATCCTTCTGAAAGCTCAGGTATAGTCCTGATCTTCCAAACAACCTTTTTTTTGGACATTTAGAAATACAGTGCAGAAACAGGCCTTTCACCCACCCTGAATGACCCCGCACACTAACCAGCATACACGAGGGACATTTTTTACAACTTACCGAAGCCAATGAACTGACAAAACTGTATGTCTTTGGAGGGTGGCGGGAAACCAGATCACCTGGAGAAAACCCATGCAGTCACGGGGAGAATGTACAAACTCCACATAGACAGCACCCGCAGTCAAGATTGAACCTGAATCTCTGGTGTTGTAAGGCTGTGTTGTAAGGCACTGCTGTGCCACCTTTGCCGCCGCAAATCGCAGTCTTTGGACTTCTTCTGTGTAACTAAAATACTACGTTCTTGCAGCACTACCTGCTTGTTTATCTTGTTGAACTACCTGCTCTTGTGTATGGCTTAACTGCCCTCATGTATATGATTTTGCATGATTTGACTGGACAGCTCGCAAACTAAGCTTTTCAGTGGATCTCAGTACACGTGACAATAATAAACCAATAAAAAGAAAGGAAGAGGCGGAGACAGTAGGCTTGTGGGAGAGCTGGGAAGGGGAGGGGAAGGAGGGAGAAAGCAAGGATGGTTGGCTATTGCGAACTGAGTGGAGATGTTGGTCTCAGCGATGTCGAGAAGTTGACACCTGGAACAGCGGATGCAGTAGATGAGGTTGGAGGAGGTGCAAGTGAACCTCTGCCTCACCTGGAAAGACTGCTTGGGTCCTTGGATGGAGTCGAGGGAGGAGGTAAAGTGACAAGTGTAGCATTTCCTGCGGTTGCAAGGGAAAGTACCGGGGAGGTGGTGATTTGGGTGGGAAGGGTCGAATTAACCAGGGAGTTACAGAGGGAACAGTCTCTGCGAAAAGCAGAAAGGGGAGGAGATGGGAAGATGTGGCCAGTGGTGTGATCCTGTTGGAGGTAGCAAAAATGTCAGAGGATTATATGTTGTTTGCGATGGCTGGTAGGGTGGAGGGTGAGGACAAGGGAGCTGTGGGATATAGAGGAGACCTTTTTTTCAATCTCTTACCTCAACAGAGACGCAATATTTTGTCCGTATCGTATCTCCTTCCCCACTGCGGCCTAACATTATGGAGTTGGCAGCCTGTCCTGGAGACTGACCCGGCGTTCCAAGCTGCGGGTGTCTGTGCGACTTTAACATTGTGGAGCTTGCGATCCCTTTGCCGGGGAGGGAAGCTCCAACCGTGGGGCCTGTGGACTTTACCATCGCGAAGCCCACAGTCTCTGATAAGAAGAGGCCGACTCCAGTTTCAACTGCCCCGATGCGGGAGCTTCGATCACCCCGATGGGGGCTTCAATCGTCGGCTGCGGGAGCTTTGATCGCTCTGGCTGCAGATGGATTGACTGCCCCGACCGCAGGAGAACAAAGAGGAAGAAGATTGAACTTTATTGCCTTCCATCACAGTGAGGAACGTGGAATCCACTGTTAACTTTTATGTTAACTTTTATTTTATGTTAACTTTCATTTTATGTGGTTGTGTGTGTTGTTGCTTTTCACTTAATACGGCCATATGGTAACTCAAATTTCACTGTACCTTAACTGCTACACGTGGCAATAAACTGACCTTGAAACCTTGAAAAGTCTCTCCTCAACCTCCAAACCTGCAGATAAAACAATTCAGTCTGTCCAACCTGATAGCAAATTCCCTCTAATCCAGGCATAATTCTGGCACACCTTTTCTGCACTATCTACATAGCCTCCACATCTTCCTGTAACCAGAGTGACCAGATCTGCATGCAATACTTAAAATGCAGCCTGACCAAATCCTATAAACCATCCCATCATCAACACAAAGAGTGGTCCTGACCTCCCATCTATCCCATTGGAGATCTTTGAACTATCTTTAATCGGACTTTATTGGACTTTATTGGACTTTAACCCATGCGGGGAGAATGTTCAAACTCCATACAGACAGCACCCATAGTCAAGATCAAACCCGGGTCTCTGGTGCTATGAGGCAGCAACTCTACTGTTGCACTATCGTGCCGCGTTGTGTAATGCTTAGGAGAGAGACAGACCGCTGGTGTAAAGACAAGAGAAAATTGCTCTGTACCCTCTCGATGCCTTCCTGGGAATCCTTCACTGAGGTTTCTGTCCCGTTGCTTCTGTTGATCATCCTCCACATTTGGGCGTACATGTTGTCTCTCTCAAAGGGGTTCATTCCTTTCACTCGGACGTGCTCATACACAGCCGACTCCATCACGGTACCATAAGGGATGTCTGTTTGCTTTGAGAGATCCTGCAGGGACCTGTAGGATGCAAGAGAAGGCAGAATGAATAAATAATGGCAAACTGAAAAAAGAAGAGCCCAAAAGGCTCAATATAGGGTCAAGTGTAGATTAGCCGTGTCGAAAAGCTCTTACGGTTAATTTGAATGGAAGGTGCAGACAGTAATGAACATAGCTTTAATGTACAAAACACGCTGCTGGTCTCTGTAGCACACATTATGGAACATTAGCTGAACTTCCCTTAATCAACATGGTGCAGTGCAGTGAGAGCCCACAGGGCATGATAATGGAATTGTAGAAAGGAAGAGATTGGGCTAATTAGGGACAGTCAGCATGGCTTAGCCCGGGCATGTCATGTCTTACAAATTTGATTTAAGTTCGTTGAGGAGGTGAAAAAGGTAATCGATAAACGAGAAATGTGAATTTTGTCTACATGGATTTTAGGAAAGGTAAAGTACCAAGTGCTGGAGGAACTCATAGGGCCAGGCAGCATCTGCAGAGGGAATGGACAAGTTGCGTTTCAGGTTGTGAATCTTCATTCCCTCCACAAATGTTGCCTAACATGCTGAGTTCCTCCAGCACTTTGTCTTTTGCACAAGATTCCAGATGATATGCTTGCCTTCACCAGTAGGGGCATTGCGCACAGCAGTCAAGAAGTCATGTTGCAACTTTATAAAACTTTGGTTCGGCCGCATTTGGAGTATTGTGTGCTTTGCTGGTCACCCCAATACAGGAGGGGTGTGGCGGCTATGGAGAAAGTGAAGCAAAGTTTTACCAGAATGATCTGGTAAAACGAGATGTGTGACAAAATTGGATAATTTTATTTCAAAGTTACGTGAGTGACTACGTGAAGAAGCCCGCCAGACCACATGCGCGTCATTACGTCTAGCGCAATGCGCTAGTCAGAGCAGTTCCCGCGCTGCTCTGCAAGGTAAGTCAGTTTTCTTCGGGCCCTTCTATAGCTGGCCCCAAAAAAGTAGCCACTCCATTGGAGCTAGCGTAGGTATATTTTGCCGCAGTCTCCAACGGGAGCTAGCGGCTCAAGTTAGAGGGTTTCATGCGGCTGTTGCCGTTAGTCTGCATGGCAGGGGAAGACCCAGTTCAGTGCCGACAGGCTCGTTTAAAACTGGGTTTACGGATGTAGCTGTTACAGTCTTCAGCAGACGGCCCTAATAATAAAGGCTGCCGACATCACAGCTCCACTCGGGAGCAGCAAGCCAGAGTTACAAATTCAGCAAACTTACATTCATAAATTGCGGATGTTACTACAGGTGAGTTTTTTAAATTCCACTTGGGTAAGTTCAGCCTGCTGTAGCACCAATCAAATTTAACTGAGTTGCTGCTACAGCTATGTTATAACACATAATGTATATTCTTTTAATGTATGGCTATAATAAAGTTGGCATTTATAATAGTTGCCACAGGGTCACGTTTGTGACCATCATAGCCAATACATCCTATGAGCTGCAAACTCCACATAGATGTATCTGTGGTCAGGAGCAGAGCCAGGTCTGGTGCTGTAAGCCCAGGTCTCTGGCATCAGCTCTACCATTGTGCTGGTATCCTCTGATTTATAATACCAGTTCAGATTTTATTTTTGGCAATATCATAAATATGTATTATCATGCCAATTTAGTTTATGTTTTAAAAGAGAAAAATTACAAGGAACATTTATTATCACTTTCACCAATAAAAAGGGGAGTGGAATTCGACCTGCCATGACAGTCCAGAGCCCCTGGCTTGGGAAGCCTTGTTGAGCTGTGGGAGCTACATCTGGTGGCATCATGGTAATTTCCGCTCATTAGAGGGGACTGTGGAAGATTCCTTTCCAAAAAGACGGCAACTTTATGCATATCAATAAAATGATCAAATCTCTGATTTAATTGGGATAGGGTTCTTTCAGTCATGTAAACATCATTGCCTATGACAAACACCTGGCAGGTTTCCAGCATTTCGCCCACTCTGTTTGGCGTATGGGGGCCAGAGACGCTCCAGTCCTTCCCTGTATGAAGGGAACAGGACTCGGAGTCACTAGCACTGTTTGGTAAATGAGGATA
This sequence comes from Raja brachyura, assembly GCA_963514005.1. The sequence continues at coordinate 131,151,149 of OY740781.1, forward strand.
CCAATAGAGCATCGATCTGCACAGCTAGTCCTAGCGGCTGCTGAAGGGAGCAACCTGACAACCCCAAGTCGGGGCAAAGTGCCAAGTCTTGGGACATCTATGTCAGACAAGATTGGGGTTTTTCTCAATTACGAACATCTGATGAATCAAATTATAACACAAGGAAAGCTCCATCTTACGGCATGTCAGGCAGCAGCTCCTGGTTCAGGGTTGCAAATTTCTTCCCACTCAAATGAACGGAGTGATGAAGATGGTGCTAAAGTATATGCACATAAGCCTGCAGCAACGCCTAGTTCAGGGTTGCAATTCCTCCCACTCGGTTGAACGTAGTGATGGAGATGGTGCTAAAGTACATGCACACAGCCTGAGGCAGCTCCTGGTTCAGGTTTGCATAAGTCCTCCCATTCGGATGTATGAAGTATGAAGATGGAGCCATATATATTATGCCCCGTATTATGGAAGCATACACAGGCAGTTCAAGTCATATGCCTGCAGCTGACTTAGTTTCAAGGAGACTATCGGAGATCGTGTCACGAAATATGCTTGGTATAGAAGCATGCACAGACAGTTCGAGGCATACGGATGGTAACACCTGGTTCAAAGTGCAATTTTCCCACTCCAAGAGAGGAGCCCGAACATGACCATCTGCCGGAATCCCATGCTTTAATGCGTGATATTTTAATCCCACTCTAAGAGAGTGTCAAAGGTCAGTACGGACTAACTCCAAACATGACCCCGAATATGACAATGTGCCGGGATCCCATGCTTTAATGCATGATGTACGACAATCGCATGAGGAAAAGCGGTGTGCTTTTGCCTCTAAAATTTCTGCTCCATCGGGGACGGACTAGTCACTACAAGAGAAGTTGGCCAGCAGCATCAGCTATCTAACAGAAATGACAAACATGATGGACAGAGTCTGCAAATGGAACTTCGCTGAAGCTCCAACAAAGGTAAGTGACCTAGGGTTAGAGACGCGGGTAAGTAGGTCTCATTATTAACCTCCGTAAACTCCAAAATGGAGCAGTCTGTCGGCCCAGCTTAAGGTTTACTACCAGCATGGGCTGTCTAGTCATTTTTTCACTGTCTCTGGGATAACATCAGTTTGATGTAGACACATTGGCAAGGTGCCTTGCACAGTAACTTCTGTATGTTCCAAGTAGGAACAGTTTGGTTACCCTGGATCAAGGTAGACCATCATCAAACTGGCTGGCTATACGAGTCATAGTGACCAGAGAAGCACTGTTTCATCATCTATGAGAGGTAAAAAAATAAAGATCAAACTTCAAACTGGTAAGTTACCGTTTAATCTCTCTATTTTCTCTGGAGTGTTGGTGGCTGTGGGCAAAACCTCAGCGTGGACTGGGTGGGCCAAAGGGGCTGTTTCCACACTGTATCTCTTAAGTGTAAAGGTCAGGATCAACTCCAGGCCTCTGAGCTGTGAGGCAGCAGTTCTACCAGCTGTGCCACCATGCTCTCTTTTTCATTTCTCTTGTCATAATAAAGGCCAATGTTCCATTTGGCTTCCTAATTACATGTTGTATTTGCATGCCGCGTAGAAACCTAATGGAGAAAATAATTCAATTGTGTTCATTTGATTTATTTACCAGTACTTTAACATTACCTGTGCAGTTGGATTATGGATTTCTTTCTAAAAATATCAACATAAAATTTACCTAATCTGATTGTAGATTTCTGAGCAAATTTTGTACATAAAACCTGTCATTCAACTTTGTCATCAATAAATTTGGATTCACAATCAACCAGAACTCAACCAGTCAAACAAGATAGGGTGTATGAAGGAACTGCAGATGCTCGTTTGAACCAAATATAGACACAATATACTGGAGTACCTCAGCGGGACAGGCAGAATCTCTGTCGAGAAGGAATGGGTGACATTTTGGGTCGAGACACTTCTTCAAACAACATTAGGTCTGTGACTACAAGAAGACAATAGACTATGAATATTCAGCATTGAGTAGTTCACGTATCTATAACCTATTAGGGGTGGCACGGAGACATAGCGGTAGAGTTGCTGTCTCACTGCGCCAGAGGCCCGGATTTGATCCCGACTGCAGGTGCTGTCTGCACGGGGTTTATACATTCTTCATGTGACCGCGTGGATTTCCTCTGGGTGCTCCCACATCCCATAGACCTGCAGGTTTGTAGGTTGATTGACCTCTGTAAATTGATCCTGGTGTGCAGGGTAGAACTAGTATATGGGTGATCATGCGTGACTAGTTCATGGGTAATGTGGGTGACTAGTATATAGGGTCTGAAAAAGGGTACTGACCCGAAATGTTACTCATCCTTTTTCTCCAGTGATGCTGCCTGACCCGCTGAGTTATTCCTGCATTTTGTGACTATTTATGGGTGATCATTCTTTGGTGTGGACTCGGTGGGCCGAAGAGCCTATATCCAAGCTGATTCACAAAACTAAACTAAACTAAACTAAACACAATTAAACTAAACTAAACTACCTTTCTATAACTTCAAGGCAGCACGATGGCGCAGTGGTAGATTTGCTGGTTTGCAGCACCAGTGTCACGGGTTCGATCCTGACCATGGGTGCTGTCTTTATGGAGTTTGTACATTCTCCCTGTGAACTGGGTGGGTTTTCTCTGGGTGCTCTGGTTTCCTCCCACACTCCAAAGATAGAAACATAAAAACATAGACAATAGGTGCAGGAGGAGGCCAGCACTACCATTCAATATGATCATGGCTGATCATCCAAAATCAGTACCCCGTTCCTGCTTTCTCCCCATATCCCTTGATTCAGTTGTACGGGCTTATAGGTTATTCGGCTTCTGTAAAAATTGAAAGTGTTAGTGTGTGGGGATCACTGGTCGGCGAGAACTCGGTGGACTAAAGGGCTTGCTTCTGCGCCGTATCTCTAAACTATACCAAAATAAACAAAAAGGCACAAGGAAGGAAAGCAATGTAATATTGTCCACTTACGTGGATGGATGTAGCTTCAGCAGTACTCAGTAACTTGACACCGTCCAGGACAAAGTACCACCCACAATGGCATTCCATCAACTAACCTGAACATTCATTCCATCCAGCACCAACATATAGTGTCTGCATTAAAAACGTCACCTATCCATGCTCTCCAGGGAGGCTGCCTGATCTGTTGAGTTACTCCACCACTCTTGTCTTGTATGGTTCCTTACAACTTGAACACCAACCAGATTTGGAAATATATCTCTGTTCCGTTATCATTCTGATGGATGTATATAAAATTTCATGAGGCACAGATAAGGTCGATAGTCAGAGCACTTTTCTCAGAATGGAAATGTCAAGGACTAGTGGGCATAGCTTACGGTGACAGGGGCAAGTTCTAAAGGAGATGTGCGGGGCAAATTTTTTTCCACAGAGTGGTGGGTGCATGGAACCATGGTGGAAGCTGATACAATCATGGCATTTAAGAGGCTTTAGATAGGCACATGGATATCTAGAAAATGGAGTGATATGGATCACATTCAGGCGGGGAAGATTAATTTAACTTGATATCATATATGGCTTCTGTAAATTGCCCCTAGTTCGTAGGGTGATACTAGCATATGGGGGATCGTTGTCTGGCGTGGACTTGGTGGGCTCAAGCTCCTTTTTCCACCCTATATTTAGTTTAGTTCATTTTAGTTTAGAGATACAGTGATGAAACAGGCACTTCAGCCAACCATGTCCACACCGACCAGCGATCCCTACACACTAACATTATCCCACACACTAGGGACTGAAGATCTCGACGGCACTGAAGTGTTTGTCGGCACTGGGCTGTAATCGCTGGAGTTTAGAAGGATGAGGGGGGACCTCATTGAAACTTACTGAATAGTGAAAGGCTTGGATAGAGTGGATGTGGAGAGGATGTTTCCACTAGTGGGGGAGTCAAGGACTAGAGGTCATAGCCTCAGAATTAAAGGATGTTCCTTTAGGAAGGAGATGAGGAGGAATTTATTTAGAGGGTGGTGAATCTGTGGAATTCTTTGCCACAGAAGGCTGTGGAGGCCAATTCAATTGATATTTTTAAAGGCAGAGAGAGATAGATTATTGATTAGTACGTGTGTCAGGGGTTTTGGGGAGAAGGCAGGAGAATGGGATTAGGAGGGAGATATAGATCAGCCATGTTTGAATGGCGGACTTGATGGGCTGAATGGCCTATTTCTGCTCCTATTACTTATGACCTTATGATCTCGGGAAATGCCCACACGGTCACAGGGAAAACGTACAAACTCTGTACAGACTGCACCCATAGTCGGGATCGAACTCGCATCTCTGTCGTTGTAAGGCAGCAACTCTACTGCTGCGCCACCATGCTGCCTGTATCTCTGAACTAAACTAAACAATGTTTGTCTTTGCGTGTGCTCTGGGAACATTACAGTTGCCTCCAATGCAAATATTGGATTAAATAGGTGAGCTTAAACTGGATGCAGTTCTCTAGGTGTGGCTTCACCAAGACCCTGAATGGTTGGGCTAGGTCTTGCTTACTGTTTACATGCCAACCCTTCTGCAATAACATAAAACATAAAGTACTGGAGTAACTCGGACTCTGAAGAAGGTTCCCAACTTGGAATGTTGCCTATCCATGTATTCTAGAGATGCTGCCTGATCCGTTAGGTAGCTCTAGCATTTTGTTATTTTGTTTTGTAAATCAGCATTTGCAGTTCCCTGTGTCACCCTTTGCAATAAAGATTGTTATTCTATTGACTTTCTTAATTAATTTCTGTATCTTTGCCAACTTTCCATGTTACAACAACTCTAAATTCCTGTTGCACACAGTATTCTGTACTCTCCAACTTTATTCAGAGGATTCTGGATTTTGACTTATGTTGGATGTATCCAAGGAAATATCAAAGTTACAAATTCACCTCAACACACAAGCCTGTGCACTGACTCCAAACAAGTGATTACATTGGAGACACAAAATGCTGGAGTGTCTCAGCGGGTCAGGCAGCATTTCTGGACAACATGGAGAGCTGACATTTCGGGTCAGGGCTCTTCTTCAAACTGATTGTGGTGATTTTAGTTTAGTTCAGTTTACTGTCACGTGTACTGAGGTACAGTGAATAGCTAACCAGTCAGTGGAAAGACAATACATGATTACAAATGAGCCATCTGCAGTGTACAGATACAGGATAAAGGGGATAACGTTTAGTACTAGATAAAGTCCAGTAAAGTCCAATTAAAGATAGTCTCAGGGTCTCCACTGAGGTAGATAGGAGCTCAGGACTGCTCTCCCATTGTTGGTAGGATGGTTCAGTTGCCTGATGACAGCTGAGAGAAACTATCCCTGAACCTGGAGGTGTGCATTTTCACACTTCTGTACCTCTTACCTGATGGGAGAGGGGAGAAGAGGATGTGACCGGGCATGATTCATCTCTGATTCTGTTAGTGGCATTGCCGAGGCAACGTGAGGTGTGGGTGGAGTCAATGGAGGAAAGGTTGGTTTGTGTGATGGTCTGGGCTGGGTCCACAATTCTCTGCAATTTCTTGCGGTCTTGGATGAAGCTGTTCCCAAACTATGCTGCAATACATCCTGGTAAAATGCATTCCACAGTGCATCTGTAGAAGTCGGTGAGAGCTTTTGAGGGAGGAGGGGAGAACGCTGGGAGAGGCAGGACAAAGCCTGGTGAGTGATACGTGGATACAGATGAAGGAGGGTGAGTTTGTTTTTTGGCAGATAGTTGGACAAAGGTCGGAGATGACAAGACAAAAGGTGTGAGATAAATATAGGGAAGGTGCGAATGCTGAAGCCTTAAGGAAAGGTGGTAGCTGGGGATCGGGAGAGGGAAGGGGATAAAAGGGGGGTAAATGGGGATAAACAGGGAAGGTCGGGGGGGGGGGGGGGGTGAGAGGGAAAGAGTACAATTGGGTTGTTTGTAGGTTAGTTCCCTAAAATTGAAGAATTCAGTGTTCATACCGTTAGGTTGTAAGCTAAACAAATGGAATAGGAGTTTAAATTGAAGGTGGCTTAAGTAAACGACAAGAGAATAACATTGTTAAAGTAAATGAACGGGTTCAATAGCAACACATTGCAAGAGGATTTGAATGAGAGTGGAATTGCAGGGATGAATCCTACACGCATTTCTGTACTCTTATCGAATTGCAGTGTAATATTTCGTCAAACCTCACACCGTTTACGACATTCGGGCGATCACAAATGCTCCAATTAACAAAATGTAACAGTCTTGATGCTCAGCAGTTCCACTAAGGTCACTTCAGGCATGAATGCTTCCTTTTCAAGAGGCATAATTTCCTGTCCGGGTGAAATATTTAAGTCAAACATTTCCCGAAGGTTGATTGGAAAAGAGATTAGTCGGTTTGTAGAAGGGATCTCGTTCAGGAAGAGTGGGAATGGACCACTGGAGGGCAATGGTGTCACAGTGCTGGGACGAGGAGATAGCGTTTTATGCTGTATTTGTATTCAAGTGGAGACCAGACTACTGATTCTACATTCAATCTCTCTAACTTCATTCAGACTCACTAGACCATAAAACACGGGAGCAGAATTAGGCCATTTGGCCCATCGTGTCCATTCCCCCATTTAATCATGTCTGATTCCCTCTCATCTCCCCTTCCTAATCTCTTGCTTTCTCCATGTAATCTTTGACACCTATACTAATCAAGAATTCATCAATCTATGCTTTGAAAATATCCAATGACTTGGCGTCCACAGCCGTATGTAGCAATTAATTCCATAGATTTACCACCCTCTGGCGAAATAAATTCTTCCCCATCTCTATTCATAGAGCCATACAGCTTGCTCCATATACCCACTAACGTCAGTGTGAAAAAAAATAGCCAAGGGCTTTTCCTCAGTTTTGTAGGGTTTATAGCCCAAAATCTAAAACAAAAAAATATGCATAAGTAAGTAAGTAAATGTTATTTATATAGCAGGTTTAAATCAACTCGCGTTGAAACCAAAGTGCTTTACATAGAAGAAATAATTAAGTTTCCGTACATCCATAGAAAAATTAAAGATCACAGACTCGAGTGTTAATTACATGCAGTGCATGCTGAATTTTCACAATCTTTTGAGCTAATTCTATAAAGATTGCCGGAAATTGGACCTGTTTATGCCACTGGTCACACCTCACCATTGACTGAATTAATTGCCATGGTGAGTTATACTAATTCCACCTGAACTCTGAGGATGTTCTGAACCAAGCTGGTTTGCTTCGCAGCATTTCAACAACAAATTATTGGATTTTTTGCAATCGCTGATATATAGTAATTTCATTAGCGGATGATTTTGCACTGTTTTGGAAAGTTACAAAATCAGTTGGACTTTGCAGCCTGATTATGTTGTTTACTTGCTTGCAATAAATCCATTTTAAATTGAATTGCTCATCAAACATCTCCAAATGCATCAATTTCGAAGTTCCTAAGGCTATTAGAGCATTGTGGGGGAGTCCTTGTAGCAAAATATATTAAATTACAAGAGGCATAGATAGGATAGACAATATAACCATATAACAACCATGTAACAATTACAGCACGGAAACAGGCCCTCTCGGCCCTTCCAGTCCGTGCCGACCATTTATTTTCCCCTAGTCCCATCTACCTGCACTCAGACCATACCCCTCCATTCCCTTCCCGTCCATATACCTATCCACTTTAGTTTTAAATGTTAAAATCGATCCTGCCTCCACCACTTCTGCTGGAAGCTCATTCCACACAGCCACCATTCTCTGAGTAAAGAAGTTCCCCCTCATGTTACCCCGAAACTTCTGTCCCTTAATTCTCATGTCATGCCCTCTTGTTTGAATCTTCCCTATCCTCAATGGGAAAAGCTTATCCACGTCAACTCTGTCTATCCCTTTCATCATTTTAAAGAACTCAATCAAGTCCCCCCTTAACCTTCTGCGCTCCAATGAGAGAAACTTTATCCCAGCTTATAGTGAGAGCAAAGTTTGAAGGAGATGTGTGGGGCAGGTATTTCACACTGAGGGTGGTAGGTGCCTGCACTGAGGGTGGTGGGTGCATGTGTTGCCAGGGGTAGTGGTGGAGGCAGATACCATAGTGGCATTTAAGAGGCTTTCAGAAAGGCACGGATATGCAGAGAATGGAGGAATATGGATCACGTGCAGATAGAGTACATTAGTTTATCTCGGCATCATGTCCAATACAGACATTATGCGCTGAAGGTAAGCGCAAAGTAGGTTGGGCTGCATCTCTGGAGAAAAGGAGTAGGTAATGTTTCGGGTCGGAACTCGTCTTCAGACTGAAGAAAAGAGTAGGAGTAGGAGTCACCTACTCCTTTTCCAAGAGATGTTGCCTGACCCGCTGATTTACTCCAGTATTTTGTGTTCATCTTTGGTGTAAACCAGCACCTGCAGTTCCTTCTGACACATTGTGGGCCAAAGGGCCTTGTTCTATGTTGTACTGTGTTGTGCTGGTCAATGTTCTATATTTTGTTCCAGGGACTTGTCCCATCATAATGATTCATGGCAGATATCACAAATGGTAAAAGCATGGAGAAAATGGGAGTTATATTGGGTTGGATTGTTGACTGTGTTTAAGGCAGAAACTCCACTGCACCTTTCTCATGAATTACAGTTTGTAAAGTGACAGATGGTCATGGGCAGAATGCAAAGGTGTGAATGGTCCCTCAACGCTTAAGTCTCCCCTTTGGAGAGGATGCTATTTGTTGCAACACCTCCGTGCTGACCAGTCTGAAAGCACTGGAGGAACCCTTACACCGTGGGTCCACACCATCTGCTATTCATTAATCACAGAGAAATAAACAAGGTCAACAGATTTTATCACATGAATCTTTCATTCACAACATTCTTCCAAATTTGGACCTATCAACATAACTGTGCTGTAAGTAAACGCGGAATATTCCAGTGATACTCCACAGGTCAGGCAGCCATCAGAAGAGAGAAAAAACAAACCTTATGTGCCTGGTTAATGATCTTTCATCAGGACAAGGGGAAAAGCACAGTCTGACCTCACTCTCTGCTTCAGTAAGGCTACCAGTATAATCAAGAATGAGTCTCACCCCAGTCATTCCATCAGGTAAGAGGTACAGGAGTGTGAAAACGCACACCTCCAGATTCAGGGACAGTTTCTTCTCAGCAACTGAACCATCTTATCAGCAAGAACGGTCCTGAGCTACTATCTACCTCATTGGAGACCCCTGGTTTATCTTTAATCAGACTTTACAGGACTTTGTCTTGCCCTAAATGTTATTCCCTTTATCATGTATCTGTACACTGTGGAAGGCTCAATTGTAATCATGTATTATCTTTCCGCTGACTGGATAGAAAGCAATAACAGTTTTTCACTTTATCCCTATACACCTGACAAGAAACTAAACTAAACTAATCTAAACATTAATTTCCAGCTTTTTCTGGTTTAGTTTGGAGTTACAGTATTGAAACAGCCCTTCAGCCCATCAAGTCAATGCTAACAATCGGTCACCTGTTCACATGAGTTCTATGTTATCACAATTTGCATTCATTCTAAACATTGGGGGCAATTTTTACAGATGCCAATTGTCCTGTAAACCTGCACATCTTTGGGGATGTGGGAGGAAACTGGGCACCGTGTGCCCCTCTGTTTCAGCTGCCTACATCTGTTTTTTTTGCTTTTCTTCATTTGTTCTTTGACTTTTTTATGAGGATGTTGCCAGGACTAGGGTGCTGTAGCTAAAAGAAGAGGTTGGGCAGGCTAAGTCTTTATTCCTTGGAGTGCACAAAGATCAGGACTGATCTTATAGAGATTTACAAAAGCATGAGAGTAATAGATTGGGGTAAACGCACAGTCTTTTGCCCATAGTTGGGGAATTGAGAACCAGTGGGCATAGGTTTAAGGTGGGGGGGGGGGGGGGGGGGGGAGGATTTAATGGGAACTGGAGGGGTAACTTTTTTACACAAAGGGTGGTGGGTGTATGGAACGAATGCTGGATGAGACAGTTGAGGCAGGTACTATTGCAACGTTGAAAAAGCATTTAGATGGATAGATTTGATTTAGAGGGATATGGGCCAAACACAGGCAGGTGGGACTAGAGTAGATGGGGCATGTTGGTCAATGTGGGCAAGTTGGGCCGAATGGCCTGTTTCCACACTGTATGACTCTTTGGCTCTATGACTAAAAACCCCTTGCATTGCTTATAGCTCCCTTGGACAGATTAGTTTCACAATAAGCAGATTCTTTCAGCCTGTGCCAAGCTGCGTCATCCATTTTCTGTGCAGGTCTTCACCCTGTCATGCACATTGCCTTTGTTCGTACCAACTAACCCACATACTTGCAAATAGTTGATTGCTTTCTACCTTTTCCCAGTTCTGTGATAAGGTCATCAATCTGGTTTATTAACCACTTCTTCCTCCCCAGACAATACTTCACCTGTTTAGTATTTCCAGCATTTCCTGCGTCTTTTTTTAGAGATACAGTGTGGAAACAGGCCCTTTGGCTCACTGAGTCCATGCCAACCATCAATCACCTGTTCGCACTAGTTTTATCCACTCCATAAAGCATTCTATCGGGAGGCATCATGGCATGGTGTGAGAACAGCTCCAGCTAAGACTGTAAGAAATTGTAGCGAATTGTAGATGCACCCCATCACACAAACCAACCTCCCTTCCATTGAGTTACAGAAGTGTGAAAACTCACAACTCCAGATTCAGGGACAGTTTCTTCCCAGCTGTCATCAGGTAGCTAGAGAGCGGTCCTGACCTCGCATCTACCGCATCGGAGAGTCTCGGACGATCTTTAATTGTGCTTTACTGGACTTTACCTTGCACTAAACATTATTCACATTATTTCCTTTATCCTGTATTTGTACACTGGGGGTACACTGGATTGTAATGATGTACAGTCTTTCTGCTGACTGGATAGCACGCAACAAAAAAGCTTTTCACTGTCCGTTGGTACATGTGACGATAAACTAAACTAAACCCTACAAACAAGGACTACTTTGAGAGGCCAATTTATCGACAAGCCCGCACATCTTTGTGGAGAGAGCACACATGGCCACAGGGAGAACATGCAAGCTCCACGCAGGCAGTGTCTGAGATCAAGATTGAACTGTCGTCTTTGGCACCCTATAATTCTGTTGGGAGAAATTCAAAGTATCCCAAGAAACATTGGCTGTGTCGGTTTATCCAAGAGAAATATTGGAAGAAGAGTATGAAAGTGTAGAATGTTATGAGAAAGATTACGTGGCCATGATCACATTGTAAGTGAAGATTTAAGATTAAAAGTATATGACAGCACCTCCTGGAATGGGGTGTGAAAGAGATGACTGGTTCTGGAGTCTGATATCAATATCTAAGATGTCACTGGCTTCTGGCAACTGATTTATTGATCAGGAAACCAGATGTTTTTTATCACATTCATGAAAGTTTGGTCATTATCTATACTCATAACTCACATTTCCTAAAAGGGACAGGCAATAAATTAAGGGCAGCACTTATTAGATAGATAGACTTGCTGCCTTACAGAGCCAGAGACCTGATTTTGATCCTGACTACGGGCGCTGTCTGTATGGAGTTTGTATGTTCTCCCTGTGACTGTGTGGGTTTTCTCTGGCTGGTCTGGTCCTTTCCCATTCCAAAGACGTGCAGGGTTGTAGGTTAATTGGCTTCTGTAAAATTGTAAAATGTATAGAATGCGTGGTATGGAAGCGTGAAAACGCACGCCTCCAGATTCAGGGACAGTTTCTTCCCAGCTAATATCAAGCAACTGAACCATCCTACCAACAAGTAGAGAGAAGTACTGAACTACTATCTACCACATTGGAGACCTTTGGACTATCTGTGATTGGACTTTAATGGCCTTTATCTTAACTATATGTTATTTCCTTTATCATATATCTGTACACTGTGAATGGATCGATTGTAATCATGCTTTGTCTTTCTGCTGACTGGTTAACAAGCAACAAAAGCTTTGCACTGTACTCGGTACACTTGACACTAAACTAAACTAAACGAAACTAAACTAAACTATATTAAACTAAACTAATGTGTAGAATCATGCTAGTCTACGGAGTGTTCACACTTCTTTGCTTATTGTTCCCGATAACATGTTACAATTATATTTCAAAACTAAAATAAAATTCATTTTTTAAATGAATGGGGAAAAGCTTAATAGGAAACTGAGTGGGAGTGTTTTCACAGAGAGTAGTGGGTATATGGATGGAGCTGCCAGAAGAGGTAAAAGCGCACAAAATGCTGGAGTCTCAACAAATCAGACAGCATCACTGGAGAACATTATCAGTGATGTTTTGGGTAGGTTCCTTCTTCAGGCTGCCAGAGGAGGTAGTTGAGGCAGTTACAATAACAAAATGTGAAAGACTTGGACTGGTACATAGATAGAAAAAGTTTAGAGGGATATGGGCCAAGTACAGGCAGGTAGGGCGATCTTAAATGGGGCATCTTGGACAGCATGGATAAGGTGGACTGAAGGGCCTGTTCCCGTGCTGTCTGACTATGACTCAAAATACATCTCTGTGGAGTTCACCATATCTAAGGAAATTGTTCAGATGTCAAAGCACTCTCACTCATTGAAAGATGAATAAGTAATCCTCATGAAAAAGAAAAATACGCGTGGAGAAGTTGGCCAATTAATCTCAGCAGGAATGCCGTGCCGACTGAATTGAAAACACATTGGAAGTGTATGTGAATTGAGATGATGTATAAATCTCATTAGAAGAATAAAGACAAATGGTCTCCATGGAAGAGCCTTCCCAGTTGTAATTCTGACTGAGAGAGGGTATTGATTAGATTAGTATTGATTGATTTTAGACAACTGGATGATAATCCAATTGCGGCATTAAATGTGTGAGAGGATAGGTTCGGAAACAAATTGCTTGTTTCATAGAACATAAAACATGGAACAGCACTACACAGGAGCAGGCCCTTTGGCCCACAATATTGGTACTGAACATGATGCCAAATTAAACTAATCTCCTGTTTAATTTAGTTTAAAGATACAGTGTGGAAACAGGCCCTTCGGCCAACGAGTCCGTGCTGTCCAGCGATCCCGGTATACCATCCTACGTACTGGTGCCAATTCACAATCTTTACCGAAGCCAATTAACCGACACACCTGTACGTCTATGGAATGTGGGGGGAAACTGGAGCAGCCGGAGGAAACCCACACGATCAGGGGGAGAACATACAAACTCCATAAAGACAGCCCCTTTATTCAGGATTGAACCCGTCTCTCTGCAGCTGTATGGCAGCAACTCTACCGCTGTGCCCCTGTGCCACCCGGAAGAAGGTATAGGAGTCTACCTGCACATGATCCATTTCCTTCATTCCCTGCATATCCATGTGCCTCTCCAAAAGCCTCTGAAATAGCACCACAGTACAAGCTTCACCACGACCAGTGGGCAGCGCATTCCGGGCACCCACTGTGCAAAAAACCTGCCCCGCACATCTCCTTTAAACTTTGTTCCTCTGAACTTAATCCACACCCCACCATCAAAGGGATCTATAGGTGTTGCTGCCTCAAAAAAGTACTCAGCATCATCAAGGACCCACACCACCCTGGCCACGCTCTCAATTCACTCCTGCCTTCGGGAAGAAGTTATAAGAGTCTGAAAACTGTGACCTCCAGGTTCAGGAACAGCTTCTTCCCAACAATCATCATTAAATATACATTGAATATATAAACTAACTAAACTTCAAACGACAAACTGTCTTGTTTGCACTTCGGAGTTTTATTTGGTTTTGCTCTATATTGGTATTTTTATATATTGAACTTTTTTATCGTTTGTTTATATGTTATCTATTGAGCACTGTGTGTACAGACTTGCTGTGCTGCTGCAAGTCAGAATTTCATTGTTTCATTTCGGTGCACATGTCAATTAAACATTCTTGACTCTTGACTCTCGAAGCCTGACACAGGGTTTTAAAGAGTGAAATCAGAAGTGATTTTTTGAGCAAAGAAAGACAAAAAAAAATCTGTAATTCTTTCCACAGAAAGCAGTTGAACTGAGGGTCACATGAAATTTTCAAAACTGAGATTGATGGATGTATTCTTGAGAGAGGGACATATCACAAGAGTAATTCATGAAGCTCCTTGGATCCTGGGAGTCAAATGCGGATTACTAAAGCAATGGAGTTAAGTTGAACTTATCGAGAGCACTGGTGGGCCAAAATTGGAGTTTTGTGTCCAATTCTGCTTTGAGGAAGGTTGTGATGGTCTCAGATACATTGTGCACATTTAGTTTATTTTACTTTAGTGTCATGTGCACCAAGGTACAGTGAAAAGTTTTTACCTCAATGGAATGAGGGAATTGAAGACTTTGTGGCGAAGTTTGCAGATGATACGATGATAGGTGGAGAGGCAGGTAGTGTAGAGATATCAGGGCCTCTGCAGAAGGACTTGGACTGTTGGGAGAGTGGACAAAGAAGTGGTAGGTAGAATGCGGCGTAGAAAGGGTGGAGTCATGCATTTTGGTAGTAGTAATTAAGATGCAGACAATTTTCCAAATGGGGAGAGAATTCAGAAATTGGAGGTGCAAAATGATTTGGGAGTGCTGGTGCAGGATTCCAAAAATGTTGATTTGCAAGTCGAATTGGTAGTTAGGAAGGCCAATGCAATGCTAGCATTTATTTCAAGAAGACTAGAATATAAAAACAAGGATACAATGCTCAGGCTTTATAAGACACTAGTCAGACCACATTTGGAGTATTGTGAGCAATTTTGGGCCCCATTTCTGACGAAGGATGTGCTGGCATTGGAGAGGAGGTTTACGAGAATTAACCCAGGAATGATTGGGTTAACATATGATGATCGTTTGACGGAACTGGGCCTGTACTTGTTGGAGTTTAGAATGATGAGGGGGGACCTAATTGAAACTTATCGAGAAGTGAAAGACCTGGATAGAGTAGATGTGGAGTGGATGTTTCCACTAGTGAGAGAGTCTAGGACCAGCGGCCATAGCCTCAGATTTAAAGATGTGCCTTTAGAAAGGGAATGAGGAGGAATCGTAAGATTGAACGAGAACTTACCAGTTCGAAGGTTGATCTTTATTTTATGAGGAGTCGAAGTGAGGGATTTCGTGAAGAGCCCGCCGGCGCGCATGCTCGACATACTTCAAAGTAGCGGCGTGGAATCACAGAACCAACAATAGAAATGACTTCGCATAGTATGATTGAATTGACTAAGATTACCAGATGAAGGTGATTGAGGGTTGGGCGAGGAGGGCACGAAATCCCTCACTTCGACTCCTCATAAAATAAAGATCAACCTTCGAACTGGTAAGTTCTCGTTCAATCTTACTTTTTCATTTCGGAGTCACGTGAGTGACTTCGTGAAGACTTCAAAGCTTCTGTGATTACACGCCCTGGACCACGTCCATGCTGACACACCACTACCAGGGATGGATGGGAGGAACAAACTTGCTCAATAGTTCATACTGCAAAACAAGAGCATATTTATTAATAACAAATCAAAAACCCCTCATGCGGGGACATCTCCACGTTCTGACCCTGCATTCAGCACGGCTTCTGCGAACTGTAGCGGAGCAGCAACAGGCTTGTTATAAAAACCCTGGAACACAGCTTCATTAGCCCATCCTGCTGTGGCGAGAATTTTGTCCATGGGCACCTCCATGACCCTCGCCGCTGACGTCGATGCAGCCCTGGTGGAATGAGACTTGAACACATTAGTGTCGATACCTGACTTACCCAAGACGACTCGAAGCCACCTGGATATCGTCTGGACTGTCACTCGATGATGAGGTCTCTTATGAGTGACAAGCAGGTATCTCTCCACTCCTCTGATGCGTGCCGTCACGTTGACATAGTGGCGGATATGTGAGGCTAAACATAGCCTAGCATCTGCGGGGTATGCCGGGAACTTCAGCTGCAGCCCTGTGCACCCAGGTCTATGCTGCTTTAGTAGCTCGTCAATGAAAAATACTACTTCTGTAGGGGTAGATGTCATTCTGTCGACACGAAGTTTGTGTAGTGTCTGTACCCTCTGAGCTGAAGTCAGCGCTAGTAACATCACCAGCTTCATGGTGAGTTGGTCCAGTTGGAGCCCTTCCATGGGAGACCACTTCCTGAGCAGGGTTAATACGTCCCTGACATCCCAGGTGATATTATAGCGTGGTGTAGGCGGATTCATATTGAATATACCCCGCATGAGTCTGGACACTAGCCTGTTGGATCCTACCCCAATATTGAGGTAGAATGATAGCGCACTTCTGGCGCTGTTGATGGCACTGTAACTTAAGTGTTCATCATGGTGCAACCCCGCGAGGAATTCCAGGACGTCGGTTATTGTCACGTCATCGTACGTGATGCGAGAGCGGCTGCAGTAGGCTTCCCACTTCTTAATATGCGAGCGGTATCTTCGCCTTGTGGACTCTCGACACGACGCCCCAATGGTATCCATGGTCCGAGCCGAGAGGCCGTATTGGACTAATGGCCTGTTCAGAACCTGCAAGCCAACAAATTTAAATAGCCATGGCAGGGATGTGGCTCCCCTGAGACAGGGTGAGTAACCAATTGTGGGCAACCCTTCAAAAGGACCCAAGGTTCGTTGAGCATGTCAAAGACCACCGGATACCAAGGCTGCGTGGGCCAGTCGGGTATAATAAGGATGCCCTTGGCAGCATCTGCCTGAATCTTTCGCAATACCCGACTGATGAGGCAAAACGGGGGGAAGGCATAGAAAAACCAATTCCCCCAGTCCAGCGAGAATGCATCTAGCGCTATTGCCCCAGGATCTGGTTCCCATGAAACGTAGGCTGGTACCTGATGGTTTAACCGTGACGCAAAAAGGTCAATGTCCGGTTTACCAAATTTGGCTGTAACTTTAGAAAAAATCTCAGGATGCAACATCCATTCAATATTGTCATTAAATTTGCGTGACCTGGTGTCCGCCACAGTATTAAGCTCACCTGGCAAATAGGTAGCTGAAATCCAAATGTCTCTTTGAACACACCAGAGCCAAATTGAGTTAGCCAATTTGTCACATGAAACTGACCTGGTACCACCCATAAGGTTTAAATATGCCACAGCTGTGGTGTTGTCTATTTGGAGACGGACATGTGCTCCAACAAGCTTGGAACAATATGCACGAAGTCCGTGGAATGCTGCCAGCAACTCCAAATAGTTAATCCCTTGAGTCAACAACATCAACGACTCAAGGGTGTCCCATCTGCCCCCACAACTAGAGCAATTATCAGTAGCTCCCCAGCCATTGGAGCTTGCATCAGTCTGTAAATATACCACCGGATTAGCCTCCCTAACAGGCTTAAATGAGTTGCTAATGTGACACACCCACCATTGCAACTCAGTTATCGCTTCGGACGGCAGCTGCATTGATCGATCATAATGACCAGCGTTCCGTTTTAACGCAGTAATTTTAGCTCTTTGCAAATTCTGATAATGCAAAGGTCCATATCGTGCTGCCGGAAACAAAGCCACTAGCTTGCCAATTACTGTGGCTGTATGCCGAATCGATGGTATATTGGTGCCAATTAAATCTCTGCACACCTGAGTGACTTCCTTAATTTTGTTAATTGGTATAGTTATCCTCATACTCATTGAGTTCACCGTGAACCCTAGGTAATTAATTACCTGGGCAGGGCAGAACTTCGATTTTTCTGGATGGACAATGAATCCTAATTGTTGAAATATATTGACAGCAGCTGCAACACCCTGTTCGGCCAATTGCAGGGTGTGGCCCACAATAAAAACATCATCTAAATAGGCCATAACTATATGATGTCGTTGTCTCAAATAAGCCATGATTGGCTTCACCAATTTAGTGAACAATCTAGGGGCTGTAGTGAGCCCATTAGGCAAAGCCTTATACTGCCAAAGTTGCCCCATCCAGATAAATTTCAAAAACCTTCTATCATATTTCTGGATGGATACTGAATAATATGCATCCCTCAAATCGATGCATGCCATAAAGCAACCATGAGAAATCAATGACATGGCTGTTTCAAACGTATCCATTTTAAAATGAGTATATGTTACAAACGTATTCAAACGGGTTAGATCAATAATGACACGACAGCCTCCATCCTTCTTCGGTCTAGTAAATATGTTCGAAACAAATTCAATTGGCTCATGCACCGTTTTCTCAATCACACCCTTCTGTTCCAGACTTAAAATTTCCTTATAACCTGCTGCCTGTTCTGCAGCAGACAATTTAAACGTACGACCAGGCATGTGCTGGGATGGAGGAATGTCGCCATTAATAAACTCAATTTTATGCCCCTGAATATTCCGCAACACATACTCATCACCAGTAAAATTACCCCATGCACCCAAAACCAACCGTAAACGACCACCAACATGGGAAGTTAAACAGAGAGAAAAAAGAGAACCAGACCCCCTCACCTCCGTGGTTACCGGCGGTCCTTGACACGTGTGGGTGGCCGTGGAGGTGCTGGGTTGGCTTGAGGGCGCGGCGTCTTCGATTTCCACCAAGGTCTCTGCCGACCCTGTCCTAAAAAAGACCCTTGGTGCTGGTTCTGGTGCTGTTGTCGTTGTGGAGCTAGAGGGTGAGTCCTCGTCGAGGCACCCTCATGAGCGAATGTATGGAGCTTTTGAGCCTGACGGTGTGGGGGCACTCTGAGAGCGCATGATCCCCACCGTTTTGGCTTGTTCGTCAAGCTCTTTGACTCTCTTCGAGAGGTCCTCACCAAAGAGCTGACGGGGCGGCGGCGGCGGCGGTGGTTTGCACAATCCTGCAAACTTCGGGTTGAGTGCTGGGCGGATGCTGTTTTTGCGAAACCCGTTGATTTCGTGCTGGGTCGCGCACAATAGGGCCAAAGCATCTTCCTGGTCCAAATTCAGTTCGTCCACGTCCACCGACCGCGCAAAGGCGGTAATACCGGCCGTGAGGAGTTTCAGGATCCGCTGCAATTTTAGCTCCTGTTGACGGATAGCCGCACTGATGTTGCCCCATATTGGCGTATTGACCACAGGCACGTTGAGGGAGTTGCAGTTTGATGGAGCCTTGTGACGGCTCATAGCCTGGATGAGGACTTCTTCCTGCAGCACCTGATTATTAAGAAAGTCCACTGTGGCTGCCAGCTTTGTATTTAGAGGAAGACCAGATGAATGCGGGGCCGCGAATTTGGTCGCCACATCCAAGAGTTCCTCCGCCGGCACCTCCAACGGAGGTGGTACGGGATCCACCAGAACCTCCTCCTCCTGCTGCTCCAGGCTGATAGTAGATGTTGGTGAAGACGCCCTGTGCCTGTTGCTGCCCTGCCGTTGTTGACGTTGAAGCAGGAGCTCCAGCAGCCGCTCCATACGGTCAATACGCCCTTCACCCTGAACACTCAGGTGGTCGGAGTCCTCCGGCTCTGAAAAGAAAACCGGGCTCCTGTCATCGGCCCGCACCTCGTCGAGGCCCTGCCGGTGCCGGTAGTTGTCGCTAACAGCCGCCGAGGCGAAACTGCGCGATTCCTGCGCGGGCGTGCTCAACTGCCTCCGTTTAGCGGGAGCTGAAGCCGCTGCCACTAAGGACTCTTGCGGCGTGGTGTCGGCACCAGCCGAAGCATGGCTGCCTGAAGCCCGCGCAGTCTTGCCGGCTGCCCACATCGTGGACCTTGCCGACGCATGGTCTCGCCCACCCATCCATGGGGGGCTCGGCGACCGTGACGAGACCCGACTCAACCGACCCGTCCCGGCGTCGAGAGTCGGGGTGTGCCGGCTGGACCTCACAGCCGCCCCGGGTCTCGCCCTGGAACCTGACCGCTCCTCCGCGGCAGGCAATGCCTTAGCCCTGGCAGGGTTAGGCTTCTGGGATCCTGCCCTCCCCCTTCTCGGAGGGCTGAGTGGAACAGGCCATGCAACGGCACGTGCCCTGCTCGAGGTCGCCAGCGAGTCCGCTGACGACCTGACTGCCATGGCAGGGTCCCCCTGTTCTGGCGGCACACCACACTCCTCCTCGTCAAACTCCTCCGAGCTGTGGTGTGCTGGCGGATCTGGACCTGTAAACACAGGGCTTACCCACATCTCCGCCTGAGTCCCGGCCTGCGTTGCAGGTACTGCCGATGGTAATGGCCCCGGAACTGTTGGCCGTCGAATTCGTCCAGACATCCTCCGGCCCTTGAAACTCCCATCCATGTCCTTGCTGCAAGACATAATCAGACAACAAGGACCACCAACTAAAGGTAGAATACTTACCTCCGTGGCCCCTTATGAAGGGCTGGCGGGGAGCGCGCTCCACCGCCAGCCGTCGCAGCAACGCGGTACGACGATATGTCGAGCATGCGCGCCGGCGGGCTCTTCACGAAGTCACTCACGTGACTCCGAAATGAAATTCATTGGCACAGAAGACTGTGGAGGTCAGGTCAATGGATATTTTTAAGGCTAAGTTGATAGATCCTTGATTAGTAAGGATGTTAGGGGTTGTGGGGAGAAGGCAGGAAAATGGGGTTGAGGGGAGAAAGATAGATCAGCCATGATTGAATGATAGGCTGAATGGCCTAATTCTGCTCTTATAACTTATGAATGTATGAACTTATGAATGAAGGATTTGAGCCATAAGATTAGACTGGAGAAGTTTGCATTGTTCTACTTGCAGCAATGAAGGTTCGGAAGAAATATAAGGGATCAACACAGAGTCGTCATACAGTATGGAAGCAGGCCCTTCAGCCCAACTTGTCCAAGATGCCCCTTCTATTCTTGTCCCATGAGCCTTTGGTCTATATCCTTAAGACCTTTCCTATCCATGTACCTGCCTTTAAACATCCTTCCTGTAATGGAGTGATCAGAACTGTGGACAACGTTCCAAATGCAGCCTAACCAAATTCCTATACAGCTGCATCATGAATTGAATTGAAGTTCCCCAGATATCATGAAGAGATTTGAATTTTGAATCCTTAACTCAGGTTTTTGGATTGCTAGTCTAGTATCTAATCATTCTGCCATTTATCAATCCTCAATTATACAATGCAGGCAGCAAGGGAAACAAAGAAACAGCTGGGAGGTTTGCAGATGCCTCCTCCATATAATATTTTATAAATGGTGGTGACTCGATTAAATAGAGTTCTCCTCGAATGATATATTCCCATTCCCCCGGCACAAAGTCTGTGGCACATTAAATATTTCAGGTACTGCTGGCATCACTTAATCTTTCCAATCGATATTGAACAATGCCTCCAGGAACATTTATACACATTGAAATGTATCAGGGAAACCAGGGTGAGACTAAGATTAATATTTCAGGAAAATCGACTGGCAAAATTTATTTTGCGTTGATGTCAGTATTACCTTTTCAATAATTAACCATCTGAACTGATATTTCTTGGGTTTTCTTTCATTTTCTGGCAGGGCACAGTTCTCAAGAGATTCCTGGAAGTTCTTGTTTTGCTGGCGTCTGCTGAGGGAGACAAACTAAGGCCCTTGGCTGCCAAACTTGCACTGGGTTCATACGATCAGCTGCTTCTCATGGGCAGCTTTCTTTTGAACTCTGCTCTACATTTTTACATTTATTTATGGTGGCACAGAGGTAGAGTTGCTGCCTTACAGCGACAGAGACCCGGGTTTGATCCGGACTATGGGTGCTCTCTGTATGGAGTTTGTACATTCTCCCCGTGACCTGTGCGGGTTTTCCCCGGGTGCTTCGGTTTCCTCCCACGCTCCAAAAACGTACAGATTTTAATCGGCTTCAGTAAGAAAAAAAAATTGTCCCTAGCTAGTAGGATAGCGTTAGCGTACTCAGTGGGTCGTAGGGTCTGTTTCCATGGTGTATCTTGATGGTATAAATTTTAACAGAGAGGATTTGCTTTTCACAAAGTTTTGTGTGAACGTACCAATGAATTGGATATTCAGAGAATTTTGCATTGAACTATGATGAAGACCCCCACAAGAGAAGGAGCTATAGCTGGTCTGATCTGTATTGTTATATATGACCATATCTTCCTCATCATGAGCAACAACTTCAACAAGTTTGTCTTTTGAGGAGGTGACAAAGG
The DNA here is from genome assembly GCA_963514005.1 of Raja brachyura. The sequence continues at coordinate 131,173,059 of OY740781.1, forward strand.
AGATTGATGAACCAAAGGTGGTGGATGTTGTATACATGGATTTTAGTAGCACGTTTGATAAAAGTCCCACAAATATTAAGATGCACCATGATTAGGATTCATGGTGATTTGGTCCTGTGGATTCCAAACTGGGTTATTCATAGAAGATAGAGGGTTGTGGTGGAGAGAAGATCGACTGGCTGACCAGAGTTCTGTGCTGGAACCTCTGCTGTTTGTGATATATGCAAATGATTTGGATGTAAATGTAGATGGGTTTGTGAGTAAAACCCCTGTCTCACGGTGCGAGTCGACCCACGAGTGACCCCGAGTGTAAAACAAATTAAACTCGTGGTAATCACGTACAATTAACGTAGTGGGAATGTCGGAACTCGTGGATGCAACTAAGCGACTTGTGGCGCCAATGGCAGGTACCCGGGAAACTTGTTAACTCTTGAAAAATTTTAATCATGTTTAAAGATTTCCATGAGTCAAATTTACTCTTGAAGTTAAAATTTGAAACATTTAAACTCGTTGTAAGAACGTAGTGGCCTGTGAGTTTACCGTAGTGACTCTTGAGTCTACCGTGGGTTTGGCCTGTGCCAGAAGTGAAATGTTGAAGATTAGTCAGATCTTAATGGAAAATGAATGAATGGATGGATGAATATAAGGGTCTGAAATTAACTTGGATACTTTCGACGGGAGAGAGCCGCTGGTGAAGCTGAAGGTACAGAGCGAAGATGGGGGCTCAAGCATTGATGGGAAAGGTTAACACTGGGTGGGACTCGTGAATAGTGACCATACTGAGGGAATTCCAACGTATATGAAGCAGAGAGAAACGTGAGTTCTACATAGATTATGTTTGAGCCAGCGAGGAGACATTTCTTCAGATAATGATTTTACAATGTGAGGTGACATTATAAGCCATGGGATATAGACACAAAATGCTGGAGTAACTCAGCGGGGCAGACAGCATCTCTGGAGAAAAGGAATTGGTGACGTTTCGGGTCGAGACCCGTCTTCAGACTGGTTTTGTGCTGTGCTGTTGCCCTATCTCTGGAGAGAAGTAATGGGACTCGAACTGAAACGTCACCCATTCCTTCTCTCCAGAGATGCTGCCTGTCCCGCTGAGTTACTCCACCATTCTGTGTCCATCTGCGCTGGCGAGGAATCGTGCGTGCCCTTTGCAAGTTTTTGCTCTCGAACACAGATAGCAGCGGATTATTAGGGGAAGAAACTCGTGTACATGCCGCACAACATGTTTGACCACTTGTCCCCGCTACTCAAGGAGCTTGTGCTGAGCGGTAACCAGCTGTGGAGCTTCAACTTGGGTAGGCTTTACCTGCTAGGCTGGTTGGAGCTGCTGGGCCTCGGTAGCAACCTGTTGACCACGGTGCCTCGCATGCTGTCCAACTGCACCGAGACCCTGCGCGTCTTCAACCTCACCCGCAACCAGATCTACAAGCTGACTAAGGACTTCCTGCGGGATGTGACTTCCCTGCAGTACCTGGATCTCAGCTGCAACAACTCCAGTTTCCCGGACAGCACCTTCGGGAGCCGCGGCTAAGCGGCAACCACTTTCTCTGCACCTGCGACGCCAGGTGGTTCGTGTGGTGGATCAATCAGACCACGGTCTACATCCCTCGCCTGGTCACCGATGTCACCTGCACCTCCCCCAAAGCCCACCACGGTCACGGCATCGTCATAGTGGACCTGCACTCCTGCAAGTTGGACTATCTGGGCATTGGCCTCTACACTTTCTCCGCCTTGATCACCTTCTTGCTCCTCTATTTGATACTTCAAAAGGGCCTTTATTCATGGTGGTGCAGCTGCCTGACAACGAATTCAGCGTCGGAGACCCGGGTTCCATCCCGACTACGGGTGCTGTCTGTACCGAGTTTGTAAGTTCTCCCTGTGATCTGCGTGGGTTTTCTCCGAGAACCCCCCACACTCCAAAGGCATACAGGTTTGTAGGTTAATTGGCTTGGTGAATGTAAAAATGTCCATAGTGGGTGTAGGATGGTGTTAGTGTGCGGGGATCGCTGGTCGGCGTGGACCCGGTGGTCCGAAGGGCCTGTTTCCTCTCTATATCTCTAAACTAAACTAACAGGGGAGAACACTGGACTTTCTTGGTCAGTTTATTATTTTACACTTATATACATTACACAGATCATGGAGTGTGAAATGAAGCTGGCAAGGCGAGGTCATGCAAGATAAGGAGGAAAACGGGAGACGATTTTATTCAGCAACTCTGTTCTGGCAGACCATCTATCCTGTGTTAAGAAACCTAACTTTCAGGGGATTTAAATCTTGAGCAACTTCTACCTGAATTTAATCAATTTACAAAAGCTTTGAAGTTCTCCCTGCAGTTCGTTCTTAAACACCTTTACGTTTTACGCTTTTTTTGACAGCCAGGTACTTTAAATGCTATTTATTGCATTGTAGCAATGATAGGCAACGATTTGATAAAAGCAGTTAATTACATGACAAGAGAAGCATGCAGCTACATAAGAGACGTGTGATGATTTTTCCACACGTCAGTAGTCGTTGTTGGCTCAAGAGTAACTCGGGAGAGGAACTTGGTACATCGTAGAAATAAGAAGTCAACGGCAAACTTAGAGATACACGAGGGAACTTGTTTAAACTCGTGAACATAAACTTGGAATCTCTTTCATTCGGGATCACTCGTGGGTGGACTCGCACCGTGAGACAGGGCCATAAGTTTGCTGACAACACCAAAACGGGAAGAGTTGCAGACAGCGAGGAATGCTGCCAGATACAGCGGCATATAGGTCAGCTGCAGAAATGGGTGCTTTCATTGCTATGGGCATTGAGTATATGAGTTAGGAAGTCGTGATGCCGCTCTGTAAGACATTGGTTAGACCACATTTGGAGTATTACTTGCAGTTCCGGTCGCCCCATTATAGGAAGGATGTGGAGGCTGGAGATGCTGTGGAGGCTCTGGAGAGTGTGCAGAGGAAATTTACCAGGATGCTGCCTGGACTAGAGGATTTCAGCTACAAGGAGAGGTTTGATTGTTTTCTCTGGAACGTCGGAGGTGAGGGGAAACTTGATAGAAGTATATCAAATTATCAGAGGTACAGATCGGGTAGAAGTATATCAAATTATCAGAGGTACAGATCGGGTAGAAGTATATCAAATTATCAGAGGTACAGATCGGGTAGACAGTCTGAACCTTTTTCTCAGGGTGGAAATGTTCAACACTACAGTGCATGGCTATAAGGTGAGCTGGGGAAAGTATAATGGAGATGTGCGGGACAAGTCTTTTACACAGAGAGTGGGGGGGGTCTGGAACGCACTGCCAGGTGTAGTGGTAGAGGATGCAGTGGCGTTGAAGAGACTTTCGGCACCAAAATCTGGTGACTATTGCAAATGGACTCAGTGGGATGTTTCTATGCATGGGGTACTTATTGAGGTTGTCTTTATGTATAGCAAGAATCTCACTGATCTTTATGCAAAAAAATGATTTCATTGTACTTTTGGTGCATGTGTCAATAAAATAACCATTGATCCTATTTGCCTGTAGTTGGTCCATAGCCTTCTAAGCCTTAAGGGTATTAGCATCTATCCAGATGCTTCTTAGAGTCGTCATGAGAATCACGAAAGAGGGAAGTGGAAAAGGAGGGGGGGGGGGGGGTGAGGGGAGGGAGATGGGAGGGTTAGGGAGGGCGGAGGGGGAGAAAAGTGTGCACATCCAGATGGGGCACAGGGAAGAGAGGAGGGAACGGAGGTAGGGGGATTGGATTTTTTCCTAAATCTAGAGCATTCAATTGAAAACTACCAAAGCGGAATAAGTGCTGTTCCCCAGTTTGTGCCTGCCCTCATTCTAGCAACAGAAGAGCCCAGGACGTAAATGTCAGTATGAAAATGGGAAGAGAAGATAAAATGGTTAGTAACCGGGAGATCCAGCAGGCCATGGCAGACCAAGCGCAAGTGTTCGCCGAAATGGTCGCTTAGTCTACCCTTGGTCTCACCAATATAAAAGAGGCCACACTGGGGGAACACTGAATGCAGTAGATAAGATGGGAGGAGGTGCATGTGAACCCCTGTCTCACCTGGAAGAGCAACACCTGTAATTCCTTGCGTCTACATTAGAGAGGTCATTAATGTCACCAAAGGTAATGACACTGGGGACATTCCAGAAATAAAGAAATTTTAACGAAGGACTTTGGATGGAGGGTAACATTTTTCAAATCAGAATATTGCTGAACCAAAGGCTGATTAAAATTGACGATCACTGGAGTATTGGATCTCTTGCCAGTATGAATTCTCAGCTTGCAGTGAGGTAGGCCATTGAGGGAGAGTTAACTTGAGATTAGCAAATGGATCAGTGAATGTTTCAGCTGTGGCAGACTGGTGGAGTCTGATGACATTGCGGAGGTGGACATAAGATGTGATGGTACATAGATTATTCCACATCTGGGAAGGTTTTCCTGCATTTGTACTGGATCTAAGTGGTGCAATTAAATGTCAAAAAATTCAGAGGGAATTAATTGAAACTTATCAAATAGTGAAAGACCTGGATAGAGAGGATGTGGAGAGGATGTTTCCACTAGTGGGGCAGTCTAGGACTAGAGGCCATGGCCTCTGAATAAGTAGATGAGGAGGAATTTCTTTAGTCAGATGGTGGTGAATCTGTGGAATTGATTGCCACAGAAGGCTGTGGAGACCAAGTTAATGGATATTTTTAAGGCAGAGATTCATAGATTCTTGATTAGTACAAGTCAGGGGTTATGGGGAGAAACCTGGAGAATAGCATTGAGAGGGAAAGATAGATCAGCCATGACTGAATGGCGGGGTAGACTCGATGGGTCGAATGTCCTAATTCTGCTCTAATAACTTACAAATGTATGACAATTGCAGTGAGCAGGGACACAGATCTGTTGAAGAACAAAGTAACTTTTCTTCTGTCTATTCAAATTGAATAATAGTAGTGCAGGCTCCTTTAGTTTAGTTTAGTTTAGTTTAGAGATATAGCATGGAAACAGGCCCTTGGGCCCACCGTGTCTGTGCTGACCAGCGATCACCCCTTACACTAGTTCTGTTCTACACACTAGGGACAATTTACAGAATCCAATTACCAAGACATACCTGTATGTCTTTGGAGTGTGGGAGGAAACCGGGGCACCCGGAGAAAACCCACACAGGTCACGGAAAGAAAGTACAAGCTGTGTACAGACAGCACCTGTAGTCAAGATTGAACCCAGGTCTCTGCCCCTCTGAGCAACTTCACCACTGCGCCATTGTGTTGCTCTTGGCTCCTACGCACAACTCTGCTCTAACCTGGCTAAAGTTTATCAAGGGTTACACAAAAAGCTGGAGAAACTGAGCGGGTGCAGCAGCATCTAAGGAGCGAAGGAGATAGGCGACGTTTCGGGTCGAGACCCTTCTTCAGACTGGTCAGGGATCATGGAAACGAGAGATATAGACAGTGATGTGGAGAGATAAAGAACAATGAATGAAAGATATGCAAAAAAGTATTGATGATAAAGGAAACAGGCCATTGTAAGCTGTTTGTAGTGTGAAAATAAGAAGCTAGTGCAACTTGGGTGGGGGGGGGGGGGGGGGAGATGGAGAAGTAATGTCAGGGCCCGAGGGCTGAGGTAGAGGTGCGGAGGGGGAGGAGGCAGTCTGGGTTAACAGAATTGAGAAAATTCAATGTTTAAGCCCAGAGGATGCAGACTCCCCAAGCGGAATATGAGGTGCTGTTCCTCCAACTTGCGGTGTTGCTCACTCTAGCCGTGGAGGAGGCTCAGGACCGAGAGGTCAGATACGGAATTGGAGGGGGAGTTGAAGTGCTGAGCCACCGAGCAGTCGGGTTGGTTATTGCGGACCGAGCGGAGGTGTTTGGCGAAACGATCGCCCAGCCTCCGCTTGGTCTCACCGATGTAGTAAGGAGAATACATAAGAACAAATAAAAAATAGGAGATGGAATCACTTTCAGATCCTTGACACTGGTCTGTCAATCACTGTTTACAGATGATTAAACCTTGGTCTCAGCCTCACTTACTCACCTATTACCTATACTTTTTGATTTACTGAAAGTCTAAAAAATATCTCTGCCTTGAATATGATTCAAAATAACCGAGAAAACTAGCTTGAAACTGCTATTTTCTTGTTCTTTTCTGTGAAATAATTCCCATTATTAGTACTGACCTACTTGCTTGGCACATTGCCAATTCAAGTTGAGAGTTGTCATCCAAAAAAAAGAATCAGCAACAATAAGGACTGGGTAGGTTTTATGTAGTTAGAGTCAAAGAGTTATACAGCATGGAAACAGACCCTGCGGGCCAACATGCTCATGCTGACCAAGATGCTAGTTTTCCACATGGTCTAGTGGTCAAAATATAGTCCTACCTGCATGCATTTGGCCCATATATCTCTAATCCATGTACCTATCCAAACTTAAATGTTGTTATAGTACCTGCTTCAGCTACCTCCTCGGACAGCTCTGCCATATACCCAACAGACTCTGTGTGAAAATAGTTGCCCTTTAGGTTCTTATTAAATCTTTCCCATATCACCTTAAACCTATGGTTCTTAATAAGAGCATAAGACCATATAGTAGGTATGTTACAATACCTACCTTGAGCAGCGCTGCAGTTCTGCCACTCCCCGTGTGCGTGACTTTGGCGCCTTTCAGAGGGGGGCATGTTTAAAATGCTGTTTTTCCCTAGACAGTCTAAATCGATCCATGTCGGGCGATTTCGTTGCTAAAGAGAAATCGCACCGACATTTCATTCATGAAGCTATTTTTAAACTACGCTAGATTATTTATTAACTAGAGTAGTTTAAAAATCATCTTCTAAAGCTCTGAACGCTGACAGCAGAACGGACCGAAGGTAGGCGATAAAAGAATCTACACAGTTTATTTTTACATAAAAACGTGGTTCTTAGGAAGCATTTAATCAAATTTTCATGTTGCGAAAGGGGACAAAAAAAATGTATGAACCGCCAGTATTTTTCATACCGACTTCACCGCAAACCACAACGTTCCAATCCACCGCATTCCACTAAAACCAACTAGCGTTGATTTCAATGGCCATTAATTTACAGGCATTAAACACTAAATTCCTTCCATTTGGCCTATAAATTCATGAAAATTAGATTTAAAAATCATGTTATATTGTGGATTATTGTGTGAATGTTATTTGGACACTTAGGCAATTTAAAAATGTTTATCATTTCTTAAGAAATGATTAGATGTTTAGATCTAGTAATTGTATTTTTGAATTAGCTACAATTAGATAACTAACTAATTATATGCTTTAATTTCAGGTCATCCAAGCAATACTGTTTCATATTTGTTTCAGAATGCTTCAATCTATAATAACTGAAAATTTCATTGAGTTTTCTTAATCTTTAAGAAAGTTATGGGCTTTTGACTGTCCTTGATCACAGCTTTTGTGTTAAGTCAATGGAAAGGCAATGGGGAACAAGATGCTAATTTCCGAGTATGAAAATGGCCATAACTTTGTTAATACTGAAGATATGAAAGTGAATCAGGTGTCAAATTAAACTTCTTTTTATGCTTTATCTGATGGGATAAATTGCAGACTTGATTTTGTAAATCTCAAAATTTTGTAACATTGCTACAGATAGGAGCAGAATTAGGCAATTTGGTCCATCGAGTCTACTTCGCCATTCGATCATGGCTAATCTATTTTCCCCTCACAACCCCATTCTCCTGCGTAACCTTTGATGCCCTCACTAAATCTAGAACCTATCAAGCTCTGCTTTCAAAATGCCCAATGACCTGGCCTCCACAGCCGTCTGTGGCAATTAATTCCACAGTTTCACCAATCACTGTCTAAACAAATTCCTCCTCATCTCCATTCTATAGGTACGTCCTTTTAATCGGAGGCGTGTCCTCTAGTTCTAGACTCTCCCACCAGTGGAAATATCCTCTCCACGTTCACTCAATCCAGGTCTTTCATTTACTGGTAGCTTTTCATGAGAGCCCCCTCATCCTTCTAAACTCCAGCAAATACAGGTCCAGATCCATCAAAAAGCTTCTCATATGTTACCCCAATCACCCTTGGGATCATTCTCATAAATCTCCCCTTGGCTCTCCAATGATTCCTCTATCCTAGGTAAAATATTCTGTTACACAATCACATTCGTCATTACCTGGAATATGGATTGGCAAACAGGTCAATATGCTCAATTAATCGTTCTCAATATTGTTTAGCTTATTCACATATTATTCACAAAGCTTATTCACATATTCCTATACATTGTAATACCAATCACTTAGACTATGAATGATGTAGAAACAAGGAGCTGCAGATGCTGATTTACACAAGAAGTCACAGAGTGCTGGAGTAACTCGGCAGGTCAGGCAGCATCTCGGGAGTACATGGACGGGCGATGTTTCGGGTCTGGACCCTTCTTCAGACACAAAAGAATATTGTCCTGATAACCTTGAATGATGTAGAAACAAGGAACTGCAGATGCTGGTTTACAAAAGAAGACACAGAATGCTGGAGTAATTCAGCGAATAGGGCAACATCTCTGGAGAAAAAGGTTGGGTGACGTTTCGGGTGTGGACTCTTCTTCAGACTGAAAGTAGGGGATGGTGTGGGGAGGTGAAGAGCTGGAAGCAGGAAATGACCAGGACTAATCAGGTCCAGCCCCTAATGACCTCAGACATGGCAGTGCCTGATAGGTCCATTTTTGGTTAGGGAAGGTATGATCTCAAGAGAAACAATGTGGAGAACTGTGGAACTGGTAAAATGACTCGGGAGGAAGAAGGGGCCAAGGCGGGAGGAGGGGGAGGGTAGGAGAGTATGAGATGAATTACTTAAAATTAGAGAATTCAATGTTCTGTAATTACAATTCAATGGGTTGTAAGCTACACCAGCAAAATATGGGGTGCTGTTCCTCCAATTTGCACATGGCCGCACTGGCAGTGGAGGAGCATACCATGTCATTAAGTTCTCTATATCCTTCCTGTAGCATGTTCTTATACTCCTCTACATGATCGTCCTCCTGTGCTCTATGGAATAAAGTCCTAGCCTGCTCAACCTCTCCCTACAACTCAGGCCCTCGAGTTTTGGTGACAACCCTGTAAATCTTATCTGCCCATCATGAGGAAGATTGAATGATACTCATCAATTGGCCAGAGGTGCCCTAATTCCCTTCTGGCTTCTGTAAATTAGAGACTAAAGGGCCTGTCCCACTTGGGCGTCATTTACGTGACATCATTTATGCGTCACGACGCATAGTGAGGCGTGGTGGCGTAGGCAGTGACGCGCAGTCATGTACAGCGACCCAGAATTTTGGGATACGCCAAATCTTCGTGCGTCACATTCGTGACGCGCAAATGACGCCCAAGTGGGACAGGCCCTTTAGAGTCATATTGCGTGAAAACAGGCTCATCTTGCCCACACCAACCAACATGTTACATCTACACTAATCCCACCTGCCTGGATTTGGTCCATACCCTTCCAAACCCATCCTATCCATGTACCCGCCTAAATGTTTTTAAACAATGCGATAATGCTAGCCTCAACTACCTCCTCCCGCAGATCCAGCCATACACCCACCACCCTTTACAGTATTTTAAAAAAGTTGCCCCTCAGGGTCCTATTAAATATTTCCATCCATCACCTTAAACCTATGTCCTCTGTTTCTTGATTCCTCTACTCTGGGTAAAAGACTCTGTACGTTTACCCTATCTATTCCTCTCATGATCTCACACACCTCTATAAGATCAATCCTCATCTCCTGCGCTCCAAGGAATAAAGCCCTAGTGTGCCCAACCTTTCCCTATAGCTCATGCTCTCGAGTATTGGCAGCATCATTGTAAATCTTCCCTGCACTCTTTCCAACTTAACAACATCAGAACCTGAGGGGCAATTTTTTCACTTGGAGGATGGTGACTATATGGAATGAGCTATCAGATAAAGCAGTTGAGCCACATACCACTACAATATATTAAAAAATTGGATAGGTAGATGGATAGGAAAATTAGATGGATATGAGTCAAACTGGGGCAAATAGGTCTTGTGTAAGTGGAACATCTTGGTCAGCATGGACAAATGTGGTCAAAGAGCCTGTTTCCATGTGTATGACCCTGAGACTCTATGACGAGTTTCTACTGTGTCAGTGAAGAACCATACTCTATAGAATGTAATATGTTTGAGAGTCTTAGATTCTCAACCTATGTTGGTATAATTACATAGACTAACAGAATATGACGCATAAAGATGAAGTTAATAACATCCAGGTCCTCACTCAATCCACCGCTTCTCGCAACAGTTCCCGTTCCATACTCGGCATTCTACACTGGTTGCCATGTGCTAGCATTAACAGGCACTCAGCAAAGTGGCCCCTACACTCTTCTAGCTTTCCTAATCCCCACCCCCCCCCATCATTGCAATCAGTCTGAAGAAGGGTCCCGAGTAAAATTGTCCCGCTGAGTTACTCCAGCATTTTGTATCCATATTCGGTGTAAACCAGCATCTGCAGTTCCTTCCAACACATTACTCCAGCACTTTGTGTTTTTCCTTGATAAAGCAGCATCTAAAGTTCCTTGTTTCTGCCTAATAATGCCGAGTTTAGTTTTAGTACATAATTGTTTCATTTGTTCATTTCTTTTGATTCAAGATCAAGGAAAGGTTACATTATGGAGGTCTTTTGTTTTGCCTCACTTATAATGACAGAAATGTTTGCATTCTTGGAGAAGTATGTCTTTGTCGTCTGTAGTCTGCTGCGCCCATTACCAAGTTAATGTTCTGCGTTATATGGGTTTTGTCATTTTACAATGAGGTTGCAAAGCAATTTATTCCAAGCCATTGGTTCCAAGATCAATTAGTTACCGCCAAAATGTGCAATTCTAAATGAGAGCAAAGCTTAGTGTAAGCTTGTGCTTTCAGAATGCTGAATTGAGTTCTCTGCAAAACTCTTCATCTTGGAGCCTATATCGACGGCACGTTAAAAACCTTATGCAGGCCATTTAAAGTGATACAACATAAAAACAGGCCCTTCAGCCATGCCAACCAAGATGCCCCTTCCAAAGTAGTCACATTTGTCCCAGTGTGGCCCATATCTCTCTAACATTCCTGTCCATGAACCTGTCCAAAAGTTGTTTAATTGTTAACATGGAACATAGAACATGATGTGTTGTCTTTCCACTGACTGGTTGGCACACAACAAAAGCTTTTCACTGTACCTCGCTACACGTGACAATAAACTAAACTAAACTAAAGTGAAATAGAAAAGTACAGCACAGGAATGGGCCCTTCAACCCACATTGTTTGTGCCAAACATGATGCCTAGCTGAACTGATCTCATTTGCCTGTACATGCTCCATATCCCTCTATTCCCTGCACTTCCATGTGTCTATCTAAAAGCCTCTTAAAAATCACAATCGTATCTGCCTCCACAACCACCTCTGGCAATGCATTCCAGACGCCCACCAAGTTTTTGTGTAAAAAACTTGCCCTGCATAACTCCATAAATATTTATCCCTTTCACCTGAGAGCCATGCCCTCTAGTATTCGAAATTTCCGCTCTGGGGAAATGGTTATATACTTTTATCGTCTCCCTTCAACCTTCAATGTTCCAGAGAAAACAATCCAAATGTATCCAACCTGTGCCTGTGGCTGAAACCCTCAAATCCAGGCATCATTCTGGTAAACCTCCTCTGAATCCTCTAAAAGCTTCCACATCTTTCCTGTAATGGGGAGACCGGAACTATATGCAACACTCCACATGCAGCCCAACCGAGTACTATAGTATTCCACCGGGTGGCGCTTCGATGGCAGCCTTGCCTACAGTCTTTTTTGTCTTTCTGACCATTTCTATTTTTTTTTAATTTTTGGTGTGTTTAAAAAGTTTGTGTTAATGTTCTCTGGTTTGTTTTATGTGGGGGGTGGGCGGGGGGCTCGGGGGAAACTTCTTTTCAAATCTCTTACCCTGCCAGAGATGCGATTGTTTTCCGGATCGTATCTCTGGTCGCTTTGCGGCCTAACAACGTGGAGCTGGAGGCCTTGCTCGGGACTGACTTTGAGCCCTACCGTGGGACCGTGGACCATCGTAGCCGATTCCTTGCCTTGGATCGACGCTCCAAACGCGTTCTGCGGACTTTAACATCAAGGAGGACGCAGTCACGGGTTGAGACCGACATCGGGTAGCTACAAAACCGCACGACGTTCGACTAGCCCAGAACCGGGGTAGATCTCCCGGTGCAGGGGAGCTGACATTCCCCCCCCCAGATGTAGGAGCTTGATCTCCCCGACGAGGAGGCCCGCTGCCGGCTACAGGAGTAGGATTGGCCCGTCAATGGAAGGTTAGAGGCCCCCGACCGCTAGAGGACAAGGAAGGGAGACATTGAACTTTTTTTCTCCTTCCTTCACAGTGAGGAATGTGGAAGAGTCAATGTGGTGGATGCTTATGTTAAAATGCATTGTGTGTTCTGTTGCTTTTTATTGGTATGACAGTATTGCAAATCAAATTCCTCGTATGTTGCAAAACATACTTGGCTAATAAAGTATGATGATGATTATGATGATTATGATTAAAGCTGCATTAAAATACTGGAGCTGTTCCAGTACCTGCCTCAACTACTTCCTCATAGTTTGTCCATGCATCCACTGCACTCCATGTGAAAAAGTTGCCCCACATATTCTATTAAATCGCTCTCCCCTGTGCGCTCTGTGAAATCCTCACATTTCTTCCTGTTTTAAATTTCAGAATGCCTCCTATCTTCTTAAGACACCACAGAGGTGGAATGAAAGAGAGCGTATTAGATTATGAGATAGACAGACAGATAGGGAGATTGCTTATTCTCTGTAGGCAGAACACATTAGGAACACAAGCTCTCTTACAGTGAAAGAACAGAGTGTTGAATTGATTTCCAGGTTATCTCAGCTGCCTGGAAGAATTTCCTTTTGAAATATAGGGCATCATTTCCACTTCAATCAGAGGATGGAGGTCAGGTGAAATTAAATTTCCACCTCATCAATTTCCCCCCAAGAGGCGGAAAAACATCCTTTTCAGACTTTATCAATAATTTTCCCTTGGTCAGAGTTCAAAGTAAATGGAGGCGCTGGAGCTTCACCGTGTGTAAGGTCCAAGGAGTAAGATTCACTTTCAAGAGCACAACATGCCTACTGTCCAAAGTCTTCTCTAGCTGTGGTGAAGCTGAAATTGAGAGCAGGCTCTCCTAATCCGTTGCTTTTCCAACTGTCTCAGCTTCAGTTAGTTTATTGTCATGTGTACCAAGGTCCAGTGAAAAGCATTTGTTGCATGTTTTGTTGCATGCTAACCACTCTGTGATTAACACATATGACCCCAGAGTCAATAACTCTATATTTTGTTAAGAAGTTTGAAACTTGAAGGACCCAAGATGGAGCTGGAAAGCAACAACTTTGTTTACTGCCTCAGTGTGATCTACAATTCTTACATTACTCTTGTACTATTTGCATGATTGTGCAGTAACAATGAACTGCAGATGCTGGTTTACCCAAAAGGACACAAAGTGCTGGAGTAATTTGCGCGTCAGGCAGCATCTCTGGTGAACATGGATAGATGACATTTCAGGTCTTAGTTTTAGTTTTAGTTTTAGAGGTATGGCATGGAAACGTGGATCACCCAGTCCACACGTTTAGTAATCACCCGTACGCTAGTTTTATCTTACACACGAGGAACAATTTGCCAAAGCCATTTAACCTACAAACCTACACGTCTTTGGAATGTGGGAGGAAACTGGAGCACCCAGAGAAAACCCACGCGGTCACGGGGAGAATGTACAAGGTCTGTACAGACAGCACTTGTAGTCAGGATCGAACTCAGCTATCTGGTGCTGTGCCACTGTGCCGTCCCCTCAGCAGGGATCCAACCCTTTTCACACTGATTGTTAGGTGGATGGGGGGGGGGGGGGTGGGGCAGGTGGAGGTGCGGGGTGCAGGGGGAGAAATAAAACTGGGTGAGAGGCAGGACAAATAATAGGTGAACACTTGTGAGAATAGATTTTGATAGAAGGTTGGAGCAAAGGCCAGGGATTAAAACAGAGGTTGTGAGACATAAGAATGAAAGAGTTGCAAATTGTGAAGCCAGAGAAAGAATTGTGGGTGGTTAATCTTGTTCCTCTCTCCTTATACCTATGTCCTCTGGTTCTTGATTTGCCTACCCTGCATAAAAAAACATTCACCCTATCTATCTCCTCTTGGTTTTATACACTTTTAAAATATCACCTCTCAGCCTCCTCTACTCCAAGGAATAAAGGCTTAGATTGCCAAACCTCTCCCTCTAGCTCAGGCCCCAGAGTCCTGGTAATGTCATTGTAAATCTTCTCTGCACACTTTGACATCCTTCCTATGTCAGGGTGACCAAAACTCTAAATGAGGCCTCACAAGCACATCGTACATCAGAAACATAACGTCCCAATTTCTACATTCAAACCTTGACTGCTAAAAGCCATTGTACCGACACCCTATCCAGCTGCAATGTCTCTGCTCTACAACAGACCCCAGGGGCCTGTCATTCACGGTGAAGACCCTGCCCTGGCTTGATTTCCCAAAATGCAACATCTCACACTTATCTGCATTAAACTCCATTAAACATTTCTCAGCCCATTTACACTTTACTTTAGAGATACAGCATGGAAACGGGTCCTCCTGCCCACCGAGTCCATGGTGATCAGCAATCACCCCGAAAACTAGTACTATCCGACACACGAGGGACAATTTACAATTTACAGAAGGCAATTAGTAGCGTCCAGTACTGTTCAGTAGTGGCAGTGCTGAACTACTATCTACCTCTTTAACGACCCTGGAGCTTTGCGGGCTTTACCTTGCACACTAAACATTATTCCCTTATGATGTATCTATATTACTAAAACTCTGATCTTGCTTGCTTTTGGCTTGCTGTGCTGTGATTTCCGAGGGAACGCCGCCACCTACAGCCGTCTTTTTGGCCACCTCGCTCAGAACGCCCCTCTGCCTTCCTGCACCAGAGGATTTTTCCCATTGATTAAACATAAAAGACTTATTAATGTTTTAAAAAATGTTGACATTCTCTCTGCCACCGCTGCTGGTGGGAGGGGGGAGGGACTATAAAACCCAGACGTGTTGTGCCTCAGTCAGTCTCTGCAAGATGGGGGAAAGTGAGAGGGTCATGTCTCTCAGTCCGAGTTGTGAATAACAGTGAACACATGTCTACTAAACTGTGAGTGTGGTTTTACTGACCTTCAGTACCAATAATGTGCTTTGAAAATGAAAATATGCTTGGTTTGAAGTAAAGAGCACAGCAAATAGTGGTTTCGGTTGAAGTAAAAGGCACTACTGCAAATGGTGGTTTGGGTGCTTTGAGTTGAAGTAAAAAGGCACTACTGCAAATGGTGGTTTGGGTGCTTTGGGTTGAAGTAAAAAGGCATTACTGCAAATGGTGATTTGGGTGCTTTGGGTTGATGTAAAAAGGCACTATTGCAAATGGTGGTTTGGGTGCTTTGGGTTGAAGTTAAAAGGCACTACTGCAAATGGTGGTTTGGGTGCTTTTGGTTGAAGTTAAAAGGCACTACTGCAAATGGTGGTTTGGGTGCTTTGGGTTGAATTTAAAAGGCACTATTGCAAATGGTGGTTTGGGTGCTTTGGGTTGAAGTTAAAATGCACTACTGCAAATGGTGATTTGGGTGCTTTGGGTTGATGTAAAAAGGCACTATTGCAAATGGTGGTTTGGGTGCTTTGGGTTGAATTTAAAAGGCACTATTGCAAATGGTGGTTTGGGTGCTTTGGGTTGAAGTTAAAATGCACTACTGCAAATGGTGGTTTGGGTGCTTTGGGTAACTTCCTGTTTGTACTCTATATTGATTTTAGATAAAATGCTACCACTTATGGCTTTGACTTTTGCCCATCTTACTCAGTCCCCCTCCGCTCAGCAGGTGCAGAGGATTCTTCCCATTAATGAAAAATAAAAGTGTTATTAGTGTTTAAAAAATGTTGAGAATCTCTCTCCTGTCAATGAAGGCCACACCTTTTCCGGGGGAGGAAATGGTAGGAAACTGCATTTGAATGGGGTGGCCTTGCACCCTGCATGAAATGGTATGAAACTGCATTTGAATGTGGTGGCGTTGCACCCTGCATGAAATGGTATGAAGCAGCATTTGAATTTGCCGGCCTTTCACCCTGCTTGAAGTGGTATGAAACTGCACTGAATTTGGTGGCCTTACACCCTGTATGAAGTGGTATGAAACTGCACATGAATTTGGTGGCCTTGCACCCTGCTTGAAGTGGTTGGAAACTGCACTTGAATTTGGTGGTATTGCACCCTGCTTGAAGTGATCGGAAACTGCACTTGCATTTGGTGGCCTTGCACCCTGCTCAAAGTGCTAAGAAACTGCACTTGCATTTGGTGGCCTTGCACCCTGCTTGATATGGGAGGAAAATGGATTTGAATTTGGTGACCTTGCACCCTGCTTGAAATGGAATTTCAAGGAATAGCCATGAGTCAACTGCCAGCCCACCAGCCATGAGTGAGCTACCAGCACATCAGGCTTGAGGGACTGAGCTGCCACCCCAAGAACCCATACCAGCGCTCCAGAAATCCCCCCCCATTGGCCACCAATATTGGAATTCGTGGAGAGGTGGAATATTGCGTCGGGGGATCAGCACTCCCGTGTGAACATGGGACCAACGGGTCCCACTTAGTCTAGTCTACACACTATAAATGGATCGATTGTAATCATGTATAGTCTTTCTACTGACAGGTTCGCATGCAACAAAATATTTTCACTGTACTTCGGTACACGTAACAATAAACTAAACTAAACCAAAAAGAAAATTTACCTACCAACCTGTACGTCTTTGAGTGACAACCAGAACACCCAGAGAAAACCCACACAGTCACAGGGAGAACTCATTTCAGACAGCACCCGTAATCAGGATAGAACCTGGGTCTCTGGCAGTGTAAAGGGGCTGTCCCACTGCAGTGACCTAATCCGCGAGTTTAGAAGAGTGCTTCGACCTTCAAGCTTGGGAGCACTTGCCTGGAAAATCTTGAGCTGGATCGACCGTCAGCGTTGAAACCGCGAGCTGGATTGACCGACCACACACACACAAACACACACAAACACATCGCAAAGGAGGGGGCCAGGGAAAGCAACAGAGCGTTGTCTGAAATTCACACCCTTGATGAAGTGGAAGGTAAACGGCTGCCACAGTGTATGGTAAGTCCTTGCGGGGGGGGGGGGGGGTGGGTAGAGAAGGGGAAAGAAGGGGAGAGAAGGGGAGAGATGGGGGGTGAAGGGGGGGAGAAGGAGTGGCGACACTTTTAAGAAATACTAGATTAAGTGGGACCCGTTGGGTGCCATGTTCACACGGGAGGGCTGGTCCCCCAACGCAATATTCCACCTCCCCACCAATTCCACCAATTCCAATGGGGGGGGGGGGTTCTGGAGAGTTGGAATGGGTGTTGTGGGCTGAGGGGACTGGTTTCCAGAGGGCTAGTATGGACATTGTGGGCCAAACGGATTCTTGAGGTGGCAGCTCTGTCACTCAAGCCTGGTGTGCTGGCAGCTCACTCACAGCTGGTGGGATGGCAGTTGACTCAGGGCTATTGCTTGAAATTCCACTTCAAGCAGGGTGCAAGGCCACCAAATTCAAGTGCAGTTTGATACCACTTCCAGCAGGGTGCAAGGCCACCAAATTCAAGTGCAGTTTCGTACCACTTCAAGCATGGTGCAAGGCCACCAAATTCAAGTGCAGTTTCATACCACTTCAAGCCGGGTGCAAGGCCACCAAATTCAAGTGCAGTTTCATACCACTTCAAGCAGGGCGCAAGGCCACCAAATTCAAGTGCAGTTTCATACCATTTCAAGCAGGGTGCAAGGCCACCAAATTCAAATGCAGTTTCATACCATTTCAAGCAGGGTAAAATCAACATAAAACCAACATAAAACCAAACAAAACACCACATAATCACCACACTCACAGTTCAGTAGACACTCAGTGTGTTCAGTTGATTCACAGCTCAGAGTCGTGACCTCTCCCTCCCCCATCATGCAGAAACTGAGCCACACCCACACTTCCAGGTTTTATAAAACATCCCCCCTCCAACCGGAAGGGGCGTGGCCTTCATGGCATGATTGACAGGAGAGAGATTCTCAACATTTTTTAAACACTAATAACACTTTTATTTTTCATTGATGGAAATAATCCTCTGCACCTGATGAGCGAGGGGACAGAGTAAGATGGCCAAAAATCACATCCATAAGTGGTAGCATTTTATCTAAAATCAATTTACAATTCAAACAGGAAGTCGTCAAGTTTAGACTTTTAATCATTTGCCATTTCAAACCAACCACCACCATCCATTTGCTGTGCTTTATTTCAAACCAACCACCACCAACCATTTGCTGTGCTTTATTTCAAACCAGCCACCACGAACCATTTGCTGTGCTTTATTTCAAACCAAACACCACCAACCACTTGCTGTGCTTTATTTCAAACCAACCACCACCACCACCCATTTGCTGTGCTTTATTTCAAACCAACCACATTTTCATTTTCAAACCACATTAAGGGCACTCAAGGTCAGTAAAACCACACTCATAGTTTAGTAGACATGAGTTCAGTGTTATTCACAGTTCAGACTGAGAGACGTTACCCTCTCGCTCCCCCAACGTGCAGAGACTGGCTGAGGCACGCAACATTTCCGGGTTTTATAGTCCCGCCTTCAGGAGAGAGAATCCCAACATTTTTCAAACACTAATAACACTTTTATTTTTAATCGATGGGAAAAACCTGTTGTCCTGCACAGCACAGGGGGACTCTGAGTAAGATGGCCAAAAATCACAGCCATAAGTCTCAGCGTTTTTTCTAAAACCTATATACAGAACACCAGGAAGTGGTCAAGATCAGACTTTTAGTAATATAGATAATAAAGTTTAGCAGGCATTTTACCTGGTTTTCCCTGGTCATAAAAACTCCAATGAGCCAATTAAAATATCTGGTCAGCGAAGGAGATTGCCTATGGCTGCCCTCGACTGCCTGTAACTAAATAGCTACCCCACTTCACTGCACTACGAGTCAAAAAGAACCATGCAGACAAAATTTTACTCGCGGAAAATTTTTCAATATGTTGAAAAAATTTCCACGACCTAGCTGAGGCCACGAGTATTCAGGAACTTTCCTCGAGCATGAAGGAGAGTTCCAGTGACCTTATTGGACCTCCTAGGACATCATGTCGACCATGCTGCGTATTTGAGTCAAGGGCAAAACCCGTCTAAACTCGCAGATTAGATCGCCGCAGTGGGACAGCCCCTTAAGGCAGCAAATCTATTGCTGCGCCACTGCCCTTATGTGCTGCCCTTATTTGAGTGGGCAGATGCATGGCAGATGCAGTATAATGTGGATAAATATGACATTATCCACTTTGGTTCAAGAACAGAAAGGCAGATTATTATCTGAATGGTGTCAAGTTAGGAACAAGGGAAGTACAATGAGATCTGGGTGTCCTTGTTCATCAGTTACTGAAAGTAAGCATGCAGGTACAGCAGGCAGTGAAGAACTAATGGCATGTTGGCCTTCATAACCTCTTGTTACAAATCTTGTTGAGTATAGGAGCAAAGAGGTCCTTCTACAGTTGTACAGGGCCCCAGTGAGACCACACCTGGAGTATTGTGTGCAGTTTTGTTCACCAAATTTGAGGAAGGACAGTCTTGCTATTGAGGGAGTGCAGCGTAGGTTCACAAGGTTAATTCCCGGGATGGTGGGACTGTCATATGTTGAAAGAATGGAGCGACTGGGCTTGTATACACTGGAATTTAGAAGGGTGAGAGGGAATCTTATTGAAACATATAAGATTATTAAAGGACTGGACACGCTAGATGCAAGAAACATGTTCCCGATGTTGGAGGAGTCCAGAACCAGGGGCCACAGTTTAAGAATAAGTGGTAGGCCATTTAGAATGGAGATGAGGAAACACTTTTTCACCCAGAGAGTTGTGAATCTGTGGAATTCTCTGCCTCTGAAGGCAGTGTAGGCCAATTCTCTGGATGCTTTCAAGAGAAAGTTAGATAGAGCTCTTAAAGATAGTGGAGTCAAGGGATATGGGGAGAAGGCAGCAACGGAGTACTGATTGAGGATGATCAGCCATGACCACAGTGAATGGCAGTGCGGGATCGAAGGGCCGAATGGTCTACTCCTGCACCTATTGTCCATTGATCAAAATCCTGCTGTAATTTTTAATAACCATCTTCACTATCTGTCAGGAATGTTGTAAAGTCAAAGGAAAAGGAGATGTCTGGGGCAGGTTTTTACACAGAGGGCGGTGGGTCCTGGATCTCATTGCTAGAGATGTTGGTTGATGCAGATGTGATGGTGGCGTTTAGGAGGAGTTAATTAGGCACATGGATGTGCATGAAATGGGGCGCGTGCAAGCAAGAAAGGATTAATTGAAGTAGACGTCATATTCTGCCCCGACATTGTGGGCCAAAGGGCCTGTTCCTGAGCTGTACTTTTTTTTTGTGTTCTATGCTTTATGGAAACAAAATATAAAGAATTGACCTTGACTCGAACATTCATGATTAGAATCAGTAGGAGCCAAGCTTATGCCTGGAAACCAGTCCATCATGATATCAATTTCCAAGTGCTAAAGACCTCAAGAGTTCAAGGGCGTTGATTTGCCATCTACCCTGGATATGAATCAGAAGCGTGAAGTTCATACCGTAAAGCTGTAGCTTTACAGACACATTAGACATCTGATCCAACTGTTTCAACTCTTCTGGTTCTTGATTCCCCCACCCTGTGTAAGAAAACTCATTCACCCAATCTATTTCCCTTTAGATTTTATACACCTTTATAATATCACTCCTCAGCCACCCGCGCTCCAAGGAATAAAGGCTTAGGTTGATGTGAGCGGCACAGTGGCTAAGGGAGCATTCTGGTGAATCTGACCTGCTTGTATTGGATATCAAGGGTTTACTGGGCTAAATGCAGGTGAATGGGACTAGCACTGAATGCCAATTTGATCGCATGGACAAAGTGGGTCAAAGGCCTGTTCCCATGCCTTGGAGCTAATGCCTATCATGTTATGACACCTTACAAAATTAACATAGCCTTTGAAATATTGGGGTGGCACAGTGGTGCAGTGGTAATGTTGCTGCCTTACAGTGCCAGAGACTCGGGTTCATTCCTGACCTCGGGTGCTGTGTGGAATTTGCATGTTCTCCCTGTGACCGTGTGGGTCACTGAGACGTGCAGTTGAGTAAGTTAATTGGCCTCTGTAAATTGCCCCTAGTGTGTAGAGAATGGATGGGAAAGTGGGATAACATAGAACTAGTGTGCAGATCGTTGGTCAGCATGGACTCAGTGGGCCGAAGGGCTTGTTTCCACTCTGTATCTTTCAATCAACTATTAGTCTAATTTTCATTGAAATGCATCGCTAGTCTTTGCCTCAATCTTTTTACCTGGTAGCAAATTTCACATTCATACCACTCTCTGGGTAAAGAAGCTTGGATCATATGTTCTCAGTTTTTATTTTATTGCATTCTGCTGTTTTTCACAACTGCAATCGAGAATTAATTGAGTGAAAGGTTATTTACAGAATCCCCTGGGTCTGTGGTCATCATTGACAATAGCTATCGCAGTACTGCTTTCTCTTTTCACAAAGTCTGGAATCGAAAATATTAAATTTTCATTTTACACAGAACATATCATATTACACATTGTAAGAGAAATCAATCCTGAAGAAATCTTTGCTAGTTTCGTTTCATTCGTCTGCAATCCTGTTGGACATCGATTGCAATATGAATCCCGTCAATTAGTAATAACTGGCCTCCAGAATGCTTGCACAAAAGCGAGAAAGATCTTGACCCCACAATTGTGAAGCACTCAAGACACTCTCATAAAGGGAGTTGAGAGGCAAGATGTCTCACATGCTTGGACTGGCCGTGCACACTGAATCTTCCACATGGGTTGTCCATC
The DNA here is from genome assembly GCA_963514005.1 of Raja brachyura. The sequence goes on from OY740781.1 coordinate 131,194,985, forward strand.
CCTGCTCTCTCGTTGTTGTGGAAAGGGCGGGGGGCACTTGGGAAATTAGTTGGAACTAGATTGGGTTGTGGGTGTTAGGAATTCGGGACTGCATGGAAGTCAAGTCATCAGAGAGTGAGAGAAAGTGTGAGAGACTGTGAGTGAGATAGTGAGAGTGTGTGTGAGTGAGTGAGTGAGAGAGAGTGAGAGTGAGTGAAAGAGACTGTGAGTGAGATAGTGAGAGAGTTGTGTGTGAGTGAGTGAGTGAGTGAGTGAGTGAGTGAGTGAGAATGAGAGAGTGAGAATTAGGGAGTGAGAGAAAGAGAAAGAGTCAGGGAGAGAGATAGATAAGAAGACAGATAGATAGATAGACAGATAGACAGATAGACAGATAGACAGATAGACAGATAGACAGATAGACAGATAGACAGATAGACAGATAGATAGATAGATAGATAGATAGATAGATAGATAGATAGATAGATAGATAGATAGAGAGATAGATACAAAATGCTGGGGTAACTCAGCGGGACAGGCAGCATCTCTGGAGAGAAGGATTGGGTGACATTTCGGGTTGAGACCCTTCTTCAGTCTGAAGAAGGGTCTCAACCCGAAACGTCACCCATTCCTTCTCTCCAGAGATGATGTCTGTCGCGCTGAGTTACTCCAGCATTTTGTCTCAACCTTTGACATAAACCGCATCTGCAGTTTTTTCCGACAGACAGACAGACAGACAGACAGACAGACAGACAGACAGACAGACAGACAGACAGACAGACAGACAGACAGACAGACAGACAGAGAAGGGCAAAGCCCAGGGTAAGTTGGTCTCTACTGTCACCTTAGTGGTTTCAGGATTGGCTAGACGTTATGGTCGGTTGAGAAGGTCGCCTCTCAATCGCGAGGACGTGGGCAGCAAAGGAGAGGAGCACTATGATCAACCACTGAGAAAGGAGCAACTACCCAGATGAAGATAGTCTCTGACAGTAACCCGACTATGACAGTGAATGAAGGTTGTAGCTTCTATGGACATCATCCCGTACACAGTTATGTCAAAACAATCACATTTCCAGGCCCCTAGGCCTTTATGTTCATCAATGATGTACTCAAACAAAGCACTCTAATGGAGTGAAGCACTCTAATGAAGGAGAGCTGTGTGCAGTTAAGTATGATAGCTAATTATCTCCAGTGCTGTTTGAAAGGTCTCATTAATGCTTTCTGAGGTCAGGGTGAATTGTTCTTGCTTTTGGTGTTGTTCCCCACGTAACGACAAAGCAACAATCTGATTGCAATGAGGTCTTTCGCTGAATCATTTGCAGAGATTTACCTCCCAGCTCCGCAGTGCCATTGCCAGTCACCTCGGGGATCGTGAAGACATTGCACCAAGCTTGGAGGCCGCACACGCCTTCAAGGGGATCCCGACGAGCCGATCCCGCCTCGTTGGACCCAGTCTACCACCAGCCTGGAGGGGGAGGCCACTGTGCCAGTCCCTGCTTCATCCCTCAGCCTCCTGAGCAAGAATAAAGTCTTATCTGACCAACCCTCTCCTTATCACTCACATCCTCGGATCCTGGCAATTCCACACAGTGGCGCAGCGGTAGTTCTACTGCCGCACAGCGCCAGAGATTCGGGTTTGATCCCGACTACGGATGCTGTCTATATGGAGTTTGCATGTTCTCCCTGTGACCTGCGTGGGTTTCTCCGCATGCTTCGGTTTCCTCCCTCATTCTACATGTATAGTGCTAGTGTTCAGCAAAGATCCTATAGCGGAGCAAGATAGACCACTCCTGCTAAATGCAATGGGCTGACGTGTAGTACGCAACGGAGCGAAACATGGCCATTTTTTTCATCCATTTCAGTAACCCGACCCGACCCGACTCGACCCGAATCAACGTTGCGGGGAACAGTTTGTGTTAATAAATTATAATTCTGAAAATGAGAAGATTTTTACCAAAGAACTTTTATTTTTACGAGGATGTTTCTGTAACCGGCTTCCGTCTCCGTACTAGTATCTTTGCTCCGCTATGGGATCTTTGGTGCGGAGACGGAAGCCGTTTACGGAAATGGGGCCTAAAATTACCCATGAATCTGCCCATGACTGTACTACCTCTTTTTCGTCGAGTGATCTATCTTGCTTGCTATATGATCTTTGGTGTTCAGGCTGATTGCTGGTTGGCATGGACTCGGTGAGCCAAAATACCTGTTTCCATGCTGTATCTCCAAAGTTTAAAGTGCAAAGTCACAGGCGTGCAGGTTCGTAGGTTAATTGGTGTCGAGAAAAATTGTCCATAGTGCTTAGGATATAGAAAGAGTGTATGGATGATCATTGGTCTATTTTTTAACTGTATCTCTAAAATAAATTAAATAATCTCTGCACTCTTTCCAGCTTGATTCACAGTCCTGACCAGTGGCACAGCTCTTCATGATACTGGCCCACTAACATATCTGCTGTTTACCGCCAGGGGGTAAATTTTGCCTACCCAGGGGGTAAATTTCGCCTACCCAGGGGGTAAATTTCGCTTACCCAGGGGGTAAATTTGTTGATTCTGGATTTGTTAAAAACAGTATTTTTAAATTCCCCCTTTGTCAGTTGCTTTATTATGGTAGAAGTCTAAACTCAAATTACTCAACAAAACAGGGTGGGTGTAAATTTCCTTTCGAAAAGTTGCCAGGGGGTAAACGGGACACAAAAGGTTGAGAACTCCTGCGCCACAACAACGCAATCTCCCAGAACCACCATCATTTTTTGCTTAAAGTTCAAATTAAATTTTTACCAAGATGGCAGTGCTTTGTATGCACTGCATTTCTCATTTTTAACACTTCTATTAGAATCGAAAACATGCAAAATAACAGGGCAATTTGAGTAAAAGCACTTATGGAGAATAAATTCAGATTCAGGTATCTGTGTGGGCAGCAGTTGTTTTCATCACAATCAATTCACTGAAATTATGTTTAATTATTCATCCATGAGATGTAGGAAATGCTGCAGAGGTCAGTATGCATTGTCCATCCATAACAATCCTTGAATTAGTGGCTTGCTGGGACATTCAGCATTGCCCAGGTCCGCCGCTGATTTTCCAGCACCCTCGGTTCCAGAGACTTGGCCTATTATCCGTATTTCTGGACCAACAGAGATCACCACCTCAGGGTGGGTCGGGATGCCATGCCACAAAGTCGGCCTCAGAAGTTGGCAATGGGAACGTCTCTAACGGCTCCAGACTGACTGGACTTCCAGAACCCCGGCTGCAGTGGGCAAAGTCCACCCGTCGATTGGCTGTGGAAGTCCCAATGAGGTCAATTGAGGTCAATGAGTACAAAAGAGCTGCCTCACCCAGCTTAGGCGCCATACTTTCTGGGGGATATCTCCGGGGGGGGGGGGGGGGGGGGGGGAATTTGAAGTGCACTCTTGTAATTGTATCTGGGTTAAATGTGACGGACTACCAGTTGCCAGAAAATTGGTGGTGGCCCTGTATAATCATAGATTCATACAGCATAGAAACGGGCCACTGATACCAACCTCTTTGGCCATCTATACGAATTACGTATTGCCCACTTTAAGACTGGCTTTCTCAGACTTGCTTATTCAAGTGCCTGCATGAATGCCTCTTCATTGTGGTAATTGCATCTGACTTTGCCAACACAGTGGCACAGCGGTAGAGCTGCTGCCCTACAGTGCCAGAGGCCCAGGTTCGATCCTGACTAAGGGTGCTGCCTGTATGGAGGTTGTACCGTGACCTGCATGGTTTTCTCCGGGAGCTCCGATTTCCCCCTACACTCCAAACACGCACAAGTTTGTGGGTTAATTGGCTTAGTAAAATTGTACATTTTCCCTCGTGTTTGTAGGATAGTGTTAATGTTTGGGGATCCCTGGTGGCATAGGCCTAAGGGCCTATTTCCATGCTGTATCTCTACCCTAAATTCTGGTCTTGTGTACCAGCCATCAACCACTTTCTAGAAAACATCACCCTCAGATATATTTTTAAACTGCTTCCTCCCACTTTCATTATATGGCCACTTCTTGGTAAGTGGTGTTTGGTTGCCAAGCCACAGATAAATGATTATCGATTAGTGTACAAAATCATGAAAGGAATAGACTGGGTAGATGCACAGAGTGTCTTGCCTGAGTAGGGGAATTGAGAGGGCATAGGTTTAAGGTGAGGGGGGAAAGATTTAATAGGAACCTGAGGGGTAATTGTTTTACACAAACGGTGGTGGATGGAGCCAGAGGAGGTAGTTGAGGCAAGGACTATTGCAATGTTTAAGAAACATTTAGACAGGTACATGGGTAGGATAGGTTTATAGGGATATGGGCCAAATGCAAGCAGGTGGGACTAATGTAGAAGGGACAGGTTGGTTAGTGTGGGCAGGTTGGGCCGAAGGGCCTGTTTCAATACAGGATGACTATATGACTCTCATGCTATAAAATGTATATGATCCCTGAGAGTCAAGAGTGTTTTATTGTCATAAATGTTGTATTGGAACAATGTGATTCTTACGTGCAGCAGCACAACAGATATGTAAACACAGTAGTCAATAAATAGCATAATAAACAATCATTTAAAAAAAATCAATGAATAAAAAACACGCAACAGTGCAAAACAACAAATCAAAGCCTAAAGTCTGCAATACAACAATGCAACAATTAGAGTTTAGTTGGAGTTTGTAGTGTTCAATAGCCTGATGGTTATTGGCAAGAAGCTGTTCCAGACCATCAGCACTACAGTTATCTACACAGTATTCTTCTAGCCACTCATAAATGTTCCTTTATTTAGGTAATTTAATCTTTGTCAATAACTGAACCACTCCAACCCAGGCAACATACAGCTGGATGTGCTCTCTACACTCGTCCCCACTATCAAATCCTTTCAAATTTGTGACAAATTGTGAAGAGAAATTTGTGCATTGCTGATCGTTTGCATATTTTAGTTTAGTTTAGTTCATTGTCACGTGTACCGAGGTACAGTGAAAAGTTTTGTTGCGTGTTAACCAGTCAGCGGTAGGACTATACATGATTACAATTGCGCCTTTCACAGTGTACGGATACATGATAAAGGGAACAATGTTTAGTGCAAGGTAAAGTACAGTAAAGTCTGATTAAAGATAGTCCGGAGGTCTCCAATGAGGTAGATAGTAGCTCAGGACTGCTCTCTGGCTGTTGGTAGGATGGTACAGTTGTCTGATAACAGCTGAGAAGAAACTGTCCCAGAATCTGGAGGAGTGTGTTTTCACATTTCTCTATCTCTTGCCTGATGGGAGAGGGGGTGTTTGGGGTGAGACTTGGGTAGGCCTTTAAAGACATTGGTGAACCCAAAGTGCTAACCAGTTACCTTTACTGTTACTAGGCTTTTAGAATTCCTTCCTTGTGCAATTGAAAAATGAAATTGCCCAGAGTTTGCCTTCACATCCCAAGCTCATTACTACCAGCCTCAGGGTTAATAGGCCTGATAACAAAAACACTTGTTAGTCGAGAGTGGAAATATGAAGCAGCTTCAAATTCCTGGCCATTATACTCCTCCCTTCCACCACCCTAACTCCCTCACTTTCTCCCCCACCCCTTTCCTCCACTAGAAGTCATTTAACCAGTACCACAGTTTACAACAATGTATTATCCCTCTTGGGATCACGGTGCCCTCACTAATGGCCTATCAGGGCACCACCCTGCCTGAGGTAATCCTACTGCTGGTCATCTTTCATTTGTCCTGGTTTTTTCTTGCTTCCAGATCCCCCTCTACCGCACCGCACAATCAGTCTGAAGAAGGGTCCCGACCTGAAATGTCTCCTATCCATTTTCTCCAGAGATGCTGCCTGACCAGCTGAGTTACTCCAGCATTCAGTGTCTATCTTTGGTATAAACAAGCATCTGCAGTTCCTTTTTATAACATCTTGGATGGCCTGTCTTGGGCCCAGCACGTAGATGCAATCATAAAGAAGGTGAACCAGCGCCTTAACAGTCTCAGTAATTTAGAGAGATTAGGTATGTCTCTGAACACTCTTACAAACTTTGACAGGTGTCCTGTAGGAAATATCCTAACTGGTTGCGTCACGGCCTGGTAATGCAATTCCAATGCACAGCGCTGCAAGAGACTTCAGAGAATGGAGGACTCAGCCCAGTCCATCATAGGCACAGAAGATAGACACAAATTGCTGGAGTGAATCTGGAGAGATGATGCCTGACAGAGAATGGCTGACATTTCGGGTCGAAATTCTTCTCAGCCTTCCCCATTATCAAAAGCATCTTACGTGAGAGGCATTTTGAGAAAGCAACCTCTATTATCAAGGATCACCACCATGCCCTCTTCTCACTTACCATCGGGCAGGAGGGATGCACCATGGCAGTGCGGCAGGCTCAGTGCGGGGTATATCGCGGAATCGAACCAAAATGGACTTGGCAGGCCACTGCGAATGAATACAGGACAGACGGGACGCTGCCAACAAGCTGGCTCATTCGGCCCACCGAGTCTACTCCACCATTCTCCTGCCTTCTCCCTGTAACCTTTGCACCCTTACCAGTCAAGAACCTGTCGATTCTCATTTTAAAAAAACCACATTTTATCATGTTTATCTGAGTCTGTGGTGTTGCTGTAAGCAAGAGTTTTCATTGTCCATGTACCTCACAGAACTCGTGCACATGACATTAAACTTGAAGTTGAACTTGAACTACCACACCAAGGTACAATTCTGGCGGTGTACCCCAAACTCATAAGGGGTACATTGCATCAACATGTTGCAGGAGGCACCTTATTTATCCAAGGCATCACTGATGCCATGGAGTGGGTCAACAAATGGAACATCCAGGTGATTTTTTTTTCCAATGACCTGCAAAAGTGACATTTCATCACTTTAATTTCATGTTTCATGTATTTTGTGTTTTGTGACTGTTGGCAGATCCATTTTCCTGCTGGGATAAAAAAGTTATTTTGCATTGTATCGTAAGAGATCCTGTTTCTATAATTGCCACATATGGATGGTGATTCTGGGGAATTCATTGCCACAGGTGGCTGTGGAGGCCAAGTTAATGGATATTGTTAAGTCAGAGATAGATTGATTCTTGATTGGTATAGTTGTCAGGAGCTACGGAGAGAAGGCATGAGAATGGGGTTGAGCCAGGATTGAATGGTGAAGTAAACTTGATGGGCCGAATGGCCAAATTTTGCTCCTATCACGTATGAACATATAATTGCAACATTTCACACAAAAAAACCATTTAGTTTCCCGCACTAAATTAATGATTATGCCTCAATTCCTGTTATGGTGCATTCTGTGTCCAACAGCCACGTTCGAATGGTAAGCACTTACTGGATGGAGTTCTCAATGCGGTTGATGGTGAGGAATGCCGCCAGGTTTGCTGTGTACGAGGATATGACGATCAGTGCAAAGAGCCACCAAACTCCCATCATCATCCGAGTGGCTAAGGTGGTGTAAGGAACTTCGCCGCCTGTAACAAGGAGGGAAATTAACAGCAAATAAACAGCACTTCTTTCCGTTTGATTGAAGGATACAGCATGGGAAACAAGCCCTTCAGCCCACCGAGTCCACGCTGACCATCGATCAGACACAAAATGCTGGAGCAACACAGCAGGTCAGGCACAACTGACCATTGATCACCCTTTCACGCCAGTTTAGTTTAGTCTAGTTCACACAAGTTTAATTTAAAGATACAGTTGGGAACAGGCCCTCCAGCGGTCTTACCTTCCACACCCTCAAAGTTGGCTGCGAGAGGTCCCCTAAGCACAAATGCTAAAGGTGACCGGGCGGGGAGAGGACGACGGTTCACAGGACGATCTGGATGAAGGTGACGGCTGCAATAGGCCTTTATGGCCAGCTGCAGCCAGGACTTTGAAAATTACGCCAAAACCTGGTGACTCTTGCATAAGGTCTCAGTAGGCTGTTTATGTGCATTCTGTACTTAGAAACATAGAAACATAGAAATTAGGTGCAGGACTAGGCCATTCGGCCCTTCGAGTCTGCACCGCCATTCAATATGATCATGGCTGATCATCCAACTCTGTATCCCGTACCTGCCTTCTCTCCATACCCTCTGATCCCCTTAGCCACAAGGGCCACATCTAACTCCTTCTTAAATATAGCCAATGAACTGGCCTCAACTACCCTCTGTGGCAGAGAGTTCCAGAGACCCACCACTCTCTGTGTGAAAAAAGTCCTTCCCATCTCGGTCCTAAAGGATTTCCCCCTTATCTTTAAGCTGTGACCCCTTGTCCTGGACCTCCCCAACATCGGAACAATCTTCCTGCATCTAGCCTGTCCAACCCCTTAAGAATTTTGTAAGTTTCTATAAGATCCCCTCTCAATCTCCTAAATTCTAGAGAGTATAAACCGAGTCTATCCAGTCTTTCTTCATAAGACAGTCCTGACATCCCAGGAATCAGTCTGGTGAACCTTCTCTGCACTCCCTCTATGGCAATAATGTCCTTCCTCAGATTTGGAGACCAGAACTGTACGCAATACTCCAGGTGTGGTCTCTCCAAGACCCTATACAACTGAAGTAGAACCTCCCTGCTCCTATACTCAAATTGTTTTGCTATGAATGCTAACATACCATTTGCTTTCTTCACTGCCTGATGCACCTGCATGCCTACTTTCAATGACTGGTGTACCATGACACCCAGGACGCGCTGCATCTCCCCTTTTCCTAATTGGCCACCATTTAGATAATAGACTGCTTTCCTGTTTTTGCCACCAAAGTAGATAACCTCACATTTATCCACATTATATTGAATCTGCCAAACATTTGCCCACTCACCCAGCCTATCCAAGTTACCTTGCAGTCTCCTAGCATCCTCCTCACAGCTAACACTGCCCCCAGCTTAGTGTCATCCGCAAACTTGGAGATATTGCCTTCAATTCCCTCATCCAGATCATTTATGTATATTGTAAATAGCTGGGGTCCCAGCACTGAGCCTTGCGGTACCCCACTAGTCACTGCCTGCCATTGTGAAAAGGACCCGTTTACTCCTACTCTTTGCTTCCTGTTTGCCAGCCAGTTCTCTATCCACATCAATACTGAACCCCCAATACCGTATGCTTTAAGTTTGTATACTAATCTCTTATGTGGGACCTTGAAGTCCAGATAAACCACATCCACAGGATCTCCCCTATCCACGCTACTAGTTACATCTTCGAAAAATTCCACAAGATTCGTCAGACATGATTTACCTTTCGTAAATCCATGCTGACTTTGTCCAATGATTTCACCACTTTCCAAATGTGCTGCTATCCCATCTTTAATAACTGACTCCAGCAGTTTCCCCACTACCGATGTTAGACTAACTGGTCGGTAATTCCCCGTTTTCTCTCTCCCTCCCTTCTTAATAAGAGGGGTTACGTTTGCTACCCACCAATCCTCAGGAACTACTCCAGAATCTAAAGAGTTTTGAAAGATTATCACTAATGCATCCACTATTTCCGGAGCTACTTCCTTAAGTACTCTTAAGCTACTTCCTTAAGTCCCTTAGCCAGGGATTTAACTTATGTTTGGCAATAATCTTACTGATCTGTATGCAAAAAAAATAATTTCACTGTACTTTGGTACACTTGATAATATAGAACCATCGAGTCATTGATATTTGCACATCTGCTTGGTATTTGTTCAGGTTTTGCTTTCCTTTGACATAATTAGTAATTGAGCAGAATTAGAGCGGCACATTTTTGCAGTGGTAGAGTTGCTGCCTTACAGCACTGGAGGCCTGGGTTCGATCCTGACTGTGGGTGCTATCTGTACAGTGTTTATACATTCTCCCAGTGACAGCATGGGTTTTCTTCGGGTGCTCCGGTTTCCTCCCACACTCCAAAGACGTGCAGGTTTGTAGGTTAATAGTAAGATTATAGTAGAGTATAGTAAAGAATTATAAGAATAGTAAAGACTGCATAGACTCGGTTTATACTCTCTAGAATTTAGGAGATTGAGAGGGGATCTTATAGAAACTTACAAAATTCTTAAGGGGTTGGGCGGGCTAGATGCAGGAAGATTGTTCCCGATGTTGGGGAGGTCCAGGACAAGGGGTCACAGCTTAAGGATAAGGGGGAAATCCTTTAGGACCGAGATGAGAAGGAATTTTTTCACACAGAGAGTGGTGGGTCTCTGCAACTCTCTGGCACAGAGGGTAGTTGAGGCCAGTTCATTGGCTATATTTAAGAGGGAGTTAGATGTGGCCCTTGTGGCTAAAGGGATCAGAGGGTATGGAGAGAAGGCAGGTACGGGATACTGAGTTGGATGATCAGCCATGATCATATTGAATGGCGGTGCAGGCTCGAAGGGCCGAATGGCCTACTCCTGCACCTAATTTCTATGTTTCTATGTTTCTATTAAACGCGAACTTACCAGTTTGAAGTTTGATCTTTATTTTATGAGGAGTTGCAATGATGGATTACGTGAAGAACCCGCTAGCCCGCATGCGTGTCAATCTTCAAAGCAGCGGTGTGAAATCACAGATAACAGTTGAACTGAATATAGTAAGATTCGAGAAACTAGAACTACCAGCTGACCTTTATGAGAGTGAGTTGGGAGCGGAGGGCACGTAATCCCTCATCGTAACTCCTCATAAAATAAAGATCAAACTTCAAACTGGTAAGTTCTCATTTAATCTTACTATTTTACTTCGGAGTCACGTGAGTGACTGTGAAGATTTCAAATCTCTGTGATTTCATGCCATGGAAACAAGTCCATGCGTCACACACTGCATCAATCGACCAGGGATGAGTGAAATGTAAATAGCAATCCCAACTCATCCAGGAGGAATTAAAAAATAGATCCTAAAAGTAGTGTTGGCAAATACCAAGTTTGGCAATGGGTTGTTATAACACATTTGGAAATTTGCTTGTTTGACCGTCCTGCAGCCACTAGGATGAGGTCCAGCGAAACATCCATAACCCTCGCTGCTGATGTTGTTGCAGCCCTGGTGGAGTGAGATTTGAAAACATCAGTGTTAATTCCTGCACAAGCCAAAACCCGTTAAATCACCTGGGGATGGCCTATACTGATACCTGCGTATGAGGTTTTTGTAATTAACAAACATTGCTAGTTCAGAGTCTTTAAGGCTTTAGGTGACATAATGACTGTATAGATGTGTGACCACACACACAACCAAAGGTCCATGGGGTATGCCATGAAAGTATTTTGAGACCTGACACCCCTGGTCAACTCTGCAAGGCTAAGTCATGAACATAAGTATCATATTATTTGCAGCTGTAACCATCCTGTCCAGTCGTTGCTTGTGCAACGACTGGACCCGTTGCGCTGAACCCAGCGCCATGAGGATAACTATTTAATAAGTGATTTAGACCGAGGACAAGAATGTAGCTGGAGCCCACCGGCGACGCAGCATCAGCAGGACATAACATCCCATATCTACGAGTATCTGGGCCTGGGGGAATTTGAGTTGAAGATACCCTTCATAAATCTGGATATCAGAGGTCGAGACCCGACAGCGTGGTGTCCCGACCCCAGCAGGAAGTATGATGACAAGGCACTTTAGGCACAATTTATAGCAATATAACTCCAACTCTCATGAAATGTAGCTTTGAGAGGAAACCCAAGACATCTATTATACGTACCGTGTCATACGATATATTGGACTGTAAACAGGACACTTACATTCCTTGATATAGGAGATGTACTGTTTCTTGGTACTATCTCTTCAGGCCGCAGTGATTACATCCACCGTACAAGCTGACAGTCCATACCGCAGGAAAGGTCTTCTCATAGTCTGCAACCCAACAATATTATTTTCTCAAGCAGAGGATGGTTCTCCCCAGTCACGGGTAAACCAGCAGATTTCTGCATTTGGGAACAGCCATAAACGGCTCTGTTATCATTTGCAGTATGAGTGGACCCAATAGTTGTGTAGGCCAGTCAGGCATTATCAAAGCCTGAGGCGGAGTCTTGCTGGTTTTTAAGCAAGCACCGACTGATGAGGAAAAATGGAGGAAAGACATAACAACATTCTTCCCAAGTGTAGCGAGAATGCGTCCATCGTCACTGGCCCTAAGAATGGCCGCTATGCCAGATATTTTTGCAACTGGTGATTATTTGGTGTTCCATCAATCCACAATGTCATTAAATACTTTGTGAGCCAACATCCATTCTGTGTTGTCATTGATTTACGTGATGATACACCAGCACCAAATGAGGTTAGGTAACTATCACAGGATATTAACTTGATTGAACCCATGTGATTAATATATGCCGCCACCGTAGTGTGTCAACTTGTAGGCGAGCATGCAGATATGCATATTCACACAATAAACCTTTAAACCCATATCAATATGGTATATCAATAAACCCATAGAATGCACCTAGTGATTTTAGGTAGTTGATACCACATAACTGAGGGATTGGTAACTCATGCACATCCCATCTGCCTCTGTGACTAGAGATGGGATAGTAATTTCCCATCTTTGAGCACTAGTATCAGTTTGTAACATAACTGAAGGTTAAATGACCAAAGTACTGGAGCAATGCTGAATACTGTTTGTCCATCATTTGACTTAAAGCTTCAGCTGTTAATAGTATAGATCTGTTAACAATGACCTACATGGTACTTGAGAGCTTGCTCCTTTGCACGATGTAAGTTCTGATAATGCAAAGGCACCAATTATGCAGCTGAAAAACAGCCACTAAATTGCCAATTACACTGGCCACTTGATGAATAAACAACAAGATAGTTACAAGCTTCCATTAATTCTAATCTCTTTCCCCAGGGCAGAGTCACAGACAATTAATAGAATTAATGGTAAATCGCAATCTATAACTTTAGTTGGTATGAACTTAATTTTAACTGGATGGATGAGAAACCCTAATTTCTTAAAACAAAATTTGTTTTGCAGCTGAAATAGCTAATTTAGCAAGATTCAGCATTTAGAATATCATCCAGATAGGCCATAAATATGTATTTTTGAGCACTGGCTTGGTAATTTGGTAAATAACCTGGGAGCTGAAGTTAGCCCATTTCGCAACGCATTAATTGCTATCGTTGCCTATCCAGCTAAATTTCAAATATCTCCAGTGAACCCTGTGATTGGAACTGAATAGTATGCATCTTTGAGGTCGATGCAGGGCATAAAGTGTCCTATGAAAATCCGTTGTTAGACAGTAACGAAGTGTCCCATTAAAAAGTCTATACTGCACATGTGAATGTGAGTTAATCAAGGGTGACCCAATATCATCCATCTTTTGCTTGTTTGGATATCTGCTTGTACACCCAAACATTTTTGTTTGGAATGAATAGATGTCCAATTTGGTGTATGTTGTATGGGTGGCAATAAGTTAAGGATATTCAATTTGAAATCCTTGTATACTGTGCAGCATAAACTGATCTGATGCTATTCGTCGATATTCGTGCAAAAACAGTGTAATCTATTACCACACGTAACTAGCCCACACACCCCGTGTTTCGGAAAGAACCAGACCCACCTACCTCCATGGTTATTGGTGGTCTTATGGTGTGCCCAAAGGCCCCTGATGCGGGCTCGGTTTCCGTCCTCAGGTTCTGATTGCATCCTTGAATTTGAAGGATAGGACTGCTGGGGTGTGTGGATAGCTCATTTTCCCTCAGGACCAGCTTGGGTATTAGCCTGAAAGACCTCTGCCCAGAGAATCAGCTTTCAAGCTGCCACCAGCTTCAGTGAACCACTTACTGCTGATGGAGGCGTAGGGATGTAGTCGCCGCAACGGTGAGGCTTTTGCTCGTCGTAGGTACCTTGCTTGTCCGAAGTCCACAGGCCTGCAGAGCCAGGTCTCCCCATGGAGCCGGGATTCCTGCGGCTTTTGTAGCCAGGTTTCTCCGAGCCGGGTAACCCTGCTGAGCTGGGTCTCCCCACGGAGCCGGGATTCCCCGCAGCCTTCGTAGCCGGGTTTCCCCATGCTGGGTTTCCCCTTGCGGAGCCGGGATTCCCCTCGTGGAGCCGGGATTCCCCGCGGTCTCCGTGGCCGGGTTTCCCCTCGCGGAGCCGGGTTTGCCTGAGCCGGGTTTCCCCTTGCGGAGCCGGGATTCCCCGCGGTCTCCATGGCCGGGTTTCCCCGAGCCGGGTTTCCCTTTCCGGAGCCGGGATTCCATGTGGTCTCCGTAGCCGGGGCTCCCCGAGCCAGGTTTCCTCGCGGAGACAGGATTAGACCCTGGATCGCCATCCAGCAGGAATTCTGTAAAAGAACTTCCTGCAAAAAAGCACAACCTGAAAAATAAGTTCAAAACTTCCCTTCAGGTTTTTGAAACTTACCGCTGGAAGAAGCAACACGCCTCCCAGTCAGTCACGGCACAATGCGATTGACGTAATGATGCGCATGCGGGCTGGCGGGTTCTTCACGTAGTCACTCACATGACTCCAAAGTGAAATAGGCTTGGTAAAATTATAATTTATCCCTAGTGTGTAGGATAGCGCTAGTGTACATGATGATTGATGGTTGGTGTGGGTTTGGAGGGCCATAGGGCCTGTTTCTGCTCTGTATCTCTAAAGTCAAAAGAAATAAAAACAAATCAGACCTTGAACGTGTTCCGCTAGTAAATAAGATCATGATATCCCTGCCTGTTGCCTCCACCTCTCCCCCATCAACCTTGCCCTTCCTCGTGTCCAAGTATTTGTGCTGCTTTGCATTGAAAATGTACAATATTTCATGTTTCTGCACCCCGTCACCGTAGAGTATTCTAGGTTCCCCCATGAGAAGAAACAGTCCCTCAGTAGAGTTTGAACTTTAGAGATGCAGCGTGGAAACAGGGTCTTCAGCCCACCCAGTCTGCATCAACCACAAACACCCCAGACATGAGCTCTATCCTACACTCTAGGGACAATTTACAGAAGACAATTAACCTACAGTCCCGTACATCTTTGGAATGTAGGAAGAAATCGGAGCATCCGGAAAAAACCCACATGGTCACAGGAAGAACTTGCAAACTCCCTACAGACAGCACCCATAGTTCAAACCCGGGTCTCTTGCGCCGTAAGGTAGCAGCTCTACTGTTATGCCGCTCTGCCACACTAAGTACCTGTACTTAAGTATCTGTATCTATATTATGAGTCTTTTATGCTTCAATAAGATGAACTTGGGAAACCCAGCGAAGGGATCACAGTTGCTCACTAATTCAATGGCCCCAATACCAATGCTTTACGTTCAATTTCCTAATTCAGTGCAATCAATAGGGGGAAAGTATCCTTTCTCCATAAGACCACAGACATAGGAGCAGAATTAGGCCATTCGGCCCATTGAGACTGCTCCACCATTTTATCACAGCTGATCTATTTTTCCCTCTTAATGTTCTCCTGCCTTATCCCCATAAAATTTGAAGTCCTTACTCATCAAGAACCTATCTTGACTACCCAATGATGTGGCCTCCACAGCCGTCTGTGACAATGCATTCCACAGATTCACCACCCTTTGGCTAAATAAATTCCTCCTCATCTCTATTCTAAAGGTATATCCTTTTATTCTGAGGCTGTGGCCTCTGGTCCTGGACTCTCCCACTACTGGAAATATCCTCTCCACATCCATTCTATCTAGGCCTTCCATTATTTGGTAAGTTTCAATGAGTTCCGCCCCCCTCATCCTTCTCCACTCCAACGAGTACAGGTCCAGGCCATCAAACACTCATCATACGTTAATCCAATAATTCCTGGGATCATTCTTGTAAACCTCCTCTTGACCCTCTCCAAAGTCAGCACATCCTTCCTCAGATATGGGCATAAAACTGCTCACAATATTCCAAGTGAAGCCTCACCAGTGCCTAATAGAGCCTCAGCATCCCATAAGACCCTGCGATCTTAAGAGTGTTTGCTGCAGGGAATCTAAGCCCTAGTGGAAATAATCTTTTGAAACTTTGCGGAGGCAATGGAAGCAAAATATTTTTGAACTAAACTAACTTGTCAATTTTCTGCCATGGTTCAGTTGTGGCAGCATTTCCTGCCAATCGAGTGTGTGTCAATCATTCAGTTTACCAAGTGCATTTGCTCATGGATAAATTTAAAGAAGCTTATTTATAGCTACAAAATACTACTTGCTGAGAAACTAAAAGCCTGTGCACCTCATTAGAACTGAGGTGCATTAAGATTTTTTCTCAGAGTGCAATAAATGTCTGGAATACTCTTTCCGGGTTGGATCATTGGATGTATTCAAAGTGGAGAGAGGTAAATATTTGAACGGTGGAACAATTGCGGGTTATGGGGAACTGGCACAGAGAAGGAATTGAGGCCAGCATAGATCAGTCACGTTCATAAAGAATGGCGGAGCTAATGGGCAGAAGGATTTGTGGTGCAAGTAACCTATTCCTGCAATAATAATCCTGCAATAACCCCACCTACCGGACAGCACAGTGGCGCAGCAGTAGAGTTGCTGCCTTACAGCGCCAGAGACCCGAGTTTGATCCTGATTACAAATGCTCTCTGTACGGAGTTTGTACGTCTTCTCATTTAGTTTAGTTTAGTTTAGATTAGAGATGCAGCGTGGAAACAGGCCCTTCGGCCTACCAGGACCACACCGACCAGCAATGCCTGCATAATAACACTATCCTACACCCACTAGGGAAAATTTTTACATTTACCAAGCCAATTAACCTACAAACCTATATGTCTTTGGAGTGTGGGAGGAAACCAAAGGTCTCGGAGGTCAGGGGAAGAACATACAAACTCCTTCCAGACAGCACCCATAGTTGGGATCGAACCCGGGTCTCTGGTCTGCATTTGCTGTAAGGCAGCAACTTTACCGCAGCGCCACCATGCCACCCTTACTCGTGACCGCGTTGCTTTTCTCTGGGTGCTCCGGTTTCCTCCCATACTCCAAAGACGTGTACGTTTTGTAGGTTAATTGCCTTCGGTGAAGATTGTATATTGACCCTAGTGTGCAGGATAGTGCTGATGTACGGGTGAGTGCTTGTCGACATGGACTTGGTGGGCCAATATGCCTGTTTCCATGCTATATCTCTAAACTAAACTAAACTAAACTAAACTAAACTAAAAATCTAAACAAAACAACTTCATTAGGTGTGTTCCCGTTATGGGCTCCTATACATTGTTGAGACAAAGCGGAGACTCGGCGACCATTTCGCTGAACACTTACACTTGGTCTGTCAGAGCCGACTGGATCTCGCGGTCGCTATCCATTTTAATCCCCTTCCCATTCCTACACTGACTTGTCTGTCCTGGGCCTCCTCCATTGCCAGAGTGACATCACCTGCAATTTTGAGGAACAGCACCTCATATTTGGCTTCGGGAGCTCACAACCCAGTGGCGTGAATGTTAAATTAACTAATTTTAGGTAATATCAACAAAAACCTCCCCCCCTCCCCTCCCCCCCCCCCTCCCCGCCCCCCACCTTCTGCCCCCTCCCCTCCTTCCTCCTTCCTCCACTAAAAGTTGGTTAACCAGTTCCACAGTTCACAACAATTTATCCCATTTGGGACCACACTGATCCTAGCCAACAAATGGCCTATCAGGGAAACTCCCTCCTTTAGGTCATATGTTACCAGCCCTGATTTGTCCTGATCAGCCAGAAACATCACATCCAGTTTCTCCAGAGATGCTGCCTGACTAGGGTTGCTAACTGTCCCGTTTTAGCTGGGACATCCTATATATAAGGACCCGCATCTGGCCCCACCTCACCCGTCCCGACTTAGTGAAGCCCGTGGAGTGCAGCAGCAGCCCGGTCAGCTATTTGGACCTTTGCTTATCGCCAACACCACCAACCCTCCTTCTCATGGCCTATCATTGGTTCATGAGTTGGATGGGGTGCTGGACTTTGTGCGCGATGTCACGTGCAATGTCCGGCGCCCGGGCCAAAACTCCTCAGCTGGCCCGCCGGCTGGGCTTTGTGTGCAGTCCAGCATCCGGGCCAACTCATCATTCACCCAGCCACGGCCGAGTCGGTCAATGAATTGCCGTCGGGAATCTGTCCCTTATTTTGACCTTATTTGAGAGTGAGAAAGTTGGCAATTTTTGGCCTATTCCTGTCGGTACTTTCTTGTTTCCCTGCAATTTTGAAACTACCAGAGTTTTACGCCTTTGAGGTCTGACAATAGACAATAGGCAATAGGTGACGGAGTAGGTCATTCGGCCCTTCGAGCCAGCACCGCCAAACAATGTGATCATGGCTGATCATCCCCAATCTGTACCCCGTTCCTGCCGCCTTCCCATATCCCCTGACTCCGCTATCTTTAAGAGCCCTATCTAGCTCTCCCTTGAAAGTGTCCAGAGAACCGGCCTCCACTGCCCTCTGAGGCAGAGAATTCCACTCTGTGTGGAAAATAACTCTCTGTGTGGAAAAGTGTTTCCTCGTCTCTGTTCTAAATGGCTTACCCCTTATTCTTAAACTGTGGCCCCTGGTTCTGGACTCCCCCAACATCGGGAACATTGTTCCTGCCTCTAGCATGCCCAAACCGTTAATAATCCTATATGTTTCAATAAGATTCCCTCTCATCCTTCTAAACTCCAGAGTATTCAAGCACAGCCGCTCCATTCTCTCAGTATATGTCAGTCCCGTCATCCCAGGAATTAACCTTATAAACCTACGCTGCACTCCCTCAATAGCAAGAGTGTCCTTCTTTAAATTAGGGGATCAAAACAGTACACAATACTCACAATGGGCTCACTAGGGCCCTATACAACTGCAGAAGGACTTCTTTGCTACTATACACAACTCCTCTTGTTATGAAGGCCAACATGCCATTCGCTTTCTTCACTGCCTGCTGTACCTGCATGCTTACTGTCATTAACTGATGAACAAGGACCCCCAGATCCCGTTGTACTTCCCCTTTTCCCAACATTACACCATTTAGATAATAATCTGCCTTCCTGTTTTTGCTACCAAAGTGGATAACCTCACATTTATCCACATTAAACTGCATCGGCCATGCATCTGCCCACTCACCCAACCTGTCTAAGTCACCCTGCATTCTCATCGCATCCTCCTCACAGTTCACACTGCCGCCCAACTTTGTGTCATCTGCAAATTTGCTAATGTTACTTTGAATGACTTCAAATAAATCATTGATGTATATCAGAGAATTAATTCTCTTTCTTGGAGCCCTTGGGGTCTGTTGTGGAGTTTTAATTCTGTACAGCCTTTGTTGAAGCTTAGTTAAATCTCTCTTGGAATACAATGCACGTTCCCACTCTGTGTACTAAGAAGATGAGTTTGAAATGCTTGAGGAATGGGTTTACAACAATGATGCCAGAACTGACGGGACATAATTATCTGAAGAGATGGAACAAGCTTGGATCTTTTCTCCTGAAAAGTATCTTAATGCACTCACCACACTCTCTTGTTGGTGTAAGACAACTCACCACACTCCTTTATTTTTAGAAGGGTTTTAATCAGGGTAGTTGTAAGAAGTATATTGGAAAGACACCAATGAGCAAGCATAATAATAAAGTAGTTATGGGCCTGTCCCACTTACGCAACTTTTTTGCTGACTGCCGGTACCCGTCAAAGATCGTTGCAAGTCACCGAAAATGTTGAACATGTTGAAAATCCAGCGGCGACCAGATCAAGGTACGACTCTTTGTGCGACTACTGACGACCATACAGGCTTCACCCCTCGACATGTCGCCTGGGTGTTACCTGTATGGTCGTGAGTAGTCTCCTCAGTCGCCCAAAGAGTCATAGTGTCTTTCTGGTCGCTGTTGGATTTTCAACATGTTGAAAATTATCAGCGACCTGCAACGACCTATGACGGGTGCTGGCAGTCGTCGAAAAAGTCGCGTAAGTGGGACAGGCCCATTATGGAGAGTCTAGGACCAGAGGGCACAGCCTCAGAATAAAAGGACATTACTTTTGAATGTTACCTCCAAATCAGCTCTGAACTACAATGGCTTAGGGGCATTGGTTTTGCCTTTTGACACTATTATTGTTTGGTTGTTTTTATTTGCATGTATGTATATATATATTTTATATATATATTATATATATGTATTCTGAACTTTTAAAATATATTATATTGCTTACAGAGTATATTGTGTTTACATACTCTGTTGTGGGGTTACTGAAAGAGCATTCACGTCACGGCCCTATTTCCACCAATCTTTCCACCACCACTCACAAGAAGCACAAGATGCGCATGACAGAGGCCATTGAACGCAGATGCCGAGATGTGTGTTCAGCTCTGGCTGAACAACTTCTAATCTTGTGTGTAGACTTGATAAGAAGATACTCTGTTGTGCTGCTGCAATCAAGAATTTCCTTTTTCTGTCTGGGAGATATGACCACAAAAGACTCTTGACTCTTGATGCTTGAGATAAGGAGGAATTTCTTTAGCCAGATGGTGGTGAATCTGTGGAATTCACTGTCACAGACAGAGGTTGAGTATTAAATATTTTTAAAGCAGGGATTGATGTTCTTGATTAATAATGGTGTCACAGGTTACGGGGAGAAGGTAGGAGAATGAGGTTGAGAGGGAAAAGTAGAATTGATGGACCAAATGGCCTAATTCTGCTCCTGTGTCTTGTTGTATTATGGAAGTCACTACCATGAAGGAATTTTGGTGAATCCTCGTTTTACAGTAAATGTTTAGTTTAGTTTAGTTTAGAGATAAAATTTGGAAACATGACCCTTGGCCCACCAAGTCCATGTGGACCATCAAACATCCGTTCATACGTGAGATCGAACTTGGAGTATTGTGTGCAATTTTAATCTCCTAATTTGAGGAAGGACATTCTTGCTATTGAGGGAGTGCAATGTAGGTCCACCAGGTTAATTCCCGGGATGGCGGGACTGAGAAATTCTTAGAGGATTGAGCCGGGATGCAGGAAAAATGTTCCCGATGTTGGGGAGTTCAGAAAAGTCACAGTTTAAGAATAAGGGGTAGGCCATTTAGAACGGAGATGAGGAAACACCTTTCCACCCAGAGAGTTGTGAATCTGTGGAATCCTCTGTGGAATAGCTCTTAGGGCTAAAGGAATCAAGGGATATGGGGAAAAGGCAGAAATGGGGTACTGGTTTTGGATGATCAGCCATGATCATATTGAAGGGCTTGGTTTAAAGGGCCGAAGGGCCTACGACTGCACCTACTATATTGTCTATGTTTCTATGGTTAAATTAAAATTAGACAATTTCTTCTGTTAAATGTTTATTTTCCTTTCTTTTGCCACAGAAAATTGAGTTATTAACATTATCAAAAGTATAATCAAAAGATCCGCCTTGTCCAAGCAAACATGCTCAATATGAGTCAACGGAGCCTCTGAGCGCAGACCTCCTCAAGGAAACATGAGCACTGGGTGGAAGTGCTAACTCCATGCAGACAACACCCGAAGTCAGGATTGAACCCAGGTCCTGGGCACTGTGAAGCAGCAGCATTATCTGCTGCACCACTGGGTGCATTACATCAAAACTCACTATTGGATGGAGCGGCTGAGGCAAAGAACACTGATTTTGTTGACTTCTAAGGACCTTTAGTTTAGTTTAGTTTTTAGTTTAGAGATACAGCTGAAACAGCCCCTTTGGCCCATCGAGTCTGCGCCAACCAGCAATCCCGATGCACTAGCGTTATGCTACACATTATGGACACATTTTACTGAAGCCAATTAAACTATTAACCTGTACATCTTGGGAGTGTGGGATGAAACCGGCACAAACTCCACACAGGCAGCAGCCAAAGTCAGGAACGGACATAGTTCTCAGGTGCTGTGAGGCAGCAACTTTAACCGTTGCGCCATTGTGCTGCCTTGAAACTCACTGTTGGATGGACTGACTGAGGCAAAGAACACTTATTCCATTGACTTCTAAGGACCTTTGACCTGAATAAACTATTTTTCACTTTCCAAAGATGACTGCTGTCTTTGCATTATTCTATGTCCTTTATTTCATCTTGATTAAGTACGAGGGAAATAGAGGGGAAAACTTATGTGCAACGGAAACAGCTGTAAAGACAGGTAAGGTTGAATGGCCACTTTCCATTCAGTAATTTCAATGCCATTCCACCCGATATAATTGCAAACATCAGCTCTTTTTATCTCAAGGGTAATTTGAAATGTCTTGCGATAGGAATGCAAAAACGGGCTAACTAAGAAGTGAAACAATTAAATGCTAATGAACCACTTTTGACAATTACACAAATTTTGCAATTTAGTTGGGTTTAATGTGACATTCTCAGGTACTCTGCCAAATATAATGCTTATATTTTTACATGCCTTGTTTATTGCTTATCTGAATTAAAAAATATATATTTA
Organism: Raja brachyura; assembly: GCA_963514005.1. The sequence continues at coordinate 131,217,125 of OY740781.1, forward strand.
CTGGTACAAGAAGCAGCCACAAATGTCCCTAATAACTCAGTCTCCTTGAATACTTCTGTAGCGCCTCCTAAACTCATGATCTCTACCGCTGAGAAGGACAAAGACAGCAGGTACAAGGGACCATGGCTACCATTTGCAGGTCACCTTGCAAGCCACACACCAGTATGACTTGGAAATAAATTGTTGTTTTGTTTAGTTTAGTTTAGTTTTGTTTGGTATAGTTCAGGGTGGAAATAGGCCCTTTGGCCCACTGGTCACCTGTACATTAGCCCTATCCTACACACCAGGGACAATTTTTTCTTGTTTGACAGATGGGTGGACAAAGGCTGGCGATGAAAAAAGAGACGACTAGGGTAACAAAAGGGCACCAAAGGAGACAAAAGCGTATTGATAAGGCAAGAAGAGTGAGAGAGGAGTGCAATGTAAAGCCAGAGGAAGGGGTATAGGTGGAAGGGGAGTGGGCAGGGGTGAGTAGTGGGGGTACGATGGTGGGGAAATGGGCTCGTTCTCGTGCCAAGAAAGAGATTTGGATGGGGAGGGGAAGGAGGGGAGGGAGGGGGGGGGGGGGAGAAAGAAGGGAGTAAACAAGAGGTGGGTATTAATTAAAATTGGAGAATTCAATGTTTATACCGCTAGGTTGTAAGCTACCCAAGCGGAATATGAGGTGCTGTTCCTCCAATTGGTGCACCAGCTCACTCTGACAATGAAGGCCCAGGATAGAAATGTCAGTGTGGGAATGGGAGGAGGAGTTAACATGATTAGTAACCGGGAAATCGAGCAGGTTTTTACGGACTGAACATAGTACTATATTGGGCAAAATGATCGGCATGTCTATGCTCTTGTTCTTTGCATCTACTTTGTACAAATCTACGCTTTACGTTCTAATGCTTCTCTGCTTTGTTTGCATAATAAATCATTGCAGCCTTTTTTAAAAATCAATAATGGACTCTCTTAATTCAATGTTGTGTTACCCCAGTTGCTCTCCTTCCCATTGTCACCCCTGCCGAACTGTTTGATTGCTCCTTTTTTTCATAAGGAGCATCGCATTCCTGAGTGCAATCTTGTTTGAGATCGGGACTCTTTACTTGTCATTCATCAGCATTACAGGTAATTTGCCAATAACCAAGCTAAACCTCAAGTGTCAAGTGTCTCTCAATACTTCCGGATAATTAGCTCTTCAAGACAACTTGCCTTGCAGCATTACCCAGTAACACCTGCCAATATCCACATTTAGCGTTATGTAATAATTTGTAATTCTAAATCGTATGGTGGAAATTATGCAGAAGCTGTCTCAATATTCATCAGATGTTGGCCAAGTATTCATTTGACTCATTAAGTACTTGCAGTTTATTATCCTCTGTCATTTATTATAACGACCAGTTGTCCCATATTTATACCTACCTGTGATCAATTGCAGTAATGCACCCTGCCTCTGTGACCTCCAATAGCCTTTCATGGTCTGTGGAACGGTCATAGTTATCGTCTTATACAGCACAGAAAAAGGCCCTTCAACCCATCTAGTACATGCCAACTAAGTTTGTCATTCTGGACATTTCCCATTTGCCTGCATTTGGCCCATATACCATCGTCATCTCTGGAGTGCTTTCTGAGCACCCATCACTCTCTGTGCAAAGAAACCTTTAGATAGGCACAAGGATATGCAGGGAAAAGAGAGTTACAGATCAAGTGCAAGCAGAGCACATTAGTTTAGCATTGGCATTAGTTTAACTGTTCTATGTTCTATCTACTTGAGAAGATAAAATGTCCAGGGCTACAAGGAGCGCACCATGAAGTGGAAAGATAGGCAAAGTGGAGATTTCCACTTTGGCGCCCTCCCCCACCCTACATCAGTCTGAAGAAGGGTTTCGGCCCGAAACATTGCCTATTTCCTTCGCTCCATAGATGCTGCTGCACCCGCTGAGTTTCTCCAGCACCTTTGTCTGTGGAAAGATAGACACAAAATGCTGGAGGAACTAAGCGATACAGGCAGTATCTCTGGATAGAAGGAATGGGTGACATTTTGGGTCATGACCTTTCTTCAGACTGAGTCAGGAGAGAGAGAGAGACAAAGAGATATGGAAGGGTAAGGTGTGAAAATGAGACATCAAAGGGAAATGTCTCAAGGAAAGGAAAGGAAAATCAGTTCAAGGAAAATGTGGAATAGATCATTGTTGGCTAGAAGGAATTCTATTCCGATGTATTCTCATGATTTTTTACACATCTATATGATCACTCCTCATCACCCTGTGATCCAAGGAATAAAGTCCTAGCCTGCTCAATCTCCCCCTATAACTCAACCGCTCTTGTCCTACAAACATCCTCATAAATCTTCTCTGCACCATTTCCAGCTTGACAACATCTTTCCTATAACATGGTGCCCAAAACTGAACACAACACTGTAAATGTCGCCTCATCAACGTCTTATATAACTGCAGCATGACCTCCTAACTTCTATACTCAATACTCTAACTGATGAAGGCTAACGTGCCAAAAGCCTTTTTGACCACTCTATCTACCTGTGACGCCACTTTCAAGGAGCTATGTACCTGCACTCCTAAATCCTTCTGCTCTACAACACTCTCCAGAGCCATACCATTCACTGTTTGGGTCCGGCCGATGTTAGACTTGTGCTCCAAGGTATAAAGTCCTCGCCTGCACAGACTCTCAATATATCTCAGCCCCTCAAGTCCCAGCAACATAGAAACAGAAACATAGAAACATTGAAAATAGGTGCAGGAGTAGGCCATTCGGCCCTTCGAGCCTGCACTGCCATTCAATATGATCATGGCTGATCATCCAACATTCTTGTAGGTCTTCTCTGCGCTCTTTCCAGCTTTATGGCATACTTCTTCTAGCAGGGTGACCAAAATCTAACACAGTACTCCAAGTAGAGCCTCACCAATTTGAATTCTTCAACTTCAGATACCTCGGCCTTCCTTTCCGTTACTATCAGAACTGGCCATTGTTGTTTGCCATTCCACTCTTCCTTTTATTTTTTCATTTAGTTTTTAGTTTACAAGAGGTACAAAGCCTTTCACAAGTTCATAGGTCATAGGAGCAGAATTAGGCCATTCAGCCCATCAAGTCTACTCCGCCATTCAATCATGGCTGACCTATCTTCCCCTCTCTAACCCCATTCTCCTGCCTTCTCCCCGTAACGCCTGACACCCTTACTAATGAAGAATTTGTCAAACTCCGCCTTAAAATTATACATTGACTTGGCCTGCACAGACATCACTGGACAGTGGATCAACCAGGCTGACCCATCTGCGACTCACACGCGATTCCACAATAGCACCGTGACATCAGCTAATCAGAACCACTAACCTCTTTCCCCTTATGCTGCCGCTATTGAAATATCAATTTAATTTCCATTGATATCTTAATGTAGTGAAGGACAATCATAGTGTGAAGCTGACAAAGGAAATTGCGGGATGAATAATTCTACCCAATGCAGGTTGGCTGGTCAGGCTATCATTTGTGAGGGACTGTACCCTTGGCAGTAGTTTGAATATTACTTTACTTCCATTTATCTACTGTTCGGAAGGCAAACAATGAAAGACTTCTTTCGCATTGGTGTGTTTAATGACAACAGTGGCACAAAGAATGAAAACCACAAGGTTATTCCACCCAAAATTAAATACAAGACAGTTATTGTGTTTGACAAAGGATGTGATAGACTTATTTCTAATGATTATGATGTGGTAATTCCATCTGATGAACATTGTAATATCATTATTCTACCTGACTTGAATGCTATGGTATTATCATGGCGAGTGACATAAGGGGAATGTAATTATACGAGCTAGCATTGAACTCAATCGTTTGACATTGGTGATAAAATATGCTGCTCCATCTATGACAAAGGCTGTAAAGAATCAATTATAGAGAGGAAAAGGTTCAGACATGTTGGTACCGCACTGTATGAGCACAGTCATGCACTTCCTGAAAGTTCCATCGGTAGCTTTGACAGCCTCCTTTCGTTTAGTTTAAAGTAAAGGGCCTGTCCCACTTGGCCGTCATTTGCACGTAATTTACACGACATCATTTACGCGTCATGATGCACGACGCGCGCGTCGTGATACGTACGCGATGCGCGCATGGTGCGTGATGACATAGGCAGTGACGGGCGGCTGCGTGTGGCTTCGCAGGATTTTGTGATGTACAAAATGTTTGCACGCCATCTGCGTGACGCACAAATGACGGCCAAGTGGGACAGACCCTTTAGAGTGTGGAAACAGGCCATTTGGCCCACCGGGTCCACGCCGACCAGCGATCATCTCTTTTACAATTTTTACCAAAGCCAAATTAAACTGAAAACCTGTACGTCTTTAGAATGTTGGAGGAAACCATAGCACCTGGGGAAAACACACGTGGTCACAGGGAGAACGTACAAACAGCACCCACAGTCAGGATCGAACCCGGGTCTCTGGTGCTGTAAGCCAGCAACTCTACTGCTGCGCCACTGTGCTAATCCTGATTTTATTTCATTGAGATCATGTCTGAAAATGATGCACAGTTGAATAGGGTTGTGCAAAAGGTACACTTGTCTTCATCATCCAAGATAAGTTATAAGAATCATCTCAGGAATTATTCGGTTTACCTGTGATGTGCATTTAATGGCTCTGGGCCTGTATTTGTTGGAGTTGAGAAGGGGGAGGGACCTCATTGAAACCTAGCAAATAGTGAAAGCCTGGATAGATTGGATGTGGAGAGGTTGTTTCCACTAGTGGGAGAGTTTAGAACCAGAGGGCAAATCCTCAGAATAAAAGGTTGTGCCTTTAGGAAGGAGATGAGGAGGAATTTCTTTAATCAGAGTGTGGTGAATCTGTGGAATTCATTGCCCCGCAGAAGGCTGTGAGGCCACATCAATAGATATTTTGAAGGCATAGATAGATAGATTCTTGATTAGAATTACATATTAGGGACAATTTACAGAAGCCAATTAACCGACAAACCTGCATCTTATTGGAATGTGGGAGGAAACTGGAGCACCCTGAGAAAGCCCACGCAGTCACAGGGAGAATCCACAAATTCCATACAGACAGCACTTGTGGTCTGGATCAAACCCAGATCTCTGGCTCTGTAAGTCAGCAACCCTATTGGCTTTGGTAAAAATTGTATATTGGCCCGAGTGTGTAGGGTAGTGCTAGTGTACAGGACGATCAATGGTCAGCAGGGACTCAGTGGGATGAAGGGCCTGTTCCTGTGCTGTATTTCTAAACTAAAGTAAACAACTGTGCAAACTGTGCAAGATTTTATAGAGAACTGCAGATGCTGGAAGCTTGAGCAAAAGTGCTGAAGAAGGGCCTCCTGCCGAAATATCACCTATCCATAACCTCCACAAATGCTGCCTAACCTGCTGAATATTCCAGCACTTTGTGTTTTGAGCAAGATTTTATAATTAATTAGAAAAAAGAAACTTGTGTGATGCCTTTTGTTCAGGGAAAAATAAAATATTGACCTCTGATGCACACTGTTCCTTTGAACTGCAGACCTCAACACTAATTTTAGCTATATTTGCCAATGGTATGGGTGAAGATAGTAACTGTTGTGATGTGTAAATTCCAGTGCAGGTCCAGGTGATAGGAAAGCTCAAGATCCCAATTTCTTCCATAAACAAAGGGTGTAATAGAGTAACAACAAATAAATTGAAAGCAATTCAAAAACGAGAATGGTTTATTTTGCTGAGTCCCATGAACAATGCTGTAGCCTGTTTAGTGTTACTTTTATATTAGCACTCAATAGTTTCCAACAAGCATAACATTGCACAGGAGCTCAGAACTGAAAACTGCAGAGTTATATTTGAACAGTTGAATGCGATTATAATTGTGTTTTAAATTGCTTCCTTCCAAGGCTCATAGAGTTGGGAAGGTTAAGCGACAGTCTTTGGAAAAAACAATGATTTGCTAATGTCCATTTTAGAAGAAATTTATGGTCTCATTGCAGAATGAGATTGTTGTGGTAAGAACATAGAACATAGAAGAGTACTGTGATAGAACAGGCCCATCGGCCCACATTGTTTGTGCTGAACATTATGTCTACATATGATTCATATCCCTGCATTCGTTACATATCCAATGCAGAAACTAACAACTGCAGATGCTGGTTTATACCAAAGATAGACGCAAAGTGATGGAGTAACTCAGTGGATCAGGCAGCATCTCTGGAGAAAAGGGATGGGTGACGTTTTGGATTATGAGATGAAGTTGAGGCCCACGGAATCTCCCATTGCCAACCATTTCAACTCCCCTTCCCATTCCCACACTGACTACATCTCATACTCCCCTCCCTTCCCTCCTCCCTCCACGTTCCCTTCCTCCACTTGAGTCATTTTACTAGATCCATAGCTCTTCACATTGTTTCTCCAGAGATCACACCTTCCCAGCCAACAATGGACCTACGAGACACCGCTCTGCCTGAGGTCATTTGTGGCTGGCCCTGATTGGGCCTAGTCTTTTCTTGCCATCAGCTCATCGCCTTCTCTGCCCCCCCCACCCCCACCACACACCACCCCCCGCCTCCTACCTTCAGTCTGAAGAAAGATCTCAACCTGAAATGTCACCCATCCCTTATCTCCAGAGTTGCTGCGAGACCCGCTGCGATACTCCAGCACTTTGCTTCTATGATTTCACTACATACCCATGTGCCTTTCCAAAAGTCTCTTAATTGTCTCCCTCAATCACTACCCCCAGCAGCATGTTCCAGGTACTCCCCGTCCTCTGTGTAAACAACTTACCCCACACATCATCTTTAAAGGTTGCCCCTCTCAACATAAAGCTATGCCTTCTAGTATTTGATTTCTCCATCTTTGAAAAAGGTCTGACTGTCTACTCTACCTGTGCCTCCCATAATTTTATATGCTCCTATCCGATCTCGCCAGAGAAAACAATTCAAATTTGTCTAACCACTGTTCATAGCTAATACCTACTTAATCCAAGCATCAAAGGTGGGCACAAAATGCTGGAGTAACTCAACACGCAGGCAGCATCTCTGGAGAGAAGGAATGGTGATGTTTTGGTTCGAGACCCTTCTTCATATGCTGCCTGACCCGCTGAGTTACTCCAGCATTTTATGTCTACCTTCAATTTAAACCAGCATCTGCAATTGTTTCCTGCACATAATCCAAGCATCATTCTGGTAAACCTCCTCTGCACCTTTTCCAACAATTCCATAGCCTAACAGTAATGGGGCAACCAGAACTGAACATAATATTCAATGGCCCGACCTATCAAAGCCAGCGTACCACATGCCTTCCTTTCAGTGTTATGGATTTGGTCACCAGGATCCTTCTGTATATCAATGCTGCATTAGGTTTTAGTTTAGTTTAGAGCTACAGCATGGAAACAGGACCTTCAGCCCACAGAGTCCGCACCGACCAGCGATCCCCACACATTAACACTATCCTACACACACTAGCAACAACCTATACACTTGTACGTCTTTGGAGTGTGGGAGGAAACAGAAGATCTCGGAGAAATCCCACGCAGTCACGGGGAGAATGTACATACTCCGTACAGACAACACCCGTAGTCAGGATCGAACCCGGGTCTCCAGCGCTGCAACTGTGTCACTTATTGTATATTTTCCCCTTAGATTTGACTTCTCAAAGTGCAGCATCTCATATTCCCTTGGATTAAACTCCATCTGCCATTTCTCGGCCAAATTCTGTAGCTGATCTAAATCCTCTTTGACAGTCTTCCTCACAGAATGCAAACCCAGCAATCTTGGCGTCGTGTGAAAAATTACTGACCAACCCTCTATGTGTACGTTAAGGTCAATGTTTAATGCTAGCCCTAGATTGCTTAGGTAAATTACAACAATCAGTCTGATGCCTCACAATGTCAAAGGCCTGGGTTCGATCCTGACCTCGGGTGCTGTCTGTGTGGAGTTTGCACGTTCAACGTGTGACCTCACAGATCTTCTGTGGGTGCTCCGGTTTCCTCCTATATTGTAGGGGTTTGTAGGTTCATTAACCACTATAAATTGTCCCTAGTGGATGTGAAAGTGGGATAACATTGAACTCGTGTGACCAGGTCGGCGTGGACTCGGTGGGCTGAAGGACTTGTATCTTTCTATGTCTCAATGTTTCAATCCAAATTGAACAGTTATTACCAACAAAGTAGATGTTTTGTACTCAAATTTGACAAGTTTCAATGGAAAATATTGTATTTCCAAATTAAAGTCAGTCAATGAAAATATAATTACTGTCGACACATGCTATCCCCCTTCACATTAAGTATTTCTGACAATGTTTAAACTGCTCCTTGCCACTGCAGAGACATTTGTCAGAGGCAATTAATAGCCAGAGATAATGTCAGGTCACAGCACAGCGAACTTTGGGGATTTATGATTCATAAAGCATCATCATAATGAAGACTGTGTGCCCACGAGAAGGAACAAAGTCGGATTAATCTGCCATAGAGATTAATTTTTCAATCTGTGATTCAGTAGTTCAAACGTTGGTATTTTAAGATAGAGGGAACAAGATTCCATAGCTATCAATAACAGGTGTGGGGTGAGATTAACCTACACGAGGAATATAATCAAGCAACATTGAATCATAGGGTCATACATCTACACCACGCTGCCTCGGCAAGGCCACCAGCATAATCATGGACCAGCCACTCTCTCTTCTCCCCTCTTCCATCAGACAAGAGGTACAGAAGTGAGAAAACGCTCACCTCCAGATTCAGGAAAAGTGTCTTCAAAGTTGTTTCCAAACTTTACTTGAGCACTTAAGTTTGCGTATATTTGTGTGAATCCTTTGTTCTACCGAGCTCTTTTTCAACCAGTTTAGCTGCTTTTGATCCAAATTCCTGCACAGATGCTGCCTGACCTGCCGAGTTCCTCCTTTAGACTATAGATTTTAGAGATACAGCGTGGGAACAGGCCCTTCAGCCCGCCAAGTCCATGTCGGCCCATGATCATCCCATACACTAGCACTATCCCAAACGCTAGGGACAATTTACAATGTACAGAAGGCAATTAATGTGCAAACCGGCACATCTTTGGACTGTGGGAGGAAACCGGAGCACCTGGAGGAAACCCACGCTGTCACAGGGACAACATACAAACTTCGTACAGACAGCACCCGTAGTCAAGAATGAACCTGTGTCTCTGGCACTGCTGCGCCACTGTGCCACCCTGTACGTTGAGTTTCCAGCATTTGCAGTTCCTCCTCTCTCCAGTTTGATGGGAGAGGGGAGAAGAGGAAGTGACTGGGGAATCTTGGTACAGATGTTCTCCTGGTGCTGTTGGAATACAATTGGGAAGAAGCTCCAGGATTTAGACCTGGTGACAATGAAGGTAGGGCAATGAAGGTAGGGCATCTATTTCCAAGTCTGGATGCAGTGCAACTTGAAGGGGAACTTGCAGGCAGTGATTTAGTTTTGGAGATGCAGCATGGAAACAGGCTGTATCCGTGCTCGGTGAAAGAAAATTACTCCTATTCTCCCCAAACACTTTAAGTTTATGCCTTTGATTTTGAACTTCTTAGAGGAAGCAGGTCCAACATGCCCAACATTTAAGTTAAGTAAGAAGTTGGCGGAAAATCAGTAGTGGGTCTGTATTTGCAATATGACACAGTACGTAAAAAACTAAGCGGCAACTTTGGAGGAACGGCGCGGTGGCACAGCTGGTAGAGCTGCTGCCTCACAGCGCCAGAGATCCAGGTTTGATCCTGATCTCGGATAAAGTCTGTGTAGAGTTTGCACATTCTCCCTGTGGCCGCGTGGCTTTCCACTGGGTGATCCAGCTTCCTCCCACATCCCAAGACGAGCAGGTTTATAGGTCAATTGACCTTTGTAAAACAGTCACCGTTGAGTGGATGAGATAGTGGCACAACAGAACCAGTGTGAATGGGTGACCGATGGTCCATGTGGACTCGGTGGGCTGAAGGGCATGTCTCCATGCTCTATCGTTCAATCCCTCAGCAGGAATTGTGCACACACACGCATCTAATCTTCTAGACGATGACTACCTTAGACTGGAGACCCCTATTTTAAACAATGATTCAATGGAACAGAAGTAATGGAATGGACACGTCACAGGTGAAGTTATGCTGCAGCAGTGCCACATGCCACAGATTATGCTGCAGCAGTCTTTTACGAAGGGGCTCAACCGAAAACGTCACCTATCCATTTTCTCCAGAGACGTGCAGGTTTGTAGATTCATTGTCCCTAGTCTGCAGAATAGAACTAGTGTGAACGGGTGATCACTGGTCGGCATGGATCCAGTGGGCTGAAGGGGCTGATTCCATACTGAATCTCAAAACATTAAAACTAAAACAGATGCTGCCTGACTTAGAAACATAGAAACATAGAAAATAGGTGCAGGAGGAGGCGATTCGGCCATTCGAGTCATTCATTGTGATCATGGCTGATCGTCCCCAATTAATAACCTGTGCCTGCCTTCTCCCCATATCCCCTGATTCCACAAGCCCCCAGAGCTCTATCTAACTCTCTCTCAAATCTATCCAGTGATTTGGCCTCCACTGCCCTCTGTGGCAGGGAATTCCACAAATTCACAACTCTCTGGGTGAAAAAGTTTTTTCTCACCTCAGTCTTAAATGGCCTCCCCTTTATTCTAAAACCGTGGCCCCTGGTTCTGGACTCGCCCAAAATTGGGTACATTTTTCCTGCATCTAGCTTGTCCAGTCCTTTTATAATTTTATTTGTTTCTATAATATATCCTTTCATCCTTCTAAACTCCAGTGAATACAAGCCTAGTCTTTTCAATGTTTTCTCATATGACTGTCCTGCCATCCCAGGAATCAATCTCGTGAAATTGTGCTGCACTGCCTCAATCACAAGGATGTCCCTCCTCAAATTAGGAGACCAAAACTGTACACAATACTCCAGATGTGGTCTTACCAGCTATACAACCGCAGAAGAACCTCTTTACTCCTGTATTGAAATCCTCTTGTTATGAAGACCAACATTCCATTAGCTTTCTTCACTGCCTGCTGTACCTGCACGCCAACTTTCAGTGACTGGTGTACAAGAACACCCTGGTCTCGCTGCACCTCCCCCTTACCTAACCTAACCCCATTGAGATAATAATCCGCCCCCTTGTTTTTGCCGCCAAAGTGGATAACCTCACATTTATCTATATTATACTGCATCTGCCACGCATCTGCCCATTCATTCAATCTGTCCAGGTCACTCTGCAACCTCCTAACATCCTCTTCAAAGTTGACACTGCCACCCAGCTTTGTGACATCCGCAAACTTGCTAGTGTTGCTCCTAATTCCCACTTCCAAATCATTAATATATATGGTAAACAGTTGCGGCCCCAACACCGAGCCCTGCCGGACTCCATGTGCCGCTGCCTGCTATTCTGAAAAAGACCCATTCACTCCTACTCTTTGCTTCCTGTCTGCCAACCAATTTTCTACCCATGTCAACACCCTACCCCCAATACCATGTGCTCTAATTTTAGTCACCAATCTCCTGTGCGGGACCTGATTAAAGGCTTGTTGAGTTGCTCCAGCGTTTTGTGCCTATCTTTGGTATAAACCAGCATTTGTGGTTCCAGGACGCTGTTCAGACCATCACACAATCCAACCTCCCTTCCATTGACTACATTTACACCACTCTGTCTTGGCAATCAAGGACGAGTCACACCCCAGTCACTCCCTCTTCTCAACTTTTCCATCAGGAAAAAGATACGGAAATGTGAAATGCATACCTCCAGATTCAGAGACAGTTTCTTCTGAATAAGGCAACAGAACCACCCTTCAACAACTAGAAAGCAGTCCTGAGTTACTATCTACCCCATTGGAGACTATCTTTGATCGAGCTTTGCTGGACTTTATCTTGCACTAAATGCTATTCATGGTATTCCTTTTATCATGTGTCTACACTGTGGATGGTTCAGTTGGAATCATGAATTGTCTTTCCACTGACTGGTTACCACATAACAAAAACTGTACCTTTGTGCACTTGTCACTGTACCTTGGAGCACGTGACAATAAACTAAGCTCAAATTCAAACTTTTTATTACACAATGCCTTACCTTGCTGGACAAAGGAGCCGTAGACAAACCACATTGAGTTGTACAAGGTGGTGGATGTGACGGAGCCCATCTGCAGCCTGGGTGGGTTCAGCCAGTTGAGCAGGTACACCAGTATTCCCACCAGTATCACCGTGCCAGCAATGCATGCCCAGAGAGAGAAATCAAAGGGTGCCAGGCAGGCAAACATGTCGACGGACTTCTCCACCTTCTTCAGCAGGAAACCAACTGAGTAGTCCATGTATCGGGTGGTGAAGTCCACCACGCTCTCCCGCTCTGGAGTTATGGTCAAGGCTGAGATACCCACGTCTGCTCGCTGTAAATTAATGAAACGTCGTTAATAATAAGTTATGGAGCGCGAGTTATAAAGTCATAGAGTTATACAGCACGGAAACAGGCCCTTCAGCCCAACTTAGTGTCATCGAGTTATATAGCACGGGAACAGGCCCTTGGGCCCAACATAGTCAAACAGCATGGAAACAGGCTCTTTGTGCTAACTTGTCCACATTGACCAACATGCCCCATCTACACGTCCCACCAGCCTACATTAGGCCCATATCCTTCTAAACCTATCCTATCCAGGTACCTGTCCAAATGTTTTTTTTTTAATTGTGATAGTAAGCTTGTCCATGTAGCCCAAGATGCCCTATCTATGTTATTCAACCTCTCCCTATACCTCAGGCCCCTAAGTCCCGGCAGCATCCTTGTAAATATTCTCTGCACCATTTTCAGCTTGACAACATCCTTCCTATAACATGGTGTCCAAAGCTGACCACAATACTCTAAATGTGGCCTCACCAATGTCTCATATAACTGTAACATGACCTCCCAATTTCTGTACTCAATACTCTGACTGATGAAGGCTAATGTACCAAAAGCCTTTTTGACCATCCTATCTACCTGTAATGCCACTTTCAAGGTCCTTTGGTTCTCGAATCATCCGCTCTGGTAAAAGACTCTTTGAATATTCCTCTTTGAATCTCAAGGTTTAGATTTAGGTTTATTATTCATGTACAGTGATAGGCTTTGTTTTGCACGCTATCCAATCAGATCAGATAGTACTATTTATAAATACATGAAAGACAAACGTAGAGCAAAGGTTAAGATACAGAGTGCAGAATATAGTTCTCAGCATTGTAGAATATTAGTTCCATAGACAAAGCCCAATGTCCGCAATGGGGTTGAAGTGAATCGGACAGAACCCTAGCTTACGATAGGATTGGTAGAAGCCAGATAACAGAGGGGAAGAAGCTGTTCCTGAGTCTGGTGGTGTGTGTTTTCGAGCTTCTGTATCTTTTGCCTGACAGGAGAGAGGAGAAGTCAACAGTGGTGCAGCTGGGAGAGCTGTTGCCTCACAGCACAAGTGACACTGGTTCGATCCTGACCTCTGCTGCTGTGTGTGTGGAATTTGTAATATTCTCCCTGTAACCACTTGGGTTTCCCCCAGGTCCTCCTACTTCCCAAATCGAGCGGGTTTGGAGATTATTTGGCCTTTGTAAACTGCCCCTTATATAGAATCTGGGGGAAAGTGGTCAGTATGGAGAAAATAAATTTGGATTAGATTAATGTTGGATTAATATAAATAGGTGCTTGATGATCAGCGGGAACTTCGTGGGCCAAAGGTCTTGTTTCCATGCTGTATCTCTCTATTTCTACCCAAGCGTATGCTCAACTGATGATCTATTATAAGCTCATAAGCTCAAGTCATAGGCACAGAATTAGGCCATTCGGCCCATTGAGTCCACTCCGCCATTCAATCATGGATGATCTCTCTTTACCTCTCAACCCCATTCTCCTGCCATCTACCCATTGACATGGCCTCCACAGCCATATGTGGCAATTAATTCCATAGATTCACCACCCAGCCACTGACTGTAGAAATTCCTTCTCATCTCCATTCGAAAGGTACGTCCTTTAATTCTGAGGCTGTGCTCTCTAGTCCCAGACATTCTTTTACCCTAAGATGACATCTCCTGAAAGGTTAGAGTCGTAATGTCATTAGGCGTGGAAACAAGCCCTTCGGCCCAAGTTGCACACGCCGGCCAACATGTCCCAGCTACACTAGTCCCACCTGCCCGCATTTGGCCCATATCCCTCCAAACCTGTCCTATCCATGTACCTGTCTAACTGTTTCTAAAGCATTGGGATAGTCCCTGCCTCAACTACCTCCTCTGGCAGCTCGTTTCATACACCCACCACTCTTTATGTCAAATATTTACCCCTCAGATTCCAAAATATCTTTCCCCCTTCACCTTAAACCTGTGTCCTCTGGTCCTCGATTCACTTATTCTGGGCAAGAGGCTCTGTGCATCTACCCGATCTATTCCTCTCATGATTTTATACACCTCTATAAGATCACCCCCCATTCTCTTGTATTCCATGGGATAAAGACCCAGCCTCCTCAACCTCTCCCGAGACATCAGTCCCTCCAGTCCTGACATCATCCTTTGTAAATCGTTGAGAGAAAGAAAGAAAGATTTCATAACTGAATTCTAGAGGTCAGGAATCTAAAGACTGGCAGCAGTAGGGATATGGAAGGGATAGAGCGTGGCACGGTGGTGCAGAGGTAGATTTGCTGCTGTACAGCACCTGAGACCCAGGTTCGATCCTGACTACAGGTGCTTGTCTGTATGGAGTTTGTACGTTCTTCCTGTGACATGTGTGTGTTTTCTCCCGGAGCTCCAGTTTCCTCCTACAGTCCAAAGACGTACAGGTTTGTTGGCAAATTTGCTAGGTAAAATTGTAAATTTGTCCCTTGTGTGTGTGTAGGATACTGTTAATGTAGGGAATCACTGGGCGGTGGGCCGAAAGGCCTATTTCCACGATGTATCTCTAAACTCAAATCTAAACTAAACTAAAGAAGCTAAGAGTCGGAATGCTGTATCATTTAATGGAGTTGGAGAAGGGGAGAATTGAGAATTTGGAAGAATTAAAGAGAAGGGTGAGAATTGGAAAGGGCCTGTCCTACCAGCATCCGACTCCATGCGATGAGCGCGATCAAACTAGAAACGGGGGCCGCGCGGAGGTCGGGTGATCCCTGTACAGGACCGTTCCCACCAGCATGCGCCTGCATGCGGCAAGCGCGACCAAACCGGCAGCGAGGAGGTCGGATGAGTGGCACAACGCGGCGCAAAGTGAGGCGAACTTGGAGCGAAGTCTTAAAGGTAAGTTCACCAGGACAGAGAGGGACACACAGAGCGGGGCACAGAGGCACACACACAGAGGGCCACGGAGCCACACACATAGAGGGTCACGGAAGCACGACGTCGAGACGGTGTGTAATGCGTCGAGGCGACTGCGAGCCGACAAGCCGTTGCCGCGCGGAATTTTTGAACATAGTCAGTTTTTCGGAGCCCCGCGCGATGTCGGGACGAACTCCGCACAATTCTGCACGGCTCCGGCGATCGAAGTGGGACCGGCCTCGCGACGCCGGACGGCTCAAGCGACCACGTTAGGTCGCGCTCATCGCATAGAGTTGCATGCTGGTGGGACAGGCCCTTAACTGTTAACTTACTGACTCATTATCAGCTGAGCATAAAACCTGGAAACCTGGAACAATTTCAGGAAGGATTTAATGATTATCATTTTAATGCAAGATTGAAATAGTTTAATAATTGTGCTTGAATTTTGAATAAATCTATATGTCTACTAACAACATGCTCATTAAATGTATTATTTATTTGTTCCAGCTGTTATAATGTTTAAAGCACTCTGGCATAGAGTAATAAAGTAATTGATAAAACAGCACAAATTATCTTGCCAATGCTCTCATATAACTGTGAAGAAAATGTATAATAAACATGAATATTTATACAATTCATTTGCATGCACTATCTGCTTGATTAAAAATTGGAATTTTCTTCAATGGAGATAGTCGTTGAAACTATGTTTAGATGGGTGAACTGGGGGCGGTTAGTAACTCCTTTGACATGAAAAGTCAGCCTAAGATGTAACTACTTTTTGTGAAATACATTGCAAAATAAAATTAAAATATGGTCTTACATTAGTGTATAAGATCATGAAAGGAATAGATCAGATAAATGCACCTTATTTTACCAGTGGTGGATTCGGGAATCAGAGAACACTGGAAGTTGCATCACAGGTAGATAGGGTGGTCAAAAAGGCTTTTGGTACATTGGCCTATATCAGTCAGAGTACTGACTATCGAAGTTGGGATGTCGTGTTACAGTTTCAGTATAGGAGACATTTAGGCTATTGTGTTTAGCTTTGGTCACTATGTTCTATGAAAGATGTTGTCAAGCAGAAAAGGGTGCAGAGAAATTTTACAAGGATGTTGCCAGGACTTGAGGGACTGAGGTATAGGGAGCGGTTGGGCAGGCTAGGACTTGATTCCTTGAAGCACAGGAGGATGAGAGGTGATCTTATAGAGATGCACAAAATCATGTGAGGAATAGATTTTGTAAATGCACAGAATCTTTTACCAGAGTAGGGGAATCAAGAACCAGATGACATAGGTCTAAGATGATGGGGGAAACATTTAATAGTAATCTGAGCAGTAGCGGACTGACATTTTGGGGGCTCTGAAGTTTGAACTGTTATGGGGGCTCCTTCGCAACCAGCAACGAGGTCTGGGTAACCACTGGTATCTTCTTCAAAGGGGTTGTTCCACAACAGGCTGTTAGGCCCCCGGTGGGGTCCAGGGGCATAGCCCCTGCATTTTCAATAAATTGAAAGGGGTTCTCAAGCTTTCTGCTGATAGTTTAAATAACAGAAGCTTAGAATTTTTCTAACACATAAGTAGTAAGATAATCCCCAAAAAATATATATTTCATGAAATAGACAATAGACATTGATCATCCACAATCAGTACCCCGTTCTTGCCTTCTCCCCATATCCCTTGACTCTGCTATCTTTAAGAGCTCTATCTATCTCTCTCTTGAAAGCCTCCAGAAAATTCGCCTCCACTGCCAATCCACTCTTGAAGATAGCGGAGTCAGGGGATATGGGGAGAAGGCAGGAACAGGGTATTGATTGTTGATGATCAGCCATGATCACATTGAATGGCGGTGCTGGCTTGAAAGGCCAATTGGCCAACGGCTGCACCTTTTGTCTATTGTCTATTGACAACTCCCTATGTGAAAACGTATTTCCTCATCTCCGTTCTAAATGGCCTACCCCTTATTATTAAACTGTGGCCCCTGGTTCTGGACTCGCCCAACATTGGAAACATGTTTCCTGCCTCTAGCTTGTCCAACCCCTTAATAGTCTTGTATGTTTCAATAAATGGCCTCATACAGCTAAAAAAATCTTTCCAAAAAATGTTACCTGAAATGTCTCTTTGCCTAGCACTGAGATGAGAAACACTTTTTCACCCAGAGTTGTGAATTTGTGGAATTCTCTGCCACAGAAGGCAGTGGTCTTGTCTCCTTCAGCAGCACCTCAGTCTCCCTTCCTGAGCTCAGGCTCCTCACCTCACCTATGCTCACTTCCCCTCACCTACACATCTACACCTCGACTAATCTCCTTGCCCCACTAAACCCCTCACCTCAACGATACCTCACTACCAAACTTCTCCTCACACATAAACCTCGCCTCGACTAAACCGTACCTCACTAAACTGTACCTCACTAAACCTCGCCCCCTCAAATAAACCTCACACCTTAACCCCACCTCAACTTAACTAAACCCCCCATCTCATACATAATCCGCACCTTGACTAATCACTACCTCTCTCCCGCTCCCACTATTTATAGCCCCCCCCCCCCCACACCACCCCCCCGGCCGTTGGTGGCGCCTCACGTGAGCGGAATGGCTCCAACCAGGGGGGCGGGGCCGAGCGCAGAGGGCGGCGCAAGCGCATTGCCCGACAGAGCCGGTGGGAGGGGAGGGGAGAGGAGAGGAGGGGCTGCGGGATTTAAATCGTAAGAATATGCTTCTGGGGTCCCTCTGGGTTTATGGGCCCTGAAACTTAAGCTTCATGAGTTTCATAGTAGATCCGCCCCTGAATCTGAGGGGCAACTTTATTATACAAAAGGTCATGGGCGTATGGAAGGAGCTGCCATAGGAGGTAGTTGAGGCAGGTACTATCAGAACTTTTAAGAAACATTTAGACAGATGCATGGATAGGATAGTGTAGATTAACCTCATTAATCCATGCCTATATAATCTCCACTACACATATTATGCATGTCACACATTCCACCTTCAGTCTGGGTTTTGGGCATCATGAGTACTGTACTCTAAACAGCCTGTCGTTATGCTACTGCAGTTAGTACACAGCTGATGCGATGAGCACAGCTGTGTGGAACATTCTCTCTTTATGACCTTAATAAAACACTAATGGTTCACTCCAGACTTTGTAATGGATCGCTTACAAAATTTGTGTCAGAAGTGGGATTCGAACCCACGCCTCCAATTGGTGTCTGAACCACTTCTCCAGTTTATTGGGAAAACCTGCCATTATTGCAAGAAAAAGAACCACTTCATTCGGTGCTGCCGCGCTCGTGGGAACAGAATTCAGCCACAAGAATCTCTCCATACTCTTGAGCCCACGCTTTCCCATGAAGCCCAAGTGGGCATTTTGGCACCTGCTGCGCCAGCATCGCCTGAGCTGCAGGAAGGCAGCCATAACATACATTCCTTAACGGATCTGTTGTGCATACACAAGGATCCCATGACAACGCTCCGTATCAACAATGCCAAGGTTGGTGCGAAATTAGACACTGGGGCTCGCTGCAGTGTCATCTCCCTATCTGACATCAAAATGTTCACAACAAAGAACCTATCAGAAAAACAAATGCCAAGCTGTACCCATTTGGTGGGGGTGAAGTTCAGCCAGTGGAAAAGTGGAGCTACAATGCGGCCTGGCGTCCCAGGTCTACAACCTGGATTTTTTCATAGTCCGAGGGGAAGTCCCCCTCCTGCGGGGAATCGATGTATGCCGTGATATGGGCCAGTTCATCTTCTGTAAAGCTGTACACCAGCTGGCTCCCAACGAGAGTTTACTCAACAACTACTCTCACAGTACAAGGACCTTTTTGACAATAAACTTGGCAAGTTCCCTACCAAGTACACTATTATAACCGACCCGCAGGTCGTACCAGTCGTTCGTTCCTCCCACCTGAATCCCGCAGACAATGAGATACTGCGTCAAAAATGGACTGGATTATATGGTGGAATGTGTGACACACATAATACGTGTAGTGGAGATTATATAGGCATGGATTAATATGGTTAATCTGCAGTTAGGTGAGGCTAGTGTTGATGGGGTAGTTGGTAGGATTGGGCTGAAGGGCCTCTTTTCATGCTGTATGACTATATCTCAATGACATCATGCCCTCAGACCAAAGTTTATTTGCCAATGTTTATTTCCAATGTATGTACATAGAAGGAGGCCATTCGATCTATTAATGCTATGCTGGCTCTCAGGGCAATTGCATCAACCTATGTGGAGGGAAATGGACAGTCGATATTTTGAGTCATAGTCATATGGAGTGGAAACAGGCCCTTCGGCCCAACTTGCACACATCGACCAATATGCCCCATCTACATCAGTCCCACCTGCCTGTGTTTGGCCCATATCCCTCTGAACCTGTCCTATCTATGTACCTGTCTAAATGTTTCTTAAACCTTGCAATAGTACCTGCCTCAACTATCTCCTCCGGCAGCTTGTTCCATACACCCACCACCTTTTATGTGAAGAGGTTACCCCTCAGGTTCCTATTAAATCTTTCCTCCCTCACCTTAAACCTATGTCCTCTGGTTCTCGAATCCCCTATTCAGGGCAAGAGACTCTATGCGTCAATCCTATCTATTCCTCTCCGAAGTGGAATAGATTGGGTCACTTCAACTGGCTAAAAAGAGTAGCCAGTATAAACTGGGGAGAGGAGGGGAGGGGGGGAGTGGGGCAAGAGCTGACAAGTTTTAGTTGTATCCAGGTGAGAAGGGGTTAATTGGCAGGAGGAGTCAGGTGGGAGAGGGAATATAGAGATGTGACAGTGATTGGGAGGTGGTCAATGGAGGCTACAAAAAGGGCTGCAGATTATGGATAAGATAAGAAAAAATGAGGGATGAGTGGAATCAAATAAGGGAGGGATGGTGGGCGGATTGGAATAAAGGGGGAGGGGTTTAGGGATTAGGGGACCTATTGGGACGAATGTGAGTGTGAGGGGAAGATGGAGGAGGTGAGAATAGGGGAAGAATCTGGGTGATAGGGGCTAGGAGGAGGAGTGGAGTTGGAAGGAATGGTGCGTGTGAGGTCTTGGTGAGATCGGAAGGAGAGAGAAAGCAACAAAGGGGGAGTGGGTTATCTAAAACTGGAATATTTAACGTTCATGCCATGGGTTTGTACAGGCGTTATGGGAGATTCATCATTTTGATGAAGAATAAGGACATTGGATAGGACCTCACAACTACTTTAGACTTTAGAGGTACAGCATGTAAACAGGCCTTTTGGACACCAAATCAGTGCCAACCAGCGATCACCCGGTATAGTGCACTAGCACTATCCTACACACGAGGGACAATTTACAAGAACCAATTAACCTACAAACCTGTATGTCCTTGGAGTGTGGGAGAAAACCCAGGTTTTAGACATATTGCCTGGCTGTCGACTTGTTTTATTTATTTGAGAGATAAAGCATTGAAACAGGCCCTCCAGCCCACTGATTCCACGCTCGCACTTGCACCCCATATTTCTCACCCATTCCCTGCACTCTCGGGATAATTTACAAAGGCCAATCAACCTATAAATTCACACATCTTTGGAGTGTGGGAGGAAACCCGAGCACCCAAAGAAATCCCACGCAGTCACAGGGAGAATGTATTAACTACATACAGACAGCACTCATTGTTAGGATCCAACCTGGGTCTCTGGCGCTGTAAGGAAGCAGCTCAACCGCTGCATCACTGTGCCGCCCTCTCTCAGACCATCAGGTATGACAATAGACAATAGGCAATAGGTGCAGGAGTAGGCCATTTGGCCCTTCGAGCCAGCACCACCATTCAATGTGATCATGGCTGATCATCCCCAATCAGTACCCCCGTTCCTGCCTTAGAAACATAGAAACATAGAAAATAGGTGCAGGAGAAGGCCATTCGGCCCTTCGAGTCAGCACCGCCATTCATTGTGATCATGGCTGATGGTCCCCTATCAATAACCCGTGCCTGCTTTCTCCCCATATCCCTTGACTCCACTAGCCCCTAGAGCTCTATCTAACTCTCTCTTAAATCCATCCAGTGATTTGCCCTCTGTGGCAGGGAATTCCATAAATTCACAACTCTCTGGGTGAAAAAGTTTTTTCTCACCTCAGTCTTAAATGACTTCTCCCCATATCCCCTGACTCCACTATCTTTAAGCCCTATCTAGCTCTCTCTTGAAAGTATCCAGAGAACCGGCCTCCACTGCCCTCTGAGGCAGAGAATTCCACACACTAACAACTCTGTGTGTGAAAAAGTGTTTCCTCATCTCTGTTCTAAATGGCTTACCCCTCATTCTAAAACTGTGGCCCCTGGTTCTGGACTCCCCCAACATCGGGAACATGTTTCCTGCCTCCAGCGTGTCCAAACCCTTAATAATCTTATATGTTACAATAAGATCCTCTCTCATCCTTCTAAACTCCAGAGTGTACAAGCCCAGCCGCTCAGCTGTAATGTTAGTCATTAAAATGTTCATGTATTTGAACGATGCAGCAAAAGGTCGCAGTTTGTACTGGTGTTCTTTGGGTCAAGGTGACCCACCAATGCTGTAGAATATAACTAGCGTGGATGTATGTGTGAGTTGAAGTTTCAGATAATCCAAGTAACATTGTTTGTGGGTGAGATGTTAACAAGGTGACCCGATTAGTGAAAATGATTCTATTTGTGACCATGATGGCAATTAGTGTTGTTGCAGCTGAAGGTACCTAGGTTCAATCCTAACTTCCAGTGCTGCCTGTGTGGAGTTTGCATGTTCTCTCTGCCACTGCATAAGTATTCCTCGATGTTGCATCCAGTACAAAGGTGTTGCTGGATCTGGAATGGCTTGAGTTATGAGAAAATACTTCACTTTAGACTTTTGAGTTTACAGATACAGTACGGAAACAGGCCTTGTGGCCCCCTGAGTCCGTGCCAACCATCGATCACCCCGTACACTAATACTATCCTACACAGTAGGGATAATTTACTATTTTACCGAATCTAATTAACCTACAAACCGGCACGTCTTTTGAATGTGGGAGGAAACCAGAGCACCCGGAGAAAATCTACGCGGTCACAGGGAGAACGTACAAACTCCATACAGACAAGCACCCGTAGTCAGGATGGAACCCGGGTCTCTGGCGCTGTACGGCAGCAACTCTACCGCTGTACCACAATGACGCCCTCTATCCCTTCTCTATCCCTACTGCTGCCAGTCATTCCTTTAGATTCCTGACCTCTAGAATTCAATTATGAAATATTTCTTCCTTTCTCTCAACGATTTACAAGGATGTTGCCAGGACTGAAGGTTACAGATAGCACCTGCAGTCATGATCAAACCCGGTTCTTTGGCGCTATAAAGCAGCAACTCTATCGCTGCGCCTCTGTGCAGAAAGGCTGGACCATTTATTCCCTGGAGCACAGTAGGATAAAAGGAGACCTTATGGGGTACATATAATCAAGAGAGACATAGGCACAATCTTTTCCCCAGGGTAAGATGATTTAAGATTAGCAGCCATAGGTTTAAGTTGGGGGGTGGGGGTGGGGGGGGGAGATTTAGATGGGACCTGAGGCCAACTTTCTTACTCAGAGGGTGGTGCGTACATGAAAGGAGCTGTCAGAGGGATTGGTAGTGTTGGGTACAATTACAACATTTAAAAGATACTTGGACAGTTACATGGATTGGAAACATGCAGAGAAAAATCTACAGGCAAGTAGATTTTAGACTTTAAACTTTGGAGATATAATGCAGAAACAGGCCCTTCGGCCCGCCAAATCGGCACCAACCAATGATTACCCCATTCACTAGCACTATCCTACACACGAGGAACAATTTACAATTACGAAATGAGACACACAGGCAAGTCGGGTTAGCTCGGTTAAGTAACTTGGTCAGCATGGACAAATTAATCCAAGGGGCCTGTTTGCATGCTGTATAGTTCCATGACACTCTTTATTAACAAACATACCAGGACTTTTCAAGAACCTCATATAATCTTTATAGTTCTGCCAACCTCACAAATCCATAAAATGAACATCGTGGAGAGAGCACAAAATTTCAGCTAGCTTATTAGAAAACAGCAATAGATTTATTGCTAAATCTGCACTGTGGTGGAAGGTTATGATGGAATTGGCACAATTCCATCATTTCAGCATCATGTGTATTCAAGTCACATTATTAACAATTCCACTTTCTGTATCCGTGGAAGTTAAATTAAATTCATTGGACAATATGGAATTAAGAAAAAAAGCTAAGATCAATAATGATGACCTAAAACTCCAACGTTAATAAAAAAAACACACATTATAGAAAATGTAGCTTTTTATCAAGATGCATAACAGCATGGTTTGGGAACAGCTCCATCCAAGACTGCAAGAAATTGCAGAGAGTTGTGGACGCAGCTCAGACCATCACACAAACCAACCTCCCTTCCATTAACTCCTCACGCTGCCTCGACAAGGCCACTCCCCATTCTCCCCTCACCCATCAAGGCAAGAGGTGCAGAAATGTGAATACGCACACCTCCAGATTCAGGGACAGTTTCTTCCCAGCTGTTATCAGGCAACGGAACCATCCTATCAATAACTAGAGAGTGGTCCTGACCTACCATCTGGTCAATGGAGACCCTCAGCCTATCTTTAATCGCTTTACTGTACTTTATCTTGCACTAAACATTATTGCCTTTATTCTGTATCTGCACATTGTGGGTGACTTGATTGTATTTATGTATAATCTTTCCATTGACTGGATAGCACTCAACAAAAAGCTTTTCACTGTACCTAAGTATAAGAGACAATTATAAACTGAGGTAATGATTTTTCAAATGGGGACATCTTCATTCCCCACTCTGACCAGTTTCACATCATTGTTGGATATTCCATCCACTGAAATTATTTAGTTTGAATAAACCACTATCAGAAACACCAATAGGCTGCGTTACCGAAGATAGACACAAAATGTTGGTGCAACACAGCGAGTCAGGCAGCGACTCTGGAGAAAATGAATAGGTAACGTTTCAGGTCGAGACCCTTCTTCAGTCTGATAGTAGTAGTAGATTGTCGGGGGGACATGAAGGCATGGAGGTAGGAAAAGGCCAGAACAAATCAGGGCTGGCAACAGATGTCCTGTACACTGTGATTTGGTCCAAAAACCTGTCTTGGTCTTCAATATGGCTCAATATCTACAGCTCTCTATATGAACATCAGGCTCTGAACACTGCACCACACTAGCCTTTGCAGCTATGGTCTTCTATAGACTATCTCTCTGGTTGCACTATGGACTTTGGTTTGTAAACTATGATGGCTTATAATGAGTATTCTTCTTCATATCGAGTCCACTCACAAGATTATAAGTTGTTCAGCCAGAGCTGAACACAATTCTCGGCATCTGCATACAATGGTGTCTGTCTTGTGCTTCTTGCCCGTGGTGGTGGAAAGAATGCTGAAAACAGGGCCGCGACGTGAATGCTCTTTCCTTGACCCCAACGAGTATTAAGGTAATTGATTTATTGAATTATTTTGATTAATATATTTTTATTTTTTGTGTAATGCCTTCAGAGGCCTGTTAAGCTGCTGCAAGTAAGAACTCCATTGTTCTGCTGTTGGTACATATGAGAGTCAGGGGAGAGGGAAACTAGAGGTATGAAAAGGTTCAAAGGTGCAGGTGTGAAGCATGGTGGCGCAACAGTGGAGTTGCTGCCTTACAGTGCTTGCAGGGCCAGAGTCCCGGGTTCAATCCTGACTACGGGCGTTGTCTGTATAGAGCTTGTCCGTTCTTCCCATGACTGTGTGGGTTTTCTCCGAGATCTTCGGTTTCCTCCCACGCTCGCACGGCATGTAGATCAATAGGCTTGGTAAATGTGTAAATTGTCCTTTGTGTGTGTAGGATTGTGTTAGTGTGCAGGGATCGCTGGTCGATGCGGACTCAGTGGGCGATAGGACCTGTTTCCGCGCAGTATCTCTAAACTAAACTAAACAAATTAGAGCCAACACCAATGACCAAGGAAGGGTGGGGCTCACAACAGTTCATTGTTGGCTGTGAACGAGGTGTTACTAAAGGAATAAATTAATATAAACAGTGGAATTAGCAGGGTGACTAGGGCAAGAGAGGGGCAGAGAGAGTGAGAATGGAAGGGTTACTTGAAATTAGAGAAATCGATATTCATACCACTGCGTTGTAAGCTTCTCCAGAGAAATATACGGTGCTGCAATTGCTTAACTGCTCATGCTTCACCGGATATGCTTATATCAGGACTTACAGCAAGATGTATCTCTGACGATGTTGTGCTGGAGTCTTTTACAGTTTTTCTTCAAGGCCAAATCAATATCTATACATAACTAAAACGCTGATGTTGTTATCTTCCGGTTTGGCAGTCATTCTATTTAAACAAAAACGGTTTGCAATAGTGCTATGGTTTTTCACCAGTTCACTCACAGTTTTCCCGTGCTGCGATTGCACAAAGTTTAGTTCCGATCAGATGAATGCCGTAAAAGTTAACGAGGTTTAAAAATCTTAAAAACCACGCATGCTCAGATTGATCTCTTCTCCTGCCAGTCAGCGCTGCGTGGATTAGTCTCTTCCCCTGTCACTCCCCGGGACGGTCCGCCCCTTCCTGTGCCATTGCGTCTTTACTGGAGCTGAGGATGGCTGGCGGAGGTTTCCAACCGGATTTTCGGAGGGATTCGAAGCAGCCCAGCCCAGCCCCAAGCAGCCCTGCCCCAAGCAACAGCCCCGCCGTAAGCAGCCACACCCCAAGCAGAAGCCCAGCCCCAAGCAGCCGCCCCATCCCAAGCAGCCGCCCAGCCCCAAGCAGCAGCCCAGGGTCGGAGACTGGACCTAGCCCAGCCCAGCATGGGATACTCAGCCCAGCCAAGCCCAGTCGGAGACCCAGCCCAGAGTCGGAGACCCAGCCCGGAGTCGGAGATGTTGCCGATGTCACCAAAAGGAAAGCGGAGACTCTGATCCCAGCGGACGAAAACGACCAGCGACCAGCACCCACTGTGAGTCCCCATCACACTGCCAATTCCAGCCACTCCCCCTCTGGTCCCCCTCGCTGGCTCCTCCCCGCCTCCCCCCTCCCCTGTGATGCTCCCATGGCTCTTCCCCATCTTTTCTCCGAGCTCACTCCCCCCGCGCACATACCCCTCTCCCCCCACAACTCCCCCCCAGCCCACACATTCCTCTCCCCCACACATCCCCCCCACACACCCCTCCCCACACACCCCTCACCACCACAAGCCCCTCTGCCTACATTCCCCCCACCCACAAACGCCCACCCAACCCCCCACACACACACCCCTTCCAAACCCCCCCCGCACATCCCCTACACACACCCCGCCGCCCACACACTCCTTTGCCCAAACACCCCACCCCCACAACCCCCCTGCCCCCACACACCCAACCTCCCAACAACCCCCCACACACACACCCCCAACCTCCCCACACACACCCCTCCTCCCCTCCCACCCCTCACCCCCACCACAAACCCCACTTCCCTACCTCCCTCCCCTCCTCTCCTCCCATACATGAAGAGGAGGGGGAGGGAGTGTTTGGGGATGAGGGGAAATGAGCTGCGCCTGTGCAGTTACGGGGCTATGGGTGGGTGGTTGAATATTACGCTGGGGGAATGGGTTGCGTTGGGGAAACGGGTAAAACGTTCAATCCTTCCCATACTTACAAGATCCCCTGAAGAAGGTTCCCAACCCGAAAGGTCACCTGACCCATTCTCTCCAGAGATGTTGCCTAACCAGCTGAGTTCCTCCAAAATGTCTGTGTTTTCTTCAACATCTTGGTTTGGATATGAATTGCTGTTCTTTCTTCGCTGCTGAACCTAACAGCACCATGGGAAATCTGCTAAGGACATAGGTGCCACCTTTCTCAGAGATAGTAAGAAATGGGAAATAAATGGTTGCCACATCTTACGAGTGAATAAAAAAAAAGTTCAGGCAGTCTTTTTTTATTAATAAGAAGTCCCAAGGTGGGATTCAAACTCATAAACTGCGGGATTTCTTGTCCAAGATTCTGCATTACTTGCTCTGTAATACAATCATTATACAACATTGGCCCCAATCTAATAAAGCTGCTGGGTCTCTATAGTTTTTCATTTTATAAAATGAAAAACTATAGAGACCCAGTTTCCTTAGTAATCCTGTTAAATTTATTATCTAGTAAGGAGTTTATGTGGTTTTGAAACAACATTTATAAGTGCATCATCATAAGTTCTTGGAGCAGAATTAGGCCATTCAGCCCATCACGTCTACCCCGTCATTCAATCATGGTCTATCTTTCCCACTCAATCCCATTTTCCTGCTTCCTCACCATAACCCCTGACACCCATACTAATGAAGAATCTATCAAACTCATCAATAAGAATCTCTTATTTTTTGAGCCAGGAGTTAGAATCACGGGCTATCGTGCAAGCTTGACGAGGCCAGGTATAGATAGGGAGGTTACGGTGCAACTGAGGATTTGGCAGAAGAGGTACAATAAACAGCGGAAACCACTACGCGCTAATCAGATGAACATCTATTGTAGAAAGTGTAGACATAATGGAAGCAGCAGTCAGCTCGTAAAACAGGACAAAACGTCTCAGAGAGGGTGGCACAGTGAATCTTCGAATCACCCTTAATTCCATGCTAGCTATGTTCTACAGCATTAATGGGTCATCGTGACCCCAAACCATCCTATTGCAAATTGTGGCCTTTTGCTGCACTGTTCAAATACATGAACATTTTAATGACTAGCAGTTAACGCCTGACGCCCTGAGAGAGGGCGGCCCAGTGTTGCACTGCTAGAGCTGCAGCCTTACAGCGCCAGAGACCCGGGTTTGATCCTCTCTACGGATGTTGTCTGTATGGAGTTTGTACGTTCTCCCTGTGGCTGCGTGGGTTTTTTTCGGGTGCTCTGGTTTCCTCCCACGTCCCAAAGACATGCAGGTTTGTAGATTATGATGGAAGGAACTGCGGGTGTTGGTTTAAACCGAAAAAGGATACAGATAGCTGGAGTAACTTAGTGGGTCAGGCAGAACCTCTGCAAAAAGCAATAGATTACCTTTTGCGTCGATATAAACGAGGTCTGGGGTGGAAGATTGCAACCTTCATGTGGTCCGCCCTGTTTCGACTAATGCAATCAACTCAACGTGCACAAATGGAAGATCAAATAGAACAAGTTGTCCAACAACTTTAGGCTGTGCATGCCACACGAAAGAAGAAGAAGATATCCTGCTACCGAGCTTATAATGCAGCAAAAGCATAACTCCATGCTCAGCTTCTTTCAGCTGGAATAATGTTTAGGTTTAGGTTTAGGTTTAATATTGTCATGTGTACCGAGGAACAGTGAAATCAGATATAACAAGAAATCAGATATACTACACATAGATACAAGAAATTCACACTCAAGTGCAATAGATAGAGCAAAGGAGAAGATACAGAGTGAAGAATATAGTTCGCAGCATTGTAGCACATCAGTTCCATAGACAAAATCCAATGGTGGTAGGGGGTGAATCGGACAGTACCCTAGCTTATGGAAGGACCATTCAGAAGGACACAAAGTGCTTTAGTAACATAACAAGTCAGGCAGCATCTCTGGAAAACATGGATAGATGACATTTCAGGTCAGAACCTCCATCAGACTGATTGTGGAGGGGGACAGAAAGCTAGGAGAGGGGAAACATAGAAACATAGAAAATAGGTGCAGGAGGAGGCCATTCGGCCCTTTGAGCCAGCACCGCCATTCATTGTGATCATGGCTGATCGTCCGCTATCAATAACCCGTCCCTGCCATCTCCCCATATCCCTTGACTCCACTAGCCCCTGTAGTTCTATCTAACTCTCTCTTAAATCCATCCAGTGATTTGGCCTCCACTGCCCTCTGTGGCAGGGAATTCCATAAATTCACAACTCTCTGGGTAAAAAAGTTTTTTTGTCAGCTCAGTCTTAAATGATCTCCCCTTTATTCTAAGACTGTGGCTTCTGGTTCTGGACTTACAGGACAAAGTGTGACAGGTAATAGGTGGATGCAGGCGGGGGGGGGGGGGGGGGGGGGGGTTCATAGGAGGATGGTTGGAACAAAAACCAGAGATATAGACGGCTGAAATCTGACCATCAGAAGCCTGATAACGGAAGGAAAGAAGCTGATTCTGAATCTGGTGGTGCACGCTTTCAAGTTCTAGTTCCTGTCTTGAATGTTCTTGTCTGGAATGATTCCCTTCACCAGCGATGCTCAGGCTACTGTTATTAGATCTCTGGGATTGCTGGCTCATAGACATTACTTCAGTGCATCGCAGGCAGGGACGCTGGATGTCCGATTGATTAATGAGGGTGTTAACGGGTCTGTAGACATAGATGTATAGCCTCATCTGAAATATTCAGATGAAGTTGCGCCTTTTTCCAAATTCATATTTCATGACTGCCTTAAGGAATCCAAATGAATATAAAAAGTGTTTTTTAGCCAAAATAAACTGAATAATTAAAATATTTTAATTGCCCCAGTGCAACTCTGAGTGACAACATTAGAAGTTTCTTCAAACCCGCTTTTAGAGCAAAGCAGAACAATACTGCAAAAGGCATTGATGACACCAAACGTGTCAAGTTCAGAGCTGGTAAATTAAGGGACATCTCATGAGATAATGGGCACCGGAGTAGAACCTAATAACCAGGCATAGATGTCCCCACCATCAAAAGGATTTATCGCAGGTGCTGCCTTCAATAGGAAGCCGATAGCAAAGACACACACTACCCAGGCCATGCTCTCATTTCACTCCTAGCATTGGGAAGAAGGTATAGAGGTCTGAAAACCCTGACCACCTGGTTCAAAAATAGTTTGTTCCCTACAACCATCAGCATCTTGAACATCATCTCAACCATGAACTTTTATGGTTTAAGAAGGAACTGTGGATGCTGAAAAATCCAATATGAATTTGGAAAAAGGCGCAAATCGAGGTAAAAATTGAAGCTGCTCTACATCGGTGAGACCAAGCATAGGCTTGACGATCGCTTCGCTGAACACCTTCGATGAATCAGGGTTTTGACCCGAAACTTTGCCTATTTCCTTCGCTCCATAGATGCTGCCTCACCCGCTGAGTTTCTCCAGCATTTTTGTCTACCATGAACTTTTAGGGACCGACTTTGGTTGCATAAGGGCTATGGAGTTTGTGTACTCATATCAGAATCAGTGAGTTATATAGCACAGAATGAGGCCCTATGACCCAACTTGCCCATGCTGACCAAAATACCCCATTGGCGATAGTCCCAACTTGCCCATGCTGACCAAAATACCGCATTGGCGATAGTCCCACCTGCCTGCGTATACCAATATCGTCCTAAACCTTTCTGTTCCTGTCCAAATGTCTTTTAGATTTTATATTACTTGTCTTAACTACCTCCTCTGGTAAACTGTTCCATATACCCACGACCCTCTGTGTGAAAAAAGGCAGAGACCAGGCCTTTTATCCACAATATTTGCTAAACTAATCCCATCTGCCTACACGCAGTCTACGTTCCTTCATCTCCTTACTAATTATGTCTCTGACTAAATGCCTCTTTAACGTTGTCACTGTATCTGCTTTTTCCACCTACCCTGGCTGTGCATACCAGGCACTCATTGCCTCTCCGTATAATACTTGCTTTGAAATTCTTCTTTTAACTTTACTTAAACTTAAACTTGTAACTTTTAATCTTAACTTTAACTTTGGGCCAGCACGGTGGTGCAGTGGTAGAGTTGCTGCCTTACAGCGGAAGAGATCCGGGTTTGATCCTGACTCCTGGTGCTGTCCGTACGGAGTTTGTACGTTCTCCCCGTGACCTGCGTGGGTTTTCTCTGGGTGCTCCGGTTTCCTCCCATACTCCAAAGACGTACAGGTTTGAAGGTTTATTGGCTTGGTAAAATTGTAAATTGTCCTTCGTGTGTGTAGGATAGTGTTAGTGTACGGGGATCACTGGTTGGCACGAAGTCGGTGGGTCGAAGGGTCTGTTTCCGCGCTGTATCTCTAAACTAAAACTTTACTCTCTGACAAAGCAATGCCCTCTAGTATTTAAAATTTCACCCACAGAGAAAGACTTTGACTGTTTACTCTATCAGTGCCTGTCATAACTGTATAAACTTCTATCATATTTCCCCTCATCCTTCAAAGCTCCAAAGAAAACAATCCAAGTTTGTCCAATCTCTCTTTATAGTCAATATTCTATTATCCCGGCAACCTCTTGGCGATCTCTTCTGCACCCTCCCAAAAGTCTCCACATCCTTCCTGAAATGCTATGACCAGAACTGCATTTATACTGCAAATAATGCCTAATAAAAATGTTATGCATCTGCAACATGACTTTGGTGGGACTAGTGTAGCTAGGATATGTTGGCCGGTGTGGGAAAGATAGGCTGAAGGGTCTGTTTCCACGCTGTATCATTCTATAACAATGACTCACTGGTTGGTATAGTGTTGTCAATTCATACTCAATTTCAAAAATTATTATTAGTTTATAAAATATAGTCCCTAAATAGTGCTTTTCATAGCTGCAGCAGAAAACTTTATACATAAATTCAAAAATGTATTATAATATTGTGTTGTATTGAAACTAGGTATTCTTCATTATATCCCTTCATTATAGTGATGTATTACTCTTCATCACTATAATGAAGAATCTCAACCAGAAACATTGTCCATCTCCTGTTGTCCACTGTCAGATTCTGCCTGATTCCTTGAGTTCCTCCAGTACTTTGTGTTTTTATTTCTCCTGTACCTTTTGCTTAACAGTCGGGCAGCACATAAGTGCAGCGGTAGAGTTGCTGCCTTACAGAGCCAGCAACCTGACCTGGGTCTGTACGGAGTTTGCATGTTCTCCAAGTGACTGCGTGCTGTTTCCTCCTTCTCTCCAAAAACGTACAGGTTTGTAGGTGAATTGGGCTGTGAAAATTGTCCTCAGTTTCTGCAGATTAGAATTGGTATGTGGGTGATCGCTAGTCAGCGAGGACTCAGTGGACAAAAGGCCTCACCTGAAAGAACTATTAGGGACACTGGATGGAGTCGAAAGAGGAGGGATTAATGACTTCTTCTATATTCAATACCCTATGAAGGCCAATGTGCTGAAATGCTTCTTGATCACCCTATCTTCCTGTGATGCCACTTCAAGAAATTATGTACCTCTATGTCTTGAACCCTCTGCTCTACAACACTTCCCAGAGCCCTACCATTCACTGTGAAGGTCCTGCCCTGGTTTGACTTTGCAAAATGCAACGCCTCCACAAACATTGTACATTAAACTCTAGCGTGGTACCAAACTAACCTTGAAGGCGAGTTCACCGATCAGCCCATTCCAGTTTCCGTCAGGCTGCTGACTGCCGAACTTTTGATCAGGGGCCACGTAGATTTCATATTTGAAACCCAGGTAACTTGACAAGGCATCCAGGACATCGATAGAAAAACCATAATATTTCTTTGTTCTTCCAAGAATGTTTTCGGATACCATAACAAAAGGTTCCTCCTGCAAAAAGAGAGGGAATTCAGGGTCAAGTTGAGCATAACATTCATAGGAACTCATAAAGGTTTATAAAATCATCATCTTATGGAGGTTTATGAGACGCAGGTTGGACGAACACTGTCTTTTTCCTTGGGTGGGAGAGTTTAAAAGTAAAGGTCTGGGATAGGTTTAAAGTGAAGGGGAAAAGATTTATAAGGGGTCCTGAGAGGCAGGTTTTTCACACAGAAGCTGATGGCGGGTATATGGAACAATATGCCAGTGGCAGTGGTAGAAATGAGTCTAACTGTAACATTTAAAAAATGTTTGGACAGGCTCATTATAAGAAAGGTTGAGAGGGATATGAGCCAAATGCAAAACAATGGGACTAGTTCAGGAGTACACCTTCGTTGGGGTAGATGAAAAAGACACAAAGTGCTGGAATAACTCACTGGGTCAGGAAGCCACTCTGGAGAACATGAGAATCAGTGTGAAGAAGTGTCGTGACCCACAACATCATCTATCCATGTTCTCCACAGATGCCGCCTGACCTGCTGAGTTACTCCAGCACTCTGTGTCTTCATTTGTAAACCAGCATCTGCAGTTCCTTGTTCATTGGCATAGATAAGTTGGGCCATAATTGGGGCGGCGCAGTGGTGCAGCAGTAGAGTTGCTGCTTCATAATGCCAGAGATCCAGGTTTGATCTTAACTATGGATGCTGTCTGTACGGAGTTTGTACATTCTCCCTGGGACTGTGTGGGTTTTCTCCGGGTGCTCAAGTTTCCTCTCACATACCAAAGACATACAGTTTTGTACGTTAATTGGCTTCTGCAAATTGTAAATTGTCCCTAGTGTGTAGAATAGTGCTAATGTATGGGTGCTTGCTTGTTGGCGTGGGCTCAGTGGGCCGAAGGGTCTGTTTCCACGCTGTACCTCTGAATTCTACAGTAAAGTAAAGTCATAAAGACTGTTTCTGTGCTACATTATTCTGTGATTTTATGACTGTAACTCTTACCCATGATTGGAAGGGTTATCAAGAACACTTCTGCAGTGTTCAGACATTCCTGCAGTATATTCCCCATCAATTTGAAGGACTGAATCAATGTTCCACAGTGCATCTCACCAATGCATTATAGTGATGCCAATGCATTATAGTGCATTTCACCAATGCATTATAGTGATATCAATGCATTATAATGATACTGCCACACAAGTCAGAAGTCAGAGAAACAAGTAGCATTCAAAATGTAGGGTCAGGGCCTGATGATGTACTAGAGGATTCTAAAAGTAGAGACAAAGGCTTAAAGTGAGCGGAAGAGATTTAAAAGGGTCTTCAAGTGCAACTTTTTTATTCAGATGGCAGTCCACACCTGGAATGAGTTGTCAGAGGAAGCTACAGAAGTGGATGCAATTACAACTTTCAAAAGACATTTGGACAAATCAAATGTGCAGGATGGAACTGCAGATGCTGGTTTGCATCAAGTATAGACACCTAATGCTGGAATATCTTTTTCCAGAGAAGCTGCCTGACCGGCTGAGTGAAGGGCCTGTCCCACTTGGGTGTCATTTGCGCGTCATTTATGTGATATCCTAAAAATTGGTTGGCACGTCGTGACGCGTGCTTGATGCGCGCATGGCATGCATGACGCTCACATGGCGCGTGGTGAGGCGTGGTGGTGTATGCAGTGAAGCGCGATAGCACGCAGCGCCCCAGGATTTTGGGGTGCTCAAATCCTTGCGCACCACCTGCGTAACGCGCAAATGATGCCCAAGTGGGACAGACCCTTTACTCCATCATTGTGCGTCTATCTGTGGACGGATATATGCAGAGATAAAAAAGACACAAAGTGCTGGAGAAACTCAATGGATTAGGCAGCAACCTCTGGAGAACATGAATATGTGACATTTCATGTCTAGACCCTTCTTCAGACTGATTGTAGGGGGGAGGTGAGAAAGTTGGAAAAAAGGTGTGGGCGGGAAAAAGTCCTGCAAGTAATAGGTGGATACAGTGAGGGGGATGGAAGGGGTTGATAGGTGGATGGTTGGATAAAGGATAGAGATGAAACGATAAAAGGATGTGAGATAAGGAGATCAGAAGGGAAATGTAAGGATAAGAAGAGAAACGGATAAAAGGGCTTAGAGGGATATGGACCAAGTGCAGGAAAATGAACTAGCCCAGAATGCTAATTTCACTGCCATGGGCTACTTGGGCCAAAGAACTTGTGGCCATACTATATAGCTCTACGATTTTATTACTCAAACATAAAAAGGCTTGTGTTTTAGTGACTCATTTCACAACTTCAGAACATTGCAAAGTGCTTTACAGCCAATGTGGTACCTCTTAAGTGCTGATTAATTCAGTATTAATAGAACAATAATCCACACAAAAAGCATATTATTTCAGTTACGACAAATGGAAGTCATAATGTACCAACACTTTTGATGATGGACTGCGAGTTATAATGCTCTAGCAATACCTATAATAGAAAGTTTTTAATGAACTAGTTTCTCTTTTGATGGATAAAGCATGCCTTTACACCTGCTTGTTCTACGAAAGTAGTGTGAATGCATTGACATTTCCAATATATGGAGAATGTTTGAATGCATAATAAGTCTTAATCCCGTTTAATTTTAATGATGGACAGGGAAGATATATTGAAATAACGTACCCTGTTATAAACTGCAAGCAAGTATTATGTTGCATGCAAAAATTAAATACAAAATACTTCTCGCAATATAAACATAGGCACAAAGAACTGCAGCTGGCAGGCTGCATTTCTGGAGAACATGGATAGGTGACGTTTCAGGTCAGACTGAAGAAGGGTCCCGATCCAAAACGTCACCTATCTAAGTTCTCAGAGATGCTGCCTGACCCGCTGAGCTACTCCAGCTCTTTCTATATCACTATAAAATGAACTAGTTTACTAATTTTGTACGTAGTTTCCTAAGTTACAGTGGTAACTACCTAATAAGGTATTTAATAGCCACTAAAACACTTCAGGTCAGCCTGACATTGTGAAAAGAGCTATAGAAATGCATTAGTTCTTCATTTGCAAACCATTCAATGCAACATGAAAGCACCAATCTGTCAGAAAGCACTTCCTAGCAAACTTAACAAGTAGTGTTTGTTGAAAGACCATGTTCATCAATACCAAACGTTGTAAGGATACAATGAAACCACCAAAATTCAGCTGCTGGCTCATAGTGCCAGTAATCCAGGATTGTTTCTGACCTCGGGTGCTACCTGTGTGGAGTTTGCATGTTCCCCTGTGACTGCATGGGCTTCCTCCCACAACCCAAAGACATGCGTGTTTGTAGGTTAATTGGCCTCCATGAATTTCCCCTAATGTGCAGGGAGTGGATAAGAGTGTGAATGGGTGATCGATAGTCAGTGTGGACTCGATGGGCCAAAGGGTCTATCTCAATGCTGTGAAGATAGTTTCCTGTCTGTAGAAAGGTCTCGACTCAAATCGTCACCTATTCCTTTCTCTAGAAATGCTGCCTGTTCCGCTGAGTTACTCCAGCTATTAGTGTCTATTAAAGGTGGTGTGGCTGCTTCGTCAATATACGATACGATAGAACTCTATCCTGGGAAGGAAATTGATCTGCCAATAGTCATAAAACACAAAATAAATGAAACATTAAATTAAAGTGACGAGTGGAAAGGATTGGGATGTGCAACGATTGGGGAAGGAGTGGGGGGGGGGGAGGTGGGGGGGGGGGAGGTGGGGGGGGGGGGGAGGAAGGGAGTCAGTCTACCCCACGACAGAAGGGGAGGAGTTGTACAGTTTGATAGCCACAGGGAAGAAAGATATCCTGTAGTGTTCTGTACTACATCTTGGTGGAACCAGTCTGCAATATCTGTAATATTCAGACTCCACTAACAGCTAAAAGACTCAACATATAAATAGTTCAAGTGTGCAACTTGCAAAATATGCCATTACCTCTTTGCATACCCATTAAATGCACTTGTGAAGACATTACAATGACAAATCAGGCCTCATTTGCAAATGTTTACTTCTGCTGACAACCTGGGTTGATTAATTTCCTTAACTTCCCTAATAGCTCCTGAATTGATTAAACATTAGTTGTGGGAGCATACCACACATGATCTCACCAACAAGGTCAAATGCAAATCCACCTAAATCCACAGCCAGTAAACCGTTAGCACTTCCAGAAGCAAATTTGACGGAGAAAAGGAGTAAGATGTTCTTACCGGTAGCGTTACAACACGGAGCATCACACCCCGCATATTGTTTTCCAGCTTTTTATCCATCAGTGATCCATTCAACCCAGAGTCCGGGTTCCAAGTGCCAAGCTATGAAAAGGAAAAGTAAGAGAGTGTGAGCTTATTCAGTTTTAGTTTAGTTCAGTTCAGAGATACACTGCGTCAACAGGCAGCCCACCGAGTCCACGCCGAGCAGTGATCCCCGTACATTAGCACTGCCCTACAAACTAGGGGCAATTTACAATTTTTGCCGAAGCCAATTAACCTACAAACCTGTAGGTCTTTGGAGTGTTGGGGGAAAGCAGAGCATCGGGAGAAAACCCACGCGTTTGTGGGGAAAATGTACAAATTCCATACAGACAGTACCCGTAGTCAGGGTCAAACCCAGGTCTCAGGTGCTGTAAGGCAGCAACTCTACCGCTGCACCACCGTGCCGCCCTTTATTATTGTCACATACACCAGGAACCAGGATCCAGCTAAAAACTTTGCTTGTGTGCTATCAAATCAGATGACACCATGACAGATCAGATGACAAGTCAGATGTTTACAATAAACCGTACACAAGTACAACAGGAAAGAGAAGAGTGAATTGTGAAGAGTCAAGAGTGTGTTATTGTCATATGTACTGTAATGGGACAATGAAATTCATAAGGAAAAGTTGGGCATACATGAATCTAGTGCTTACTTCTCCCAACCACGCTATACTTACGCTGTATTCCATGTCCCTTCTTATATGTGCTGACCTTGGATGCTATCCGTGTGGAGTTTCCACCTTCTCCCTGAGACCACATAGGTTTCCTTTGGTTTCCCCTCACATCCCAAAGACATGCAGTGATGCAAAACTGCTGGAATAACTCAGTGGGTCAGGCAGCATCTCTGGAGAACATGGAAATCTATACAAACCTCCAGCGCCTTGTGTCAGTTTTTTTATAAACCAGCATCTGTAATTCCCGTGTGGGAAGAAACTGCAGATGCTGGTTTACACCGTATTTCCTATGCTGAGTTCGCCTTGGCTCACACGATCTCCCGGTTGCCAAACATTTGAACTCCCCTTCCCATTCCTATACTGACGTTGTAGGAAGGAACTGCAGATGCTGGTTTAAACTGAAGATGACACAAAATGCTGGAGTAACTCAGCGGGAAAGGCACCATCTCTGGAGAGAAGGAATAGGTGACATTTCTGGTCTGAAGAAAGGTCTCGACCCGAAGCGTCGCCCATTCCTTCTATGCAGAAATGCTGCCTGTCCCGCTGAGTTACCCTAGCATTTTGAGTCTATCTTCCCATACTGACCATTGTGTCCTGGGCCTCCTCCTCTGTCAGAGTAAGGCCACATACTAATTGGAGGAACAGCATCTCATATTTTGCTTGGGCAGCTTACAACCCAGTGGTATGAATATTGATTTCAAGTAGCCATTGCATTCCCTCTCTCTCTACCCCTCCCTCACCTAGTTATCATGCTAAATTCCACTGTTTGCATCAACTTATCTCTTCGTTTTCACCTTTTCCACAGCCAACAATGGACCATTGTGAGCTCCAGCTTTCCTTGGTCATCGGTGGCGGCTGTACCTTTTTGTCTGTACCTTTACATACCTCTAGTTTCCCTCTCCCCTGACCCTCAGTCTGAGGAAGGTTCTCAACCCAAAACATCACCCATTCCTTTTCTCCAAAGATGCTGCCTGACCTGCTGAGTTACTCTAACATTTTGTGTCTATCCGTAATTCCTTGCTTTTAGCAAGGTTGGAAGGGTAATTGGGTCACTGTAAATTACCTCCATTGTGTAAATAAATGGGGGAAAATGATAACAACATGGAAAGAGTACAATTTGACGATAGAAACATAGACAATAGGTGCAGCAGTAGGCCATTTGGCCCTCCGAGCAAGCACCGTCATTTACTGTGATCATGGCTGATCATCCAGAATCAGTACCCCGTTCTCGCTTTCTCCCTATATCCCTTGATTCCATTTGGGAGCTAGTTTTATCCCAAAGATTACTGTAGGATTAGTGTAACTGGGTTGTTGATGGTTAGCATGGCCTCTGTGGGCCAAAGGGCCTGTTTCTATGCTGTGTCTAAGTGCACACATATTAATACTTGCACTGTTAGCACATACACCAGAGGATGAAAGTCAGGATTTAATTGTCCTACGAAGTGTGGTTTTCTTTGATCAAGGATTGAGGGCTGATTATCCTCAGTGAGAAGATCTATTGAATATTCTATGAGTGTTAACTATCAATCTGCAGAACTCTTTCAGTCATGCTTCTGTCCTGGAATAAAGATTGTTAATTGTGAACAGTGTTTCTGAATATTACATTTCTGTCCCAACCACAGGGGAACCTTTAAGCACTTTGTAATGTTTGAATTGTTATTAAATTTGAAATTGAACACGTATTCATTTTAAAGCCGTGCCTTTGCCCAAAGTGTTTTAGGTTTAACATACATTTGTAATTAAATAACTTCAGCTCAGGTTTTTTCTTGTCACATAAGTTGTATGTGCGAACAAATTTCCAATAATGGATATTTTAATTTAATTTCCAAAACTATCCACAATTACACATCTGGGAAGAGCAACGACTACTTTCAAAGCAAAGTTACTGAGGCCAGCAGTGCTTCTGTGAATGCACTTGCACTTCTACATCTCAAAGTTGTGGGTACAAGACCTGCTCTAGGAGCTAGTCAAGAGCGTTTTATTGTCATCTGTCCCTAAGAGAACAATGAAATTCTTACTTGCAGCAACTCTACCACTACGTCACTCTGCCGCCCACCACCGAGAGTTTGTCGCTGTAGTACATTAACTTCAGTGCAAGGTTCAGCAGGTGGATCTTTTATCAACTTGGTCAGCGGATAATCTAATTAGGAGATGTTGGTAAGGCACATATCACAACCAAGATATGAACTACCGCAAGATTGATAATATGGGGAGAGCTTCGAGAAAGTACAAAACAGTCGATTGTTATCTATTTACTGTATTTCTATTATATATTACCTATTTTCTAGAAAATAGAAATTATCTTTGTTCACAACCACAAAAAAACTAGGAAAGAAGCGTTACAAGCAGGCAAAAGTTTAAGGTGAGAGGAATGAGTTTTAAAGTAGACCTAAAGGGTAAGTTCATTTTACACTTGGGGTGGCTCAGTGGCGCAGCGGTAGAGTTGCTGCCTTGCAACACCAGAGACTTGGGTTCGATTCTGACTACAGGTGCTGTCTTTATGGAGTTTGTACATTCTCCCTGTGACCATGTGGGTTTTCACCAGGTGCTCCGGTTTCCTCCCACCCACACTGCAAAGATGTACAGGGTTGTAGGTTAATTGGCATCTGTAAATTGTAAATTGTCCCCTAGAGTGTAGGATACTGTTGGTGCGCGGGGTGATCGCTGGTCGGCTCAGACTCGGTGGGCGAATGGGCCTGTTTCCACGCTGTTTCTCTAAAGTCTAAAGTAAAGTCTGAAGTCTACGCAGAGAATGTTGATATCTGGAATGTGCATTCAAGACGAGGTGGTGGAATCACATACAGGCTCTGTATTTAAGATGCATTGAGGGAGACAGAGAAATAGAAGGTCACATTTGTCATGCAGACTACTGGAATAATGTAGACAGGCATAAAAGGCCAACATGGACATGATGGACTGAAGGGCTTGTTATTGTGGTGTACAGCTCCATGACTCTCACTGCAAAAGCCTACATGGTATGGTTCAGCTATCAATTTATTTCAGTTCGGACCATGGTTCCAATTGGCCTGCAAACAATCCCCCACTACCCCCTCACCTCAGTGCACACCCATTTCTTCCACCATTCTGCCTATTTCACATATCCCCTCCCCTCCACCCAACTCCATCCATCTATACCCATCCCTCCTCTCTCCTTACTTGACACCCTCTTTTATTTCCTTATCACCCTTTGAGGAGATGAGGAAACACTTTTTATCACAGACAGTTGTGAGTCTGTGGAATTCTCTGCATCAGAAGGCGGTGGAGGCCGGTTATCTCAATACTTTGAAGAGAGAGCTACATAGGACTATTAAAGATAGCAGAGTCAGGTGATCTGGGGAGAAGGCAGGAACGGGGTACTGATTGTGGATGGTCAGCCGTGATCACATTGAATGGCGGTGCTGGCTAAAAGGGAGGAATGGCCTACTCCTCCACCTATTGTCTATTGTCTATTTTGTGTCCTTTCCAACTCCAGCCTCTGTCCACCTATCTGGTAGTCAACGTCCCACCCCACCTGCATCCACCTGTCTTTTGCCAGACTTTGTTCTGCCCCCACCGCACTTCTAGCTTTCTCTCCCCTACTGCAAACAATCTGACGAAGGGTCCAGACCTGAAACGTCACGTTTCCATGGTCTCTGGAGATGCTGCCTGACCTGCTGAGTGACTACAGCATTTTCTGTTCCCTGCCATAGTTATATATGTGAACATGAAATATGATGTAAGTAAATAAAATCCTATGTCATATAGAGTGATAGAGTCACCGTCATACAGCGAGGGAACAGGCCCTGCATTACAAGCGGCCCACACCGACCAATATCTACACTAGTTCCACCTGGCTGCGTTTGGCCCATATCCCTCTAAACCTATCGTATCCATGTACCTGTCTAAATGTTTATTAAATATTATGATTGTACTTCCCACCCACACCCTTTGTGTAAAAAAGTTACCTCCCAGGGTTCCTATTAAAGGTTACCCCTCAGGTTCTTATTAAATCTCCCCCCCCCCCCCCCCCCCCTTCCACCTTAAACCTATGTCCTCTGGTTCTCGATTCCCCTACTCTGGCCACGAGACTCTGTGCGTCAACCCAATCTATTCCTCTCATGATTTTGTACACCCTTATAAGATCACCCCTCATCCACCTGCGCTCCAAGGAATAAAGTCCTAGCCTGCTCGGACTTTACTGCTCGGACTTCACAGTCTAAGGATAAGGGGGAATTCCTTTAGGACCGAGATGAGGAAAACATTCTTTACACAGAGAGTGGTGAGTCTCTGGAATTCTCTGCCACAGAAGGTAGTTGAGGCCAGTTCATTGCCTATATTTAAGAGGGCATTAGATGTGGCACTTGTGGCTAAAGGGATCAAGGGGTATGGAGAGAAGGCAGGTACGGGATACTGAGTTGGATGATCAGCCATGATCACATTGAATGGTGGTGCAGGCTCGAGGGGCCAAATGGCCTACTCCTGCACCTATTTTTCTATGTTTCTATGTTTCTATGCTCAACTCCTCCCTATATCTCAAGTCCTCGAGTCCTGGCAACATCCTTGTAAATCTTCTCTGCACCCTTTGCAACTTGACAACATCATTCCTATAACAAAGTGCCCAGAACTGAACACAATACTCTAAATGTGGCTTCACCAATGCTTATATAACTGGGACACTCCCTGCGAGCGATAGACTGGGACACTCCCAGCGAGCAGGGCTGAGACACACCAGGACAATGGAGGAGGACTTGCACCACAGTAAGGAGCGAGTGCTTGAAGCGATGTGGTCGGGTCGGATCGGTCACCCCGGGGTCGAGTTGGAGCCCCCGCAGATGTGGGTCGAGGTGGTGCCGAGGACGGGGTTGGAGTCTCGAGGTCCGGCTGAGGTGGACAGGCCGCGTCGCCGAGAACAAAGGGGGACCCGGCGTGGGGGACGAAGAAGGGATGAGTACTTTTTGGAATTTTGCCGGTGCCTTTGTGGCGACTCTTGTATAATTTATGCAAAATCAAAGAATTTGACTGCTCCAGCTAGGCACATGACAATAAAGTATCGTCATCAACATGACCTCCCAACTTCTACACTATATACTGATGAAGGCCGTATAGCGTCTTTAATTTAGTTAAGGGCCTGACCCACTTAGGCTATTTTTAGGCGACTGTTGGCGATTGTCATAGACATAACAGGTCGCTGAGAAAACAGCGACTGGACCCCCCCTTCGACTTAAAATTTGAAATAGCATCATTACTTTAACAATAAACAAAAAAAACAAAGTTAGCACCGGCGACATCCCACGTCATCCTGGCGACAACCTACGTTAACCTGTCCACAACCTACATTAACCTGGCGACAACTACAACAGCACCTACGACAGGAGAAGTCAAGCTACGCTCATTGGCGTCAAACCCACTGTTGCCGACTGTCTCCGAAAATGTTTCAACATGTTAAAAATCCAGCAGCGACCAGAAAGACGCTACGACTCTTTGGGCGACTGAGGAAACTACTCACGACTATACAGGCGACACCCTGGCAACCGTATGGTGACAGCCTAGTCGCTGGCAGTCACCTAGAAAATAGCCTTTAGGCATTCCAAGAAGTCCTGTCAAAGTCCGTCGGACAGAAATGTAATACTGAACCAGAAAAGGAGATGGTAGGACCAATTACAAATAGCTTGGTGAAAGGGCTAGCATTTAAAGTGGGACATGGGAGAACAGAGGGATCGAGAGGGTGAGGGAATCTGGGGTCTAGGGAACTAAATGCATGATTGCTAATTGTGTGAGATTACAGGGTTCTCAGGTATTTGCATGATTTCAACAGGGAAGAGAGGTGTTGAAGAGAATGGAAGTGATAAGGCAATGTAAGAATTTAGGAATTTTAGATGCTAGGCAGAGTGTACAGGATGCCGATGGAATTCATTGAGTAGAGAATGAAAGAGAGCGTGTGATTTAGGATACAGAGAGTAGAGTCTAGTATAAGCTTGTTTATAGAGGGTGGGAGGTTGGCCAAGAAAACATTATAAACAATGATATGCAACATATTCATCTTAACGACATCTCCCAGTAGATGTACAGTAGATCAGAGCTGAATTCATAATGCGGGGCTTTTTAATTTCAAAAACATTGTTTGTAAATGGTTGGGAGAAATGCTATGATTTTT
This sequence comes from Raja brachyura, assembly GCA_963514005.1. The sequence continues at coordinate 131,260,791 of OY740781.1, forward strand.
CATCATGACCTAAAGCCAGTGCCAATGGTAAATCAAAGGAATTACTTTAACGTACAGACAGCATAAGAACTTCTGCTGACTGCAACATCAGCACAGACTAAATGTTGACCAAATTTAGGCAATGCACAGCTGAGAGAGGAATAACAATATCGTTGATGATTGAGAGGAAAAAGAAAAATAGCAACTTCGACAAATTTGCAAGTTGCACATGGCCATGGTAGTCAGTTTAGTTTACTAATTTAATTTAGTTTAGTGCCTTGTCATGTATAACGAGGTACAGTGAAAGACTACATGATTACAATCAAGCTGTCCACAGTGTACAGATACAGGATAAAGGGAATAACATTTAGTGCAAGGTAAATTCTAGTAAAGATTGTCCAAGAAAGTGGAGAAGTCAATGTTCATACCGCTGGGGTGCAAACCACCCAAGCAATATCAGGTAGTCCTTGCTTTCTCCCTACTTCCCCTCCCCTTTCCAGCTCTCCCACATCTCTGCCTCTTCCTTTCTTCTTCCCACCACCCCTTCCCCCACCCCCACAGTCTGAAGAAGGGTCTCGACCGGAAACATCACCTATTCCTTCGATCCATAGTTGCTGCCTTACCCGCTGAGTTTCTCCAGCATTTTTGTCTACTTTCTACAAGCTATATAGTCATCTTGAGGAAAAGGTCAGTGAACCCCCCCCCCCCCCCCCACCCCCACCCCGCCCAATGAAGAAGAAATGCAATGAGAGAGCTGAGACTTGACTCCTTGTGCAATGGGCTCAGTTGGATTCAGTACCCTCGCTGCATTTCATATTCCTTTCCATCCTTTCCTCCAGCAGAGTTCTTTCTTTCTCTTTCTCTCTTTCTTTTTTTGTTTCATAACCATAGTGTCACAGAGTGATACTGTGTGGAAACAGGCCCTTCAGCCCAACTTGCCCACATCGGCCAACATGTCCCAGCTACACTAGTCCCACCTGCCAGCATTTGGTCCATATCCCTCCAAACCTGTCCGATCCATGTACCTGTCTAACTGTTTCTTAAATGTTGGGATAGTCCCAGCCTCAACTACCTCCTCTGGCAGCTTGTTCCACAAATCCACCACCCTTTGTGTGAACATTTCTCAGATTCCTATTAAATCTCTACCCCTTCACCTTGATCCTATGTCCTCTTTTCCTCGATTCAGCTACTCTGTGCAAGAAACTCTGTGCAATTACCCAATGTATTCCTCTCATTATCTCATACACCTCTGCGCTCCAAGGAATAGAGTCCCAGCTTACTTAACTTCTGCCCGTAGCTCAGACCCTCTTATCAGAGCAACATCCTCATAAATATTCTCTGTATCCTTTCCAGCTTGACAACATCTTTCCTAAAACATGGTGACCAGAACTGAACACAATGCTCTAAATGTGGCCACACCAACATTTTGTACAACTGCAACATGACCTTCCAACTTCTATACAATACTCTGACTGATGAAGGCCAATTTGCTAAAAGCCTTTTTGACCACCCGATCTACCTGTGGCTCCACCTTCCGGGAACTATGCATCTCCACTCCTAGATCTCTCTGCTCGAGGACACTAACCAGAGCCCGACCATTCACAGGTCCTGCCCATGATAAACTCCCCTTGCATTCCCTCTCTCATTGTCCCCTGCTCTCCCCCCCCCCCACCACAATAGACATCCTGCTAGTATCACTGTTCGTATCCCTTCGTGATCATCTCTTCCACAGACAATGATGAACCATTGTCAGCTCCACCTTTCCTTGCTTATCTGTGATTTATGATTTGTTCTGAACCGTTTCATACCTTTAGTTTCCCTCTCCCATGACTCTCAGTCTGAAGAAGGCTCTCAACCCGAAACATCACCTATTAATTTTGTCCAGAGATGCTGCCTGACCCGTTGAGTTACTCCAGCAATATGTGTCTATTCTATCTATGGACTTGTTTGATTTTAAGTGTGCTTACAAAGACCTGAGCAGTGTGAATCAGTGGGTGACGGAGGAGAACTGCATGAGTCAGCAACCTGTCTGAAATGATCCATGTTCCATTTCCAAACAGATAAGACTTGCCTTGTCTGCTTCCTGCACTGTAGCATGCGTCCTTGGGCAAATGCATTTTCCTATTGTTGATGAACACATGAAGCTTTTAACTGGGGTGGCACAGTGACGCAGCGGTAGAGTTGCTCCCTTACAGCGCCAGAGACCCGGGTTCGATCCTGACTGTACGGTGTTGTCTGTATGGAGTCTGTACATTCTCCCCGTGTCCGTGAGGGTTTTCTCCAGGTTCTCCTGTTTCCTTCCACATTCTAAAGATGTGCAGGTTTGTAGGTTAATTGGCTTTGGTAAGTTGTAAAATGGGCCCTAGTGTGTAGGATAACGTTAGTATACTGGGTGATTGCTAGTTGGCGCAGACTCGACGGGCTGAAGGGCCTATTTCCGTGCTGCCTGTATCCATGCTGTATCTCTAAACTGAGCGAATATGCACATTGCAGAGACAGGTACATAAAAAAATTACAAATGGCTTGGAAATTATCGTTGTAGAAACCAGGAACTGCAGATCCTTGTTTACAAAAAAAAAGAACAAAACACAAATGCAGGAGGATGAGAGATAATCTTATAGAGGTGTACAAAATTATGAGAGGAATAGATTGGGTAAACACACAGTCTCTTCCCTAGAGTAAGGGAATCCAGAACCAGAAAGCATAACATGAGGGGAGAAAGATACAAACCTGAGGGGTAACATTTTTACACAAAGGGTGGTGGGTGTATGGAATGAGCTGCCGGTGGGAATAGTTGGGGCAGGTACTATCACAAAGTTTAAGAAACATGTAGACAGGTACCTGTACATGAATAGGATAGGCTTAGAGGGATATGGGCCAAACACAGGCAGGTGGGACTAGCGTAGATGAGACATGTTCGTGGGTATTGGCAAGTTGGGCCAAAGGGTTTGTTTCCATGCTGAATGATTCTTGGAATCTAATAATCCCAATCCCAGTACAATAAAAAATCAATAAATTAATAACCCCCAAGTTTTAAAAAAGCTTGACGTCCTCAGTGCAATCCAAGACAGTAAGTTAGTGTGGTGTTCAGGAGCCTGAAGTTTGTCCTCCAGATGTGCTGCCTGACTGAGTTACTCCAGTACTTTTATTCAGAATTCCAGCATCTGCAGTTACTTGTTGCTTCACTATGTGCTCCTCATTGCCATTGAACATCTATATCAATGGGAGTTCAAAGCACCTGCACCAAATTGACCTCTTCAACATCTGTAGATAGACACAAAGTTGTGGAGTAACTCAGCAGGTCAAGCAGTATCTCTGGAGAAAAAGGATGGGTGACGTTTTGGGATGGGACCCTGCTTCAGAATGATGTTGACACAGGCTACTTATTGCCAGAAGACTGGCGATCTTTTCGCTGAACACCTTCGCTCAGTCTGCCAGACCTACCTGATCTCCTGGTTCCCATGGGGAGGGATGGAGAGAGAGGGGATGCAAGGGTGACTTGAAATTAGAGAAATTAATATTCATACCAGTGGGTTGTAAGCTGCCCAAACAAAATTGAGATGCCGTTCCTCCAATTTGTGTTGGGCTTCACTCTGACAAAGGAGGAGGCCCAGGATAAAAAGGTCAGTGGGAATGGGAAGGGGAATCAAAGTGTTTGACCCATGTTGTACTAGCTTCAAAATTGTCTTGTTGAGTCTCATTGTATGCAACTCTTTTCACTCAGCCCACAGGTAACAATCAACAATCGACAAGTTTCCATTATCATCTTACTTTTTTTGCATATTTTTCATTCATTTGTTCTATATCTCTCCACATCACTGTCAATATCTCTTGTTTCCCTTTCCCCAGATCTCAGTCTGAAGAAGGATCTCAACCCGAAATATCACCTATTTCTTTTCTCCAGAGATGATGCCTGACCCACTGAGTTACTCCACCTTTTTGTGTCTATCTTCGGTTTAAATCAGTATCTGCAGTTCCTTCCTGCACAGTTGCCAATTTGTGTCACTATGCTTCTCACGAGAAACCAAAGAAAAGGGAGATTCTAATTTTAAAAACAAAGTGTTCCGAAGATTCATAGCATATTTCAGTTTCCCTGTGTCAGCGAATGTTGACATAGGAACAGTGAATTTTGATTTGCTTAACCTACTATAACCTCAACCCCTCCGAAAGTACAGCCCTCCGCTACCCGAAATGTCAACTATTCCTTTTCTCCAAAGATGCTGCCAAACCCTCTGGGTTGCTCCAGCTCTTTGTGACAAATCTTCGCTATATACCAGCATCTGCAGTTCCTTCCTACACACTCCAATCAACGGTTCTGTACAATAAGGGCGAGAAGAGTTTGTCAGAACCTGTTTGCCTTTGGTCTTGTGCTTTCAGCCTGTGATGCATTTGTGACTGTAAGCTATGACTCTTTCCAAAATTCAATTGCATTGATTTCAATGCAACAGAATTTTAGAGTACATTGGCCAGCTGCTGTTATACCGTAGATATTTGCTAACTATAGAGAGACGCAAAATGCTGGAGTAACTCAACAGGTCAGGCAGCATCTCTAGAAAAAATGAATAGGTAACCTTCTGTGTGGAAGCCCTTCTTCAGACTATAGAGTCTGTTCTAATTTTGAAACATTCACAGACGCAGGAAAACTGAAATTGACTATGAATCATAGGAACACTTTGTTTTTAAAATTAGAATATTCCTTCCCTTTCATAGGTTTCTTGTGAGAGGCATGATGATAGAAATGTGCCAATATTCGTCCGAACAAGGGTTCCGACCTGAAACATTGTCTGTCTGTTCCATACCGAGGACTTTAGATTTTAGAAATACAGAGTGGAAACAGGTCTTTCGGCACACCGAGTCCACGCTGATCAGCGATCACCCCGCACACTAGCACTATCTTACACCCTAGGGTCAATTTACAATCTACCAAAAGCCAATTAACCTCTAAACCCGTACATCTTTGGAGTGAGGAAACAGGAATGCCCGGAGAAAACACACGCGGTCAGTGGAAGAATGTACAAACTCCATACAGACAGCATTCGTAGTCAGGATTGAACCTGGATCTCAGGTGTTGTGAGGTAGCAACTCTACTGCTGCACCACTGTGCTGCCCTTGCGCCACTGTGCTGCTCTGTCAGGCATCGTAGCACAAATTACTACCAGACTGACGAAGTGTCCCAACCTGAAACATCGTCAGTCCATTCCCTCACCAGAAGCTGCCTAATCCACTGTTCCTCCGGCACTCTGTGCTTTGCTCAAGATTCCAGCATTTACAGTTCCTTGTATCTCCATGAGCCACCTGTCACCTTTGGTGGGTAAACTGCCCAGGTAAGCACACAACTTCCTGTCCTTCCTCCTGTGAGAGGCACACATTGTGTAGCTGGTATTTTGCCAAGACAACATGGGCAAACTATAACCTGAGCACTCAGATACCAGTTGCCACCCACAATGGGCTTTATTTTCCACATTGATGGTGGCACAGTGACACAGCAGTAGAATGGAATTCTCTGCCACAGAAGGCAGTGGAGGCCAATTCCCTGGATGTTTTCAAGAGAGAGTTAGATTTAGCTCTTAGGGCTAAAGGAATCAAGGGATTTGGGGAAAAAGCAGGAACGTAGTACTGATTTTAGATGATCAGCCATCATCATATTGAATGGCAGTGCAGGCTCGAAGGGACGAATGGCCTAATCCTGCACCTATTTTCCTATGTTTCTATTGCCGCTAGTGTGTATGATAGTGCTAGTGTACAGAGTAATTGGTGGTCGGCACGGACCGAAGTGCCTGTTTCCTGTTTCCATACTATATCCATAAGTCAATGTCCAAAGCATGTAAATGTTTAGTGCTTTTGCTACTCAAAGCATTATAGTTTTTTTTTAATACAGATTGTGTTCCAGTGTAAAGGCCACATTGATTACTCATCTCTAATAGCACGTGTACTGGATGCCTAATGAGGGTAATTGTAGGGGCAAAAAAATGGAAACACCATGCTGTGGCTACAAAGTTCCAGAGTCAGAGCAAGGAAACAGGCTCTTCGGCTCTCAATGTCCATGCTGACCAAGTTGGCATACAGGGCTAATCACTTTTGCTTGCATTTGGCTCATAGTCTTCTCAACCCTTCTATCCATATATCTGTCCAAATGTCTCTTAAAAGGATATAAGGTTATGTCATAAGGAATAGTAGTAGAATTGGACCATTCAGCCCATGAAGTCTACTCTGCCATTCAATCATGGCTGATCTATCTCTCTGCCTTCTCCCCGTAACCTCTGACACCTGTACTAATCAAGAATCTATCTTTGATAATTTTCTGTGAAAGCTCTTTCCAGGTACAGACTACGTTCTGAATGAAAAGGCAGACCCTCGTATATTGCTCTCCTCTCATTTCAAGCCTTTGCGCTCTAGTTTTAGAATCCTCTATCCTGGGAAAAAGACTGAGTGTTCACTCTATCCACGAGCCCTCATGATCTTTACAACCTCAAGAAGGTGTCAAAGGTTACGGGAGAAGGCAGGAGAGGGAAAAATAGATCAGCCATGATCGAATGGCGGAGCAGACTCGATGGGCAAAATGGCCTAATTCTGCTCCTATGTCTTAAGGGCCTGTCCCACCAGCATGCGACTGCATGCGGCTAGCACGACCTAACGTGGTTGCTTGAGCCGTATGGCCTCATGGGGCCGGTCCCACTTCAATCGCCGGAGGCGTATGGAGTTGTGTGTGGCTGGTCCAGACATTGCGCGGGGCTCCGAAAAACTGACATTGTCCAAACATTCCGCGCGCCATCGGCCTGTCGGCCCGCTGCCGCATTGAGGACGTATGCAACATCGCGACATCGTACGCAGCATCTTGACGTCGTACACAGTGTCTTGATGACGTATGCCTAGCGCGTGGCGTTGCACGATTAAGTCACCGCCCGGCGTGCCGTTGCGTGATGACGTCACCGCCCGACGCCGTGCAACAGCCAAATTCAGTCGGCCCGCCTCCTGCCCAGCTGATTGGTGATTATGATGTCGGGACCAGCCCCACACTACTCCATACGCCTCCGCGGTTCAAATTTGGACTGGCCCCGCGAGGCCATACGCCTCAAGCGACCACGTTTGGTCGCGCTAGACGCATGCAAACGAATGCTGGATGGACAGGCCCTTTATGATCTTATAGTTAGTTTAGTAAGTTTAGTTTATTGTCACGTGTTCCGAGGTACAGTGAAGAGCTTTAGTTGCATGCTAACCAGTCAGCTGAAAGACAATATACCATTACAATTGAGCCGTCCACTGTGTCCAGTTAAATAATAAAGGCATAATGTTTTGTGCGTGATAAAGTCCAGTAACGTAAGATTAAAGATAGTCTGAGGGTCTCCGATGAGGTCGATGGTAGCTCAATGCTGAGGCTGCATTGATTACCCATCTCGTACACTGAATGGTTAACAAGGTCAATTGGAAGGTTAATATGAGGAAACACCATGCTGTGGTAATGGAGTCCAAGCGTTAGTATGGAAACAGGCCCTTTGGTCCATCTTGTCCATGGTCACCCCTCAATCTCCTATGCTGCAGAGAAACTTCCCAGCCTATCCAACCTCTGCCTATAGCTCAAACCTGTAAGCCCAGGTAACAATCTGGTGAATCTCTTCTGCACCCTTTCCAACTGAATAACATCCTTCCTGTAGCTAGAACTGCCAAATCTGCACACAGTGCTTGCTCCAAGTGTAGTTTCATTAATGATTTGTGTACTCAGCACTTTTCCCACAAATGCCAAGCACGCCAAATGCCTTCTTGACCACTTTATCCATCTGACACAAAGCTAAGTATTTGGCCAGAATGGGAAGGAGGACAAATTTACAGCCTTAGAGAATCAATAAATAGTTTAATTTAGAGATAGAGCATGGTCCTTCAGTCCATCGAGTCCACGACAATCATTAATCACCCATTCACACTAGTTCTATGTTACCCCACTTAAGCATCCACTACCAACACACTGGGGGCAATTTACAGAGGGCCAATTAACCTACAAATTTGCACGTCTTTCTGACGTGAATGGAAACCCGAGCACCTGGATGAAACCCACGTGGTCAAAGGGAGAACGTGCAAACTCCACACAGTAAGCACCCGAGGTCAGGATCGAACCAATGCCTCAAGAGTCAAGAGTGTTTTATTGTCATATGTTCCAAACTGGAATAATAAAATTATTTCTTGCTGCAGCATAAAGGATATATAAACATAGTACTCTGTTAAACCCATAATTAACAACAGTAAACATTTTCGGAATACATAAAAAGAAGAAACAAACAAATAAATAGATATTAATTTGCTGCCCTGTGAGGCAGCAACTCTACTGCTGCGCCAATGTGCCACCCCTAATGACAATTTAATATCTTATTGGTTACTAATATTAATGTTTGTTAGTTAACTCCAGATTTATATAATTCACTACATTAAAATTCATTTAATGCATTGAATTAAAATTTCCCAGTTCCTGTAGTGGGATTTGAATTCACGTCAGTGGATTATTAGTCCAGAAACTCCAGATATCTATTCTGACAGGATAGCCATCGGGCTACATTTTGCACTCCAGTCTTGGTTTCAAAATACCTCTGGGCTACAGTTGATACACTGGTGATTTATGATATTATTCTTATTGATCCTTCTGTGAATCACCTTGCATGTATATCCTGGAGGACAAAAGAGGCTTGTGAATTACTTACCTCCAGAAACAGCTAAGGTGTTCTATATATTTGTAATGCTGGCACAATCCTGCAACATGGAGACCCCTCTGCATAAAAAGCGGGGACACAAGAAACTGTAGATGCTGGAACCTGAACGTTATTCCCTTTATTCGGTTTCTGTACACTGTGGATGACTTGGTTACAATCACCTGTAGTCTTTTCACTGTTTAGGAAGGAACTGCAGATGCCGGAATATCGAAGGTAGACAAAAATGCTGGAGAAACTCAGCGGGTGAGGCGGCATTTACGGTGCGAAGGAAATCCTTTGCTCCATAGATGCTGCCTCACCCGCTGAGTTTCTCCAGCATTTTTGTCTACCTTCATAGTCTTTTCATTGACTGGATAGCATGCAACATAAAACAGCTTTTCACTGAACTAAACTAGTCTAGTTTAGTTTAATAAACTTAACTACTCTCCTACTCTCCGCCTCTTTCCATTGCCCTCATCACCCAGATGTGAAAGCAATTCGCTTCTCACCTACCACCATCCCAGTCATACTGCTGCTTTCTCCTGCTTTGTGCGCTATCATTCCCAAACCCTCCATCATTTCCTTTTAACCCTACTCTTCCAACCCCCACCCCCCCTGCCCCACCTGTTCCCTTCCAACCATGCCCCCACTTTGGATGTACATTTCACTTCTCTTCTTTTCTAATCCTTTTGTCTCCTTTTCACCTCTAGCCTTTGTCGCTTACTCCAGACATCTGCTAATTAACCCCCACCCCTTCATATCAACCTATCACTTGCCAGGGTTTGTCCTGCTCCCAATTCTTTTTTCCAGCTCTTATTGTAATCAACGTGAAGAAGGGACCTGATCTGAAACATCGCCAGTCTGTTCCCTCCGCCGATGCTGCCTGACCCTCTGACTTCCTCCAGCACTTTGTGTTTTGCTCCATAAAAGAGCAGGCGTGGTCAAATCCAGTCATAGAATCATAAAGTCGTACAGGACAGAAACAGGCCCTTTGGCCCATCATGTCATGCCTATCATTACTTGTCCTACATGGGCCATAGCCTTTTCTCCCTCAGATGGACACAACGCGCTGGAGTAACTCAGTGAGTCTGGCAGCATCTCTGGAGAAAAAGGATGGGTGATGTTTCAGGTCAGAATCTTTCATCACAATTTGAAGTAGGATTCAGTTCTGAAATGTCATCCATCCTTTTTCCTGTATCTATCTTTGGTATAAATCAGCATCTGCCATTCTTTTCCACACACCTTCTCTCCCTCAGCCAGTCAATTAATTCTCAATCTAACATTCACTTCACAAGCTTACGTTTAGTTTAGTTTGGTTTAATTTATTGTCACATGTACCAAGGTACAATGAGAAGCTTTTTTTTGTTAAGGCTAAAGCAAAACCGAAGGCTAAGGCAATCGGCTCTAAAGAAAGCTATTAACTTCATTGTGTATTTTTCTCCAACAAGAAGACAAGTTGCTCACTGAATTAAGCTGTCACAACTGTTCCAAAAGGAGGAACTATTCGATGAAAGACTCACCCATGGTTATCTTGCCATGCTGGCTGAGCTAAATGATCTTTCAAGTCTACTGCAAAGATAACATGGATAGCCAAAATGTCATACTTCAAAGGAAGTTGCGTAAGTACATATCTGAAGCTTTGACAACTAAAGGGTTGTTTAGTAACCCCCATGTCTTTGAAGTGAGAGATCATGGAGTTTACGTCCCACCCCAGAGAATTCAAATCACGCTTCAATGTAGTGTTGAAGAATATTGCCTTTCATATAACACATGAACCTGTCTCTACCCTCAGTTCCCATTTTGATGGTTTCAAAGATGATAATAAGCATTCGACAAGGTTTTGCATGGTAGGATGCTCTGGAAGGTTAGAGCACATGGGATCCAAGGAGAGATACCAGAATGGATAGAAAATGGCAGCAGAGGGTGATGGGGGAAGGTTGCTTTTCGAACAGGAGGCCTGTGACTAATGGTGTACCTCAGGGTTCGATGCTGGGCCCATTGCTGTTTGTCATCTACATCGATGATTTGGATGAGAACGTACATGGCATGATTAGCAAGGTTGAAAAGACACAAAACCTCTAGACAGGTAATGTAGAAAGTGAGATGATTGTCAACAATTGCAGCAGGATTCTGATCAGTTGGCTAGGTGGGCTAAGGAACGGGTGCTGGAATTTAATACAGATAAATGTGAAGTGTTGCATTTTGGAAAGTTCAACATGGTCAGGATCTACACAGTGAATGGTAGGGCTCTGGGGAGTGTTGTAGAGCAGAAGAATGTAGGAGTGCAGGTACATAGTTTCTTGAAAGTGGTATCGCAGGTACATATGCGCAGGTAAAAGGCTTTCGGCACATTGGACTTCATCAGACAAGTAACCATATAACCATATAACAATTACAGCACAGAAACAGGCCTTCACGGCCCTTCCAGTCCATGTCGCCAATTTATTTTCCCCTAGTCCCATCTACCTGCACTCAGACCATACCCCTCGATTCCTTTCCCGTCCATATACCTATCCACTTTACTTTTAAATGTTAAAATCCATCCTACCTCCACCACTTCTGCAGGAAGATCATTCCACACAGCCACCACTCTCTGAGTAAAGAAGTTCCCCCTCATGTTACCCCTAAATTTCTGTCCCTTAATTCTCATGTCATGCCCTCTTGTTTGAATCTTCCCTACCCTCAATGGGAAAAGCTTATCCACGTCAACTCTGTCTATCCCTTTCATCATTTTAAAGACCTCAATCAAGTCCCCCCTTAACCTTCTGCGCTCCAAAGAATAAAGTACTGAGTATAGAAGTTAGGGGGTCATGTTGCAGTTATATAAAATGTTAGGTGAGGCCACATTTAGGGTATTGTGTTGAATTTTGGGTACCATGTTATAGGAAAGATGTTGTCAAGCTGGAAAGGGTGCAGAGAAGTTTTATGAAGATGTTGCCAGGACTCAAGGATCTGAGCGATAGGGAGAGTTTGAGTAGGCTGGGACTCTATTCCTTGGAGCACAGGAGGATGAGATGTGATCTTATAGAGGTGTAGAAAATCATGAGGGGAATAGATTTGGTAAACGCACAGTCTCTTGCCCAGAGTAGGGGAATCGTGAACCAGTGGACATAGGTTTAAGGTGAGGGGAAAAGATTTAATACAAACCTGAGGGGTAACGTTTTTACATAAAGAGTGGAGGGTGTATGGTGTCAGCTGCTCGAAGAGATAGTTGAGGCAGGTACTATTGCAATGTTTAAGAAATGTTTAGACAGGTACATGGTCAGAGGTTTAGAGGGATACGTGCCAAACGGCAGGCAAGTAGGACTAGTATAGATGGTACAGGTTGGCCGGTGTGGGCAAGTTGGGCCAATGGGCCTGTTTCCCTATGACTATGACTCTATAAGGGAAGTTTTTCTTATTTGGAATTACTATTGGTTTATTATCATCATGTATACAGATACAGTGAGAAGCAAAAAACACAAAGTACTGGAGTTACTCAGCGGGTCAGGCAGCATTCCTGCAGAATATGAATATGTGACGTTTCAGGTTGAGACCTTTCATTAGTCCGGTTTCCTTCCTACTCCAGTTTCCTCCCACATCCCAAAGATATGCGGGTTTGTTGGATAATTGGCCTCCGTAAATTGCCTCTAATGTGTCGTGAGTGGATGCGAATGTGGGATAACAGAACTAGCATGAACGGGTGATTGACGGTCAGCATGGACTGGGTGGGCCGAAGGGCCTGTTTTCATGCTGAATCTTTCAATATTTATTTGTACGGGATATGATGAAGATGATGCAGAAAGTAGCCCAGATAGATCAAATAGAAACAAGATAGTCAGATGGATACCATGTGAAGGTCATTGATTAATCTAAGCTTTTCTAATTGAGGCCCCTTAAAACAGATTCCAGAAATGTGCCCACAATGGAAGTTAATTGAACAGGTCTGTTATCAGTCTCCGCCCACGCCCCACCCATCACTCCCTTTTGTTCCCTTTATAAATACTGATGCATTGCTAGTTGACCTCCCACCCCCTAGCATCATTCCCTAATGACCTCACTTCCTGTTTGTAACTTGGGAAATATTCCTTCTGGACCAGGTAGTTTACCCATTTTCAAAGATGCTAAGGCCCTTATTACTTCCTCTTACAATGTTTGACATGCAATATTTTGCCCTATTCATCTCATCTCAACATCAGCATCATCTCCACCTTTTATGAAGACAGTTACAAACAATCCATTACTAACCTTATCTACATAATTTATCTCCATACATAAGCTCCATATTAGGTCCCCAGTAGCCTCTGCTCTTTCCTTGTTACTTTTCGTCCATGTATTAATCAGTGGCATCTCAGGTTGAGACCTGTCTGAAGAAGGATCTCGACCCGCGACGTGGCCTATGCATGTTCTCCAGGGATGCTGCCTGACCTGCTGAGCTACTCCAGCACTTTGTGTCCTTTTGTGTATTAACCAACATCTGCAGCTCCTTGTTTCTACATTTTGCCTGCTCCATTACAGTCTGAAGAAGGGTCTTGACCTGATACGTCCCCTATCCATGTTCTCCAGGGATGCTGCCTGACCTGCTGAGTTACTCCAGCACTTTGTGTCTCTTTGTGTATACTCCTATTTAAATGTTGTCCTTTTACACAACTGAACTAAATCTTATTCAATGATGATCAACAATCCTCTTCCACAGATGACTAGTTTCATTCCCTAAAGTAGGACACCAAATCCTGGAGTAACCTAGCAGATCAAGCATTATCTCTGGAGAAACATGGATAGGTGAAGTTTTGGGTCATGACCCTTCTTCAGACCATTGGGTCCCGATCCTAAATATCACCTATCCATGTCCTCCAGAGATGCTGTTTGAACTGTTGAGTTACTCCAGCACTTTGTGTCCTTTTTTTTGATTAACGTGCATAGCTATTATTCAGCAATTTAATGCTTTAAATTTCAGATTTTGTATTTACTTGTTTGAAATGAATTGAGCAGATTTCTACTAAGATCAACAGAATTTAGGCTTTAGACTTTAGAAATGCAGCGGGGAAACAGACCTTACAGCGCACTGAGACTGCGCCAATCAGCGATCACTGCCATACACTAACACTATCCTGCACTAGGGATAATATACCTTTTTTACCGAAGCCAATTAACCAACAAACCTGTAAGTCTTTGGAATAATGGGTAGAAACCAGTGCACCTGGATAAAACCCACACGATAACAAGGAGAACGTGCAAACTCAAGCACCCGCAGTCAGGATCGAACCCGGGTCTCTGGCCCTATGAGGGAGCAACTCTACCCCTGCATCACTGTGCCTCCCTGCTGTCCTCCACTACCACAGATTTTGTAGTTGAGTATCCCACATTTGGGGACAGCACACTGGAGGTGCAATGGGATACCTCGTCCTGGGAGTTTGGCCATCCTGACCACTGATTCTCCGCTGCCGGGTATGTATGAGATGTTAACAACTCTCACATCAGTCTGAAGAAGGGTTCCAACCCAAAACATCACCTACTCCCTTTCTCCAGATGCTGCCTGACCCACTGAGTTAACTCCAACTTTTTGTGTCTATCGTCTGGTTTAGAGGGTGAGAACTACAAGGGGAGGTTGGATATTTTCTCCAGAACTTTGTGCATTTTGTGTCCAACATGAACAATATGGGCCAATGGTAATTTTACCGACAGCGTCTCATAAGAAATCCATGTAATATGTCACAACAAACCAGTTAGCATGGACATATATTTTGTTACAAAAGGAGAGAGATAAAAAAGAATCTGAAAAGAACAAAATAAATTCTCTAAATGACTGGCGTGTTGTAATTCACTCTGATTTCCTAAGATGTCCAGGGATCATACAGAGTATTGTAATGATATGCTGCAGTGTGTATTAGATCACTGAAGCATAGGCAAAGCATTTGTGAGAAGATTAGACCATCAGAACTCATTTTGATTTATATTCTCTACTTCTGACAATTTCATTAGTAAGTGCGGTAGAAATGATATATAATTTATCTTCCCGCTAAGTTAAAAAGATGCCTTTCCATTCTTGTATGTATGGCCAGACGGTTTGAACTTGTGCCCAGGTAGTAAAACTTACCTCTCTTAAATGATTTATTTAAGTCAAGAAATGAACAATGCAACTGGGAATTTTCTAGGAGCAGATTCCTACCCATATCCTAATTCAAAACAAACACTACTTCCTTTTGACTGCTGTGTTTGTTGACCTTTGTCGAAACCTGGTCTTAATTTTAAAACCATCTAACATGTTTTCATCTGAGAGTGGTGGGTGTGTGCAATGTGCTGCCAGGGAAGATGCTGGAAGCAGATACAAAAGTGGGGTTTAAGAGGTTTTTAGATAGGCACATGGATCTGCAGGGAAATCTATCACACAGAGGAGATTGGTTTAACCTGACATCATGTTCAACATGCACATTATGGGCTGAAGGGCCTGTTCCTATGCTGTACTGTTCTATGTTCTGGATAAGGAAATGCAGATGCTGGCTCATAAAAAAAAACACGAAGTGCTGGAGTAACTCAACAGGTCAGGCAGCATCTCTGGGGGACATGGAGATGAGTTTGGTGTGGCAGGAACAGGCAGAAACATTGGGTATACCAGGGAAATCATGCTTGTGGTCTTTGAAAAGGGTTCTACATTCTACCGCTCTGCTTTTCTCTCTAAATTCTGCAGGTACTACAGATTTTTGAGAACCCTGTGCTCCTCCGAATCTGATACATCCCGAATTGTATTGATTTCTCCATAGATAGGCACATTTTACATTGCCAGTCAGAACTTGCTCACTGTGCCTCTGTATCCTTTTCTCCTCCTTAAAAGCTATCTCTGTCTTTCTGTAGAATGTTGTCAACATTTTATTGATATTATAACTGAGTTGTGCATGGCAATGTACACAGAGGGTGTTGAGTACATGGAACTCAAGGGGTGGAAGACTAGAAGGGGTGGATGTCCGCAGAACTTATGCCAAAAGGTCCCTTCCTGTGCTGTAATGTTCTATATTCTGTGTTCATTTGTAGGTGGCACAACGGCACAGCGGCAGAGTTGCTGCTTTACAGCACCAGAGACCACGGTTCGATACTGACTACGGGTGCTGTCTTTACGGAGTTGGTACGTTCTCCCCGTGACATGCGTGGGTTTTCTCCAGGTGCTCTGGTCTCCTCCCACACTCCAAAGATATGCAGGTTTGTAGGCTATTTGGCTTTGGTATATTAAAAAAAAGGTAAATTAGTGCGTAGGATAGTGTTAGGTGTGTGCAGGGATCATAGGTCAGCACGGACGCAGTGGGTCAAAGGGCTCAGTGGGTCAAAGGCCACATTGTTTCTCTGAACTAGACTAAACTAAAAGTGAAGAGTAATTTCTTGTATCTGAGGGTCAGGGATCTTTGGAAGTCTCACCCGCAGAGAGTTGTGAATGCCGCGTCATTGAATTTATTCAAGACTGGGTTATGCTTTTGGAATGGAGCGGAATAAGCAACTCTGAGAATCAGAACAGACAAAGAGATGGAGAAGCATGAGGAGGCATAAACTGACTTGCAGAATTCCTTATACTCTTATGAAACTTAATAAGAGGTAAATAGTTGACTATAATCGAAAATGACCCACAACTGACAGTAGTTGAGCAGAAATAATGTATTAAAAAGTTACATATATGCCTATGCATTAAAAAGTTGGAGCATGGACTAAATTGGACAGCACTGGAATTATGGGCTGATTGGTCCCTGTTGTTGCTTTCCAACCAAATACAGGAGAAAGTATGAAGTCAGCAGGTCTTTGAAACTCTGCTTTCTGCAGATGAAGTGCTTTGTACTCGACAGGCCAAATGTATTATTTATGTTTGCGCCTTTGAAATAAGTTCCAACTTCTTTCTTCCTTGCCCTGAGTTTAACATTGGGTTTGATTTTTAATAGATAGATCTTTTAAAGTTAATTCAAAGTATATCTCTGACCAAGTCTTTCAACTGCATGTACCAGTGCATTTTTGTGAAGCTTGTTTCACTGGATATTTCTCCCCTGATACAGAATAATAGAATAACAGCACAGTCCACTGCATCCATTTGGCTCCCTCTCTCTAATGTCACATGAAAGCCTGCAGAGGTCAGGTATCAGCCGTAAATTAGTGGGAGACTCTCTCACATTGGAGCCAGAATGTTCTGGGTTAAAGACCCAGGCACATAGACTCAGGAAGGGAATACCAGGTGCAGAGCAGTACTGAGGGAGTGTTGGAGACAGCTGGGTAGAACTTTATTCTTGATTGTATACAGTAAATATGTGGTGTTAATAAAAGTATAAGACTGTGATGAGCAGTGAAGTTAAATTCGCTCAACCAACACTCTCCTCCACCAAGCAGAACTGGTCCTAATTCTTAACAACTTTTCCTTCGACTCCTCCCACTTCCTCCAAATCCAAGTTGTAGCCATGGGCACTCGTATGGGCCCCAGCTTTGCCTGCCTCTTTGTAGGGTACATTGAGCAATCACTGTTCCAGGTGTACACTGGCCATATCCCTGAACTCTATCCCTTCCCTCCCGCTCCACCCCTTCCCCGGGCACTTTCCCTTTCAACCGCAAGAGATGCTACACATGTCCCTTCACCTCCCCCATCCGATCCTGTCAGGGACCCAAGCAGTCCTTCCAAGTCCGACAGAGGTTCACCTGCACCTCCTCCAACCTCATCTACTGCATCTGTTGCTCCAGATGCCAGCTGATCTACATCGGTGAGACCAAGCGGAGGCTGGGCGATCGTTTCACCGAACACCTCCGCTCGGTCCACAATAACCAACCCGACCTCCCGGTGGCTCAGCACTTCAACTCCCCCTCCCATTCCTTATCCGACCTCTCAATCCTGGGCCTCCTCCACGGCCAGAGTGAGCAACACCGCAAGTTGGAGGAACAGCACCTCATATTCCGCTTGGGGAGTCTGCATCCTCTGGGCTTAAACATTGAATTTTCTCAATTCTGTTAACCCTGACTGCCTCCTCCCCCTCCCCACCTCTCCCTCAGCCCTCGGGCCCTGACATTCCTAGTCTATTCCCCCCCCCCCCCCACGTCGCACTAGCTTCTCATTTTCGCACTACAAACAGCTTACAATGGCCTGTTTCCTTTATCATCAATACTTTTTTGCATATCTTTCATTCATTGTTCTTTATCTCTCCACATCACTGTCTATATCTCTCGTTTCCCTGATCTCTGACCAGTCTGAAGAAGGGTCTCGACCCAAAACGTCGCCTATCTCCTTCGCTCCTTAGATGCTGCTGCACCCGCTGAGTTTCTCCAGCTTTTTGTGTAATCCCTGAACTCTATCTCCGCTACATTGACGACTGCATTGGTGCAGAACATATAACTTCATTAACTTCACAAGTAATTTGCATCCTACACTGAAATTCACTTGGACCATCTCCGACATCTCCCTAAAGTTTCTTGATCTCACCATCTCCATGACAGGAGATAGACTATTGACTGACATCTATTATAAACCTGCTGATTCCCACAGCTATCTAGACTACACTTCTTCCCATCCTGGCTCTTGCAAAGACTCTATCCCTTACTCCCAATTCCTCTGTCTACGCCGCATCCGCACCCAAGATGTGGTGTTCCATACGAGGACATCTGAGATGGCCTCATTTTTTAGGGAATGGGTGGTTTCCCTCATCCATTATAGATGAGGCTCTTGATAGTGTATCCTTGATATCCTGTAGCTCCGCTCTTGCTCCCCCTCCCCCCATTTGCAACAGAGACAGAGTCCATCTAGTCCTCACCTTTCATCCCATCGGCTGTCGCAAACAGCACATAATTCTCTGACATTTTCGCCACCACCAACGGGATCCCCCATTAGCCACATCTTCCCTTCTCCAACCCTTTCCACTTTCCGCAGAGACTGTTCCATCCGCAAATCCCTGGTTAACTCATCCCTACCCACCCAAACCATCCCCTCCCCAGGTACCTTCCCCTGCAACCGCAGAAGATGCAACACCTGCCCCTATACCTCCTCCCTCGACTCCGTCCAAGGGACCCGGCGGTCTTTTCAGGTGAGGCAGAGGTTCACTTGCATCTCCTCCAACCGCATCTACTGTATCCGCTGTTCCAGGTGTGGACTCCTGTATATTGGCGAGACTACAAGCAGGCTCGGCGATCGTTTGGCCAAAAACCTCCGCTCAGTGCGCCTAAACCTACCTGATCTCCCGGTTGCTAAACACTTTAACTCCCCCTCCCATTCCCACACTGACCTTTCTGTCCTAGGTCTCCTCCATTATCAGAGTGACACCTTGTGTCGATCTTTGGCTTTTGGTCCAGATGGCTTTCGGATGTAGTCTTTCACCCAAAGTAGGGAAATCAATAACCAGAGGACCAGAGGTTTAAGATGGGAGTGAAAAGATTTGAGAGGAACCTGAGACATAACATTTACGCTCAGAGGGTGGTGGGTGTATGGAACAAGTTGCCAGTGGAGGTAGTTGAGGCAGGTACTATAACAACTTTTAAAAGACACTTGATGAGATACCTTGATAGGAAAGATTTAGGGGGATAAGGGCCAAACATGAGCAGATGAGACTAGCTTAGATGGGGCATCTTGGTTGGCTTCAAATTTTTGACTTTGAGATACAGTGTGGAAACAGGCACTTTGGCCTACTGAGTCCACTCCGACCAGTGATCATCCTGTAGACCAGCGCTATTCTAACATACTAGAGTCAATTTAAAATGTTTTTCAACTGAAGCCAATTAACCTACAAAACCCGTACATCTTTGGAGTGTGGGAGGAAACCGGAGCAACTGTGGTCACAGGGAAAATGTACAAGCTCTGTACAGACAGCACCTGTAGTCAGGATCAAACGCCGACCTCTGGTGCTGTAAGGCAGCAACGCTACTGCTACTCCACTGTGCCGCCCTTTGGCAAAGATGAGTTGGGTCAAAGTGCCTGTTTCCATGCCGTGTGACTAATAAGCGGGAACACAAAGGCTCCCAACACTTGAATCTGATGAGTGCGGAAGGTGATTCTGCTCAACCTGCTGAGTTCCTCCAGCAGTTTGTTTTTTGCACCAGACTCCATCATCTGCAGTCTCTTACTTCTCCATGATCTTGATGAATTGGCTGGGGGAGTGCAGAAGGAGTTAATCCCATTCCTTCTTCTTATCTCCAAGCCCATTGTAGTTTGTTCTTACCTTTTTTTGTCTGAAAATATGGATGTAATGTGAAAGAAAAGTTAAAAAAACAAGTCCTGATCCCATGTTGGTTGGACTCCCACCTCAGCCGATTATGATACCCTGATTATCTCAGATTCAACGGGAATACAGGTATCGGGAGCCATGCAATTACTTATTAAATCAATTAGCCTGATAAATGAGACGAAAGCAGCAGCCCCAACAAGGTACCAATCAACTTTACAGTTAGTTTAAAAATGTAAATTTATATTGATTTCACTTAGGGCTATCTATTCTAGACTGAAGTTAAAAGAGGCCTATTAAAACCTTTCCTGCAACCGCTGTCCAATCTATACCCCGGCCCTCATGCATTGTGAATTAATTTATTAGGCCAAGCACTGCAGACCTTGGAGAGATAAGGGTGCTTGGATCTTGTCTGGGCCCATCATAGTGGTGCCATGGCAACCAGTACTGCCTCTTGGCTCCGAGCAGGCTGATGAAAAAAAAACTTTCCTTCAGTGAATAAAAATATAATGTTCGGAAGGTGCTCCCACCTCAACAATATTGGCCTTTAAATGTTGCATAAAAACATTGCCAAGCAACCCCAGACTGATTGAACTTATTCCTTACAGTTGCTGACCACATTAATTCAATATCCCACTCCCGCACTGATCCTTCCATCTAAGGCCTCCTGCACTGTTACGACGAGGTCTAACGCAAGCAAAATGAACAACACCTCATCTTCCATGTGGGCACATTATAGCCTACAGGTCTAAGTATCAAATTAGAAACATAGATACATAGAAAAATAGGTGGAGGATTAGGCCATTCGGCCCTTCGAGCCAGCACAGCCATTCAATATGATCATGGCTGATCATCTAAAATCAGTACCCTGTTCTTGATTTTCCCCATATCCCTTGATTCCTTTAGTACTAAGAGCTAAATCTTAGGAATTCTCTGACTTTCATAAGTTCATGAGTTATGGGAGCAGAATTAGGCCATTTGGCCCATCAAGTGTACTCCGCCATTCAATCATGGCTGATCTATCTTTCCCGCTCAAGCTCATTCTCCTCATCAAAGGTTGATGAGGGCAGAGCTGTAGATATTATATACATGGATTTCAGCAAGGCATTCGACAAGGTTCTCCTGGGATCCAAGGAAGGATAGCTGAATGGATAGAAATCTGGCTTCATGGTAAGAAGCAAAGGGTGGTGATGGCAGATTGTTTTTCAGACTGGAGGCCCAATACGGTTTGTCGTCCATAAGAATGATTTGGATGAGAACATATATGGCATGATAAGCAAGTTTGCAGATACCAAAGTGGGCGTTTTTTCAGTTAGTGAAGATGGATGTCAAAAATTGCTGCTGGATCTAGTTCGGTTTGGCAGATGAGCTGTGGAATGAATGATGGATTTTAATACAGAGGAATGTGAGGGGTTTCATTTTCCCCGGGGAGCCGTTGGAGAGAGAGGGTGGAGCTACCTGCGCTGTGAGTATAAATCTAGCGCGGGGCTTGCTTTTCACAGAGGCCCGGGGAGCCGTTGGAGAGAGAGGGGGGAGTTACCTGCGAAGTGAGTATAAAAACTCAGTCTTCCCGTGGATTTTGAAGCAACAGCAACAAAGAGAAGCAGGAGAAAGCACTGATTGGCTCTAGCCCAAGTGGGAGGAGAGTTCTCAGTGAGTCAGAGGGGGAAAGCAGTTCCTCAAAACTGAGGAATTTGGTTTGTAAATTAGGCAATTGAACAGTCAATATAAGCAAGGCAGCTCTTGGGGAGCGGCAGTGAGGGAGCGGCCTTGTGAGGGCAGTGCCCTGTGAGTAAAGTGTGAGTCTTTGGCTCGAGAGTCTTCGGCGAGGAGGCTGCGCAAAATACTGGATAGGGCGAGACCGAGGCAAAAGAAGATGTCAAGCAAGCTGATGCAGTGTGATGCTTGCAGTATGTGGGAGGTCAAGGACACTGCTGGTGCCTCTGGATGCTACAAATGTGAGAAGTGCATCCAGGTACAGCTCCTGAAGGACCGTGTTGGGGAACTGGAGAAACAAGTGGATGACCTCAGGTTCATTCGAGAAACTGAGTCGTTTCTCGACAAGTCCTTCAGTGAGATTGTTACACCCAAGGCACTAGAAGAGAGAAGGTGGGTGACGGTGAGAAAGGGAGGAAAACATGGGATGCAAAGGTCCCCGGGTGTTGTACCTCTTGTGAACAGGTTCACCCACGTGGAAGCTGCCGGGACAGAAGACGGTATCCCACTGAGCGGCGGACTGGCTTGCCAAACAAAAAGGGCTGATGAGCCAAACCCACAGAGGCCAAAGTCGGGCAACGCCATTGTAGTTGGAGACTCCATTGTGAGAGGTACGGACAGGGGTTTTTGCGGCAACAGACGGGATTCCAGGATGGTGTGCTGCCTTCCTGGTGCGAGGATCCAGGATGTTACGGACAGAGTGCAGACAATCCTCAAGGGCGAAGGTGACCAGCCGGAAGTGGTCGTGCATGTTGGCACAAATGATGTTGGAAAGAAGGAGATGAATTTTTTGCAGCGGGACTTCAGAGAGCTCGGAAAAATGCTGAAAAGCAGGACTTCCAGGGTTGTTATCTCCGGTTTGCTTCCAGTTCCTCGTGCTGGCGAGAGCAGGAACAGGGAGATATGGGACCTGAATGTGTGGCTGAGGAACTGGTGCAGGGGGCAGGGATTTAGATTCTTAGATCACTGGGATTTTTTTTATAGTAAGGGGGAACTGTACAAAAGGGACGGATTGCATCTTAACAGGTGGGGGACCAGCATTCTGGCCGGCAGGATTGCCACTGCTACACGGATGGTTTTAAACTGAATAAGGGGGGTGGGGTATCAAATGGGATAGTCGAGGACGGAGTTAGAGGGAAAGAGAGTAAAGCGATGGTTAATGACCCCAGAATTAACGGGGAAGAAAGCTCACAAAGGGATAGGAGAGTATGGCCAAGTGTAATAGGGATCGATGTGAAAGGGGCCACTTGTCAACATAATTGTATAAGGAGTAAGAGTGTTGTAAAAACAAGCCTGAAGGCTTTGTGTCTCAATGCGAGGAGCATTCGTAATAAGGTGGATGAGTTGAAGGTGCAGATAGCGATTAATGACTATGCTATAGTTGGAATCACGGAGACTTGGCTCCAGGATGACCAAGGCTGGGAGCTGAACATCCAGGGATATTCAATATTCAGGAGGGATAGACGAAAAGGAAAAGGAGGTGGGGTAGCGTTGCTGGTGAGAGAGGAGATTAATGCAATAGAAAGGAAGGACATTAGCGTGGAGGATGTGGAATCGATATGGGTAGAGCTGCGAAACTCTAAGGGGCAGAAAACGCTAGTGGGAACTGTGTACAGGCCACCTAGCAGTAGTATTGGAGTTGGGGATGGCATCAAACAGGAAATTAGAAATGCGTGCAACAAGGGTAACACGGTTATAATGGGTGACTTCAATCTGCATGTAGATTGGGTGAATCAAATTGGCAGGGGTGCTGAGGAAGAGGATTTCCTGGAATGTATGCGGGATAGTTTTCTCAACCAACATGTGGAGGAACCAACGAGAGAGCAGGCTATTCTAGACTGGGTATTGAGTAATGAGGAAGGGTTAGTTAGCAGTCTTGTTGTGCGTGGCCCCTTGGGCAAGAGTGACCATAATATGGTTGAGTTCTTCATTAGGATGGAGAGTGACAAAATTAAGTCAGAAACAAGGGTTCTGAACTTGAACAAAGGTAACTTTGAAGGTATGAGATGTGAATTGGCCAAGATAGACTGGCAGGTGATTCTTAAAGGGTTGACAGTGGATGTGCAATGGAAGGTATTTAAAGACTGCATGGATGAAGTACAAAAGTTGTTCATACCAGTTTGGCAAAAGAATAAATCGGGGAAGGTGGTGCATCCATGGATAACAAGGGAAATCAGGGATAGTATAAAAACAAAAGATGAGGCATACAAATTTGCCAGAAAAAGCAGCCTACCGGAGGACTGGGAGAAATTCAGAATCCAGCAGAGGAGGACAAAGGGCTTAATTAGGAAAGGGAAAATAGATTATGAAAGGAAACTGGCAGGGAACATAAAAACTGACTGCAAAAGTTTTTATAGATATGTAAAGGGAAAGAGACTAGTTAAAACAAATGTTGGTCCCTTGCAGTCAGAAACAGGTGAATTGATCATGGGGAACAAGGACATGGCAGACCAATTGAATAACTACTTTGGTTCTGTCTTCACTAAGGAAGACATAAATAATCTGCCGGAAATAGCAGTGGAACGGGGGTCAAATAAGATGGAGGAACTGAGTGAAATCCAGGTTAGCCGGGAGGTGGTGTTGGGTAAATTGAACGGATTGAAGGCCGATAAATCCCCAGGGCCAGATAGTCTGCATCCCAGAGTACTCAAGGAGGTAGCCACAGAAATAGTGGATGCATTAGTGATAATTTTTCAAAATTCCTTAGATTCTGGAGTAGTTCCTGAGGATTGGAGGGTAGCTAATGTAACCCCACTTTTTAAAAAAGGAGGGAGAGAGAAAGCGGGGAATTACAGACCAGTTAGTCTAACATCGGTAGTGGGGAAACTGCTAGAGTCAGTTATTAAAGATGGGATAGCAGCGCATTTGGAAAGTGGTGAAATCATTGGACAAAGTCAGCATGGATTTACGAAAGGTAAATCATGTCTGACAAATCTGATAGAATTTTTCGAGGATGTAACTAGTAGAGTGGATAAGGGAGAACCAGTGGATGTGTTGTATCTAGACTTTCAGAAGGCTTTCGACAAGGTCCCGCATAAGAGATTAGCATACAAACTTAAAGCACACGGTATTGGGGGTTCAGTATTGATGTGGATAGAGAACTGGCTAGCAGACAGGAGGCAAAGGGTAGGAGTAAACGGGTCCTTTTCAGAATGGCAGGCAGTGACTAGTGGGGTGCCGCAAGGCTCAGTGCTGGGACC
Organism: Raja brachyura; assembly: GCA_963514005.1. Next base: position 131,285,505 of record OY740781.1, read on the forward strand.
CCAGCTATTTACAATATATATTAATGATTTGGACGAGGGAATTCAATGCAACATCTCCAAATTTGCAGATGATACCAAGCTGGGGGGTATAGTTAGGTGTGAGGAGGATGCTTGGAGGCTGCAGGGTGATTTGGATAGGCTGAGTGAATGGGCAGATGCATGGCAGATGCAGTACAATGTGGATAAATGTGAGGTTATCCACTTTGGTGGCAAAAACATGAGGGTAGACTATTATCTGAATGGTGGCAGATTAGGTAAGGGGGAGATGCAACGAGACCTGGGTGTCATGGTACACCAGTCATTGAAAGTAGGCATGCAGGTGCAGCAGGCAGTGAAGAAAGCAAATGGTATGTTAGCATTCATAGCGAAAGGATTTGAGTATAGGAGCAGGGAGGTTCTACTGCAGTTGTACAGGGTTTTGGTGAGGCCACACCTGGAGTACTGCGTACAGTTTTGGTCTCCAAATCTGAGGAAAGACATCCTTGCCATAGAGGGGGTACAGAGAAGATTCACCAGACTGATTCCTGGGATGTCAGGACTTTCATATGAGGAAAGATTGGATAGACTCGGTTTGTACTCGATGGAATTTAGAAGATTGAGGGGGGATCTTATAGAAACCTACAAAATTCTTAAGGGGTTGGACAAGCTAGATGCTGGAAGATTGTTCCCGATGTTGGGGGAGTCCAGAACAAGGGGTCACAGTCTAAGGATAAGGGGGAATTCCTTTAGGACCGAAATGAGGAAAACATTCTTTACACAGAGAGTGGTGAGTCTCTGGAATTCTCTGCCACAGAAGGTAGTTGAGGCCAGTTCATTGGCTATATTTAAGAGGGCGTTAGATGTGGCACTTGTGGCTAAAGGGATCAGGGGGTATGGAGAGAAGGCAGGTACGGGATACTGAGTTGGATGATCAGCCATGATCACATTGAATGGTGGTGCAGGCTCGAAGGGCCGAATGGCCTACTCCTGCACCTATTTTCTATGTTTCTATGTTTCTAAATCTAGCGCGGGGCTTGCTTTACACAGAGGCCCGGGGAGCCGTTGGAGAGAGAGGGTGGAGCTACCTGCGCTGAAGGGGAGTTTCCATACTGAATAGGGAGGTTTCTGGTGGAAGCCGCTGATTGGAGGAAGCAGACTAGAGGAAGCAGCTGATTGGGTGGAACCTCTGGTTAGTATTTCTGCTTTCTGGTTAAACGTACAGTGTTTTAGTAAAGGTACAGTGTTTTAGTAAAGGTACAGTGCTTTTGGTTTGTATAATTAAGGTGTAGTTTAAAGGTCAAGTGGGAGCAGCTGTTTGAGTCAGATACCTGCTGATTTCTCACAGCAGTTTCCATTATATTATACTGGTATCGGATCCAGGGTATGGCGAGAAAATGTCAGCCAGAGCAGTGTACTGTACTGCATGTCAGATGTGGGAGGTCATGGTGTCGGATGGCCCTCTTGACGTCCACATCTGTATCAGGTGCAGAGAGATGGGGCTCCTAAGGGACCGTATTAGGATCCTGGAGCAGCAGCTCGATGACCTCTGCCTGGTCAGGGAGAGTGAAGAGGTGATAGAGGAGAGTTATAGGGAGGTGGTCACTCCAAAACCACAGGAGAGAGAAATGTGGGTCATGCTAAGGAAGGGCAAGGGGCAGAGGCATGAACGAGTGAGTACTCCAATGTCAGTACACCTGGCAAATAAGTACTCCTGTTTGAGTACGGATGGGGGTGACAGCCTACCCGGGGGTAGCGACAGCGGACGGGCCTTCAGCACAGAGACCGGCCCTGTTGCTCCGAAAGGTAGGGAAAAAAAGAGGAGGGCAATAGTAATTGGGGACTCTATTGTTAGGGGGTCGGATAGGCGATTCTGTGGATGCAGTCGGGAGACCAGGATGGTGGTCTGCCTCCCTGGTGCCAAGGTCTCGGACGTGTCTCAATGTGTCCAAGATATCTTCAAATCAGAGGGAGAGGAGCCTGAGGTCGTGGGACATATAGGTACCAATGACATAGGTAAAAAAAGGGAAGAGGTCCTGAAGGGAGGATTTAAGGACTTGGGAGGAGAGTTGAGGAAAAGGACCAAAAAGGTAACAATCTCAGGATTACTGCCTGTGCCATGCGACAGTGAAGGTAGAAATGGAGCAAGGTGGGGGATAAATGCTTGGCTGAAAGACTGGTGCAGAGGGCAGGGATTCAAGTTTCTGGATCATTGGGACTTCTTTTGGGGTAGATGGGACCTGTACAGAAAGGATGGGTTGCACTTGAACCCAAGGGGGACCAATATCCTGGCAGGGAAATTTGCAAAGGCCACTGGGGAGACTTTAAACTAGAATGGTTGGGGCGAGGGATGCAAATAGCAAAAGCTAGTGGACAGAATGGGAGGCAGGAAGCAGAAAAGGGAAGCACTCGGACACAAGAGGAGAATGAAAAAAAAGGAAATAAACAGAGAATAAGAGATGGGGGGTTTCTTAAATGTGCATATTTTAATGCTAGGAGCATTGTAAGAAAGGTGGATGAACTTAGAGTCTGGATAGACACCTGGAAGTATGATGTTGTGGCGATCAGTGAAACATGGTTGAAGGAGGGCTGTGATTGGAAACTAAATATTCCAGGATTTCGTTGCTTCAGGTGTGATAGAATTGGAGGGGCAAGAGGTGGAGGTGTTGCATTGCTAGTCAGGAAAGATATTACAGCAGTGCTTTGGCAGGATAGATTGGAGGGCTCATCTAGGGAGGCTATTTGTGTGGAACTGAGAAGTGGGAAAGGTGTAGCAACACTTATAGGGGTATATTATAGACCGCCAAATGGGGAACGAAAATTGGAAGAGCAAATATGTAAAGAGATAGCAGATATTAGTAGTAAGCACAAGGTAGTGATTGTGGGAGATCTCAACTTTCCACACATAGACTGGGAAACACATTCTGTAAATGGGCTGGATGGTTTGGAGTTGTAAAATGTGTGCAGGATAGTTTTTTGCAGCAATACATAGAGCTGCCTACTAGAGGAGGGGCAGTGCTGGACCTCCTGTTAGGAAATGAGACGGGACAGGTGGCGGAGGTATGCGTTGGGGAGCACTTCGGGTCCAGTGATCACAATACCATTAGTTTCAATATAATTATGGAGAAGGACAGAACTGGGCCTAGGGTTGAGATTTTTGATTGGAGAAAGGCTAACTTTAACGAGATGCGAGATGATTTAAAAGGAGTGAACTGGGACATTTTGTTTTATGGGAAAGATGTAGAAGAGAAATGGAGGACATTTAAAGGGGAAATTTTAAGAGTACAGAATCTTTATGTTCCTGTTCGGTTGAAAGGAACCAGTAAAAATTGGAAAGAGCCCTGGTTTTCAAGGGAAATTGGACATCTTGTTCGGAAAAAGAGGGAGATCTACAATAATTATAGGCAGCATGAAGTAAATGAGGTGCTTGAGGAGTATAAGGAATGTAAAAAGAACCTTAAGAAATAAATTAGAAAAGCTAAAAGAAGATATGAGGTTGCTTTGGCAAATAAGGTGAAAGTAAATCCAAAGGGTTTCTACAGCTATATTAATAGCAAAGGGATAACAAGGGATAAAATTGATCCATTGGAGAGACCGAGTAGATAGCTATCTGCAGAGCCAAAAGAGATGGGGGAGATATTGAACAATTTCTTTTCTTTGGTATTCACCAAGGAGAAGGATATTGAATTATGTGAGGTAAGGGAAACTAATAGAGTAGCTATGGATACTATGAGTTTCAAAGTAAAAGAAGTACTGACACTTTTGAAAAATATAAAAGTGGATAAGTCTCCAGGTCCTGACAGGATATTCCCTAGGACATTGAGGGAAGTTAGTGTAGAAATAGCCGGGGCTATAACAGAAATATTTCAAATGTCATTAGAAATGGGAATAGTCCCCAAGGATTGGCGTACTGCGCATGTTGTTCCATTGTTTAAAAAGGGTTCTAAGAGTAAACCTAGCAATTATAGACCGGTTAGTTTGACTTCAGTGGTGGGAAAATTAATGGAAAAGATACTTAGAGATAATATATATAAGCATCTGGATAAACAGGGTCTAATTAGGAACAGTCAACATGGATTTATGCCTGGAAGGTCATGTTTGACTAATCTTCTTGAATTTTTTGAAGAGGTTACTAGGGAAATTAACGAGGGTAAAGCAGTGGATGTTGTCTATATGGACTTTAGTAAGGCCTTTGACAAGGTTCCTCATGGAAGGTTGGTTAAGAAGGTTTAACTGTTGGGTATAAATGCAGGAATAGCAAGATGGATTCAACAGTGGCTGAATGGGAGAAACCAGAGGGTAATGGTGGATGGCTGCTTGTCGGGTTGGAGACAGGTGAGTAGTGGGGTGCCTCAGGGATCTGTGTTGGGTCCTTTGTTGTTTGTCATGTACATAAATGATCTGGATGAAGGGGTGGTAAATTGGATTAGTAAGTATGCAGATGATACCAAGATAGGGGGCGTTGTGGGTAATGAAGAGGATTTCCAAAGTCCACAGAGTGATTTAGGCCAGTTGGAAAAATGGGCTGAAAGATGGCGGATGGAGTTTAATGCTGATAAATGTGAGGTGCTACACCTTGGCAGGACAAATCAAAATAGGACGTACATGGTGAATGGTAGGGAATTGAAGAATACAGTTGAACAGAGGGATCTGGGAATAACTGTGCATAGTTCCTTGAAGGTGGAATCTCATATAGATAGGGTGGTAAAGAAAGCTTTTGGTATGCTAGCCTTTATAAATCAGAGCATTGAGTATAGAAGCTGGGATGTAATGTTAAAATTGTACAAGGCATTGGTGAGACCAAATCTGGAGTATGGTGTACAATTTTGGTCGCCCAATTATAGGAAGGATGTCAACAAAATAGAGAGGGTACAGAGGAGATTTACTAGAATGTTGCCTGGGTTTCAACAGCTAAGTTACAGAGATAGGTTGAATAAGTTAGGTCTTTATTCTCTGGAGCGCAGAAGGTTAAGGGGGGACTTGATAGAGGTCTTTAAAATGATGAGAGGGATAGACAGAGTTGATGTGGACAAGCTTTTCCCTTTGAGAATAGGGAAGATTCAAACAAGAGGATATGACTTTAGAATTAAGGTACAGAAGTTTAGGGGTAACATGAGGGGGAACTTCTTTACTCGGAGAGTGGTAGCGGTATGGAATGAGCTTCCAGTGGAAGTGGTGGCGGCAGGTTCGTTGGTATCATTTAAAAATAAATTGGATAGGCATATGGATGAGAAGGGTATGGAGGGTTATGGTATGAGTGCAGGCAGGTGGGACTAAATGAAAAAAGTTGTTCGGCACAGACATGAAGGGCCGAGATGGCCTTCGTGCTGTAATTGTTTTATGGTTATATGGTTATTTTCGGATGTCTAATATGGGCAGGACCTACACAGTGAATGGTAGGGCGCTGGGAAGTGTTGTCGAGCAGAGGGATCTAAGAATATAAGTACATAGTTCGCTGAATGTGGTCACAGGTAGATAGGGTGGTCAAAAAGGCTTTTGGCACTTTGGCCTTCATCAGTCGGAGTATTGAGCATAGACGTTGGGATGTCTGTAGAGTTTCGAGGGTCTAAGCTATAGGGAGAGGTTGAGCAGGCTAGGATTTAATTCCATGGAGTGCAGGAGGATGAAGGCTGATCTTATAGAGGTGTACAAAATTATGAGAGGAATATATCGGATAAACGCACAGAGTCTCTACTTCAGAGTAGGGGAATTGAGAACCCGAGGTGAGGGGGAAAGATTTAATAATAGTTATTAAGGGGTAACTTTTTTACACAAAGGTTTGTAGATGCATGGAACAAGCTGTTGGAGGAGGTAGCTGAGGCAGGTACCATTGCAACATTTAAGAAATATTAAGACAAATACATGGATAGACAAGTTGAGTGAGACATGGGCCAATCAAAGGCAGGTCGGACTAGTGTTGATGGGGCATGTTGGTCCCTATTGTCAAGTTGGGCTGAAGGGCCTGCTTCCACGCTGTATGATTCTGATTCTATGGCTGGGAATCTCCTACAGTCTTACTATGAGCAACATGTTACACAGACAAAGCTTAATCTGATTTTAACAGGGCAATAACTTTCCTGTTCATTTTCTAGGTCTCCACAAAACTTGAGTGTCTTGAATTTACATCAGAAGTCTTTAATGCTTTACCCAATGCTGGCAGCAAGGCAACTCAAAATGGCTGCACACTCATACACTACAGACAGGAGAAAACTATATACAAAACATCTCCCTTTGTCCTGTGCAGTGCCACCTGCTGCACGGGTGGAGCAATGGATCTCCCACCCCACACAGTCCACCACACTCCCCCTTTCCAGTTTGAATGTCTCCATTCCTGAATGTGTCGCCTTGGGGGAATACCACGATTGCAACGTGTCGATCGACGAAGGACCACAGGCAGATCGGCGGGGAGTTCATCTGGCAAAACTTTGTCAAAGTCAGGCACTCCAGCATCCACATGATTCAGCACCGGGGTGTCCAGCTGCTTGGTTCTGGTCAGGTTCTGCGCCGTCTTCGCTGGAGGAACGCGGCTTCTCAATTGGTCATCATGCCGTTGGCATTGTCCTTCTTGTCCTTGGACGGTGTACATTTTGGTTCCAATGTGAGCCATGATCCTGCCAGTGCACCATCTGCTTTGCTTGGCCGTATAATTGCGGTAATTTACGTAGTCGCCAATGTCGAATTTGGACTTGTTCAACTTCGTTGGCTGAGTGTGCGCCGTATAAGAGTCACGGGTCAGGTTCAAAATTGATAGGGGAGAGCGCACTTGATGTCCGAGCATCATCTCCGTTGGAGTTCGACCCGTAGTGCACTGTGGAATGGTTCGATATTGCAGTAAGAAATTCCTACAGCACCTTTCATGAGCTGCTTGAAAATGCCAACAAGCTGCTCTGCCTCAACATTTGAGGCCGGATGAAAAGATGCTGATGTCAGATGCATGAATGAGTGTTCTTTGCACCAGTCACCGAACATTTGCGAGGCAAATTGGGGTCCATTGTCGCTTACGATTGTTAAGGGCGATGCGCAAATGGTGAACAAATCGTCGAGCACAGAAGTGGTTGTTTCGGTGGTTAGATACTTATTCATTTGGATAACATGTGCCCATTTTGAATGGGCATCCATGACGACCAGACCACATGTCCGCTTGTGGTCGGTGATGAGCAGGAAATGTCGCCCACTCAAATATTGGTGGAACTTCTGGACACCAAACACGATCGCCAGTGCTTCTCTCTCCACTTGGCTGTAGTTGTTCTCGCCAGTCATCAGCGTTTTGGATGCGAACATGATTAGTTCTTCCTTGCCATTCGGCATCGTTTGTGAGATTACAGCTCCAAGAACATACGGTGATGCATCGGCGGCCAGCGAGATTGGCTTCGATGGGTCATAGTGGACCAAACGCATCTTCTGGGCGAGCATCTCCTTCAACCTGGTGAATGCATGGTCAGGCTCTTTGGACCAGTGTCATTCGACGTCCTGTTTTCGCAGGTTGTGCAATGATGCGCTCAAAGTCGAATGTGCCGGTATGAACATAGTAGTTCACCTTGCCAATGAAGCTTTCAAGCTGCTTCATATTTGCAGGCATCGGCAATTTCACTGCATCGGCAATGGCGTCCACTCTTTCATCCGATGGCTTCAGACCACTTGCCGAGATCACATGTCCGAGATATGTGACCCGTTCCCGGTAGAATGCGCACCTATCCACGCGCAACTTCATGCCGTAGTTGTTCAGTGCCGTGAGGACCTGTTTTAGGTTCTGCAGGTGTTCTTCCTCTGTCCGGCCGGTGACAATTATGTCATCCAGGTAGGCGGCTATGTACAGAATCCCGGCAACCAGATTGTCAACTAGTTTCTGGAAGATGGCTGACGCCGGTACCGATCCAAATGACAATCGGTTGTATCTAAACAGTCCCTTGTGGGTGTTGATCACAAGCAGGTTTTTTTTCTTGTCATCCAGCTCCACTTGGAGATACGCGTCGGACATGTCCAATTTCGAGAAGTACTGTCCTCCTTGCAGCTTGACGAATAGCTCGTCCACTCTTGGTATGGGGTGTTAATCAATGTGCAATTGATGGTTTACAGTCATTTTGTAGTTGCCACAGACATGCACCTTACCGTAAGGCTTCTGAACGACAACTATGGGTGTGGCCCATTCTGAATGGTCCACATGGGTGATAATTCTAATTTCTTCAATAGGGCAGAGTTCCTTGTCGATGGCATCCATCCGACTGAACGGAACTGTTCTTGGTTTGAAGAACTTAGGGACGGCATCGTCTTTGAGTATGAGCCGTGCAATGTCCGAGTCCAGGTGCGAAAATGGCCGGAAACGGGTCAAGAACCTTCTGCAGATTGTTCTCGCACTTGCTGACCATGTTGCAATCCTTGGTAGATGACAATGCCACAGTTGATCCATTGTAGATCAAGGCGTTCATGTCGAGTTTGAAAGCATGTATCCAGTTGATGGCGCACAGGGATGTACCTTGTTTACCAACGACGATCAGCGGCAACATCTGTGTCAAACCATTACAGGAAACAGTGACACAGCGTTTGCCTTTCATGGGAATGTGGCTGTCGTCCGTATCCGAATGTTAGCCGGTTTCAGTTTTGCCGATCCGATCCTCTCCCAGATGTCCTGACCCACTAACAACACAGCCACACCAGTGTCCACCTGGAACTGTGGATCGACGTTCAAGACCCACAGCAAAATCCACGGCTTGTCAGTGATCATAGACACACCGAGCACTTCAACAGGAATGATCTCCGCGATTCGGTCAACTGTTTTGCGCTTTCTTACCTTTTCTCAGCTTTCCTACGGATTAACACACTGCCTGGAGATTACCTTTTCACTAACAGGCATAACAAACGGACTCAATATACGGGCACTCACGGTGATGATGAGCAGTCGAACCGCACTGGTAGCAGGGTTTTGATCCTCCCCCCACAGGAGGACAGCTCTTCTGAAACTGTCCCACCTTTTCCGGATTTGCTCTGGGTCGATCAAGTGGTTTCTGGCATTGCAGACGAGTTTGACAAACTTTTCGCAGCATTGAGCTATAAAATCACATGACTTTGCCTTGGTGTGAAGTTCGGCAAGAAATTCGGTGACCGATTGCCCTTCCTGTTGCACCATCCGGTAGAAATCGAGGCAAGCTGCGAGGAAATTTGGACTTTCTTCGATATGCAGCTGCAAAGCCATTGTGATTTCAGCATTTCAGTTACTTCTTCTGTAAATAAATGTTGAAGCAGTGCAAATGTTTCTGGAGACATTGATGAACACAAGCGAGCCTTCTTCCTCAGGTCAGTCGTAATTGCCATACTTTCAAAATACAACTCAGCACGCATTAAATACTACGACCACCTTTCTCGCTCTGGATCGAAATGATCGAGTTGCCGTGACATGTTAGTTTGAGTAGACTGCAGAACTCAAAAAAATATTTTTTCTTTTTTTAAATCAAAAAATAGGCTCTTATCTGGGTCTTTGGACGCAATCCGAAGTATTCCCCTCCTGGCACCACTTTCGTGTTCGTTTTTGAGGTCTGCACAAAACTTGAGAGTCTTCAATTTACAACAGAAGTCTTTAATGCTTTACCCAATGCTGGAAGCAAGACAACTCAAAATGGCTGCACACTCGCCACCTGCTGCACGGGAGGAGCAAAGGGTCCTCCCACCGCACACAGTCCGCCAAACATCACAATAACCCTGTGCAGGCAGATATGCATTATGGTCTGCATAAGAGTTTGTGGACCAAAGGGCCAGTTTCTGTGCTCTGGCGTCATAGAGCAACAGAAGCAGCCAAACACAAAATGCTGGAGTAATTCAGCTGATTGGGCAGATTCTTGATTAGTAAGTGTATCAAAGGTTAGAGGGAGAAGTCAGGACAGTTGAGAGGGAAAGATAAGTCAGTCATGATTGAATGGTGGAGTAGACTCGATGGGACAAATGATCTAATTCTGCTCCTATTACTTATGAACTGCTCCACTACCTCGTTCCATCCACTCACCATCCTGTACTGCTCTATATTTTATCAGCAGCTCACTTGATACTACCCTTGCCTCCTTTGCATTAAATCTTTTGCAAGCTTCTTCAAGGAGAGCATTCAAGGCTCTTTGTAAAGTATGTAATGTCTGCTGTTCTGTGTTGTTGTATTTGTTGGTGTATCTGTCATTATCATGTACACAGTGTACTCTTTGATCTTCACTAGGACAAGGAATTTCATTGCATCCTGTTGTATATGACAAGAAACTAATCTGAAACTGAATTTGAAACATTCAATTGTAACGAGATTGAAAAATACAAAGTACAGCGTCTGTTTATTTATGCATACTTTACTGGGTGAGATTCTGATCATTTAAGATTGTTATGGGAGTCACACTCCAATGGATAAGTACACATGGATTAGCTTCAGCCCAATATTTTTGACCACGTGAAATATTGAATGAACCCGAGCTGAACCATCCTATCAACAACTAGAGAGCCGTCCTGAGCTACTATCTACCTCATTGGAGACCCTCGGAGTAACTTTGATTGGACTTTATTGGACATTAAAGTCCAGTAATGTCTTTACTTGGCATGTAATGACTTCTGAAAATGCAACACCTCACATTTTTCTGTTTTAATATTATTTGTTATTCACATACATGGTAGGCGGCTCGATTTTAATCATGTTTTGATTTTTCCGCTGACTGGTCAGCACGTATGAAAATATTTTTACGGTACCTCGGTACATGTGACAATAAACTAAACTCAACTAAACTCATCTCAACTGATTATCATCAGAAGTGATACAAAATCACAGGATGGTGCAGTATGTAAGGGCCAAGGCTTGCTTCTGGTGTTTTTGATTTCAGTTGCGGTTTAATTAATCCCATTTTCTGCCTTGATCTTTCAGCTACTGCTGCATTGAGGCTCCCCACTGAGATACATTACTGTGGCTTCCTTCTATCAACCTCCTAGGCTCGGCTAACGTAATAACAGGAACATCAGTGTGTTTATCCATTATGGCCTCAATGGCTTTAGGGCAGCAATAAGCATCAATGCTCTCCAAAAATGACCATATTCATCTCTGTCTGAAGTTGACAGGACACAGTGCTCAAAACACATTTGGGACCGATTGCTGTCTAAAATTGACACACTTATAATTTCAGAGCCATAGAGTCATACATACAGTGTGCCATCAGGCCCTTTGGTCCAACTTACCCACAGCAACCAAAATGCCCCATCTATTATAGTTCCACCTCTCTGTGTTTGACCCATACCCCTCTAAACCTGCCCTATCCATGTACCTCTCTAACTGTTTCTGAAAAGTCGCAATTGTACCTGCCTCAGCTACCTCCTCTGGCAGTTCGTTGCATACACCCAGCCCCTTTGTGTGAAAAAGTTACCCCTCAGATTCCCATTAAATTAGTTTCCCCTTCACCTTAAACCTGTGTCCTCCGGTTCTCAATTCCCCTACTCTGGGCAAGAGACTCTGTGCGTCTACACAATCTGTTCCTCTCATAATTTTATACACGTCTATAAGATTACCCCTCATCCGTCTGCGCTCGAAGGAATAGAGTCCCACCCTGCGCAACCTCTCCTTATAGTTCAGATTTTCTTCCAGGCAACATCCTAGAAACATAAAAACATAGAAAATATGTGCAGGAGGCCATTCAGCCCTTCGAGCCAGCACGCCATTCTTTGTCATCATGGCTGATCGTCCCCTATCAATAACCCGTGCCTGCTTTCTCCCCATATACCTTGACTCCACTAGCCCCTAGAGCTCTACCTAACTCTCTCTTAAATCCATCCAGTGATTTGGCCTCCACTGCCGTCTGTGGCAGGGAATTCCATAAATTCACAACTCTCTGGGTGAAAAAGTTTTTTTCTCACCTCAGTCTTAAATGACCTCCCCTTTATTCTAAGACTGTGGCCCCTGGTTCTGGACTTACCCAACATTGGGAATATTTTTCCTGCATATAGCTTGTCCAGTCCTTTTATAATTTTATATGTTTCTATATGATCCCCCCTCAAACTTCTAAACTCCAGTGAATACAAGTCTAGTCTTTTCAATCTTTCCTCATATGACAGTCCCGCAATCCCAGGGATCAATCTCTTGAACCTACGCTGCACTGCACTACACATCACAAGGATGTCCTTCCTCAAATTAGGAGACCAAAACTGTACACAATACTCCAGATCCTCAAGAATCTTCTCTGCACCCTTTCCACGTGGCACCACCTTTCCTATAACATGGTACCCGGAACTGAACACAATACTCTAAATGTGGCCTCATCAGTGTCTTCTATAACTGCAACGTGACCTCCCAACTTTTGTATGTACTTTTATTGCAAACCTAATGATCAGAAACCTTAATAATCTGGGAAATAAATATTTTGAACCAAAAGGGACACAACGTGCTGGAGTAACTCAGCGTGTCAGGCAGCATCTGTGGAGAACACAAATAGGCAACTTTTCAGGTCGCGACCCTACTTCAGATTGGCCGATATCGATATGTTGGGTTGGGATCCTTCTTCAGACATGGCCTATGTTTCGGGGGCCAGGACTACATCAGACTGGGTTACTCCAGCACTTTGCACCTTTTTTGAGGTAAACCAGCATCTGCAGTTCCTTGCATCTATGATGAACCAAAATTTACTGGGAAACAACTGCACAAAATGGTTAAAATCCATGGTGATTAAGGCCTGAAATTGTTACAAATAGCCAGAAATTGCTCATAGATTTATTCTGGCAACAAGTTTGCAAGAGTGATAAAGCAAGCATATGGTTTGTTTGCCTTCATAGGTTGAGGCATTGAGTATAAGAGTCAGGAAGTCATGATGCAACTATATACAACTTTGGTTAGGCTGCTCTTGGAATCACCCAATACAGGAAGGATGTGGTGCCTTTGGAGAGGGTGAAGAAGAGGATTACCAGAACGGTGCCTGGATTAGAGGGTATTATTTACAAGGAGAGTTTGGATAAAAGTCAGATTGTTTACTCTGGAGGCTGAGGGGAGACCTGTTAGAAGTTTATAAAATTAGAAGAGGCTTAGATACTAGAGGGCATAGCTTTAAGGTGAGAGGTCAAAGGAGGAGTGCAGGACAAGTTGTTCACACAGGGTGGTGGGTGCCTGGAACACGCTGCCAGGGGTGGCGGTGAAGTAAGATACAACATTAGTGTTTAAGAGCTTTTAGGCAGGCACACGGATATGCAGGGAATGGATCGCTTGCAGGCAGAGAAGTTTAATTTGGCATCATGTTCAGCATGGATATAATGGGCTGAAAGGCCTGTTCCTGTGCTGTACTATGTTCTAACCGAATGCTTCACATGAACCTTTGCAGCAGGTGAGTGAAGCACTGGGCTGTGCTTAACTTGCAGGGCTAGCAACCCCGGGACCTTGACTAACCATGCGTGGACAGGAGATCAAATCTCACCATGGAATTTAAATAAAACAATCTGGTTATTAATAACAAAACAGAGGAAGTGATAGAGGAGATTACAGTTACAATATTTAAAAGATGATGTTCATCATTGGCCTTCAGGGGATGGAAACTGAATTATTTATTCCATGGCTATAAAACAGGCAGTCAGGCCATTCTATTATATGCAAACTGCTGCAGGGAAACGGAGAATAAAAATGAACACACTACCTTCCACTGAATTCGGATCATCCTTTTCAGAGAAATGGTTGACAGCTCTGTGCCTGTACTGACTGGAGTTTAGAAGGATCAGAGGAATCTCAGTGAAACTTACCGAAAAATGAAAGGACTGGAGAGAGTGGATGTGGAGAGGATGTTTCCGCTAGTGGGAGAGTCTAGAAGCAGAGGCCACAGCCTCAGACAAAAAGGGTAGAATAGAGATGAGGAAGAATTTCTTTAGCTTGCGGGTGATGAATTTAGTGTGAACTAAGGCCAGCATGGACTCGGTGGGCCGAAAGGCCTGTTTCCATGCTGTTTCTCTGAACTAAATTCCTGTCAGTACTGAAGGATGCGCCAAGGTGCTTTACCTTCAGTTAATTAAGTATTTAGATTTATAATTGATCTGGCAATATTGAAAATCAGGCAGCCTCTTTTTGCCCAGCAAGCTATCACAATGACCAGATGGTCTACTTTAACAACATTTGTCTCAATTCTGACAATGGGTTAAGCTGATGTGGTCAGATGCCTATATATAAATTATCACAAGCTCTGAAAACTCTGGGGAAGTCTCAAAAGTCACTAATTAGAATTCCCCATCTCCATTCAAAAGGTCCATTGTAAAGGGCTTGATGGAAACATTAATTCTGCTATTGTAATTGAAGGGTTTGAGTCAGAGTATATTCTAACTTAACCATATCAAGGCTGGGATCATTTGTTACAAAAACTGTTGCCTTGACATGGGAAGTCAATGTACTGCCTCTGCCCTTAGTGGTCTATACTTGCTCCTACCCCTGCAATTCCTTGAAATAAACCTTTTCAAATCTCTCCCTTATTTTCAAGTATGGAAACTGGCCCTTTGGCCCAACTTGCTCATGCCATCCAAGATGCCCCATCTACACTTGGCCCATCTGCTTGCATTTGGGCTGTATCCTTCTAAACCCATCCTATCCATAGCCACTCAGATTTCTAGTAAATCTTTCCCTTCTCTTCCTAAACATATGTCCTCTGCTTCTTGATTCCTCTGCTTTGAGTAAAAGACTAAACCCTATGCATCTAACCCATCAAGATAACCATTCAACTTTTCCCATTTTACCTACTAGAGCTGCTATGAATTAAATCCTTAAAAGTCACAATTTCCCTACCTTCTATTTTCATGTGACCACTATGTATAGGAACTCCTGTCCAAATATTTATTTAAATTACTTAGTGTCAGACTTCGTAGAAGATTGGCTACATGACAATCTATATATTACTAAAAATAAGATCTTAACCACTTCTTGTTTTACTGTTTCATGATTTTTGAAATAACGATGCCACTTACAGCTGTGATTTTTGACTATAAAACCCAGAAGTGTTGTGTCTAACCCCGTCTCTGCAAGATGGAGGAAGCGAGAGGGTCATGTCTCTCTGAGCTGTGAATAACATTGAACACATGTCTACTCGACTGTGAGTGTGCTTAATGTGGTTTGAAAATGAAAATGTAGATGATTTGAATGCTGCACTGCAAATGGTTGTTGGTGGTGATAAATGGACAACTTCCTGTTTGCACTGTATATTAATTTTAGATAAAACGCTACCACTTATGGCTGTGACTTTTGGTCATCTTACTCAGTCCCCCTCCGCTCATCAGGAGCAGAGGATTCTTCCCATCAATAAAAAATAAAAGTGTTATTAGTGTTTAAAAAAATGTTGAGAATCTCTCTCCTGTCAATCACGCCATGAAAGCCACTCCCCTTCTGGTGGGAGGGATAAGGGATTATAAAACCCGGATGTGTGGGTGTGGCTCAGTCTGCAAGATGGTGGAGGGTGAGGTCACGACTCTGTCTGAGCTGTGAATCAGCTGAAAGCACTGAATGCCGACTGAACTGTGAGTGTGGTGTTTATGTGGTGTTTTGTGTGGTTTTACGGTGGTTTTATGGTGGTTTCACCCTACTTGAAATGGTATGAAACTGCATTTGAATGTGGTGGCCTTGCACCCTGCTTGAAATTGCATTAAACAGCACTAGCATTTTGTGGCCTTGCACCCTGCTTGAAGTGGTATGAAACTGCACTTGAATTTGGTGGCCTTGCACCCTGCTTGAAATTGCATTAAACAGCACTAGCATTTTGTGGCCTTGCACCCTGCTTGAAGTGACATGAAACTGCACTTGAATTTGGTGGCCCTGCACCCTGCTTGAAATGGCATTGAACAGCATTAGCATTTGGTGGCCTTGTACTGTGCTTAAAGTGGCATGAAACTGCATTTGAGTTTGGTAGCCTTGCACCCTGCTTGAAGTGATATGAAACTGCACCTGAATTTGGTGGCTTGCACCCTGCTTAAAGTGATCGGAAACTGCATTTGAATTTGGCGGCCTTGCACCCTGCTTGAAGTGCTAGGAACTACAATTGAATTTGGTGGCCTTGCAACCTGCTTAAAATGGTAGGAAACTGCATTTGAATTTGGTGGCCTTGCACCCTGCTTGAAATTGAATTTCAAGGAATAGCCGAGAGTCAACTGCTCGCCCGCCAGCCTTGAGTGAGCTGCCAGCACATCAGGCTTTGTGACTGAGCTGTCACCCCATGAATCCATTTGGCCCACAATGTCCATACTAGCTTCTGGAAACCAGTCCCTTCAGCCCACAATACCCATACTAACGCTCCAGAAAGCCCGCCCCCCCCCCCCCCCCCCCCCCCTCCACTGGCCACCAATATTGGAATTGGTGGAGAGGTGGAATATTGTGTTGGGTGACCAGCCCTCCCATGTGAACATGGGACCTAACGGGTCCCACTTAGTCTGGTGTTACATAAAAATAGATGATAGTTTTCTTTGCACACAGATAACCCATGAAATGGTAAGGCAGAAAAAAATGGATCAAGGAAATATATTCAGACAGGTGATAAACTAGAATTCCTTTCATGTTGAAGTAAAATAGTAACATTATTCAGTTAAACCAGGGCAGACATTGGAATAACATTGTATGTACTATCATCATAGCAGAACTCTGCATTAAAAATTATTTTTCTTTTTTAATAAACATATTTGTTCACAAAATGTGGCTTGTATTGTTCATAAATTCATAAGTTATAGGAGCAGAATTTGGACATTCAGCCCATCAAGTCTGCACTGCCATTCAATCAGTATAAATTACACTCAACATTCTAAAAAGAAAGCAGAGTGTCCAAAAATCAAGATATGAGTGCAAACATGCAATTATTGTATAGGCACCTCGCATTTTACTTAAGTGTTACATTCCTAAAAAGCAGTGTGTATTTAAAAAAAATGTAAATTAAATTAATCAGGTGCAAATTTGAATGAGTTATTTCAAACATACAGTAAATTAGGTTTAAGGGGCTGTCCCACTTGGACGACCTAACTGGCGAGTTTAGAAGAGTTTGAAAAAATTACATGTTGAAGACCTCCTACGACTATGTAGAAGACCTCCTTTGACCTCCTACAACTATGTTAAAGACTAGCTTCGACTAGCTACGACTAACTTCGTGAAAATTGGACACGGAATAGTGAAGAGTAAAGACGACCTCCTTCGACCTCCCTTCGACTATGATGAAGACTATCTATGACTACCCTCGATTACCTACGACTAACATGCCGACCTACTACGACTAAACCTACGAGTAAAAAAAGTATCGATTTTTTTCCATGGCGACCTGTTTTTACCTGCAGGCATTTTTTAACATGTTGAAAAAAAACGCTGCTACCTGCCTGAGGCCTCAAGTAAACGGAGACCACTCTCGAGCATGAAGAAGAGTTACGAAGACCTCCTACGACCTCGTGTTGACCATGCTGCGAGTCGAGGGCAAACTCGCCAGAACTCGTGGATTAGGTCGCCCAAGTGGGACAGGCCCTTTAAGTATTAATAATACGTGCATTATTTAAAAAATGCACAAAGCATACACACATAAAATGTGAGGTGCCTGTAGTTATCCACAAGTTTGCTGTATCCATTAAAGATGGACTCAAAGTCTGGAGTAACTCAGCAGGTCAGGCCACATCTCAGGAGGAAAAAGGATGAGTGATGTTTTTAATTGGGACCCTGCTTCATACTGAGAATAGAGGAGAAGGAACTGGTAGTAAGATAAGGCAGAACAAAATGGACTGCCAAGAGATGACCAAGGAAGGATGGAGCCCATAAAGGTCCATTGTTGGCTGGGAAGAGGTGATTACAAGGAAGCAAACAATGGAACTAGTAGAGTGACTAGGGTGGGAAAGAGGGGGAGGGAGGGAATTCAAGGGTTACAAAGTTAGACAAATCAGTATTCATACCGAAGATAGACACAAAAACCTGGAGTAACTTAGCAGGTCAGGCAGTATCTCTGGAGAGAAGAATTGGGTGAAGTTTCAGGTCGAGACCTTTCTTCATACTGTTCGGTTTTAAACTGCCCAAGTGAAATATGAGGTGCTGTTCCTCCAATTTGCATGTGGCCAATTGTACTCATTAATGGAGACAAATTTCAAAAGTAGAACTTCATAAGCATTACTGTACTTGGTGTCCACAAGGGCAGTACGGTGGCACAGCAGTAGAGTTACTGCCTTACATCGCCAGTGACCCAGTTTTTATCCTGACTATGGGGGCTGTCTGTGCAGAGTTTGTACGTTCTCCCCATGACCTGCGGAGACCGGTTGCTCCGGTTTCCTCACACACTCCAAAGACGCACAGGTTTGTAGGCTAATTGGCTTGATAAAATTGTAAATTGTCTCTAGAGTGGGTAGAGTAGAGTTAGTGTGCGGGGTTGTTGATCGGCGCCGACACGGTAGGCTGAAGGGCCTGTTTCTGTGCCGTATTTCTAAACTAAAATAAACAACTGTAGTCGAATTTCTGCCTGACACGTTGGAAAACAATAACTTGCTTACCTTGCGGATTCCTCTTCCCAAGTCCTCTCCGTAACTCGTACCCAAAATTTCAAATTCCACGTTTGGATTTCCACCATCATCTTTAAATTGCAGAAAGCCAGTCATTCCATTGACTCCACCCTGGGGGAAAAACATTTTTTAGATGTGTATCTCCACAACTTCCAAACAACAATGACTTAAATCAATGTATTGCTGAACCCAATATGAATTCAAAAGCTGGGAGTTTCCCATTTGCTTTTCATCACAAGTTATATTCAATTGCCCAAACTGGGAGATGGTTCAAGATTTTCAACTTTCATCGCACTATTAGCATTTGAGACCCACTGACTGTCCTTTTGTGCACCTAAGATAGACACAAAAGGATGGAGTAACTCAGCTGGTCAGGCAGCACCTCGGGAGAAAAGGAATAGGTGACGTTTCGTGTCGAGAGTCAGCGGAGAGGAAAACGAGAGACATGGATCTTCCAGCTTCCTTCCCCCCATCCGAACCACAATCAATCTTACAGAAGTAAGATTGCGGCAATTTACAGATGCCAATTAGCCTACAAACCTGCATGTCTGTGGGATGTGGAAGGAAACCGAGACATCCAGAGAAAACCCACTGAGTCACAGGGAGAACAACAGTACAAATTCTACACAGACATCTCCCTTGGTCAGGATCGAACTCGGGTCTCTGGCACTGTGAAGCAGCAGCTCTACCACTGCACCACTGCATCACCCAACATCTTTTGTTTACTAACCCTTCTACAGATGAAAGCGTTTACTGATAATTTAGACGACTAAATCTTTTCCTTGATTATAAGTATGGATATTGTACAGAGCAAAACCAAATTAGAGCCATAGAGTCACACAGCACCTTTGGTCCAACTTGCCCATGAAGACCAATATGTCTCATCTGCGTTAGTCCCACTTGCCCGCATATGGCCCATATCCCAAACCTTAGACTTGCATTACTACATATTCTTAACTGATATTTAATTACGATCTGTCGTCAAGTGTTGAGCCCATAATGCTGTACCTTCTTGATGGTCTCCAACATGGAGCGTCCTCCTTGCCAAGGCTTTGAGCTCTTCCTGATGCACGTCAAACTGGCCATACTGTGCCACTTCCGGTCCTCCAGCTTCTTGTGAAAGGCATGAGCCAGTAGAACCACGGTGTCATAGATGTAGAGATTGGTAATCTGTGTGGGAGCCAAGCCTCAGGGTTAATGGTTTTGTGATTGATACCCATCCCTTATCATAGAATTATAGAGTTATATAATGTAGAAACAGGCCATTTTGCCCAACTTGCCCTTGCTGACTGTCATTTACACTGGTCCCACCTCCTTATGTTTGGTCTATACCCCCATAAACCTATCCTTTCCATGTATCTCTCCAAATGTTTCCTAAATGTAGTGATAGTGCCTGCCTCAACTACCCCCTCCGGCAGCTCGTTCCTTACACTCACCACCCTTTGTGTGAAAAAAAGGGCCCCTCAGGTTCCTATTAAATCGTTCCCCCTTCACCTTACATCCACATCCTCTGGTTCTCCATTCCCCTGGGCAAGACTGTGCATTTTCCCCATCTATTCCATCCTAGCCACTTGCAATGATAATAACAGCTCCAGCAATTGCACCACTCTGCTGCCCACATAGATATAATATATTGAATGTAATTTGGGGGCATCCTGCATGTTGAACGCAATCATGGAAGGTGAATAGCCATTGTCATTTTCCCAAGGTAGTGGAGTCTATACTACAAGGCATAGTTGTAAGATGGGAGTAGAAAGATTTAAAAAGGTCCCTGAGAAACTATTTATTCTTACAGAGGGTGGTAGGTACATGGAATGAGCTACCAGATAATGATCTACATGAACATCTCTACATTTGAATTCTGAAAAATCTCATTCTCTTTTTTCTTTGAATGCTGGAGCAACAAGACTGTCAAGGAAATGCAAACAATCTGCTGGAGGAACTCAGCGGTTCGAGCAGCATCTGTGGAGGGAAAAGAACAAAGGGATGTCCTGCACTGAGTCTCAGAGGAAATGGAGGCATTTGTAAATGGTAATTGGAGGTAATTAATATCAGATCCTCTTGAATCACACAGATCAATATAACGTTTTCTTTATTACTGATGACAGAAGCGAGTTAGTTAATCATTTCTTTCCATCTATTTAAAACTTTATTGCCTAAAAGATTGTATCTTGAGTCAGGAACTAGTAGGTTTGCATCGATTTTATAATGGAAGCATTGGTATTAAATTAGATCGAGACTTTGATACTTTGGGATGCAGTACGCGCTGCACTGCTGTAGATAACGGGGCAAAGTGCATGTTGATGGGATTTATATAAATGGATTCTACAGGGAAATAGTGGATGGAGGGACATGATTCTGTGCTCTATGACTCTACACCTACAAGAGGGACGGGCAGTGAATAGTCAACAATGTTATTATCATTGTATCAAATGGGAGGATGGAAACAAAGGGTATAGAAGAGGTTCGTCAGAATGTTTCCTGCAGTAGCAAAAAGAAGAGGTGGGTAAAACCAGGGTTGGTTTCTCTGGAATATCAGAGGTTGAGGGGTGACCTGATGTAAATTTATAATATTATGAGAGGCATAGATAGGGTACACCATTTTTTCTTTGGTGTAAATGTTAAAGACTTGAGGGCATAGCTTTAAGGCAAGAAGGGCAAAGTTTAAAGGAGATGTGCGGGGCAGGTTTTTCACACAGAGTGTGATGGGTGCCTGGAACGCACTGCCAGGAGTGGGGGAGGAGGCGCATGTGATAGCAGCATTGGATGGATGTTTAGATAGGCACATGGATATGCAGGGAATGGAGGTATATGGATCATGTGCAAGCAGAGGAGGTTAGTAAAGCTTGGCCTCAGGTCCGGCTCAGACATTGTGGACCAAAGGTGGAGGAAATGTTCCTGTGCTGTATTGTTCTATGTTCTATGTTATAGACAATAATAGACAATAGGTGCAGGAGTAAGCCATTCGGCCCTTCAAGCCAGCACCGCCATTCACTGTGATCATCCACATTCAGTACCCCATTCTTGCCTTCTCCCCATATCCCCTAACTGCGCTATCTTTAAGAGCTCTATCCAACTCTCTCTTGAAAGCAGTCAGAGAATTGGCTTCCACTGCCTTCTGAGGCAGAGAATTCCACAGATTCACAACCCTACGTGTGAAAAAGTTTTTCTTCATCTCTGTTCTAAATGGCTTACCCCTTATTCTTAAACGGTGGCCCCTGGTTCTGGACTCCCCCAGCATCGGGAACATGTTTCCTGAGTCTAGCATCTGAAAACATTATATGGTGGACGTCACATGCTTAGAGGAAAGAGGTGATGTTGAAACTGTGGTTCCATTGTGTTTTCACTAATTTATGTCTGGCATTCGCAATCTTATGGCACTGGAGACCCGGGATCAATCCTGACTACATATGTTGTCTGTACGGAGTTTGTACGTACTCCCTGGGACCACATGGATTGTCTCTGGGAGCTCCGGTTTTCTCCCACATTACAAAGATGCACATGGTTGTAGGTTAAATTACTCTGTTAAGTTGCAAAAACAATTGTCCCTGTTGTGTCGGATAGTGTTAGTGCACAGGGTGATCACTGGTCAGCTTGAACTTGGTGGGCCGAAGGGCCTGATTCCTCGCAGTATCTCTAAAGTCACATTGTAACAGTGCAGAAGGCCATAGATCAAAGGATCGGTGTTTGTTGGAGTCATTGTTGTAGATAATGGAACAAAGTGCATGTTGGTGGGATTTATATAGCTGGATTCTACAGGGAAACTGTGGATGGAAGGGCCTGGTTCTGTGCTGTATTGACAGGCAGTGATTAGTCAACAATACTATTATCATTGATTCAAATGATAGAATGAAAACAAAGTGGACCAAAGAATGAGCTGTTCTAATCTTCTCTTTGAGGCATTATTATCTTAGATTCACAGTGGTAAAGGAATAAAGGTGAGTTTCAATAAGTTTATGATGCATGAAATTCACAACAGGAAAATGTTTAAAGTAATAAAAGAGGCTCTTTTGAACAAATATAATTCAACGTAATTATCTTGCAATCTCATTATAGCGGAACATGAGTACCGGAATATTATTTTTGGAATGAATGACACATTTACGTGTATGGCTGTGCTGTAATGGCTTAGGTAACAACGAACAATTATATAAAGACATTAATGGTGTAGAGCATCACAGGGCACTTCACAAGGATTTTGAATAACTTGTGGAATCAAACAAGAGATGATCAAATTCTAGATTCTAGTATCATGTGATAACCTAGAGGTCATAGAGTCATAGAATCAGCATGGAAACAGGCCCTTTGGCCTAACTTGCCTATACTGACCAACATGTCTCATCTACACTAGTCCTACCTGCCTGCCTTTGGCCCATATCCCTTGAAACCTAAGATAGACACAAAGTGCTGGAGCAACACAACGGGTCAGGCAGCATCTCTGGAGAAAAGGAAGAGGTGATGTTTCAGGACGAGATCCCTCTTCAGGCCCTCTAAACCAATCTAATCCATGTACATGTCTATATGTTTTTTAAAAGTTGCGATAGTCCCTGCCTCTACTACCTCCTCCGGCAGCTCGTTGCTTCCACCCACCACCCTTTGTGTAAAAAGCTTACCCCTCATGTTCCTGTTAAATCTTTCCCACCTCACCTTAAACATGACCTCTGATTCTCAATTCCCCTACTCTGGGCAAGAGACTCTGTGCGTTTACCCGATCTATTCTGCTCATGACTTTGGTATACCTCTATCCTTAATCCTCCTGCACTCCAAGGAATAAAGCCCTAGCCTGCTCAACCTCTCCTTACAGCTCAGTCCCCTCAAGTCCTGGCAACATCCTCGTAAATCTTCTCTGTTACCCTTTCCAGCTTGACATAGAAACATAGAAATCAGGTGCAGGAGTAGGCCATTCGGCCCTTCGAGCCTGCACCGCCATTCAATATGATCATGGCTGATCATCAAACTCAGTATCCCGTACTTGCCTTCTCTCCATACCCTCTGATCCCCTTAGCCACAAGGGCCACATCTAACTCCCTCTTAAATATAGCCAATGAACTGGCCTCAACTACCCTCTGTGGCAGATAGTTCCAGAGACCCACCACTCTCCGTGTGAAAAAAGTCCTTCTCATCTCGGTCCTAAAGGATTTCCCCCTTATCCTTAAGCTGTGACCCCTTGTCCTGCAGCTCCCCAACATCGGGAACAATCTTCCTGCATCTAGCCTGTCCAACCCCTTAAGAATTTTGTAAGTTTCTATAAGATCGCCTCTCAATCTCCTAAATTCTAGAGAGTATAAACCGAGTCTATGCAGTCTTTGTTCATAAGACAGTCCTGACATCCCAGGAATCTTTCCTATAACCTGGAGCCTAATACTGAACATATTACTCGAAATGTGGCCTCACCAATGTCTTTTATAACTGCAACATGATCACCCAACTTCTATACTCACCCAACTTCTTTACTCCATTTGAACTGAAGAAAGCTAAAAGTCAAAAGGATTTGCAAAGATAAAGATGAAGATAGGAAGTCTGGGCTAGATAATGAAAGGCCTCCATAGACTGGACTTGGAAAGGATATTTCCAGTAATAAGCGAGTCTAGGACCAGAGGGCACAGCCTCAGAATAAAAGAACGTACTTTCACAATGAATAATTTATTTAGCCAGATGGCGGTGAATCTGTGGAATTCATTGCCACATATGGCTGTGGAGGCCATGTTATTGGGTATTTTTAAAACACAGAGCCTATAGATTCTTGATTAGCACCTGTATCAAAGATAACGGGGAGAAGGCAGGAGGATGGGGTTGAGAGGGAAACATAGATTGGTCATGATTGAATGGCAGAGTCAACTTCAAGAGCTGATTTGCCTAATTCTGCTGTCTAGTGGCCTTTATGAGTATGCTGGCTCTAAAGGCAGTCCCATTCCCCCACAATGTCTGTGAGGAACATGATGCCAAGATCAGCTCTTTGCCTGCACATCCCTCCCTTCCCTGCATATTCCATGTGTTTATCTAAAAGTCTCCTAAATGCCTGTATCTTATCTATCTCAACCAACACCCCTGGCAGTGCATTCCAGGCCCTCATGACTCTCTGGTTAAAAAAAAAAATTGCCCTGCACATCTCCTTTAAACTCCTCTTAAAGTTATGTCCTCTAGCATTTGATTTTTCAATCTTGGGAAAATAGTTCTGACTGCCTACCATATTTATGCCTCATAATTTAATATACTTCCAACAGCATTTCCTACAACTTCCGACATTCCAGGGAAAACAATCCAAGTTTGTCATACCTCTCCCTGTAGTTAATACTGCCTAATTCAGGCATTATTCTAGTAAACCTCTATTATGCTATTTCCAAAGCCTAAACTGGAGCGAACAGAACTGGACTCAATACTCCAAATGTCTTTCTACACTGAGGCTCATGCAATGTTTATAGATTAGAGATACAGCACGTAAACAGGCCCTTTGGCCCACCGGGTCCGAGCCAACCAGCGACCCCCACACACTAACACTATCCTGCACACACTAGGGACAATTTACAATTATACCAAGCCAATTTGCCTACAAACGTCTTTCGATTGTGGGAGGAAACCGGAGATCCCGGAGAAAACCCACGCAAGTCACGGAGAAAACCATCAAACTCTGTACAGACAGCACCCATAGCGAGGATCGAAACCGGGTCTCCGGCGCTGTTAGGTAACAACTCTACGCTGCACCAGCATGCCGCATATTAGCGCATTGTCAGTAATAAGCAACCATATCTCTCAGAGCACACAATGTTGATGAAATTTGAGGCAGCGTCGATACAAACTCTTAATTAACTGACTACTCCATATACACGCTGCGGAATTACCAGTACACCCTGATGAGAAGCACAGGAGGGATTGTTCACTCAGGTATAGTGGTCTAACCTTTCCCCATGTAACATTAGCAGGTGGCTGCCTTATCAAGTAAATGCTGTCAGATTGAATTTCACAGTAGAGTCAATAACTACATCCATCCTCCTGGTTTAGATTAATTGGAAGTGCCGCAACTGACAAAGCTTTGAGATGTCATGAATCTAATTAACTACCCTGCTGTTTAATACTCCCTCTTTTCAAAAAATGGATTTGCATGCTTCATCTGTTCATAATGGAAATAACCAACATCACATTAATGTCATTTGGTGCAGTGTTTAAAGGTTCTACTTAATCTAGATTATCTTTAGTTTAGAGATACAGCATGGAAACAGGCCCTTCGGCCCACCGAGTCTGCGCCAACCAATGATCACCCGTTCACTAGTTCTATCCTACACACCAGGGACAATTTACTGAGGGAAATTAAGCTGCAAACCTGCACTTCTTTGGAATGTGGGGGGTGGGGGGATAACTGGAGAAAACCCACGCAGTCCCCGGGCGAACTGCGTATAAACTCCATCCGCAGTTAGGATCAAATCTGGGACTCTGGCGCTGTAAGGCAGAAAATCTACCGCTGCGCTACTGTGAGCCTCAGTTTGATAAACATCTTTGTAATGTTTGATCTTTTTATGGTGTATATTGTTAACATTTCCGGTAATCTGTGATGATGATGTGCCTTCCAAACCCTGACTTATTTCTTAATCAAGGTTGCAGGACAAATTCCAGAGAAGCAATTTAGGGGTTAATCACCCATTAATAAAGAGCATAATGCTTTGTGTCATTAGTCCATGCTTGTAAAGTAAGATATCTAAGGGTGGCACAGTGCGCAGCTACTAGAGATGCTGCCTCACAGCACCAGACTCAGGTTCGATCCTGACCTCAGGTGGTGTCCTGAGGGGTTGTACGTTCTCCATGTGGCCACGTGGATTTTCTCCGGGCACCATGGTTTCCTCCCACATCCCAAAGGCATGCAAGTTTATAGGTTAACTGGTCTGTGTAAAATTGTCCCTAGAGTGTAAGGAGTGGGTGAGAAAGTGGAATAACATAGAACCCGTGTGAACGATGTGATAAATGGTCGGTGGTCGATGTAGACGCAGTGGGCCGAAGGGCCTGTTTCCATGCTGGATCACTAACTAGATTTCAGAGAAACAAACTAGAAACAGGTCCTTTACACATGAGTTTGCGCGGACCTACAATCACCCCGTACACTAGCACTACCTTACACAATAGGGACAATTTACAATTTTACCAAAGCCAAATAACTGGCAAACCTACACGTCTCTGGAGTGTGGGAGGAAACCGGAGCACCCGGAGAAAAACCACATGTTCTCAGGGAGAACATACAAACTCCGTACAGACAGCACCCCTGGTCAGGATCGAACCTGGGTCCCTGGTGCTGTAAGGCAGTAACTCCTGCATGGTTTGTACGTTCTCCCTTTGACTGCGTGGGTTTTCTCTGTGTCTCAGGTTTACTCCCACACTCCAAAGACAGGTTTGTGGGTTAATTGGCATCAGTAAATTGTAACTTGTAAATTGTCCCTAATGTGCAGGATGGTGCTAGTGTACGGGGTTATAGCTGGTAAGCGTGGACTCGGTTGGCCGAAAGGCCTGTTTCCACATTGTGTCTGTAAAGTAATGTCTAAAGTAATGTGGGATTATTGACATCCACAATAAAGCAACAGACATCTTCACATCAACACGTCAAACATTATAAGGTACTCTGAATAATGAGCTGAAATAATCCTACCTCCAGTTTCTGCTTGTAAGGGTCCTTGGGGTCGCACAGTAATGGAGAGATTCTGTGCTTACCACGGAAACAAGTCTGAGTGCCATTTAAAGCATAGGGAAAGGTCTGCCGAATTATCGTCAACCTGCCGATCGACCGTCTCACCAAATCCTCAACATCAGCATCACTCATTTCCTGTGAAAGATGCAAAACAAAAGCCCCTTTGAAAGTCCAGATGACAATGGACCTCTTCAGGTGGAACAAACTGTTGAACAAATATAGAAACATAGAAACATAGAAAATAGGAGGAGCAGGCCATTCGGCCCTTCGAGCCTGCACCGCCATTCAATATGATCATGGCTGATCATCCAACTCAGCATCCCGTACCTGCCTTCTTTCCATTCCCCCGATTACTTTAGCCACAAGGGCCACATCTAACTCCCTCTTAAATATAGCCAATTAACTACTTTCTGTGGCAGAGAATTTCACAGATTCATCACTCTCTGTGTGAAATAAAAAATTCTCATGTTGGTCCTAAAAGACATCCCCCTTATCGTTAAACTGTGACCCCTTGTTCTGAACTTCCCCAACATCGGGAACAATCTTCCTACATCTAGCCTGTCAACCCCTTAAGAATTTTATAAGTTTCTATAAGATCCCCCCTCAATCTTCTAAATTCTAGCGAGTACAAGCCAAGTCTATCCAGCCTTTCTTCATATGGAAGTCCTGACATCCCATGAATCAGTCTGGTGAACATTCTCTGTACTCCCATTATGGCAAGAATGTCTTACCTCCCTGTATAACTCTGTATAACTACAGTAGAACCTCCCTGCTTCAATACTCAAATCCTTTTGCTATGAATGCTAATATACAATTCGCTTTTTTCGCTGCCTGCTGCACCTGCATGCCTACTTTCAATGACAGGTGTACCATGACACCCAGGTCTCGTTGCATCTCCCCTTTTCCTAATCGGCCACCATTCAGATAGTAGTCCGCTTTCCTGTTCTTGCCACCAAAGTGGATAATGTCACATTTATCCACATTATACTGCATCTGCAATGCATTTGCATACCCACCCAACCTATTCAAGTCACCTTGCAGCCTCCTAGCATCCTCCTCACAGTTAACACTGCCCCCCAGCTTCGTGTCATCCGCAAACTTGGAGATGTTGCATTCAATTCCCTCGTCCAAATCATTAATATATATATTGTAAATAGCTGGGATCCCAGCACTGAGCCTTGTGGTACCCCACTAGTCACTGCCTGCCATTTTGAAAAGGACCCGTTATGAATATCTCCTTAATGGAAGGTCCTAGTTGACCCAAGTTGATCATCATGGCCATGCAACCTATCATATGCCAATGGCCATTATGGTCTTTTATAGAGCCCCCAATCTTTCCAATCATCAGCCCAGAAGACTTCTGATGGAATTGATGGACTGGACATCCAAGGACAAAGGTTTCATGCAGAGAAGATTTACGAGGATGTTGCCATGTGGGATTTAGCTATAGGGAGAGGTTATGCAGGCTAGGACTCTATTCCTTGGAGCACAGGAGGATGAGGGGTGATCTTTTATAGGTGTACAGAATCATGAGAGCAATAGATCGGGTAAATGCACAAGAGTCTTTTGCCCAGAGTAGGGGAAGCGAGAACCAGAGGACATAGGTTTAAGGTGAGGAGGGAAAGATTTATTGGAACTTGAGGGGAACCTTTTTTATATGAAGGGTGGTGGGTGTATGGAACGAGCTACCAGAGGAGGTTGTTGGGGCAGGTATTATCACAATGTTTAAGAAACACTGAGACACGTACATGGATAGGATAGGATCGTGGGATATGGGCCAAACACAGGCAGGTGGGACTAGTATTGATGGGGCATGTTGGTTGGTGTGAGCAAGGCCTGTTTTCACACTATATGATTATGTCTTATGAAAGAAAGACTCTAAAGTTTGGTCCGCACATTGGCCCCATCTCTTATCCTGACTATAATAAACTGGCAGGGGAGAGCTGGATGGTGATAAGGTCATTTGTTTGGCAAACCCTGAAGCAAGATGAGAAGCAATGTGACAATCAAGGAACCAGAATGTGAGAATCCCAGTGGAATTTCATTCATCCATCGTGCGATCTGTCTGATGGGTGAAGATTTGCTTTGATTGAACCTCTAGACCACATTCAGGGGAGGAACATTTACATGTTACTTGATTCATAATGCAGGTAGTTGCAGGACAAAGTGCTGGAGTAACTCTATAGGTCAAGCCACTGGATAAAAAGGATGGGTGCATTTTAGGTCGGGATCCTTCTTCAGAGTGAAAGTAAGGGGTGGGATGGGAGTGGGGTGGGTTAGGGGAAGGGGGGGGGGAGGGTGAGGGAAGGAGGATGTGAAGAGCCAGGACAAGAATAGACCAGGAACAATCCGTGCCAGCCACAAATGTCCTCAGGCAGGGCATTGCCTGGTAGGTCCTTTGTTGTGTAGGGAAGATGTGATCTCAAGAGAAACAATGTGGAGAACTGTTAAAATAACTAGGGTGAAGCAAGGGGTCAGGGAGGGATGGGGGAGGAGAGGGGAGAATAAGATGAAATTAGGTAAATTTAGAGAATACAATGTTCATACAGCTGGGTTTAGTTTACATTTTCAGTTTAGAGCTACTGCGCGAAAATAGGCCCTTCGGCCCACCGAGTCCATGCCGACTAGTGATCCCCATACACTAGTACTATCCTACGCACAAGGGACAATTTACAATTCTTACCGAACCCAATTAACCTACAATCCTGTGCACCTTTAGAGTGTGGGGGGAAACAGGAGGTTCCGGAGGAAACCCATGCTGGTCATGGAGAGAACATATGCACACCTTACAGATAGCACTCGTGGTCAGGATCGAACCCAGATCTTTGGCACTGTGAGGCAGCAACTCTACCGCTGCATCACCGTGGCGCAGTTGCAAGGCACCCAAGCAAAATATGAGGTGATGTTCTTTCAATTAGCTTGTGGCCTCACTCTGATAGTGGAGGAGGCGCAGGATAGAAAGGCCAATATAGGAATGGGAAGGGGAGTTGAAATGCTTGGTAACTAGGAGATCCCTAGGCCTAGGCAGAGCAAGCGAAGCTGTTCAACAAAATGGTACTTATTGCCAGTGGCTGTGTGGAACAGACATGGTTTCAACATTTAACCACCCATTGGCAAAATAAGACTGCATGGATGACCACAAACAAATTCCAATAGTGAAAGGCGATGCATGTTAGGATTGTCATTACATTTCATTCATCCAACAGTTATTTGCAATTATTCGAACAAACTAAAACATGAGAGAAATAAAATACACAGAGCATAATTCTTGTTGTCTTTCAAAAGAACCAGAGAACTGTCATCTTCTCATCCAGCAACCATGGCTGTGTTGGTGCTGAATTAATCCAAGCCGTAAAATGAGGTGCAGACACCGACTGCAGCCAACGTGGGCGGCATGGAGGTGCAGAGTAGAGATGCTGCCTTACAGCGCCAGAGACCCGCATTTTATCTTGACTACGGGTGCTGTCTGTATGGAGTTTGTACGTTCTCTCTGTGATCGTGTTGGTTTTCTCCGGGTGCTCAGGTTTCCTCCCACACTCCAGAGCCATACAGGTTGGTAGGTTAATTGGCTTCAGTAAAAATTGTAAATTGTCCATTGTGTGTAGGATAGTGGTAGTGTATGGGGTGATCACTGGTTGGCACGGACTCGGCGAGCCTTGTAAATGGCATGTTTCCATGCAGTATCTCTAAACTAAACTAAACTAAACTAAACGTCAGATCAGAATTTGAGTTGGTGCTACACCAGCAATTACTTGCTCATCCTTTACCCCTCAGTGTTACCTTAGAGCTCGACTAATGGGTAATGACCGCCTCCCTAGTTTAACCTGGAATTCAAAGGGCCTTATAATGACTTTCATCTTCCCCGTGAGTGGTAAATAATAACATGATTGCCAAGGAGTAGACGCGGGCTGAGTGAACCAGGGAAAGTGGTGCACTTTAGAAAAATTGATTCCGTTTAGGACGAAATAGAGCAGTGTAATGGGCTAAAGGGCCACTTTATCAGCTCTGGGAGATTGGGTTTCAGTCCAGTCTGAACTGATGGGAATAAGACGAGGAGCGATCGCTGGTGCATGGGATTGGAACGAATTGGAAAACCTCAAATGTAATCATGTATTGTCTATCCACTGGTAGACAAAAATGCTAGAGAAACTCAGCGGGTGAGGCAGCATCTATGGAGTGAAGGAAATAGACAATGTTTCGGGTTGAAATCCTTCTTCAGACAGACTATCCATTGACTGGTTAGCATGTAACAAAAGCTTTTCGATGTACCTCAGTACACGTGACTATAAACTAAACTCAAAATGTCCGAAGCTCCAAACATTAAGTGTAGGAAGGAACTGCAGATGCTGGTTTAAACTGAAGATAGACACAAAAAGCTGGGAACTCAGCGGGACAGGCAGCATCTCTGGAGAGAAGGAATGGGTTCTCTCCAGAGATGCTTCCTTTCCCGCTGAGTTGCTACTGTTTTTTGTGTCCATCTGCAGATGCTGGAAGATAGGCACAAAATGCTGAGTAACTCAGCAGGTCAGGCAACATCTGTGGAGAAAATGTTTCAGGTCAAGTCATAAGAAGGGTCTTATCCCAAAACATCACCTATTCCATCCCTCCACAGATGCTACCTGTCTGCTGAGTTACTCCAGCATTTAGTGTTTGTCTTTGGTGTAAACCAGCATCTGCAGTTCATTCCTATGCATGATTACAATTAAGCCGTTAAAAGTGTACAGTTACAGGATAAAGGGCGTAGCATTTAGTGCAGGAAGGTAAAGTCCGATTAAAGATAGTCCAAGGGTCTTCAATGAGGTGGATGGTAGATCAGGACTGTTCTTTAGTTGGTGATAGGACGGTTCAGTTTATGATAGCAACTCTATCTGAAGAAACTATACCTGAATCTGGAGGTATGCATTTTTACACCTCTGCAGCTCGTGCCTGATGGGAGAGGGGTGAAGAGGGGGTGGCTGGAGTGATGTTGGTCCTTGATTATGCTGGTGGCCTTGCTGAGGCAGCCTGAAGTGTGGATGGAAGGAAGGTTGATTTGAATGATTTAATGTAGCCGTTTAATGGAAGGGTGGCCGAAGACCATTCTGCATTGACATTTTGCCGGTGGATCAATCTTTACTCAGAATGAAAATGCTGTTGTTAATGGCATATTGTGAGGTGGATAAATTTAGTGAAATGAACATGATCTAATCTCAGTGTGAGACCATTGCATA
The DNA here is from genome assembly GCA_963514005.1 of Raja brachyura. Next base: position 131,317,827 of record OY740781.1, read on the forward strand.
TGTGCCATTAGGTTCCGCGGGCAAAGGACTTAAATAATCCTGGTCAGAATATTTTGGTTTGAAATCATGCTGTGTGATTTTAAGAAATGTTCCATTTGAATGAAATACTTCCTTGCAATTTGAAATAAGGTATTCACATTTAAATAAGCCTTTCATTAATAATGTCCGCTCACACAGCTTGAGTTCAGATCGGTTTTATTGTGTGTCGAGTGAACCAGTACCTTATAAAGTGCAGTTCTTAGATTAAGGATTGACAGTGTTTGTGGTGTTCGTGAGAGCAATGTCACAATCATTAATTTCCCCTTTTCATAAAGCCATATTTCCTCACTGGTACCATGGGAAAAACTAAACCAGCCTTGCATTTATTTGGGTATTTTTAAGGTGCAGATTGACAGATTCTTGATTAGTAAGGGCGCCAGGGGTTATGGGGGTAAGACAGGAGAATGGGGATGAGAGGGATAGATGGATCCGCCATGATTGAATGGCGGAGTAAACTCGATGGGCCAAATGGCCTAACTGCTCCTATAACTTATGAGCTTGTCTTACACTGTTTTACACAGAGAGTGGTGAGTCTCTGGAATTCTCTGCCACAGAAGGTAGTTGAGGCCAGTTCATTGGCTATATTTAAGAGGGCGTTAGATGTGGCACTTGTGGCTAAAGGGATCAGGGGGTATGGAGAGAAGGCAGGTACGGGATACTGAGTTGGATGATCAGCCATGATCACATTGAATGGCGGTGCAGGCTCGAAGGGCCGAATGGCCTACTCCTGCACCTATTTTCTATGTTTCTATGTTTCTATGTCTCCCACCAATGCAAGAGGGAATCATGCTCTTAATAGAACAACTAATCAAGATGACAGATGCTCCCTCCCAATCGTTAACTAATATCATCAGTTTCTAATTTTTTATTCTCAGCACTTCTGCAATCAATTAAAGCAGGGAATTCACACAAAGGGTGGTGGATGTATGTAACGAGCTGCCAAGGAGGCAGTTGAGGCAGCTACTATCACAACACTTATTCATAGAGTCATACAGCTTGGAAACAGACCCTTCGGCCCAACTTGCCCACACCTCCCAAAATGTCCACATCTACACTAGTCCCACCTGCCTGCATTTGGCCATTAAAAGACATTTGGACAGGTACATGGATTAGAAATGTTTTGAAGGATGTGGGCAGGTAGGTGGGACTAGTGAAGACGGGGCATCTTGGTCGTCGTTGGCAAGTTGGGCCGAAGGGCCTGTTTCCGTGCGGTATGACCCTATGATTATTAAAAGGTGCCATTGTGATCTTCTATTTGAAGACTGAACAGCTGTTGAGATTTTGGCCATCCCTCATCTGGTATGCTATGCAATGAGAATGATCTTGGGAAGGCTATATTGGTTGTAGGGACTGGACACATCAGAATATTAACCAGGCTTCATGGATTTGAGAGATTACTTAAACATAGAACATAGAACAGTGGTGCACAAGAACAGTCCGTTTGTCTGTGGCGAACATTATGACAACTATTATCTACCTGTGCATGACCCATATCCTTCTATTCCCTGCATATCCACGTGCCTATGCAAAAGTATTTTAACTGACTCTAATTTATCAGCTTCAACCACCACTCCCAGAAAAAAAACCTGGCTTGAATTTCTTGTGATATAAAATATTGAGTGATAACTTAACTAAGGTCATGACTCGTTCAAAGGGAATTGATGTGGTGGCGACGAGTATGAAGGGACGTGGAGTTACTAAAGAGCTTGTCCACAATCTCATGAGAAAGACAGGCAAAGAGACTGAATAGCTGACTCCTGCCTGCATAAGGTAGCTGACCAGGATTTCATAGTCATCTAGAGTTTAGAGATTAGAGATACAAGATTTAAACAGGCCCTTCAGCCCACTGCGTCCATGCCAGCCAGCGATTACCAGCACATTTGGTTTACTCTACAATTTACAGAAGCCAATTAACCTGCAAACCTGTGTGTCTTTGGAGTGTGGGGGGTAACTGGAGCACCTGGAGAAAACCTATGTGGTTACAGGGAGAATGTACAAATTCCGTACAGACAGTACCCGTAGTCAGGATCAAACCCAGGTCTTTGTTGCTGTTTACCGCTGCACCACTGTGCTGTCCAGTGTTGCACTTTCTTTAGGTGGAATAAATCATTGTGCACAGTCTTGACTCTTATACAGATAGATAGCACAGCAGTACAGCAGGTAGTGAGCTGCTGAACAGCTCCAGCAATGTGCATTCAATCTGACCTCAGGTGCTGGGATCACATATTATCCACATTGTCCATGGGGATTTCTGGCAGTGCTGTTGTTTCCTCCCACATACCAAAGTCATGTTGGTAGGTAGGTAGGGTCTTGCATAGCTGAGTGGCAGGCGAATCAGCAGAGTGATGCAAGAGAGAATACATATAAGCATGTACGTGTGCTCAAAGAGTTTGAATAGATTTGACTGACTGTATATTCTGCGTTGTAAGGAAATACAGGTAGAGGGTTACAGGTCAATGTTGAGTAAGGTGATGCAAAAATTTCCGCGCTATTGTGTACCATTTTGGCGTAGTTCCTTGAGATCGCACGCATGCAGACAGACAGACATCCAAACAAGATGAGATTTTCAGTAATATATAGATGCTGACAATATTTGTTTAGGGTCAGTTCTAAAATATGACTGGTCACGTGTGGGACGTCACACAGAAGCATTATACAAACTGTGAATTTTAAAAAGCTAGAATGTTCATCTCTGTAGCAGACACATCATAGTTCTGTAGGTAGGAAAAAGTAATGAATAAGGTTAATCTCATGCAATAATTTTTTAATGTATAACTTTGTGATGACATCTGGTCATGTGTGTGACATTTTTGTTCACTTTCCAAAGAATGGGCCAGATAAGGATTTAATCCCTTTGGTCAGAGGGTGTTGAATCTGTGGAATTCATTGCCACAGAAGGTGGTGGAAGCCAAATAATTGGATATTTTTAAGGTGGAGATTGATAGATTCTTGATTAGTGCGGGTGTCAGGGGATTATGGGAAGAAGTCAGGAAAATGGGGTTGAGAGGGAAAGATGTTTGAATTGAAAGATGTTTGAATTGAAAGATGTTGGAAAGATGATTGAATGGCGGAGTAGACCTGATGGGCCGAATGGCCAAATTCTGCTCCAAGAACTTATGATCTTGAGAATAAATAAAGTTCTCTCTTTCACCTCTGCGCTTCACCACAAGATGTTTTCTGTCCGTCAGAGTTACTGGGGACAGAAACAACATCTGGAGGAATAATCAGACAGCTCCCTGTGGAAGCATAGTCTGATACGAGTACATTTACGCCATGATTCACTTTATGTTTCTGTCAGTGCATATTAATGAACATCTCAAATCTATTGGCCTGGCGGGAGTTATTTGTTTCTTTTTGGGATGTTCACATTTATTTTTAAATTTGCTCAGTTTTAGCCAGATGGCTGGAAAGGGTAGATGCAGAGTGGATTTACGAGGACATTGCCAAGAATCAAGGGCCTGAGATACAGGAAGGGGTTGAGCAGGCTGGGACTTTACTCCTTAGATGCAGGAGGAGGAGGGGTGACCTCAGAGAGGTGCATAAAATCATGAGAGCAACAGATTGTATAAATGCAGAGTCTTTAACCCAGAGTAGAAGAATCAAGATCCAGAGGACATAAGTTTAAGGAGAGGGGGGAAAGATTTAATAGGGAGCTGAGGGGCAACATTTTTGCTCCGAGGGTGGTGGGTATATGGAACGAGATGCCAGAAGAGGTAGGTGGAGAGGGTACTATCACAACTTTAAACATACAATTCAACAGGTTCAGGGATGGGATAGGTTTAGTGGGATATGGGCCAAACTCAGTCTGGAAGGACTAGTGCATTTATGTTGGCGTGGGCACGTTCTGCTGGCTGACCTGTCTCCACACTGTATGTCTATGAATCTATGGCCATATGGAGGGAGTACTCCTGAACATATCCTGGCGGCTTTAGGCGAACGCACACAATTGCCTGTGGTGAATCAACTCCGCCAGCTGTGGAACCACACACTCACCCACTTTGTTCAGTAAATGGTGGGACTAGAAAAAAGTGGGATGTATCAACTCTTAAATATCAGTGTTGTCGAGATTTAGTCTCATAGACTTCAGCGATACAGCATAGAAACAGGCCCTTCGGCCCACCAATCCGCACCAACCAGCAATCACCACACCAATAGCACTGTCCTATACACTGGGGACAATGTACCAGACCCAATTGACCTACAAACGTGTACATCTTTGGAGGGTGGGTGGAAGCCAGAGCACCCATGCAGTCACTGGGAGTAGGTACAAACTCTGTATAGACCTTACCTATGGTCAGGATCGAACCCGGGCCTCTGGCGCTGCAAGGGAGCAACTCTACCACTGCGCCACTGTGCCATCTTGGACTCTCAGAGTCATACAACATGGAAACAGGCCCTTCATACCAACTTGTCCAGACCAATAAAGATGCACGATCTACAGCCTGCCCAATTTCCTTCTAAATCTTGCTTATCCATGCTGCTGTCCAAATGTTTCTTAAATGTTGTGACAGTATCTGCCTCTACTACCTCCTCTCACAGCTCGTTGCATATACTCACTACCCTCCATGTGAAAATGTTGCCCCTTAGGTTCCCCTCTCACCATAAACCAATGGTTATTGTTTTCCCTATCCTGGGTTAAAGACTCTCTGTATTAACCCATCTATTCCCCATGATCTTACACACATCTATAGGATCATCCCTCATCCTCCTGCTCTCCAAGGCATGAAGTCCAAGCCTGCTCAACCTCTCCCTATAGCTCAGGCTCTCCTCCTGGCAACATCCGTGTAAATCTTCTCTGCATTCTTTCCAGCTTAACAAAATCTTTCCTACTCCAGAGTGACCAAAACTGAACACAATAATCGACCCGAAATGTCACCCGTTCCTTCTCTCCAGAGATGCTGCATGCCCCACAGAGTTACTCCAGCTTGTTGTGTCTATCTTCGGTTTAAACCAGCATCTGCAGTTCCTTCTTACACAATACTTCAAATGTGTATGAAGGAACTGCAGATGCTGGTTTAAACCAAAGATAGACACAAAAAACGGGAGTAATTCATCGGGTCAGGTAGTATCTCTAGAGAAAAGGAATAGGTGTCGTTTCGGATTGAGAGCCTTCTTCAGACAGAAAGTCAGGGGAACAAGAGATAGGGATATATAGATATAAATAGGGATATATAGAACAATTGAATGAAAGATATGTGACAATGAAAAAAGTAGCAATGAGTAAAAAGTAACCATAGAAACATAGAAAATAGGTGCAGGAGTAGGCCATTCAGCCCTTCGAGCCTGCACCGCCATTCAATATAATCATGGCTGATCATCCAACTCAGTATCCCATACCTGCTTTCTCTCCATACCCCGAGATCTCTCTAGCCACAAAGGCCACATCTAACTCCCTCTTAAATATAGCCAATTAACTGGTCTCAACTACCTTCTGTGACAGAGAATTCCAGAGACTCACCACCTTCTGTGTGAAAAATGTTTTTCTCATCTCGATGAGAAAAAGATTTCCCCCTTATCCTTAAACTGTGACCCCCTGTTCTGGACTTCACCAACATCGGGAACAATCTTCCTGCATCCAGCCTGTCCAACCCCTTAAGAATTCTGTACATTTCTATAAGATTCCCCCCTCAATCTTCTAGATTTTAGCTAGTACAAGTCGAGTCTATCCAGTCTTTCTTCATTTGAAAGTCCTGGCATCCCAGGAATCAGTTTAGTGAACCTTCTCTGTACCCCCTCTATGGCAAGAATGTCTTTCCTCAGATTGGAGACCAAAACTGTACGCAATGCTCCAGGTGTGTTCTCACCAAGACCCTGTACAACTGCAGTGGAACCTCCCTGCTCCTATACTCAAAACCTTTTGCTATGAATGCTAACAAACCATTCGCTTTCTTCACTGCCTGCTGCACCTGTATGCCTACTTTCAATGACTGGTGTACCATGACATCCAGGTCTCGTTGCATCAGATAATAGTCTACTTTCCTGTTTTTGCCACCAAAGTGGATAACCTCACATTTATCCACATTATACTGCATCTGCCATGCATTTGCCCACTCACCCAGCCTATACAAATCATCTTGCAGCCTCCTAGCATCCTCCTCACAGCTAACACTTTTCCCAGCTTCGTGTCATCCTCAAACTTGGAGATGTTGCATTCAATTCCCTCGCCCAAATCATTAATATATATTGTAAATAGCTGGGGTCCCAGCACTGAACCTTGCGGTACCCCACCAGTCACTGCCTGTAATTCTGAAAAGGACTCATTTACTCCTAAGTAACAAGTAACAATGTAACAAAACTATCAAGTAATATTGTATCAAAAGTAACGATGTAGAGCCCAGAATGGTTCATTGTTGGCTGTGGGATAGTTGATAATGAGTTATGCAGACAATGATGACGACTAGGGTGGGAGAGGGACGAAGAGAGAGGGGATGCAAGGGTTCTTTGAAGTTAGAGAAATCAATAAATTATACTGTTGGATTATACTGTTGGATAAGCTGCCTTAGTGAAATATGAGGGGCTGTTCCTCCAATTTGTGTTTGGCCTCACTCTGACAATGAACGAGGCCCAGGACAGAAAGGTCAGAGTGGGAATGGGAGTTAAAATATTTGACAACTGAGGTATCACGTAGGCAAGGTGGACTGAGCAAAGCTTTTTTGCAGAAAGATCGCCCAGTCTACGCTTGGTCTCGCCGACCTACATGGAACAATGGATACAGTAGATGAGGTTGGAGGAGGTGCAAGTGAACCTCTGCCTACCCGGAACGTCGGGGTCCTTGGACAGTTGAGAGAAGAGGTATAGGGACAGGTGTTGCATTTCTTGCGGTTGCAGGGGAAGGTACCTGGGGTTAGAACGGTTTGGGTCGGAAAGGACGAGTTAATAAGGGAGTTGCGGAAGGAACGGTCTTCGCGGAAAGCAGAAAGGGATGGAGGGAAGATGTGACTAGTGGTGGGATCCTGTTGGAGGTGGCAAAAACATTGTATGCGATGTTGATGGGGTGAAAGGTGAGGACTAGGGGGGTGGGGGAGCATGAGCGGAGCTGCTGGGTACCGTGAGAGGGCCAAATATTGAAATATGCTTAAAAAAATTGAATGGCTACACTAAATTGTGGAAGCAGGCATTGTTTAGACTGTTGTTTGTAGTTTTCACAGAAATACCTCAACAGCTCTGTGGAAATATGTAAGTGAATTCAGGCTGACTGACTTCTGGAGTAGTAGTGACAGTAAGGTCACAGGTTTCTTCCCTCCTGTGAGTGGCTGCCACTCAAACAGCAGTGAACTGAATCACTGTACAGTGCAACCATTTTATCTTTAATGAAACCAGTCAGAAAGGTCAGGCAATGTACTTAACCAGCAAAAGCCTGCCTCCTAAATTTAGGACAGCCATTTTAATAAGGAGAGGCACAGCGGCACAGCGGCACAGTGGTAGAGTTGCTGCCTCACAGCGCCAGAGACCCAGGATTGAGCCTGATTGCAGATGCTGTCTGTACATAGTCACAGGGAGAACGTACAAAATATGTTGGGTTTTCGCCAGGTGCTCTGGTTTCCTCGCATTTTCCATTGACGTGCAGCTTTGTAGGTTAATTGGCTTTTGTTAATTGTCCCAAATCATAGAGTCATAGAGTGATACAGTGTGGAAACAGGCCCTTTGGCCAAACTTGCGCACATCGACCAACATGTCCCAGCTAGCCCCATCTGCCTGCGATTAGTCCATATTTCTCCAAACTTGTCCTAATGTGTAGGATAGAACTGGTGTACGGCAACCGGTGGCCTGTTTCCATGCAGTATCTCTAAACTAAACTAAACTAATCTTTGAATGAGAGTTGACAAACCTTGAACTCTGTGCTTGTTTTAAAAAAAAGATGATATACCCATCTTTCTCCCATCCCCACAGATTAATAAACTAGATAGTGCAATAAACACAGAGGAATGAGATGAATAGTACAACACAGGAACAGACCATTTGGCTCACAAGGTCTCTGCAGAACATGAATAAATGAGTGAATGAATGAATGCGAAGACTATCTTTTATCTACCTGCATATAACCCAGATTAATTCATTCCCTGCATGTCCATATGCTATTCCAAAAGTCTCTTATATCTATTAAAAAAAATACTAGGGATGAACCTGTAGATCTTTTGATGTAAAATCTACATGCCACAATTAGCAATCGCTAACGTTAGCTTTTAGTTTAGGTTATTATAGTCATGTGTGCCGAGGTACAGTGACAATCTTTTTTGCTGTGTGCAATCCCGTCAGCAGAACCATGATTACAATCAAGCTATCTACAGTGCAGAGATACAGGATAATAAATAGGAATAGCATTCAGCTTATTGCAGCCAAAGCCAGGTTATATTCTATAACAGCGAGCTGAAATGATCGCATGGAAAGTTCATAACAAATTTGTTTTTTTATTTCTGCAGCGACCACAAAAAAAATGACAGTGTCTCTTTAAAACGAACGGCAACTGACAAAAGCTTCCCAACAGCAGAAGCCAGGCGACAAAAAGTTTTGCCAAGGAACCGACGTATGAATGGGATGGAGCTACACTGCTGCGACACATTCAGTGGACTCACAAAAGGGGAGCTGTATCTCAAACTAGAAATCCTCCAGCTAGTTCTCTCAGGCTTGGGGGCAGAATAGGCAATCGCAGCAGGGTAGCTCTGTCAGTCATCTTGCCCCAGGATTGTAAGAAATAACTCTCTTTCTATTTATATCCGTGAGATTTGACGGTGGAGCTCTTTGACTGCTCGAGTTAACAGGAATTTTAAAGCAAGCAACGAGGGATTGTGGAGACTTTACATATTCATGCCTTCCTGGATGGAAAACGAATTATAATATCTCTCGCTACTTGGCAAAAGCTTTGGTCGGAATTGGCTTCGCTTCTGCCCGCATTTGAACAATTACCTCATTTATGAAGATCCAGTGACAGTCAAAAGCTACGAGATTGGAGTCGACGACCTGTGAAGTGGAACAACAAAAAAAGATCATGCCGTCATTCGGAGAATCAATCCATACAAATGGCATTTAATGCACTCAGTCAGGGGTACGAGGGTAGCAGAGATGTCTCAGTACTTTGCAGCTCCTACAAATCTCTAGCCTTCTTTGTTTCCCTTCCACCCTCTCCTCCAAAAAGCTATCTCAAGGAAAAGGAGTTATTTTATTCTTTGACACTGTTAAAAGACAAGCAACCCTTCAGTGCCTCGGCAATTTTTGTTTTTAAGTCTTGGAGGCTGGTAATGGGATTCTATTCTCCAAACACAACTGAAGGCACTCTTACGCCATCCACATGTAGTGAGGACTCAATGGAGAGCATTTTCTTGCCTTATTTTCGGATACTATTGAAATTGTCTTTAAAAAAAGAGGCAAAAATCCAAATGGCATCAATTCTGACAATAACTCGGACAATCCTTAGTTCCCAGCTGAAAAAACGGATCATGAGAAGTGGGTGCTGGTGGGGGGTCATTTTATCTTTCTTCCACATTGAACTTTTTATCACCCTTTAATCAGCATTGAATAAATTGTTGGAGGTTTAGTTTAGTTTAGAGATACAGCGTAGAAACAGGCCCTTCGGCCCTCCTAGTCTGCGCCGACCAGCATACACCACATGATACACCATACACCAGTTCTATCTTATCTCAGTTTTGGTTCCCAATTTAGTTTAGAGGTACAGCGTAGAAACAAGCCCCTAGGCCAAACAAGTCCCCGCCAACCAAAGATCACCCGTACACAAGTTCTATGTTGCCCCAGTTTTGTTTCTTAATTTAGTTTAGTTTAGTTTATTGTTGTCAAGTGCATTGAGGTACAGTAAAAAGCTTTTTGTTGAGTTCTATCCAGACACAGAAAATACTATAAATGATTACAATAAGGCCGTCCACAGTATACAGATATGGGATAAAAAAAATAATGTTTAGTGCAAGATAAGGTCAAGTAAAGCCCACAAGATAAAGTCCATTAAAGATAGTTCAAAGGTCTCCAGTGAAAAAGATGGGGGTCAGTCAATGGGAGGTTATATATATAATAGGGGAAACTTACAGAAGCCATTTAACTTACACACCTACATGTCTTTGGAATGTGGGAGGAAACCGGAGCACCCGGAGAAAACCCACACGGTCACAGAGAGAACGTACAAACTCCATACAGACAGCACCCGTAGTCAGGGCCGAACCCGGGTCTCTGGTGCTATAAGGTAGCAACTCTACCGCTGCACCACTGCACCGCCAGTATGGGGGCATAGTAACTGAACTAGCAACCAGAGATGGGGGATGGTTTCCCAGGGTGGCAGCTGGGCGATTTAAACTCAATCAAATTAAAATAAATGATCTACATGGAAAGGAATCTTGTAACAGTAATCACTGCAGTAAAAATTAACCTGCTTCACTAATGTCATGTATAGGAAGGAACTGTAGATCCTGGTTTACTGCAAAGATAGACACAAATTGCTGGCGTAACTCAGTGGGTCAGGCAGAACCTCTGCAAAAATTGAATCGGTGATGTTTCCGCTTGGAACCTTCTTCAGAGGAAGGGTTCTGACCCAAAACATCATCTACTCCCCAGTTGCTGACTGACCCGTTGAGTTTCTTCAGCATTTTGTGACTAACTTCACTAATTTCCTTAGTTTAGTTTAGAGATAGAGCGAGAACAAGCCCTTCGGCCCACCAGGTCTGCGCCGACCAGCGATTCCCACATTTTAACCCACCGGGGACAATTTTTACATTTAACAAGCCAATTAACCTACAAACCTGTACGTCTTTGGAGTGTGGGAGGAAACCGAAGTTCTCGGAGATAACCCACGCAGATCACTGGGAGAACATACAAACTCTGTACAGACGGCACCCACAGTCTGTACAAGCTTTGGCACAATCAATGGTGGGAAATAGTAGGAAGTAGGAAATAGTGGGAAGTAGTATTGGAGTTGGGGATGGCATCAAACGGGAAATTAGAAATGCGTGCAACAAGGGTAACACGGTTATAATGGGTGACTTCAATCTGCATGTAGATTGGGTGAATCAAATTGGCAGGGGTGCTGAGGAAGAGGATTTCCTGGAATGTATGCGGGATAGTTTTCTCAACCAACATGTGGAGGAACCAACGAGAGAGCAGGCTATTCTAGACTGGGTATTGAGTAATGAGGAAGGGTTAGTTAGCAGTCTTGTTGTGCGTGGCCCCTTGGGCAAGAGTGACCATAATATGGTTGAGTTCTTCATTAGGATGGAGAGTGACAAAATTAAGTCAGAAACAAGGGTTCTGAACTTGAACAAAGGTAACTTTGAAGGTATGAGATGTGAATTGGCCAAGATAGACTGGCAGGTGATTCTTAAAGGGTTGACAGTGGATGTGCAATGGAAGGTATTTAAAGACTGCATGGATGAAGTACAAAAGTTGTTCATACCAGTTTGGCAAAAGAATAAATCGGGGAAGGTGGTGCATCCATGGATAACAAGGGAAATCAGGGATAGTATAAAAACAAAAGATGAGGCATACAAATTTGCCAGAAAAAGCAGCCTACCGGAGGACTGGGAGAAATTCAGAATCCAGCAGAGGAGGACAAAGGGCTTAATTAGGAAAGGGAAAATAGATTATGAAAGGAAACTGGCAGGGAACATAAAAACTGACTGCAAAAATTTTTATAGATATGTAAAGGGAAAGAGACTAGTTAAAACAAATGTTGGTCCCTTGCAGTCAGAAACAGGTGAATTGATCATGGGGAACAAGGACATGGCAGACCAATTGAATAACTACTTTGGTTCTGTCTTCACTAAGGAAGACATAAATAATCTGCCGGAAATAGCAGTGGAACGGGGGTCAAATAAGATGGAGGAACTGAGTGAAATCCAGGTTAGCCGGGAGGTGGTGTTGGGTAAATTGAACGGATTGAAGGCCGATAAATCCCCAGGGCCAGATAGTCTGCATCCCAGAGTACTCAAGGAGGTAGCCACAGAAATAGTGGATGCATTAGTGATAATTTTTCAAAATTCCTTAGATTCTGGAGTAGTTCCTGAGGATTGGAGGGTAGCTAATGTAACCCCACTTTTTAAAAAAGGAGGGAGAGAGAAAGCGGGGAATTACAGACCAGTTAGTCTAACATCGGTAGTGGGGAAACTGCTAGAGTCAGTTATTAAAGATGGGATAGCAGTGCATTTGGAAAGTGGTGAAATCATTGGACAAAGTCAGCATGGATTTACGAAAGGTAAATCATGTCTGACAAATCTGATAGAATTTTTCGAGGATGTAACTAGTAGAGTGGATAAGGGAGAACCAGTGGATGTGTTATATCTAGACTTTCAGAAGGCTTTCGACAAGGTCCCGCATAAGAGATTAGCATACAAACTTAAAGCACACGGTATTGGGGGTTCAGTATTGATGTGGATAGAGAACTGGCTAGCAGACAGGAGGCAAAGGGTAGGAGTAAACGGGTCCTTTTCAGAATGGCAGGCAGTGACTAGTGGGGTGCCGCAAGGCTCAGTGCTGGGACCCCAGCTATTTACAATATATATTAATGATTTGGACGAGGGAATTCAATGCAACATCTCCAAATTTGCAGATGATACCAAGCTGGGGGGTATAGTTAGGTGTGAGGAGGATGCTTGGAGGCTGCAGGGTGATTTGGATAGGCTGAGTGAATGGGCAGATGCATGGCAGATGCAGTACAATGTGGATAAATGTGAGGTTATCCACTTTGGTGGCAAAAACATGAGGGTAGACTATTATCTGAATGGTAGCAGATTAGGTAAGGGGGAGATGCAACGAGACCTGGGTGTCATGGTACACCAGTCATTGAAAGTAGGCATGCAGGTGCAGCAGGCAGTGAAGAAAGCAAATGGTATGTTAGCATTCATAGCGAAAGGATTTGAGTATAGGAGCAGGGAGGTTCTACTGCAGTTGTACAGGGTTTTGGTGAGGCCACACCTGGAGTACTGCGTACAGTTTTGGTCTCCAAATCTGAGGAAAGACATCCTTGCCATAGAGGGGGTACAGAGAAGATTCACCAGACTGATTCCTGGGATGTCAGGACTTTCATATGAGGAAAGATTGGATAGACTCGGTTTGTACTCGATGGAATTTAGAAGATTGAGGGGGGATCTTATAGAAACCTACAAAATTCTTAAGGGGTTGGACAAGCTAGATGCTGGAAGATTGTTCCCGATGTTGGGGGAGTCCAGAACAAGGGGTCACAGTCTAAGGATAAGGGGGAATTCCTTTAGGACCGAAATGAGGAAAACATTCTTTACACAGAGAGTGGTGAGTCTCTGGAATTCTCTGCCACAGAAGGTAGTTGAGGCCAGTTCATTGGCTATATTTAAGAGGGCGTTAGATGTGGCACTTGTGGCTAAAGGGATCAGGGGGTATGGAGAGAAGGCAGGTACGGGATACTGAGTTGGATGATCAGCCATGATCACATTGAATGGCGGTGCAGGCTCGAAGGGCCGAATGGCCTACTCCTGCACCTATTTTCTATGTTTCTATGTTTCTAATAGGTTCTGGCCTGGCCATCAATGCCTTCATACCATGAAGGGATAAATAACAGATTATCTGAGCATCAGCAAAGGTTTTTTGTGTTGGAACTTGTTGTGTTGTGGAACTTGGAACAGGCTGCTGAGCTTCTAGTGTGGCAGATGTGACTATGTTTCAAAAATGAAGCAGTTTGCAGCGTTCTGAAAGTGTCAGGCATAATGTCAGGCATAAACTGTTTAAAATATCTTAAACTCAGCGCCTGCAAACTGCTCGCATTACGTGGCATTTCAATAACTTGCACAAACAGCTTTTAATGCCAAGCATTTTGCAAGAATTAAAATATGCTATTCGGCCTATCAGATAATACGTGATGTGTTTGATCCTTCACCCATTTACATGATCTACAAGAGACGCTGCCTCAAGAAGGCAGCCACCATCATCAGAGACCCACACCACCCTGGCCACGCTTTCATTTCACGCCTGCCATCTGTAAGAAGGTACAGAAACCTGAAAACTGTAACGTTCAGGTTCAGATTTTTTAAATATATATATTGAATTTTATTTTGTTAATACTAAATTTACAGAGTACTATGTAGACATATCTGTTGTGTTGTTTAATTCTAGTTATCTAGTTCTGTTAGCTAGACGTGACGATAAAACACTCTCTTCTTCTCTCTCTTCTCTCAACCAGCATTTTCCCCACATCATTGCCCTCTTCCTTTACTGGTACAGGGTTGGTGTCAATGAACATAGAAAATAGGTGGAGGAGAGGGCCATTCGGCCATTCGAGCCAGCACCGGCAACTAGCATATTCCGAGATCTCCCAAAGTTCTGTTTACGAACATAACAACCTGAAGAAACTGAAGTTCTCAGTCTGAAGAAGGGTCCCGGCTTGAAATGTCGTATTCCATTTCCCTCCACAAATGCTGCCTGATCCACTGGGCTCCTCCAGCACTTTGTGTTTTGCTCAAGTTTGCAGCACCTGCAGTTCTTCGTGTCTCCATAACAAGTGACACTTGGATTATCTTTGATCGGACTTTACTGGACTTTATCTTGCACTAAACATTATTCATGCTATTTCCTTTATCATGTGTCTGTACACTATGAACGGCTCGATTGTAATCATGTATTGTTTTTCCACTGACTGGTTAGCACGCAACAAAAGCTTTTCACTGCACCTTGGTACAGGTGACAGCAAACTAAACTCAAACTCAACTACAAAAACATGCAAGTTTGTAGGTTAATTGTCTTCAGTAAGTTGTAAAATTGTCCTGAGCTTGTGTAGGATAGTGTCTGGTGTGATCGTTGGTCTGCGTGGACTTGGAGAGCCAAATAACCTGTTTCCGCGCTGTCTGTCTAAAGTCTACAGCAAGAGCTGGAATGGGCAGAATGACCCTTATACCTCCAGTCAATATCACCCTTGTCAATGAAGTGTCCAATGCAATGACCCCCATGTCTCTCAACATCCCACAATGTGCTTCAGTTACATTTTGGTGTGGCAACAGTTCTGCCCAAGATCCCAGGAAATTGCTGAGTTTACTTTAGACTTTTAGGGTTTAGAGATACAATGTGGATACAGGCCCTTCGGCCCACTGAGTCCTCGCCGACCAGCAACAAGCCCGTACACTAGCACTATGCTACAAACCAGGTCCAATTTACAATTTACTGAAGCCTATTAACCTACAAACCTGTGTGTCTTTGGAGTGTGGGAGAAAACTGGAGCTTCCGGAGGAAACCCATGCAATCACAGGAAGAACATACAAACTCCGTACAGATAGCACCCGTAGTCAGGATTGTATCCGGGTCTCTGGTGCTGTAAGGCTGTAACTCTACCATTACACCACTTGTGGAGGTAACACAGTGCATCACTACACCAATCCCCCCCCTCCACCCCCCCCCCCCCCCCGCCCCCCCCAAATCTACACTTTAGATTGCTTTCGGTAACAGCCAACATAACCATGTCATTCTCTCTTCTCTCCTCTCTCATTGGGCAGGAAGTGCAAAAGCTTGAAAACACATATCACCAGATTCCTCCTTTTAGATCCGCCTATTTTCTCCGGAGATGTTGCCTGACCCGCTGAGTTACTCCAGCACTTTGTGTCTATCACCAGATTCATGAACAGCTTCTTCCTTGCTATTATTAGACTCTTAAATTTGCCTCTCATTTGAACATAGAACAGTATAGCACAGGAACAGGCCCTTCGGCCCACACTTTTTTGTGCCAAACATGATGCCAAGTTAAACTGATCTCACTTGCCTGTACATGATCCATATCCCTCTGTTCCCTGCACTCCCATGAGCCTATAGAAAAGCCTCTTGTATCGTATCTGCCTCCATCATCACCCCTGGCAATGTGTTCCAGACCCCCACCGCCCTCTGTATAAAAAACATGTCCCACACATCCCCCTCTCACCATATGGCTATTCTCCTTTTAGTGTTGGACATTGCCATCCTGGGAAAAAACAAAACTTACTGCGGGATGCTTTTTACAAAGAGGATGGTGGTGCCTGGAATATGTTGTCAGGCGTGTTGATGGAGGATGTATAAGGATGTATTCCCAAAATCCCCAAATCCCAATCTATCTTGTCGTGGTACCGCAATTATGGTGAGATATTTATGTTCAACACATACTAAGGCAGTTGGGAAATGTAAATTCAAATGGTTAAATAAATCTATAATCCAAAATGTAATGTGAATAATGGTAACCATACAACTATCAGATTGATGTAAAGACCCTCCAGGTTCACTAATTGGGGAATTCTGTTGTACTTATCCATTCTGACATAAATGTGACCCTTAATGGTTTCCTGAGTTCAGGGATAATCAAGGATGGACAATAAATGTTGGCATTGACAGCGATGACAATAAGAGTCAAGAGTGTTTTATTGTCATATGTCCCAGACAGATCAATGAAATTCTTACTTGCAGCAGCACAACAGAATACACAAAAAGTGTATTTATATATATATTATATATATATGTGTGTGTGTGTATATAATATATATATAATATATATATATACACACATAAAAGCAAACAAACGATAATAGTGCAAAAAGACAAAACAATACCCCCAAGTATTTACCTACATAATTCCCGGGCCAATTTGTCCCTTCCCACCCAAACCACCCCTTCCCCTGGTACTTTCCCTTCCAAACGCAGGAAATGCTACACTTGCCGCTTTACCTCCACCCAAGGACCCAAGCAGTCTTTCCAGGTGAGGCAGAGGCTCACCTGCACTTCCTCCAACCTCATCTATTGCATTCGCTGCTCAAGGTGTCAACTGCTCTACATTGGTGAAACCAAGCGCAGGCTTGGCGATCGCTTCGCCCAACACCTCCGCAAAGTTCGCATTAGCCAACCTGATCTCCCGGTAGCCCAGCACTTCAACTCCCCCCCCCATTCCGATCCGACCTTTCTGTCCTGGGCCTCCTCCATGGTCAGAGTGAGTCCCACCACAAATTGGAGGAGCAGCACCTCATTTTTTGTT
Source organism: Raja brachyura (assembly GCA_963514005.1). The sequence goes on from OY740781.1 coordinate 131,334,808, forward strand.
TGGGTAGCTTACACCCCAGTGGTATGAACATTATCTTCTCCAATTTCAGGTAGTCCTTGCTTTCTCCCTACTTCCCCTCCCCTTCCCAGCTCTCCCACAGCCCACTGTCTCTGCCTCTTCCTTTCTTCTTCCTACCCCCCCACATCGGTCTGAAGAAAGGTCTCGACCCAAAACGTCACCTATTCCTTCGCTTGATAGATGCTGCCTCACCCGCTGAGTTTCTCCAGCATTTTTGTCTATCCCCAAGTCTATGTCGTTCAGAGGTTATTTGGAGGTTGTAGTGCTTAATACTACAGGGAAGAAGGCTGTAGGGAAGAAGCTGCTCCTTAACCCAAATGTTACCATTTTCAGGCTCCTTCTTCCTGGTGGCAGGGGTGAAATGAGTGTGTGGCCAGGGTGGTTTCGGTCTCTGATGATGTTGGCTTCCTTTTTGAATTTTTTCTTATGATTATAAAAAAAAACTTGATGTCTCTATTGCTGTCAGCCTTTGGGGAGATATTTCCAAAGATTCATAATCCTATGAAAATAGTACAGATCCACCAATAATTTTTTGGTTCCAGAGCCTTGCCTGATTATCCGTTTTGCTGGACCAACAGAGGTCACATAATAATGATTCAACAATGCACCACTGACCCACTAATTATACCCCTCCCAAGTCTCCAAAGCACCGTGGACTGCAAGAAAATTAAATCATTACAATAAAAACTATTAACTCTTTCGGGATGGAGGCACATATCCCAAAAGAACGTGCATCACATGCAATGCCATCTGTGACCGACCAGTGAACTAGGGTTACACAAAAAGCTGGAGAAACTCAGCGGGTGCAGCAGCATCTAAGGAGCGAAGGAGTGAACTAGTCTGGCTGTCCTGGGGATTTCAAGTGCACTCTCGTAATTTTATCCGGACTAAAGCAGGTGTCGGACCATCAGTTGCCAGAAGATCAGTGGTGGACCTGTACATTTTCCATTGTTCTATTTCAAGTGACCAACCCATTAACCTAATACCACACCTTCAATTCTCGACTCTTCAGCTTTGCAGCCATGAATGGAAGATATTTAGATGTGGCACAGTGGCATAGCGGCAGAGCTGCTGCCTTACAGCGCCAGAGACCCAGCTTCGAGTTTGTACGTTCTCCCTGTGACCATGTGGGTTTTGTCCGGGTGCTCCAGTTTCCTCTACACTCCAAAGAAGTGCAGGTTTGTAGGTTAATTGGCTTCGGTAAAAATTGTCAATTGTTCCGACTGTGTAGGGTAGAACTAGTGTACAGGGTGATTGTTGTTTGGTGTGGACTCGGTGAACCACAGGGCCTGTTTCCACACTTTATTTCCAGTCTAAATATCATGCTGTATTTGAAGCCTGCAACACTGTGCTGTTCAGTAGCTTTTTCTTCCTCAAAGATCAATTAGGTTTCAGCTGCATCATCACCAGGTTATAGAGTGGACAGTCAGAACCTTTTTACCAGGGTGGATATATCAAAGAATAGACAATGTAGCTTTTAAAATAAGGGGGAATGTTTAAGGGAGATGTGTGGTACATTTTTTACCCAAAGGGTGGTGGGTGACTACATTGTGCTCTTTTCTGATCTATTTGGCTCAATGCGATGGTGACGATTTATTCTACTTTTAGAAAGGTGCATTTCTAGCTGGGCAATGAGTCTTTCCACTTTTTTAAAGCCAATTGAAATGTTATCCATATTTTACAAATATAAAGTGTTTAAATGAAGATTTGCTTTCCTTGATTTCCCTATTACTAAGTTAAATGCAGGATGAATAAATAGGATGAAGGGGCATTGAGCATATCTTTAACCCCAGCACTGCTTTCCTGCACAAACCCCTTAGTCCCTTTATACCCAAAGACCTATCCACTAGTGTCCTGATCCTACCCAGTGATTGAGCCTCAATGGGGCCCTTGGGTAAAACATTTGAAAAGCTTCTCATCTTTATGAAGAAATGTCTTCAAATCACTTTTCTTATTTTGGGACTGTTGGCCTTGCATCTTACCCTGTCAAGCTCTGCCGATGGCGCAGCTGATAGAGCCACTGCCTCGCAGCACCAGAGACCAGGTTCGATCCTGACCTCGGGTGCTGTCTGTATGGAGTTTCGCTCCGTGACCATGTGGGTTTCCTCTGGCATACCAAAGACGTGCGTGTTTGTAAGTTAATTGTCCCTGGTGTGTATGGAATGGATGCAAAAGGGGGATAATATAGAACAAGTGTGAACGTGAGATTGATGGTCAGTGTGGGCTCAACGGGTCGAAGGTTAATTGGCCTCCACAAATGACCTCGTGTGCAGGGAGAGGATGAGAAAGTGGGATAACATAGAACAAGTGGAAATAGGTGATCGATGGTCGGCGTGAACCTGGTGGGCCAAAGCTCCTCTTTCCATGCTCTATCTTTCATTCAATCAATCATTCAAAGACCGTTCAATCAGATTATATTTCATTTATGTAAATTTATATATTGGCCTATTTCATGTCATCTCCCATCTGCTAATGCTCTATATCAGTCTCCTTTCCTCTGGAATATCCATCTTTAGACTTCAGAGATACAGTGTAGAAAAAGGTCCATCGTCCCACCGAGCCAGCACCAACCAGCGATTGCTCTAGCGTTATCCTACACATTAGGGGCAATTTGCAATTTTATTGAAGCCACACATCCTGGTTTGATTACAGAGCTTAAATCAACATTAAATTTTAATTCCATCCCTGTTAAGTAAGTGGCTGTGCTCCAAACAATGGATAAAGAACCAGTCTGATGTAGGGTCCCGTCCCAAAACGTCACCTATGAATGAATGATACTTTATTGCCTCATGTACCTAGGTACAGTGAAATACTTTATTTTGCACACAACCCAGTAAAATCGTACAGCAGACCACATCTAGGCAGTACACATAAATCGCCATCTTTCTTTCGCCAACAAAGTTATGAAAAGTTCATCGAACAGCCCTATCTTCTGGTCAGGATCCTATCACCTATCCATAGTCACCAGAGATGCTGCCTGACCTGTTGAAATTGCTCCTGCGCTTCATGTCTTCTCTTCGAAACCCTGGACCCTGCTGTTGAATTGGCAGTGTTTGCACACTGGGGCCGCGATGTTAATTATAATGGCTGAGAAGTTGCCTTCCTGAAGCTATTTCTCAATTACAACATTTGGTGTCTTCGAGAAAAGATAATTATTGTTTCTGTTTTACTCCACAGACAAATGTTTTACTCAATGAAGAATGGCGACAATGCGCAATTAGAAGTAAATGATCCTTCAGCTTTGACAGAGACATAAGACTTTTTCCCAGGGTGATACCATCTCAACTGAGGAGCTGCACTTAGCAATGTATATTCTGCAATAATGTCATGTATAATGTGAGTCGTTTTCTATTTTAAACAGGCTCCGATGGTTTAATGTTACTTTGGGCTGATTTTAATCTCTTTTATCCTTTGAGATCTTCAGCAGGCACAGTCCGAGAAGAATGTCCCATGGTGTCCACTATTCATTAGACTGTTTCCTGTGACCTTTAGTTTAATAATTATACTTTCCTTTTCTGGATTGGCATTACATTATCGCATCATTAATAGGGTACTTACAGTATTAATAATGATCTCTTACATTTGGTGGAGGGTGTAATGAGCTATTCATGTGCAAATCTAAAGTCCTTAAAAATAACTTGAAGTCTGTGTGAAAAGTTAACAGCAGACCACCTAAATCACAACGACCACAGGGTCTGCACGGTTGCTCAGCGGTAGAGTTGCTGCCTTACCCAGAGACCCGGATTTGTTCCTGACTGCGGCTGCTGTCTGTACAGAGTTTGTACATTCTCCCTGCAACTGCCTGGGTTTTCCTCAGGTGCTCCGGTTTCCTCCCACTCTCCAAAGACGTACAGGTATAGGTTTATTGACTTTGGTAAAAATTGTAAATTGTCGCTGGTATGCAGTGTGTGCTAGTGTAATGAGGATTGCTGGACGGCATGGATATGGTGGGCTGAAGGGCCTGTTTCCATGCTGTATCTCTAAACTAAACTAAATCATATTCTAGAGATCCACACCATAAGCGACAGACATAGGAGCAGAATTATGCCATTCGGCCTATCGAATCTACTCCCACATTCAATCACGGCTGATCTACAGTATATTTTCCTCTCAACCCCATTCTTCTGCTTTCTCCCCATAGCCTTTGACACCGTTACTACTTAAGAACCTCTGCTCTGGATATGGCTGAAATGCAATCAAATGAGACTAGCTGAGATGGAGCATCTAAGTTAGTATGGACGAGTTGGGCCAAAGGGTCTGTTTCTGTGATGTATGACTCTAAGACTCAAAGTAAAGCCAAACATATTTGCTTTAAAAATACCCAGTCACTTGGCCTCCACAGCCATCTGTGGCAGTGAATTCCACAGTTTCATCACCCTTTGACTAAAGAAATTCCTCCTCATCTCACAGTGGGCGGCACGGTGGTGCAGCAGTAGAGTTGCTGCCTTGCAGCACTTGCAGCTTCAGAGACCCGGGATCGATCCTGACTGCAGGTGCTGGATGCATGGAGTTTGTACATTCTCCCCATGACCAGCGTGGGATTTCTCTGAGATCTTTGGTTTCCTCCCACACTCCAAAGACGTACAGGTTTGTAGGTTAATTGGTTAATTGGTTTGATAAATGTAAAAATTGCCCCTAGTGTGTGTAGGATAGTGTTAAAATGCGGGGATCGCTGGGTGACGTGGATCCGGTTTTCCATGCTGTATCACTAAACTAAACTAAATCTCCTTTTTAAAGGTATGTCCTTTTATTCTGAGGCCGTGCCCTCTGGTCCTAGATTATCCCATGACTGGAAACATCTTCTCCACATCCACTACGCCCTTACTTATCAAGAATCTGCCAATCTCCGCTTTAAAAAATACCAATGACGGCCTTCACACTCATCTGTGGCACAGATTCGCTGCCCTCTGATTAAAGAAATTGCTCCTCATCTCCTTTATAAAGGCATGTCCGTTTAGGGATACACTGTGGTAACTTTGGCACCACCATGTCCGTGCCAGCCATTGATCAACCATTCACACTAGTTCGATGTTATCCCACATTTTAATCCACTCCCTACACAAAAGGGGCAATTTACAGAGGCCAATTAACCTACAAACCAGCACGTCTTAGGAGTGTGGGAGGAAACCGGAGCACCCGAAGGAAACCCACATAGTCACAGGGAGAATGTACAAACTCTACACATAGACAGCACTCGAAGTCAGAATCAAACCTGGGTCTCTGGCGCTGTAAGGCAGCAGCCCTTTCACATGAGCCACCGTGCCACCCTCTTCACTTCATTAGCAGTTGTGTTGTACCTCACCGATATTCGAGGAGACTAATGGGCCTGCCTCACTTAGGCGACTTTTTAGGCGACTGCAGGAGACTGTGCAGTCGCCACATGGTCGACACATGTTCGCGGGTGGTTGCCAAGGATTCGCCTTCATGGTCGTGAGGAGTTCCCACATTCTGGAAACTAGTCACAGCGTCATTATGGTCGCCACAAATTTTTCAACATGTTGAAAAATTAGTGGCGACTAGAATAAAGCCGTCAGGGAGAGAAGCGAGAATTCTCATGCCGTAAGTGTATCTCTGGCTTCTTAAAAGTTGTCTCCACTCCTTCTCCCCCCTTCTCCCTCCTTCTCCCCCCTCCCCCCCCCCCCCCTTTTACCGTACACTGTTTTAGCCATCTTAATTACAGCGCCAACCTCCTGTTCATCACGGTGTGTGTCTGTATCACCTTGGATTTGCACCGTGTGAATTTCACTCGGACAGCACTCCCCCAGCTTGCCCTGTCCCCCGCCTGCATAACGGGTTGGCGAAGGAAAGGGTGTGTGTGTGTGTGTGTGTGTGTGTGTGTGTGTGTGTGTGTGTGTGTGTGTGTGTGTGTGTGTGTGTGTGTGTGTGTGTGTGTGTGTGTGTGTGTGTGTGTGGTGTGAATTTCACTCGGACAGTACTCCCCCAGCTTGCCCTGTCCCCCGCCTGCATAACGGGTTGGCGAAGGAAGGTGTGTGTGTGTCAGTCACCGTTCCAGTTGCCGGTTCCTCAGGCGACTGCCGGCAACTTGACAGTCGCCTGAAAAATCGCCTAAAGGGCCTGTCCCACTTTCACGACCTCTGCCGAGTTTGCCCATACTTGCAGCATGGTCGTCACAAGGTCCTAGGAGGTTGTAGGTAGGTCGTAGCAGGCCGTGATGCTAGTCGTGGGTACTCATGGCAACAAGTAGGTTGGGGCGTTATTCTAGCATGATGAAAAATGTCCACGAGTAAAAAAGGTCGTGAAAGTGGGACAGGTCCTTAAGTGGGACACGCCATTAGATAGAAGGGAACATCACCGCAGTGAAGTCAACTGGAAAAGGTTGCAATGTACTACGCAGATTCCAACCTGATCCTAATCTAGAGTGAAAGTGTTACAAGTAGAACAGCCATGAAGCCAGCAATCAGGAAATGCATTAAAGCTATTCACCTCATAGAAGCAACAAGAACATGAAGTGTTATTTTAAAAATTGAAGTGTTTTGTTTTTCCTGTATGGAGGAGGTTCACAGAATACTGCCGATACTGATATCTTGAGCAAAACACACAGTTCTGGAGGAAACCAACCGGTCAGGCAGCATCTGCGGATATAATGGACAGACGATGTTTCAAGTCGGGACCTTTCCTCATGCTGGACGAGCATGATCCGCTGAGTTCCTCCAGATCTTTGTGTTTGGTAGACAGGAGATTGGTGGATCTGTCTCCTTTTGTTGCAAAGACTATTCTCCAATTGCATCCACGCCCAAACTGGCAAATTTGATTGGCAAAAGAACCAAAGGTAACATGAGAGGAAATAATGATTTTTTTTCCACAATAATGATTGGGAAGTTAGTAGTGAAGTTGAATCAATTAGTTTTGTTTAGAGATACAGCGTGTACAGAGGCCCTTTGGCCATCTGAGCCCATGCTGACCAGCAATCACCTGTACACCAGTTCTATTCTACGCACTGGGACAATTTCCAGAAGGCAATCATCCTAAAAACCTGCTAATCTTTGGGATGTGTGAGAAAACTGGAGAACCCAGAGAAAACCCATGCGGTCACAGGGAGAAAATACAAACACCGTACAGACTGCATCCATAGTCAGGATTGAACCCGGGCCTCGGGCAGTATCTCTATCGCTATGCCACCTAAATGCAAGAAGCCGGAAGGGAAGAATTTCCTGGGCTTTGCGGACAGAGACTAGCTGGCGAGGTCTTGCGTAAAGTCAGCACTTCCCTTAAAGCCAAATGGTCTCCTTCTGAACTTTTGTATGAGCCTAAATATCATGTGGTCATTTTGGGAGAACTTCTCTGAGTTATTATTCCAAGTGTAGACTCGATGTGCTACATCAGATTTTCATTCATTTCAAACAAGCATTTATTTATCAGCTGTTTACTTCAAAGAGATTAAACTGAAGACGGTTTTAACTGGAGACTCTTATCAGGTAAATTGAATTGTTTCCAGCAAAGCTACATCCAACAGAACCAGCAGCAGAAATTGATTCAGAACCATCAATCTCTGTAAGCGGACTCATAGCAGCAAGTATTGGGTTCTCCCAGATGAAGGTGGATTTGCTCAGAACTACCAGAAGAAAGAAAACGCCTATTGTTATATTATTGTTTTCAATAACTGAGCTCACTTCAGACTTCACTTGGGGAGATGACTGGTTTGTTGGAAAACTGTTAACATCTCACGGCAATGATTCCTATTCAATTTTATGATGCCCTATTTGGAGCAAATGCACAGAAAGCATAGTCGGGTAGTATCATAGGCTGGTTTGGGAACCGTTCTGCCCACGACTGCAAGAAATGGCAGAGAAAGGACACAAAGTGCTGGAGTAACTCAACGAGTCAGGCAGCAGCTCAGGAGAACATGGTTAGATGGTTTCAGGTAGGGACCGTTCTTTAGATATCCAACACTTTGTGTCCTTTTGTGTAAACCAGCATCTGCAGTTCTTTGTGTCTAGAAGTTGCAGGGAGTTGTGGATATAGCCTAATGCATCACACAGTCCAAACGCCCCAATACTGAATCTACATCATAGGTACACAAAAATGCTGGAGAATCTCAGCGGGTGCAGCAGCATTTATGGAGCGAAGGAGATAGGCAACGTTTTGGTTCATGTACATCATGTTGCTTCAGGAAATCAGCCAATATAATCAAAGACTTGTCCCACCTTTGTCATTCCTTCTTCTCCCTGCTCCAGTTGGGCAGAAGATATAGAAGCTTGAAAGCACACACCACCTGTCTCAGGAGCTGCTTCTTCCCCTCTGTATCAGGCATCCGAATGGTCCTTCCATAAGCTAGGATACTGTCCAATTCACCTCTACCACACTGCAGACATTGGACTTTGTCTTTGGAACTGGTGCGCTACAATGTTGAGAACTATATTCCACACTCTGTATGGTTCCCATTGCTCTATCCACTGTTTGGCTTGATTGTATTCATGTATAGTATTATCTGATCTGTTTTCGGTCAACTGAGTCCACACTGACCATTGATCACCCGTTCATACTAGTACTCTGTTATCCCAATTTCTCATCCAATTCCGACACACCATGAACAAATTTACAGATGCCAATTACCCTACAAACCTGCACGTCTTTGGGTGGGATCCGGAGCACACAGAGAAATGCCACAGGGTCACAAGGAGAACATGCAAACTCTACATAGAATGCACCCGAGGTTTGGATCATACCCGGGATCTCTGTTGCTGAGAGGCAACAGCTGTGCTAGCTGCGTTACTGTATCAACCTAATGTTAAAAAGGTTCTCTTCCTCTCACTGATGAGGGTTTGGTGAGACCCTCTCGCATTGAAGAAATGTCTTAAGAAGGGTCTCAACCTGAAACTTCACCCATTCCTTCTCGTCAGAGATGCTGGTTGTCCCGCAGAGTTTCTCCAGCATTTTGTGTCTACCTTCGATTTAAACCAGCATCTGCAGTTCTTTCCTACACTCTCTCTCATTGACACCCCTCTGTGATTCCTGCTGCTCGCCTGCTCTTCAACCATGTTCTGCCAGGCTCTGTCCCACCCATCTCTAGTTTCCAGCTTTCTCCACACTATTACAAGCAGTCTAAAGAAATGTCCCAACCTTTCATTCTTCCCCAGATGTGAGAAACAAAGAACTGCAGATGCTGGTTTATACCTAAGATAGACACAAAGTATCTGAACCGTAGGTCTGAAGAAGGGTCCCGCCCCGAAACGTCACCTATCCTTTTTCTCCAGAGATGCGCTGAGTAACTCCAGAACTTTGTGTCTTTCCTCCCCAGATGCTGTTTGACACATTGAGTTCTTACAGCGCCAGAGATTCAGGTTTGATCCTGACCACGGGTGCTGTTGTGTGGCGTTTGCATGTTCTCCCTGTGACTGCATGGGTTTCCTCCGGGTGCCCAGGTTTCCTCCTTCATCCCACAGTCATGCACGTTTGTAGGTTAACTGGCCTGAAAATTGCCCCTCGTGTGTAGGGAGTGGATGCAAACGTGGAATAACATAGAACTAGTGTGAATGGGTGATCAATGGTCGACGTGAACATGGTGGGGTGAGGGGGTCTGTTTCCGCACAGTTTAATTCAGTTAAGTGCGAGAAGCGTGAGGGAAATAAAACCAGGGTAGATCTTTCATAGTGAATGGTACGGCCCTGGGGTACATTATAGAGCACTGGGTCCAAGGAGTATCTGTACATAACTCCCTGACATTAATTGCAGAGATGGACAGGGTGGCGATGAAGGCTTTAGGAACACTGATCTTCATCAGTAAGGGCCTTGAGTCTTGAAGTTGGAATGTTATATTGCAATTGTATAGGACATTGGTGAGACCACACTTGATGTATTGTGTTCACTTTTGGGAACTCAGCTGTAGAAAAGCTGCCATTAAGCTGGAAACATTGCAGAGATGATCTCCAAGGATATTTCCAGGGACTGAATAATATGGAGAGATTGAAAAGGCTAGGACACGGGTGGGGAACCTGCGGCCTTAAGGCTGCGTACGGCCTTTTGAATGAATCTAAATTTTGTAAAACAAATCCTTTTATTTTAATTAATATGTTTTTGTTCGTCTTATTATTTTAATTTTAATCTTAAAATGAACATATTTAAAATTCCAAAGAGTTAAAGAAGATTCAACAAAATAATCATCCCCGACTAACGGCCACAATTAAAACATTAGTAAGTCATGAGGACTATTTTAACACCTGTTATGCTCATGATTTAGTTCTAATGCGACTAGAATGTACGTTAACCTCCCTGCCTGACTGGCGCCACCACCACCTGAGGCTGGTGACGAGAGAGAAAATGTTGGGGAGAGTCCGCTGGCCATCCAGTCTTCAGTATTATCAACTTTTGATAACGTTGCACGTGACTTTCCATTTGAAGTTGAATTTGAGAATAGTTAAACTGCGTATTTGTTTGACTTTTTTTTTCTGTCTGCTTAACAGCCCATCATATCAAAGGAAACCAAGTGAACGATGAGGGAAGAAATGCGTTTTTAATGATGCCACTCATAGGACCACAAATATTTAAAATTAGAGAGAATAAGGAGTAAGCCATTTAGAACGGAAACAAGGAATCACTGATTGGGGCTGATCGGCCATGATCACATTGAATGGCGATGCTGGCTCGAAGGGCCGAATGGTCTACTCCTGCACCTATTGTCTACTCTCTATTGTCTATTGAGAGTGAGGCGCGAAAGGTTGCATTGCAGAAATTAAAAGATGAAAAGCAAAGTCAAAGGCAGTTATTTCAAGCAGCGGTAAGACCCGGATATAATGCTACAGATGCGACTGAAGTAGCTTATATACTCGGGGGGGGGGGGGGGGAGGGGGGGAAGGGAAGCCACTTAGCGATGTAGAAATCGTAAAATAATGCATTGTTGAAGTTGTAGGATGCTTAGACCCCGATAAGGTTTCAAAGTGCTATCAACTGCCTCTTTCAAGGAGAACTATAACTGATCGGCAGCATGAATTAGCCGTCAACGACTTCACGCAATACTCCAAAAGTAAAATATATATTATTAAATCGCTTTGGATGAATCAACTGATACTACTAACTCAGCGCAAGTTTTATACTTCAGTTGGGCCCTAACAGAAGATTTTCTTTGCTACGAAGAGTTCTCGCTTTGGACACTCTTACAGGTAGAACACGAGGAATAGATTTCTTCAACAACTTTCAAGATAAATGTGAAGTTGGACTGGATTTAGTTAATTTAGTGAGTGTATGTACCGACGGTGCACCTTCCATGACAGAAAAACGTGAAGGGTTTATTGCACAGATACATAAGGTATTATCAGATCCAGATGTGCTCATTTATTTTCATTGTATCTTACATCAGCAACATCTCCGTGCGAAATCTACTATTTTAAGTGACACTTTGCAACAAGTTATAAGTATTGTTAACTATATTCGTGCAAATGCAACACAACAACGTCAGTTTCGTAGTATGCTACAGTTGGACGATGAGGCATTCGGTGTGGATTTGACGTATCAGTGTAAAGTGCTTTGGCTATCGCAGGGACAGGTGTTAGCAACATTTTTATCATTTCGAGAACAGCTAGTTAAATTTCATGAAGAACAGAATCAGCAATGTGAATTATTGAAAGAAGATTTCTAAAGAAATACTGCATTTCAGTGTGATATCATGTCAAAGCAAAATGACTTGAATGTTTCTTTGCAAGGTAAAACTAAGTCTATATATGTGGCAAAAAATCCAAGCATTTCGAAAAAAGCTATCTTTTTCAAAACTCCTCTTCAAAATGAAATTTCCCCAGTTAGCGAAGGTCATTGATGAGCAGGAGGATTCATGCGAATCATTTGACGAATACGCAGCTGTTATAGACTTATTAATTAAAGAATACAATGAAGGTTCACTGACTCTGACAATCATGCCATCACACTCAAATTAACATTTTAACCTCACCTAGTTGATGTCTCTAAGGCTCCTAAAGAACTACAGATGGAATTGATTGAGCTCTCAGAGAAGACATTTTGAAGTCCTTATTTGATGCTAAGAAAGATCCGTTTGAAATATGGAAAAATGCAATAGAATACCCACGTCTTCGGCAATATACACGAAAAATGCTTTCTTGCTTTTCAACCACTTATTGCTGCGAATATACATTCTCCTACCTAACCCAAATCAAGACGTCCTTAAGGTCACAAATGATGGATACTCATCTGGAAGATCAGCTGAAATTGCGTACCTCCATGTTACAACCAAATATTCAAATGCTTTCCCACAAAAAGCAGTCACAACAAAGTCATTAAAAGGTTAGTTAACTTTAGATTAACATTTTCTTTTCATTTTCTTGAAGTTAGTACATAGATTTTTACAAAATAATGTACATTTTGAAGTATATCTAATTGAAATTTCTTGGATGCGGCCTTAATAGATTACAGCTAATTTAATGCGGCAATCCAACATGAAAAGGTTCCCCACCCCTGGGCGAGGACTTTATTCCTTAGGGTATAAAATTATGAGGGCCATAGATAAGATGAATGCACAAAATATTTGTCCTAGGATAGGGGAATCAAGAGCTAGAGGACATTGGTTGCAGGCGAGAGAGGAAACATTTAATAGCTACTTGAGGGGCAATTTTTTTACATAGAGGGTGGTACAATTATGGAATAAAAGGAACTGCAAATGGACCAGAATTCCAGTGGTTTCAATTATTACAGAGGAATGTCTGTAATAAAAAGGATCTGCAGATGCTGATTTATACCAAAGATAGTCACAAAATGCTGTAGTACGTCAATGGGTCAGGTAGCGTCTCTGGAGAAAATGGATAGGTGATGTTTCGGGTTGGGACACTTCTTCAGACTGGATATGGGTATGAAATATGGATATATCATTCCACATATGGAATGAGCCACCACAGGATGTAGTTGAGCGAGGTATATTAACAACATTTAAAAGTAATTTGGACAGATGTATGGAGAAGAAAGGATGGAAGAATATGGGCAACTGCTGGCAAATGAGACTAGCTTAGATGGACATCCTTGGTGGGCATGGATGAGATGGGCCAAGGGGCTTGTTTCTCTGCTGCATGATTATTGTGGCCTTGTCACCAGGAGTCAGAATAGGAATAATGGGCATGTACTCAGTCCGGTAGTGCTTCATAATGATCAGTACTTAACTATTTGTCATTTATTAATAATTTATGTAATGCAGCAAAAAGCCATGTTCCATAAAAACTAATTTTAGAAAGTCTATTACCTTGGAACTTTTTGGAAGGAGCAGAACAATTTGTGCATGGCAAGATGTACACTATTACAACTTACACGCCAATGCGCTAATCTAATAAAATTTGGCTTGGTAAAAATTGTCATTTACTTTTCAAAACACAGTTTGATAATGAAACTGCAGCAGCTTTCAACTTGCTCGTATTGAAGCAAATGAAATGGCAAGATGTAACTTAAATAGATTTATAGAGTTATGGTCATGCAGCGTAAAAACACGCCCTTCAGCCCAACTTGCCCATGCTGACCAACATGCTCCATTTATACCAGTCCTACCTGCTTGCCTTTGGGCCTTATCCCTCTAAATCTATCTTATCCATGTACCTGTAAATGTTTTTTAAACATCATGATAGTACCTGCCTCAACTACATCCTCCAGCATCTCGTTCAATATACCTTTGTGTAATATAGTTGCCCTTCAGGTTCCTTTTAAATCTTTCCTTCTTCACCTAAACCTGTGTCGTATGGCTCGATTCCCCTACCCTGGGTAAAAGACTGTGCATTTACCCTATTTATTCCTCTTATGATCCTATACATCTCTGTAAGATCACCCCTCATCCAACTGTGCTTTTCTTGTCAATATTGACCTGAAGTAAACCCAAAGCGCTGGTGTAACTCAGTGGGTCAGGCAGCATCTCTGGAGAACATAGATTGTGGACGTTTCAGGTTGAGATCCTTCTTCATCGGGGGTCGCGATCAATCTATTCAGTGGACTCTAAATCAAGAAACTATCAATCTCCGCTTTAAACGTACCCAATAACTTGGCCCCCGCAGCCATCTGTGGCGATGAATTCCACAGATTCACCACCCTCTGGCTAAAGAAATACCTTGTCTCCATTCTAAAGGTTCATCCTTTTATTCTGAGGGTGTGTCTTTTGGTTCTAGACTCTCCCACTGCTGGAAAAATCGTCTCCCCATCCACTCTATCTCTGCCTTTCATTGTTTGGTAGGGTTTCGGTAGAAATCCCCCATTCTAAACTCCAGTGAGTACTGGCCCAGAGTTGTCAAACGTTCCTTCACCCAATCATCACTGAGATTATTCTCGTAAAGCTCCTCTGGACCCCCTCCAATATCAGCACTTTGAAGTTAAGCAACAACGTACAACTATAGAAACTGACAACTCAAAATGCCCATCATGCCCAGCCGGTCAGCATTGGACACTTCATCAATCCCAGGTTCCATCCTTTGGTCCACAGCTCTGAAGGTTATCGGTCTTTAAATGTTCATCTTGATAGTCTTTTAATATATGCTGAGGGTGTCTGCCTCCACAATCCTTTTAGATAGTTCCAGACCCTCATCACACTTAGAACAAAGTACAGCACAGAACCTGGCCCTTCAGCCCACAATGTGAGTGTTGTACTTAATGCCAAGGATTACATTTAGTTCATGTAATCCAATACATGGATCGGACAGGTTTGGAGGTATATGGACCAAACGCGGGCAGGTGGGATTAGTGTAGCTGAGACTTGTTGGCCGATGTGGGCAAGTTGGACCAAAGGACCTGTTTCTACACTGTATCACTCTGTTAAACTAATCTTCTCTGCCTGAACATGCTCCATATCCCTCCGTTCACTGCATGTCCATGTTCCCTTCTAAAAGCCTGTTAAACGCCACTATTGTATCCGCCTCTTGTTGTGCGTGGCCCCTTGGGCAAGAGTGACCATAATATGGTTGAGTTCTTCATTAGGATGGAGAGTGACAAAATTAAGTCAGAAACAAGGGTTCTGAACTTGAACAAAGGTAACTTTGAAGGTATGAGATGTGAATTGGCCAAGATAGACTGGCAGGTGATTCTTAAAGGGTTGACAGTGGATTTGCAATGGAAGGTATTTAAAGACTGCATGGATGAAGTACAAAAGTTGTTCATACCAGTTTGGCAAAAGAATAAATCGGGGAAGGTGGTGCATCCATGGATAACAAGGGAAATCAGGGATAGTATAAAAACAAAAGATGAGGCATACAAATTTGCCAGAAAAAGCAGCCTACCGGAGGACTGGGAGGAATTCAGAATCCAGCAGAGGAGGACAAAGGGCTTAATTAGGAAAGGGAAGATAGATTATGAAAGGAAACTGGCAGGGAACATAAAAACTGACTGCAAAAGTTTTTATAGATATGTGAAGAGAAAGAGACTAGTTAAAACAAATGTTGGTCCCTTGCAGTCAGAAACAGGTGAATTGATCATGGGGAACAAGGACATGGCAGACCAATTGAATAACTACTTTGGTTCTGTCTTCACTAAGGAAGATATAAATAATCTGCCGGAAATAGCAGTGGAACGGGGGTCAAATAAGATGGAGGAACTGAGTGAAATCCAGGTTAGCCGGGAGGTGGTGTTGGGTAAATTGAACGGATTGAAGGCCGATAAATCCCCAGGGCCAGATAGTCTGCATCCCAGAGTACTCAAGGAGGTAGCCACAGAAATAGTGGATGCATTAGTGATAATTTTTCAAAATTCCTTAGATTCTGGAGTAGTTCCTGAGGATTGGAGGGTAGCTAATGTAACCCCACTTTTAAAAAAAGGAGGGAGAGAGAAAGTGGGGAATTACAGACCAGTTAGTCTAACATCGGTAGTGGGGAAACTGCTAGAGTCAGTTATTAAAGATGGGATAGCAGCGCATTTGGAAAGTGGTGAAATCATTGGACAAAGTCAGCATGGATTTACGAAAGGTAAATCATGTCTGACAAATCTGATAGAATTTTTCGAGGATGTAACTAGTAGAGTGGATAAGGGAGAACCAGTGGATGTGTTATATCTAGACTTTCAGAAGGCTTTCGACAAGGTCCCGCATAAGAGATTAGCATACAAACTTAAAGCACACGGTATTGGGGGTTCAGTATTGATGTGGATAGAGAACTGGCTAGCAGACAGGAGGCAAAGGGTAGGAGTAAACGGGTCCTTTTCAGAATGGCAGGCAGTGACTAGTGGGGTGCCGCAAGGCTCAGTGCTGGGACCCCAGCTATTTACAATATATATTAATGATTAGGACGAGGGAATTCAATGCAACATCACCAAATTTGCAGATGACACCAAGCTGGGGGGTATAGTTAGGTGTGAGGAGGATGCTTGGAGGCTGCAGGGTGATTTGGATAGGCTGAGTGAATGGGCAGATGCATGGCAGATGCAGTATAATGTGGATAAATGTGAGGTTATCCACTTTGGTGGCAAAAACATGAGGGTAGACTATTATCTGAATGGTGGCAGATTAGGAAAGGGGGAGATGCAACGAGACCTGGGTGTCATGGTACACCAGTCATTTAAAGTAGGCATGCAGGTGCAGCAGGCAGTGAAGAAAGCAAATGGTATGTTAGCATTCATAGCGAAAGGATTTGAGTATAGGAGCAGGGAGGTTCTACTGCAGTTGTACAGGGTTTTGGTGAGGCCACACCTGGAGTATTGCGTACAGTTTTGGTCTCCAAATCTGAGGAAAGACATCCTTGCCATAGAGGGGGTACAGAGAAGATTCACCAGACTGATTCCTGGGATGTCAGGACTTTCATATGAGGAAAGATTGGATAGACTTGGCTTGTACTCGCTGGAATTTAGAAGATTGAGGGGGGATCTTATAGAAACTTACAAAATTCTTAAGGGGTTGGACAAGCTAGATGCTGGAAGATTGTTCCTGATGTTGGGGGAGTCCAGAACAAGGGGTCACAGTCTAAGGATAAGGGGGAATTCCTTTAGGACCGAGATAAGGAAAACATTCTTTACACAGAGAGTGGTGAGTCTCTGGAATTCTCTGCCGCAGAAGGTAGTTGAGGCCAGTTCATTGGCTATATTTAAGAGGGCGTTAGATGTGGCACTTGTGGCTAAAGGGATCAGGGGGTATGGAGAGAAGGCAGGTACGGGATACTGAGTTGGATGATCAGCCATGATCACATTGAATGGCGGTGCAGGCCTGAAGGGCCGAATGGCCTACTCCTGCACCTATTTTTCTATGTTTCTATGTTTCCATCATCACCCCTGGCAGCCCATTCAAGAGTGATGACCATTCTATGTAAAAAACATGCCAGCCTTTAAACATTCCCCCACTCACATTACCACTATCTACCTCATTGCAGACCCTCGGACTATATTTAATCGGACTTTACTGCTCTTGTATTAAACGTTATTCCCTTTATCATGTATCTGTATACTGTGGGTGGCTCTATTGGAATCATGTATTGTCTTTCCACTGATTGGGTAGCACGCAACAAAAGCTTTTCACCTTTTCATTGTACCTCAGTACACGTGACCATAAACTAAACTAAACTTATAGTTTCGCCCTCTAGTCTTTGACATTTTCACCCTTGGGAAAAGGTTCTGACTGTCTACCTTGGCTATAGACAATAGGTAATAGGTGCAGGTGTAGGCCATTCGGCCCTTCGAGCCAGCAAGGCTGATGGCTAATCATCCACAATCAGTACCCCGTTCCTGCCTTCTCTCCAGATCCCTTAACTCCGTTATCCCTAAGAGCTCTATCTAACTATGTTCTCATCATTTTATAAACTTCCATCAGGTCTCATCTCAGCCTCCAATGCTCCAGAGAAATACTATTCAAGTGTTCCAACCCCTCCTTGTAGCTAATACCTTTAATCTAGCGATATTTTGGAGTGGCATTATTTTTCTCTCTGAAACTTTCTCCATTTAGCTTCAATCAATGCCACCTGCTTTGGGAGATAAGTCCTATACATATCAATTAATCTTCCCTCAGGCTTCTTTGGAACAAAGGATTGCAAGAAAGACAGTCTAGAGTGGAGAGTATAGGAAGGAACTGCAAATGATGGTTTATACTGAAGATGGACACAAAATGCTGCAATAACACAATGGATCTGGCAGCATCTCTGGAGAAAAGGAATAGGTGACATTACGGGTCAGACCGCTTCTTCCTTCTTTCCAAGAGTGGAAACAGTGCCAGCTTAGACTGCAGAAATAAGGAACTGCAGATGTTGCTTTAAGGATGATTTAAAGACCTCTCCTGCCTAACAGGTCAACAATGACGCAGTAGTAGGGTTGCTGCCTAACCGCGCCAGAGACCCGGTTCAATCCTGACTACGGGTGCTGTCTGTATGGAGATTGTATGTTCTCCCCATGACTGCATGGATTTTCCCCAGGTGCTTTGGTTTCCTCCCACATTCTGAAGACGTGCAGGTTTATAGGTTAATTGGCTTCTGTAAATTGTCTCTAGTGTGTAGGATAGAACTAATGTACAGGTCATCACCGTTCTGTGTGGACTCCGTGGGCCAAATAGCCTGTTTGCACACTGTATCTCTAAACTAAATTAAACCAAATAAGAATGGATAAGGCAGCATTTCTGGTGAACATGGATAGATGACGTTTTGGGTCAGGACCCTCTTCAGGATTCCTTCGGACTTCCTATTAAATCTTTCTCCTCTCAACTTCAACCTATGTCTTCTTAATTCTCCTACCTTGCATAAAAACCTCTGTTCACTCACCCTAAAATATATGCCCCTCTATAAGATCATCCATCAGCCACCTGCGTTCTAGTGAATAATGTCCTAGCCTGCCCAACTACTAATAGTGAAAGCCCTCGATCCTTGGCAACATTGTTGTAAATCTTCTCTTCTCCAGGAGCAGTCGCCAGCAAGTGTCTGTGTGGAACAATAATGGCCAGCTTTCCAGTAGAGGGAGGATTTTCAGGGATCTTGGGTTTTGTTTGTTTGGAGACAGAAAATGAGGAGGGAATATTTTACAAATTACTATTGAAGTATCAGGCCACAAAGCAAGAAACTATAATTTCCTGGTGACTCACAGTTTAGTTTAAAGATGCCTTGTGGAAACAGGCTCTACGGCCCACTGAGTCCATGCGGACCAGCAATCACCCATATACTAGTTTTATCTTACACACTAGGGACACTTTCCAGAAGCCAATTTACCTATAAACCTGCACATCATTGGAACATGGAAGGATACCGGAGTCCTTGGGAAAAACCCAAGCAGTCACAGGGAAAATGTACAAACTCTGTACAGACAACACCAGTAGTCAGGATCGAACCCGGGTGTCTGGCACTGTAATGCAGCAGCTCTAGTGCTGCGCCACTGTGCCACCCATGTTCACTTTGCTCATGTTCATGAGGTCTGTCCGCATGTATCAGACACCACCAAAGGTCAAAAGGCACCTTGGTCTGACCTTGTTCTTCTGGTATTCCGTTACATCATTGTGGTGTAGCAGTTAGTGCCACTACCTCTCACTCCAGGGATCTGGGTTTGATTCTGACCTCAGGTGGCAACTGTATGACACTGGCACATTCTCCCTGTGACTACATGGGCTTCTGTCAAGTGGGCTGGTTTCATCCCACATGCCAAGAACATAAATTGCTGCTTTGTGAGGGTGTGACAGATACAACAAATAGAAGTGGATGGGTATGAGATCGAGAATAGATTCCAGGGAGAAATAAGGTTAATGATACAATTTGCCTGGAGCAGGCATGAACTAGATGAACCAAATGCCCTTCACAATACAGCACCATAGCCCTTTGGTAAGGTGGCATTTTTGGAGTATTACATGCAGTTCTGGCCGCCTCGGTACAGGAAAGATGTGGAGGCTTTGAAGAGGGTGCAGGGCTGGTTTACCAGAATGCTGCCTGGATTTGGGGGTTTCAGCGAGAGGTGAGGGAGACTTAGACTGTTTGCTCGGGAACGTTGGAGGTTGAGGGAGGATTTGATAGAAGTATATAAAATTACAAGAATCATAGATAGGGTAGACAGTCAAAACCTTCCCCAGGGTGGAAATGCCCAACACTAGAGGGCAATGCTATGAGATGAGAGGAGAAATGTTTATGATGGGGGAGATGTGAGGAGCAGGTTTTGTATACAGAGGGTGGTGGGCGCCCGGAGCACATTGCCAGGGTAGTGGTGGTAGATATGATAGTAGCCTTTAAGAGGCTTTTAGATAGGCACGTGGAAGTGCAGGGAATAGAGGATCATGTACAGGAAGGTGAGATTGGCTCAGCTAGGCATGATGTTCAGACATTGTGGGCCGAAAGGCCTGTTCCTGTACTGTACTGTTCTATGTTCTATCACACTAAATAAGAAAAATGCTTTACCAGAGGTTGTGACTGATGAACTTGAATAATTTAATTGTGATTGGTAATAGTCAAGAGTGTTTTATTGTCATATGTCCCAAAACAAAACAATGAAATTCTTATTGTGTAGGAAGGAAATGCAGATGCTGGTTTACGCTATAGACACAAAAGCTGAAGGAACTCAGTGGGTCAGGCAGCATCTCTCTGGAGAGAAGGAATAGGTGACGTTTCGGATCAAGACCCTTCTTCAGACTGAGAGTCAGGGGAGAGAGAAACTAGAAATATGAAAAGGCACTGTAGATTGGTTATTGCATGTGAACCAATCATAGTAGAGTAGCATCATTAACCCCACCTTACTGTTGCTTTATATTAACACCCACTTCCTACTTAGCCTTGGAAGCGGTAGTGATGAATTAACAACTAACAACCTGCTGTACTGCTATACTAGGTGTTACAATTAAAGATGACTTTAAACTCCAGACCTGTGTAACGTAATCATTTACATGGTGTCAGAAGTGGGATACGAATCCACGCCTCCCGCACCATGACGGACATCGAACAGCGCTATGCACAGATCGAGAAAGAGCTGCTAGCTGTGGGCTTCGCTTGTTCGAAATTCAAGGACTTCATCTTTAGGAACACTTTCACGGTCGAAACAGACCACCAACCACTTGTAACCATCCTGAATAAACCTATACACGCAGCACCTGCACGACTGCAGCGCATGATGATGCAGCTCCAGCGGTTCGACTTCAGAATCGTTTAAAAAAAGAGGAAAGGACATGCTTGTTGCTGACACTCTCTCTCATGCACCACGTGCATCTAGTGAATGACATCACTACGAACGTGATGAGCTTACGGTTCTCAAGATCGACTTTGTTCCCACGGAACACTTCCACTATGTCACAAGCAGCCCCGAATACCCTCAATGTAACGGGCTCACTGAACGGGCCATCAGGAGCGCAAAACAACTAATGGAACATTCCCACCTGGCCAAGTTGGATGTGTACCTAGACCTTTTAAACCTCAGAAACATCTCTAGAGATGGGGTCCTAGGCTCACCAACCAAACGCCTGATGTCTTGGACAACACGACCTCTGATACCAATTGTCCAGTAGAAGCTGGTGCCACAGGTGTTTAAGCCAGCCACTGTCCAGAAGAAACACAACAACCAGAAACGATCCTATGTTAAGTTCAGCACACCGCTGAAACCGCTACTGCAGGGCCACGTCGTCCGTTTGCAGACTGCTGTGGGTCATTCCCGTCTAGGTTTCATTGTCGGCCCGTCTAAGGAACCCCGCTCCTACCTTGTTGACATCGATGGTGCCCCATACAGACAGAGCCGCCAACACATGCTGCTTGTAAAAGAACCTAGTCCGTCACCAGCCGATCCCTTTGCTCCACCTCTGATGTTCAAACCATCTGCTGCTGCTGCTGCTGCTATCACTAGTCCCGTTCTCTGCCACGACCAGCAACCCCGTCTAACAACAACATTACGTCTCCCGCATGCTCACCCTATCGGTAGCCTAATGTGTCCCCAGCTGCTTTCTCCCTTCCGGGTTCACTGCCTCCCTCCCCCACTAACATTTCTGGTACGGAGGGAGAGGGGTTGGTCCGTACGGGTTCGGGTCGTATTTGTAGACCGCCTGACAGATACAGCGAGTATGTTTACATTTGCGCGTCTTACATTTACTTAACTATATTTGCTCTTTACGGGGAAGGATGTAGATTGGTTATTGCATGTGAACTAATCATAGTAGAGTAGCATCATTAACCCCACCTTACTGTTGCTTTATATTAACACCCACTTCCTACACTAAGTAGTCTTGGAAGCGGTAGTGACGAATTAACAACAAACAACTTGCTGTACCGCTATACTAGGTGTTACAAGTAAAGATGACTTTAAACTTCAGACCTGTGTAACATAATCATTTACAGGCACTAAGAACAAATGAATGTAAGGTATACAAAAGGACAAATCAAAGCCAGCAACGATGATCAAAGAAAGGTGGAGCCCACGATGATCGATTTGTTGGTTGTGGAGAAGGTGATAACGAGGGATCCAAACAGTGAAACTCAGCAGGATAACAGTGAAACTAATAGGATGGCTGGCTGGGGGGGGGGGGGAACAAATCCTCCAATTTGCATTTGGCCTCACCCTGGCAGTGGAGGAGGCCCAGGACAGAAAGATCAGTATGGGTATGGGGAGGGGAGTTAAAGGGTTTGGCAACCGGGAGATCGTGAAGGTTAAGGCGGACTGAGCAAAGATGTTCAATGAAACAATTCTTATTTGCAGCGGACTAACAGATAAATATATTTGCATCATTGTGCTATACGTTAGACCCAAAATGCATCCATTGCCTTGAGTAGAGTGGATTTAAAAGACAGAAGCACCTTGTGGCCATTAATACATCCCATGTTCATACTAGTGCCTTGAGCTGAGATGAATATTGGTTCTCCCTCCTCCAGTTTTTAGTGAGCATTAAATTTAAGTTTCAGCTAAACAAAATTCCATAAAATTACTAAATTGATCGTATTGTCAAGGCAGAAGCTGAAAGCTGAATCCCCTGTTCCTCTTGTTGGATTGTGAATAAATGCATCTCCACGTGCTGGCTCCTGCCATCAAAAATATCCATTGGCAAAAGGGAAAATTTATTTGTTCAAGAAGTCTTCTTTATTACAAAACATAAAGACAAAAAGTGTTGGAGTAACTTAGTGAGTCAGACAGCAACTCTGTAGAACATGGGTAGTTGACGTTTTGGGTCGAGACCTTTCTTCAGACTGAAGAAGGTTCCCGACCCGAAATGTCACCTATCCAGGTTCTTCCAAGATGCTGCCTGACTTGCTGAGTTACTCCAACACTTGGTGTCTTTTATGGTACACCAGCATCTACAGTTCCTTGCACCTCTCTTTTTATTAGGATCTGGGTGTCTATTGAAAGTCGACATTAATTGCTCAGTCCTGTTTTACTACCCAAGGAGATGGCAACTAATTCCCTTCCTCTGCTACAGTCTATGTGTTGATACAGATTCTTGGAGTATAGAGTCATACAGCATGGTAAAAAGGCCCTTCAGCCCAACTTGCCCACACTGACCAACATGTCCCATCCACACTAGTCCCGCGTTTGGGCCATATACCTCTAAGCATGTCCGATCCATGTACCAGTCTAAATGTTTCCTAAGCATTACAATAGTACCTGCCTCAACTACCTCTGGTAGCTCGTTCGATACACCCACTACCCTTTGCGTGAAAAAGTTTGCCCTCAGTTTCCTAATGCATCTTTTCACCTCTCACCTGAATCCTGGTCTCGATTCATGGATCTGGGCAAGAGACTTTGAGCACCTACATGATCTATTCACTGTTGAATTAGTGATGGGCACAGAGAGATGAAGGAACTGATGTTAAATATGAATCTAAATCCAAATAAACGGCGTCATTGGGGAGCATTGTTCTGACCTTCGGGTCGAAAATGTCTCTCATTTCGTGGGACTAAATGCATACGTGTTAGTACGTTGTTATTTCTTCAACCTATAAGTCTGCATCAGGGTTGCCATCGGAGCAATGTCGTGACTTGAAAGAACAAACAACTCAAAGGGTAGGAAGCCAGACTTGCTGTCTGTCTCCGTGTACTGCCTTGAAGAAGCTGCCATACGTCATTTCTACTCAAAGCACACTGGAACCTTTCCAGTTAAAAGGTTATCTGCATGCTAAATGAAGGTCAAAACCTGGCATTTTGTTGAAAGGGCCAGAGCTGGAAGATATTTTCTCATCCCTGGTGACTGCTCAGAGGATGTTTGAGAATCCGTAAATATATCTGCCCCACAATGTACTCCTCATAACAAAGTTGGGAGACGATCAAATATTTCTCTTAGAAGACACAGAGTTCGGGAGTAACTCAACGGGCCAGGCAGCATCTCAGGAGAACATGGATAGGTGACATTTCGGGTCAGGAACTTTATTTGTCTCAGTCTGAGGAAGGGTCCCGACCCAAAACGTCCCACTCTGATGGAGGGTCCCGTCAGAAAACATCACCTAATCATGTTCATCTGAGATGCTGCCTTACTCCAGCACTTTGTGTCTTGTTTTGTAAACCTGTGAATCCTTGTTTCTAAAGCTTTGTCTTTATATGCTTTACTCTTTCACAACTGGTATTGGTATTGGATTATTATTGACATGCGCACTGTGATACAGCGAAAAGCTTTTGTTTGCATGCGATCAAATCAAATCAGATAATACGATGCATTAATATAATTAGGCCATACTCGAGTACAATGGTAGTGTGAAGAGAAAGGTATCAGAGCGCAGAATATAGTTTTTCAGCATTGTAGCACAACAGTTCTCGAGAAAAAGTCCAACGTCCACAATGAGGCCAAGAAGATGAATCCAGAAGTGCCCTAGTTTATGGAAGGACCATTCAGAGGTCTAATAACATTGCGGTGAAGGTGTTCCAGTGGTACATGCTTTCAAGCTTCTGGATCTTCTGCTCCATGGGAGTGTGGAAAAGAGGGAATAAACAGGGTGGAAAAGGCCCTTGATTATGTTGGCTGCTTTCCTAAGGCAGCATGAAGTGTGGATGGAGTCAGCAGTGGGAAGTCTGATCTGTGCGATCGTCTGGGCTACGTCTACAACTCTCTGCAATTTCTCACTGTCTTGGGCAGAGCTGGTCCCAAACAAAGCTGTGATGCAACCCAATAGTACATTTCCATATAACTGCTAATGCACTACCCTTTCCAAATTGACAACGGAAAAAAAACTTCCTTCTTAATACCATTTGATTAATTGCCAGGCAGCTCACGTGATTATCTGGCATATTACCTCAAGCGCTCAACTACTTTGAAGGTTTCATTGCCTGGGTTGTTATGTAAACTCCTTGGATCTTTGCCAGTCCAAAATGATGCCCCTATTTTTTATTGGCCACAGTTTATCTGAATAAAGCTGTTTCACAGCTAATTATCTACGGCAAAAGTGAAAGCTTGAGGACTGGAATACTGATACTTTTAATATGCTTTAATGCACAGT
This sequence comes from Raja brachyura, assembly GCA_963514005.1. Next base: position 131,360,085 of record OY740781.1, read on the forward strand.
ATGCATCTTAACAAATCCTTGGAATTTTAAATAAATGTGAGAAATCTTTCCTGAGTTGTTTGTGCACTATGAAATAAAATAGTAAGATTAAATGAGAACTTACCAGTTCGAAGTTTGATCTTTATTTTATGAGGAGTAACGATGAGGGATTACGCGAAGACCCTGCCAGCACGCATGTGCGACATTCTTTAAAGCAGCGGCGTAAAATCACAGATACCAGAGTTGACTAACATAGTAAGATAAGAGAACTAGCATACCAGTTGACCTTTATAATAGAGGGTTTGGGAGGGGAGGGACATAATCCCTCATCGTAACTCCTCATAAAATAAAGATCAAACTTCAAACTGGTAAGTTCTCATTTAATCTTACTATTTTACTTCGGAGTCACGGACTACGTGAAGATTTCAAAGCTCTGTGATTTCATGCCCTGGAACGAGTCCATGGATAATTGGATAGGGCACTTCTGGCACAGTTGATGGCACTATGTCTCAAACCCTCATTGAAATGAAGGCTTGCCAGGAACTCCAGCACTTCCGTGATAGTGGCTGTGTCACATGTGGTGTTCATTTTTGACCAGAACACCTCCCATTTCTTTACATAAGTGAGGTATTATCTTCTGGTGGACTACCAGCACGATGCTGTGATGACATTGATTGTTCAGTCGGAGAGTCCATAATCCAGGTGGCCTTTTCAAATCCTGAAAACCAATAGGTTTACGCGGACATGGCACGGATGACTCTCCCCTGCCACAGGGTGTACCAATAGATTTGGACGTTTATTTATTGGGATGCAAGGTTCTGTGGTCATGTCTAGTACCACAGGGAACCATGGTTGAGTAGGCCAGTCAGGAACAACCAGAATACCCGATGAGGAGTCTTGTTGAATTTTTTGCAAGACCCGACTGATGAGGCAGAAGGGGGGAAATGCATAGAAAAACAAGTCCCCCAGTGTAGCAAGAAAGCGTCCATCGCTACTGCCCCAGGGTCTGGTTCCCATGCAACATATGTTGATATTTGGTGATTGAGTCTGGATGCAAAAAGGTCGATATCTGGTTCCATACCAATCTAGAATGTTGGCAAACACTTTTCGGTCCAACATCCATTCGGTGTTGTCATTAAATTTGCGTGACCTGGTGTCCGCCACTGTATTTAGCCTACCTGGAATGTAAGTGGCTGATATTCAAATGTTCCTTCCAAGCACCAGTGCCAGATTGTATTGACCACTTTGTTACAGGATATCAACTTTATTCCATCCATATGATTGATATAAGCCACGACAGTGGTATTGTCAATCTGTAAACATACGTGCAGATGGTGCATGTCTGAACAGTAAGCCCGGAGTCCATAAAATGCTCCCAGCATTTCTAGATAATTAATTCCTAGTGCCGGAAGTAGAGTTAATTCATGTGCACTTCATCTACCACCACAACTGGAGGTGGTATTAGTTGCTCCCCAACCTTTTGCGCTGGCATCAGTTTGTAGTATAACTGAGGGATTTATGATAGTGATGGGGTTAGAGCAATATCGTGCATTGTCTATCCACCATTGTAATTCTAATTTCCCTTTCCCTGGTAATTGCATTGGCCTGTCAAAATAGCCCGCATGGTGCTTGAGTGCTGCTATTTTTGCCCTTTGTAGGTTTTGGTAATGTAGTGGGCCAAATTGTGTGGCTAAAAAGGCAGCCACTAACTTCCCAATCACTCTGGCTACTTGCCGAATAGATGGTTTCCTGATGCCAGTAAGGCTGTTGCATGCTTCTACCAAGTCTGACGCTTTGTTTGGTGGCAAAGTGACAGACATATGAATAGAATCAATTGTGAAACCCAAATATTCCATAGTAGTAGAAGGCATCAATTTTGATTTATCTGGATGAATGACAAATCCCAGCTTTTGAAATAGGTGCTCGGTGGCTGAGATGGCCAGTTTGGCCAACTCCAAAGTTTTTCCCACGATTAAAATATCATTGAGGAAGCCATAACAATATGTTTTTGTTTCCTGAGACACGCTAAAGCAGGTTTTAATAATTTGGTAAACAGTCTGGGCGCTGATGACAATCCATTAGGTAGTGCTTTGTACTGCCAGAGCTGCCCCATCCAGACAAATTTCAAATACCTGCAATGATCCTTGTCTATTGGTACTGAATAGTATGCATCCTTTAGGATGCAAGCCATGAAGTACATATTAGAAATTAGTTGTTTGGCCGTGACAAAGGTTTCCATTTTGAAATGGGCATACTGCACGAAAGTATTCAGTTCAGTCAAATCTATGATGATGCGGTATCCACCGTCTTTTTTATTTTTAGTGAAAATGTTCGATACAAACTCATGAGACTCTCTTTTGGTTTTCTCAATTACCCCTTTTGAATTTAGTCTTAAGAGTTCAGCATGACCTTCTGTCTTTTCTTTCTGTGAAAGTACAAACTTCCGACTAGGTGTATGCTGAATAGGGGAAGGGAGTTCATGAACAAATTCAATTTTATATCCCTGAATACTTTCCAGTATGAAAGGATCAGAAGTTAAAGTGCTCCATGCATCCCAAAATAAGTGCAACCGTCCATCAACCTGTGAGGAGTCTAAACATGCGATGTTCATGAGGCAACCAGACCCACCTACCTCCATGGTTACCGGCGGTGCTGTGTTGGTTGCCTCTGTCCTTGTTTCTTGTGGTGTGCCAATTGCCTTTGCTTCTTCATCGAGGTCTTTGACCTGTTTCAGCAGGTTGTCCCCAAAGAGCAATGTTGGCGGCTGTGTACTGCTAGGTCTGCACAACCCCGCGAACTTGGGGTTGAGTGCATTCCAGATGACGCTCTTCCTGTAACTGTTGATCTCATATTGAGTGTTACATAAGAGAGCTAGCGCGTCCTGCAGCTCCTCCGGCATATCAACTCCATCCACTGTTCTGGCAACGGCCGTAATCCCAGCAGCCAGCAGTTTAAGGATCTTTTGGAGTTTGACTTCTTGGCTCCTTATCCCAGGGCTCATGTTACCCCAAATGAGGTTGTTAACAGCAGGCACATTGAGGGAGATGCAATTCTCTGGAGCTAGGTACTTTGCTGCCGTGTCATTGATGGCTTGCTCTTGTAGCTGGTTTGGCGCCATTTAATTTATACTGGCTGCCAATTTAGGATGTAACGGCAGCCCTTTTTTGGGTAGGCAATGCAAACTTAGTGAACATACCCAATAGCTCCTCTTCTGGCACCCCTAGCATTGTCGTATCTTCAGCCATGCCCCCTTCTTCAGAGTCAGCCCAGTTCTGACTCCTAATGCTCCACTGCACACATTTGGCAGTCCTGAAAAGGATGCTGCCGTGGGTCTGCTAGGAGACCCACTGTGACTCTGCCCCTGCTATAGCAGGTCACGCTGGAGCAATTGCTCCACCATCCGCTCCATGCGGGACAGTCGACCGCCGTCGCTTCCCGCGAGCAGGGTGTCCTCCGGTCCGGACTCAGCCGAGTCAGCGGACCTGCCCGACTTCCGGGTGGTTTTGCCGCCAGTACCAGGAGCACCTGTGGCCTGTAGCGGCGTGAAGTCGGGGGCTCCGGTTTGAACCAGCAGCTCAGGAGAACTCGGACGCCGCTGGCTGCCTCCTTCCTCAGCAGCAACTTTAGCAGCGGCTCTTCTTGACTTTCTGGACTACATGGTGCGCTCTGAAAAACACCAGCACACTGAGCCAACAAACGACCTCAGACTGGTAAGTCCTTACCTGCGGGCCGTTTTTAAACTTACGCTGGAGGAGCGGCGCTCTCCTGCCTGTCGCTTTGCAATGCGTCCGATGATATGTCGCGCAAGCGTGTTGGCGGGGTCTTCACGTAGTCACTCACGTGACTCCAAAATAAAATCAGGATTGGCATGGTGACACAGCGGTAGAGTTGCAGCCTCACAGCGCCAGAGACACGGGTTCGATCCTGACAAGGGGAGTTTGCATGTTCACCCTGTGACCACATGTTTTTTTTCCGGTTTCCACACAGATTCCAAAGTCATGCAGGTTTGCAGGTTAAATTAGCTTCTTTAATTCTCCCTAATGTGTAGAATAGAACTAGATTATGACTGGTCGGAGTGGATTTGCTGGGCCGAAGGGCTTGTTTCCATGTTGTATATCTAAAATACACTATAAACTAAACTCCAAACTAACTGCACTGCCACTATTATTATTTAACATGACCAATGGAATCCATATTTCTATGTTGATAACAAACCAACACATTACCCTTCAGAGTCCACACAATCCTTCAAGATATGCAGGTGAAATTATATAACAATGGGTTTGTGGTGTTTACTTTGGAATAGTTAGCAGCAAATATCCAGGTCTGACCAGTTAGGGTGCAAGCAGGTGATGGGAGGGAGGGAAGGGGTATTTGAGCAGATGTGGTAAGGATGGTGGCTCAAAAGTACAAGGGTTAGGTTGGACAGACCATGAAAAAATACTTTTAAAGGGATAAAATGTAAATCATCTGATCGGCCGGTGCAAATGGGCAATTAGTATGTCTGCAAAAAGTGGATGATAAAGAAAAGGCTTGGGAATGTTCGATAGGACTGAAAAGTTTGATATGACTCAAGCGTGTATAAAATCATGAGAGGAATAGGTCGGGTAAATGCACAGAGTCTCTTGCCCAGAGTAGGGGAATTGAGGACCAGAGGACATAGGTTCAAGGTGAAGGGGAAAAGATTTAAGAGGAATCTGAGAGGTAACTTTTTTACACAAAGGGTGGTGGGTGTATGGAACAAGCTGCCAGATGAGGTAGTTGAGGCTGGGATTATCCCAACGTTTAAGAAATTGTTAGACAGGTGCATGGATAGGACAGGTTTGGAGGGATCTGGACCAAGTGCAGGCAGGTGCGACTACTTTAGCTGGGACATGTTGCCTGTGTGGGCAACCATATCACTCTACGACTCTAAGCTGGAGGAAGAAGTTAAATTTTCAATTTATCTATTTATTTTTGCAGTTGCAAAAAATATAGCACAAAACCAGCGTGGGACAAACCATTTATTTGGAATCAAGGGTAATGCATTAAATCTTTAGGAAACAAACATTTTATAATGTGTGGGAAGGAACTGTAGACGCTGGTTTAAATCAAAGATATAAATAAAATGCTGGATTAACTCAGTGGGTCAGGCATTATCTCTGGTGAAAAGCAATAGAAGATGTTTTGGGTCGGGACCCTTTTTCAGACTTTTATCCAAAGGTGGTGATAAAGGAAATAATTCAGACGATCACAAAAGTTCAAAAGTAGATACAAGGAACTGCAGATGCTGGTTTACAAAAAAATACACAAAGTGCTGGAGTAACTCAGCAGGTCCGGCAGCATCTCTGGAGGACATGGATAAGTGACATTTTGGGTTGGGACCCATCTATGCCTCTTTTACTGTTGTAGTTCTGTGGCTGACCAGATGTGACAGTATCGAGCATGTATTTGATAATATGATCAATCATTTACACTGCATTATAGAATACTGTAATTTATCCTTTTTGGTGCAAATTCACAAATCCATCTTTCTCAATGGCAAGAGGAAGATTTTACTGTGGCTCTAAAAGACTATAACCTATAGTTGCAGTCTTGATCTACAATAATAGTCAAGCAGCTGGTTGAGCTGCTGCCTCACAGAGCCAAAGACCTGACCTTGACTGCTGTCGGAGTGGATTTTGCCTGTTCTTCCTGAGACCGCATGGGTTTCCTCCCAGTGTCATAGGGTCATATATTCATACCGTGTGTAAACAGGCCCTTTGGCCCAACTTGCCTATGTTGACCAAGATACCCCACCTATGCTAGTCCAACCTGCCGGTGTTTGGACCACATACCTCTAAACCTTCCCTATCCATGCACCTGTCCAAATGCCTTTCAAAATGTTATTATACAACCTGCCTCGACTACCTCCTCTGGCAGCTTGTTCCATATAGCCTCTATTTTCTGAGTGAAAAAGTTGCCACTCAGGTTCTACTAATTGTTTCCCTTCTCACCTTAAACCTATGTCCCCTGATTTCGTAATTCCTCTATTTTGGGAAAAGGACTCTGTGCATACATCCTATCTGTTCCCCTCATGATCTGACACACCTCTATAAGATCATTCCACATCCTCCTGCTCATCAAGGAATAAAGTTCTAGCCTGCCGCAGAGATAGATAGGTTCTTAATTAGTACGGGTTTCACATACATAGAAACATAGAAAATAGGTGCAGGAGTAGGCCATTCGACCCTTCGAGCCTGCACCGCCATTCAAACTGATCATGGCTGATCATCCAACTCAGTATCCCGTACCTGCTTTCTCTCCATACCCCCTGATCCCTCTAGTCACCAGGGCCACATCTAACTCCCTCTTAAATATAGCCAATGAACTGGCCTCAACTACCTTCTGTGGCAGAGAATTCCAGAGACTCACCACTCTCTGTGTGAAAAATGTTTTTCTCATCTCGGTTCTAAAATATTTCCCCTTTATCCTTAAACTGTGACCCCTTGTTCTGGACTTCCCCAACATCGGGAACAATCTTCCTGTATCTAGCCTGTCCAACCCCTTACGAATTGTGTAAGTTTCTATAATATCCCCTCTCAATCTTCTAAATTCTAGCGAGTACAATTCGAGTCTATCCAGTCTTTCTTCATATGAAAGTCCTGACATTCCAGGAATCATCTGGTGAACCTTCTCTGTACTCCCTCTATGGCAATAATGTCTTTCCTCAGATTTGGAGACCAAAACTGTACGCAATACTCCAGGTGTGGTCTCACCAAGACCCTGTACAACTGCAGTAGAACCTCCCTGCTCCTATACTCAAATAAGTTAGGAGGGAGAGATAGATCAGCTATGATTGAATGGCGGAGTAGACAATAGACAATAGAGGATTGACAATAGGTGCAAGAGTAGGCCATTCGGCCCTTTAAGCCACCACCGCCATTCAATGTACCCCGTTCCTGCCTTCTCCCCATATCCCCTGACCATTATCTTCGAGAGCCCTATCTAGCTCTCTCTTGAAAGTATCCAGAGAACCGGCCTCCACCTCCCTCTGAGGCAGAGAATTCCACAGACTCACAACTCTCTGTGTGAAAAAGTGTTTCCTCATCTCTGTTCTGAATGGCTTACCCCTTACACTTAAACTGTGGCCCCTGGTACTGGACTCCCCCAACATCGGAAACGTGTTTCCTGCCTCTAGCTTGTCTAAACCCTTGATAATCTTACATGTTTCAATAAGATCCCCTCTCATCCCTCCAAATTCCAGAGTATATAAGCCCAGCTGCTCCATTCTCTCATTATATGACAGTCCTGCCATCCTGGGAATTAACCTAATGAATCTACACTGGACTCTCTCAATAGCAAGAATGTCCTTCCTCACATTTGGGGATCAAAACTGCACAAAATACTCCAGGTGTGGTCTCACTAGGGCCCTGTACAACTGCAGAAGGACCTCTTTGCTCCTATACACAACTCCTCTTGTTATGAAGGCCAACATGCCATTCGCTTTCTTCACTCCCTGCTGTACCTGCATGCTTACTTTCATTGTCTGACCCAAATTAACTTGGACACTCAACCAACTGGTCCATGTTACCCTGCATTATCATAGCATCCTCCTCACAGTTCACACTGCCACCCAGCTTTGTGTCATCTGCAAATTTGCTAATGTTACTTTGAATCCCTTCACTAAATCATTAATATATATTGTAAATAGCTGCGGTCCCAGCACTGAGCCTTGTGGTACCCTACTTGTCACTTCCTGCCATTCTGAAAGGGACCCATTAATTCCTACTTTATGTTTCCTGTCTGCCAACAAATTTTCTATCCATGTCAGCAGTCTACCCCCAATACCACCATGTGCCCTAATTTTGCCCACAAATCTCCTATGTGGGACTTATCAAATGTTTTCTGAAAGTCCAGGTACACTACATCCACTGGCTCTCCCTTGTCCATTTTCCTAGTTGCACCCTCAAAAAATTCCAGAAGATTAATCAAGCATGATTTCCCCTTCATAAATCCATGCTGACTCAGACCGATCCTATTACTGCTAGAGAAATGTGTCACTATTTAATCTTTTATGATTGACTCCAGCATCGTCCCCACCACCGATGTTGGGTTAATTGGTCTATAATTCCTTGTGGGAATTATAGACCAGGGGTTAACAATAGCTACCCTCCAATCCACAGGAACTTATCCTGAATCTATAGAGCATTGGAAAATGATCACCAATGCGTCCATAATTTCTCGAGCCACTTCCTTAAGTTCTCTGTGAGATGCAGACCATCAGGCCCTGGGGATTTATCAGCCTTCAGTCCCATAAGTCAACCCACCACCAACTCCTGCCTAATGTGGATTTCCTTCAGCTCCTCCGTCACTCCAGATCCTCTTGCTAGTACATCAGGTAGATTGTTTGTGTCCTCCTTAATGAAGATGGATCCAAAGTACCTGTTCAACTCATCTGCCATTTCCTTGTTCCACATAATAAATTCACCCTATTCAGTCTTCAAGGGTCCAATTTTGGTCTTAACTAATGTTTTCCTCTTCATATACCTAAAGAAGCTTTTACTATCCTTCATATTCTTGGCTAGCTTACCTTCGTACCACATCTTTTCTCCCCATTTTTTCTTTTTAGTTATCTTATGTTGCTCTTAAAACATTACCCAATCCTCTGCTTCCTGCTCATCTTTGCTTTGTTGTACTTCTTATTTATTTTTATACTGTCCCTGACTTCCCTTGTCAGCCACGGTCGCCCCCTACTCCCCTTGGGATCTTTCTTCCTCTTTGGAATGAACTGATCCTGCACCTTCTGTGTTATTCACAGAAATACCTGCCATTGTTGTTCCACTGCCATCCCTGCTAAGGTCTCTATCCAGTCAACTTTGGCCAGCTCCTCCCTAATGGCTCCATATTCAACTGTAATACTGACACCTCCGATTTACCTTTCTACCTCTCAAACTTATCGTATTATGGTCACTACCTCTAATGGCTCCTTAACCTCGTTCCCTTATCAAATTCGATTCATTACACAACACTGAATCCAGAATTACCTTCTACCTGGTAGGCTCCAGTACATGCTGCTCTAAGAATCCATCACAGAGGCACTCTTGGGGTCCAGTACCAACCTGATTTTCCCAGTCTACCTGCATGTTCAAATCTCCCATAACAAGCAGTGCATTACCTTTACGACATGACAATTTTAACTCTTGATTTAACTTGCACCCTATATCCAGGCTACTGTTTGGAGGCCTGTAGATAAATCCCATTACTCTTACAATTCCTTTGTTCTATCCATACTGACTCCACATCTCCTGTTTCAATGTCACCCCGTGTAAGGGACTGAATTTCATTCCTTACCAAGAGAGCAACCCCACCCCCTCTGCCCACCTGTCTGTCTTTTCGTTAGGACGTATACCCTTGAATATTCAGTTCCCAGTCCTGGCCCGCTTGCAGCCATGTCTTTGTAATTCCCACAACATCATACTTGCCAATTTCTAACTGAGCCTCAAGCTCGTCCACTTTATTTCTTATAGTTCGCACATTAGCAAGTCAAACTAGGGCAGGATCATCATTCAGAGTATTGAATTTAGAAGTCCCAATTGTACAAGACATTGATGAGGCTGCATTTGGAATATTGCATTCAGTTTTGGCTCCCCTGATGCAGGACATGTGTTGTTAAGCTGGAACAAGTGCAGAGAAGATTTCGAAGATGTTGCCTGTACTTGAGTGCAGGTCATAAGGTCATAAGGAATAGGAGTAGAAAAAGGCCATTCAGTCTGACGAGTCACTGGAATTCTCTGCCACAGAAGGTAGTTGAGGCCAGTTCATTGGCTATATTTAAGAGGGCGTTAGATGTGGCACTTGTGGCTAAAGGGATCAGGGGGTATGGAGAGAAGGCAGGTACGGGATACTGAGTTGGATGATCAGCCATGATCACATTGAATGGCGGTGCAGGCTCGAAGGGCCGAATGGCCTACTCCTGCACCTATCTTTCTAAGTTTCTATGTTTCTATGTCACCAAGGGCCTGCTATTTAGTGCAAAGATCCTGCCCTAGTTTGACTTGCTAATGCCTTCTTGACCACCCTACCTACCTGTGACACCACTTTCACGGAACTATGTTACTGCACTCTCTGATCCCTCTTCTCTGCAGCATTTCCCAGGGCCCTGCTATTTAGTGCGATGATCCTGCCCTGGTTTGATTTCCCAAAATGTAAAACTTTGCACTTATCTGCATTAAACTCCATTAACCATTCCTGAGCCAACTTGCCCAACTGATCAAGATCTTGCTGTAACCATCTTTACAAGCTATAATACCACCTCCTTTGGTGTCATCCACAAACTTACTAATCATACCTTATACATTCTCATCAAAATCATTAATATAAACTCCAAACAGCAATGGGCCCAACACTGATTCCTGAGGCACACCAGTAGTCAAAAAACCTCAAGTCTGAAAAATAACCTTCCACCATCACTCTCTGCTTTCTTCCATGAAGCCAATTCTCTATCTAGTCAACTAGCTCTCTCACCCTCTAATACTTGAGAGAAACCAATCCAAGTTTGTCCAACATCACTTTATAGCTAATACCGTGGAGAGGTTGAGGTTACTGGCATAAAAGAAATGGGAAGAGCATTAATTGTAACATGAGGATAAACATTTGTTTAATGAAGCACATGGTTGGAGTCTGGAATGTACTACCCGTAGATGCCATGGAGAAATGCGGCAGGAAAATACACCCTTTAAGCCCACTGGGTCTGTACTATCAACCATCCATTTCCCCAAATCCGACATTAATCCTGTTTTTTATTCTTCCACATTGTCAATCCCTCCCAGACTACTCACCTACACCATATGTTGCAATTAACAGCAGCCATTTAGCCGACCAACCTTTGGTATGTGGGGCAAACCAGTGCACTTTAGATTTTAGAGATACCGCGTGGAGATAGGCCCTTTGGCCCACCCAGTCTGTGCCGACCAGTGATCACCCTGTACATCAGCATTATCCTATACACTAGAGATAACTTACAACTTACAGAAGCCACTTAACCTACAAATCTGTACGTCTGTGGACTGTGGGAGGAAACCGGAGCATCTGGAAGAAACCCAGGCTGTCACAGGAAGAACGTACAAACACGATAGTCAGGATTGAACTGGGGTTGCTGACACTGTGAGGCAGCGGCTCTATGAATTGCTCCACTGTGCCACCCTTAATGTGAGTTTAAACACTGGTGTGGATCTGTACTATTCCATGGTCTATTTCTGCCTAAGTCCTATATAAAATTTGTTGTGCATCCAGGATCCACAAGGATGTTTCTTCGTTCTGTCACTGTGTGGCTTTGCAGTGTAAAGCATGGTCTCTGGTGCATCTCTGTGCAAATGAACAAGGCATTCTCACACAGGTGCCTATCACCAAGATCTATTAACTCCAATTAATCTCATGAAAGTCATCTGTTTAAATATTGTATGACAGGATAATGTGAAATTATTGGAACAATTATTTGAAATTAATAACTTAATTCATTGATTGATTCCATTCATCCATCCATGACTGCAAGTAATTGCAGAGAATTGTGGACCCAGCCCAGATCAAACGAATCTCCCTTCCATTGCCTCCATCTACACTTCACGTTACCTTGGCCAGGCCACCAGCATAGTCAAGGACCACTTTCACCCCAGTCACTCCCTCTTCTCCCCTCTCCCATCAGGCAAGAGGCACAGAAGTGTGAAATCGCACACCTCCAGATTTAGCTACAGTTCCTCGCGATCATAATGTGACTGAACCATCCTACCACCAAGTAGAGAGTGGTTCTGAGCTACCATCTACCGCATTGGAGACCCTCGGACTATCCATATTTCAAGGTTACTGGATTTTATCTTGCCCTAAATGTTATTCCCTTAATCATGTATCTGTACACTGTGGACGGCTCGATTGGAATCATGTATAGTCTTTCCGCTGACTGGGTAGAACTCAACAAAAAGCTTTAATTGTACCTTGGTACACTTGACAATGAACTAAACTGAACTTTTTACCATTGTGGACATTGGACAATATCTATGAAACTGATGCACTACAATGCTGAAAAATAATGTTCTGTGCACTGTTTCTTCCCCTTTGCCCTATCTATTGTACATGAGCTTTATTACCTGATCTGATTGGAAAGCATGCAAAACTGTACTTCGCTAAAGGTGGCAATAATAAACTGAAACCACAAGTTCAGATCCTTTCTGTTCGTTGTACTTCCCTGACAGGCCAGAAGTGTCAGTGTTGAGCAACCGTAGAGCCTACAGAAGGTTGTGACCAATCATTTAAGCCGTGAAATTAAAATAGGCTATTTCTTTTCACAGAATTCAAAGATTTAGTTTGAAACTTAATTTGCTTCAGCTGAGTTAAAGGTCAAACCATTTCCACAATCAGAATTGCTGTCCGGAAGGTAGAAAAGTGGAACCTAATTATCATGTTATCCTGCATGTTCCAGTGTAAGACACTCACCCTAACAGAGCCAGTCGGATCAACGAAGAGGTGTGAGGCAAGGTTTCAAACTTCACAGGTACAGTCTCCTGAACTTCATAAAACTCATGAAATGTGGGCCAAAATTGGTTCAGGGGTCCATCATACAAACCAACCTCTCTTACATAAACTCCATCTACACTTCCCCAAGGACCCCAGCATAATCATGGCCATGTCTCACCCCGGTCACTCCCTCTTTTCCCCTCAACCATCAGGTAAAAAGTACAGAAGTGTGAAAACCCACACCTCCAGATTCAGGAACCGTTTCTTCCCAGCTGTTATCAGGCAACTGAACCGTCCCACCAACAACTGGTTGGGCAGAATGGCCTAATTCTACTCCTATAACTTGTGAACCTGTGAACTAGATGAGCAGTCCCGAGCTACTATCTACCTCATTCGAGGCCAACGGACTACCTTTAATCGGTCTTTACTGGACTTTATCTTGCACTAAACATTATTCAAATTATTCCCTTTATTTTGTATCTGTACACTGTGGATGGCTCGATTGTAATCATGTATAGTCTTTGCACTGATTGGTTAGCAAGCAACAAATGCTTTTCACTGTACCTCGGTACATGTGACAATAAAGCAAACTCAATAAACTAAACTAATTTTACCAAATTAAAAGGTTTGCATGTAGAAACAAAGAACTACGGATGTTGGTTTATACCAAAGATGGACACAAAATGCTAGAATAACTCAAGGGATCAGGCAGCATCTTTGGTGAAAAAAGATGGGTGACATTGTGGGTTGGGAAGTTTTTTCTCCAGAGATGCTGCTTGACCAGCTGAGTTATCCCAGCACTTTGTGTCTATCTTAGGATATTTACATTTCATCCCAAAGGAGAGCTGATGATGCAGTCTGGTTGCAGTGGCTTCTTGCTGCTCTCGTGGGCGTTACATCTGCCTCATGGCGATTAGTAAGAGAGTGATTTATCACCTTACTGATCAAGCCATTATTCTAAGCTATCTAAATTGAAGGCACGTTGCCACGGTAATGCTGCCTCATTGAACGAACTGTGCAGGATAGGTTGAGCATAAGTAGGCTCCCGCGAGTATTTTCTGCAGCTCTTGCAGATGACGGTTCAGAATATGTTTCAATTCCGTGATAAGTGAAGGCTGCTTCTTGCACCTTCTGGCCCTACTGACACCCGCTGCTGTGGAGCCTGGTGTGACATAGGTGTCACATGCACCAGAATGTGACCTGGGCTTGTGGGCTTGAGCAACAGGGAGATGTTGGATAAGCTTAAACGTTTTATAAACCTTTAGACTTTAGAGATACAGCGTAGAAACAGGGCCCTTCGGCCCATCGAGTCTGCACCGACCAGCAATCAGTGCGTACACTACCACTATCCTACACACTAATATACAATTTTACCAATGCCAATTAACCTTCAAACACGCACGTCTTTTGAGTGTGGCAGGAAACGGGCACCCAGAGAAAACCCATGCGGTCACATGGAGAACCTACAGACTCAGTACGGATAGCACCTTTAGTCAGGATCGAACCTGGGTCTCTGGTGCTGTAAGGCAGCAACTCTACCACTGCGCCACCGTTTTGCCCTCTTTAGAGTGTAGGAGGCTGAGGAATATTTTTACTGACATGTACAAGATCATGAGGGGCATTGTTAAAGTGAACGCAAACCGTCTATTCCCCAGAGTGGGAGATTCAAAAACTGGAAGGCGTAGGCTTAAGTCCAGGTGGTGAGATTTAAGAAGGATGAGAGGGTCAATGTTTCCACTCAGAGGTGAGTCCATAAATCAAAAGAACTACCAAAGGAAGCTATAAAGCAGATTAAATTATGACAGATTAAAACAGATATATTGGACAGATAAGTGGATAGGAAAGGGATAGAGGGATGGGAAGGGTGAAATGTGGCACTAGTCTAGCATGCCAACTTTGTCAGCATGGACAAGGTGGGCTGAAGGGCCTGTTTCTGTGCTGTGCTGTGAGACTGGAATATTACACCCCTCCTCTTCTCACCTAACCTGTTTATCCCCCATTTCCTCTCCCCACTTCTTCGTGCGCACCTTTCCCCCACTGCCTCTATCACATAGTTTCTTTCCCCTCTTATAGTTTAGTTCAGAGATACAGCATGGAAACAGGCCCTTCGCCCCACTGTGTCCACAACAATCATTGATCACCCGTGCACTAGTTCTATTTTACAAACATGGGCCAATTTACAGAATCCAATTAATATACACACCCGCACTTCTATGGAATGTGGGATAAACCTGAGCCCTCCGGAGAATACCTATGCCGTCATAGGGAGAACATACAAACTCTGTATAGACAGCACCCATAGTCAGGATTGATCCTGGGTCTCTGGTGCTGTAAGGCATAAACTCTGACGTTGCACCATTGCACAGTCCTTCTTCCACTCATCTCCCACTCATCCCAATCTCAGTCCCTCCTAGTGCCTTTTATCCACCCCAACCCCTCTCCCCCATTTTGATATCACCCACTATCTCTCCCTCAGGTTTCAAATTTCACTCATCTTCCAACCTTGTAAGATTGCACATCAGCACCATTTTGTCTCTATTTCACCTCTAGACTTTGTGATTATCTTAATGTTTCAACGGTTCTTTATTGTCAGGTATGCACAGCACAGTAAAATTATTTTGCGCAACCCATAAATGCAGTCACCGTCTCCATCCAAATGCCAAACGTTCACAAGTTCATAAGTTACAGGAGGGGAATTAGGCCATTTGGTCAATCAAAGCTACTCCTTCATTCAATCATTGCTTTCCCTCTCATCCCCATTCACTTGTGTTTTCCACATATCCCCTGACATCCGTACCTATCAAGAATCTATCAATTTCCTCCTTAAGGATATACATTGACTTGGCCACTACAGCCTTCTTGGCAATGAATTTCACAGGTTCACCACATTCTGACTAAAGAAATTCCTCCGCATCTGCTTTCTAAAGGTTTGTCCTTTTATTCTGAGGCTATGGTGTCTGGTTGTGGACTTGTCCTCTGGTGGAAACATCCTCTCCACATCCACTCTATACAGCCCTTTTGGGATGTTGGAGTAAACTGGAGCACCCAAAGGAAATCCTCGCATTCGCAGGGAGAACGTGCAAACTCCACACAGACAGCACCTGACGTCGAGATCAAATCCAGGTCTCTGGTGCCACGAGGTAGCAGCTCCACCAGCTGCATCACTGTGCAGTTCAAGTTTCTCCCATGAGTGAAAGGATTTCAATGTCTAGAGCCATGGAGTCATAGAGTCATGTAGCACAGAATCTGGCCATTCAGCCCAAAGTACTTGCCCATTTTAGCTGTGAGGAGGATGCTAGGAGACTGCAAGGTGACTTGGATAGGCTGGGTGAGTGGGCAAATGTTTGGCAGATGCAGTATAATGTGGATAAATGTGAGGTTATCCACTTTGGTGGCAAAAATAGGAAAACAGACTATTATCTAAATGGAGGCTGATTAGGAAAAGGGGAGATGCAGCGCGACCTGGGTGTCATGGTACACCAGTCATTGAAAGTAGGCATGCAGGTACAGCAGGCAGTGAAGAAAGCGAATGGTATGTTAGCTTTCATAGCAAAAGGATTTGAGTATAGGAGCAGAGAGGTTCTACTTCAGTTGTATAGGGTCCTGGTGAGGCCACACCTGGAGTATTGCGTACAGTTCTGGTCTCCAAATCTGAGGAAGGACATTATTGCCATAGAGGAAGTGCAGAGAAGGTTCACCAGACTGATTCCTGGGATGTCAGGACTGTCTTATGAACAAAGACTGCATAGACTCAGTTTATATTCTCTAGAATTTAGGAGATTGAGAGGGGATCTTATAGAAACTTACAAAATTCTTAAGGGGTTGGACAGGCTAGATGCAGGAAGATTGTTCCCGATGTTGGGGAGGTCCAGGACAAGGGTCACAGCTTAAGGATAAGGGGGAAATCCTTTAGGACCGAGATGAGAAGGGCTTTTTTCACACAGAGAGTGGTGGGTCTCTGGAACTCTCTGCCACAGAGGGTAGTTGAGGCCAGTTCGTTGGCTATATTTAAGAGGGAGTTAGATGTGGCCCTTGTGGCTAAGGGGATCAGAGGGTATGGAGAGAAGGCAGGTACGGGATACTGAGTTGGATGATCAGCCATGATCATATTGAATGGCGGTGCAGCCTCGAAGGGCCGAATGGCCTACTCCTGCACCTAATTTCTATGTTTCTGTGTTTCTATTTTGATCAAGGCCCGACTAGTCTACACTACAGTAGTCCCACACTGCCCACGTTTGGTCCAAATACTGGCTGTTTAGTCCAAATAAATTGACACCCCTTCCGCCTCCCCAATCTTTGCACATCCTAAATCCTGGTCTTTCCACTTGTCACTTTAATTTCATGTTCCATGTATCTTGTTGTGTTATATAGAAGGTAGACACAAAATGCTGGAGCAATTCAGCAAGACAGGCAGCATCTCTAGAGAGAAGGAATGGGTGGCGTTTCGTGTCGAAACCCTTCTTCAGCTAATGGGTGATGTTTCGGGTCAAGACCCCTCTTCAGCTGTTGGCTGAATATGACTGTTAGCAGACCAATTTCCTTCCTGGGATAAATAAAGTTCTATCGTATCGTATATACCAATAAACTGCTTATATCCATGTACCTGTCCAAATGCCTTTTAAATGCTGTTATCATACCTGTCTCAGGTATTGGTGGAAGCAAAGGAATGGTCACCATTTCAGGTCAAGACACTATATCAGGACTAGTACCGGAATATATCATTGTCATACAGCATGGAAACAGGCTCTTCAGCCCAACTTGCCCATGCAAACTGAGATGCCCCATATACACTAGTCCCACTTGCCCGTGTTTGATCCATATCCCACTAAACTTTTCCTATCCATGCACCAGCTAAGGGTCTTCTAAATGTTGTGATATTCCATATACCCACCATGCTCTGTTTGAAAAAGTTGCAACTAAGGTTCCTATTAAATCTTTCCCCACTCACCGTAAACTTATTTCTTCTGGCTCTTGTTTCCCCTACACAGCTTCGATGCTCAATATCGCGACTGATGAAGGGCAATGTGCATAAAGCCTTCTTGAACACCCTCTCCACCTGTGACACAATTTTTAGGGAACTAAGTACCTTTGCATTCCTAGATCAATCCCTCTGCTCTATAGCACTCCCCAGAGCCCAGCCATTCACTGTGAAGGTTCTGCCCTGGATTGACATTACAAAATGCACCACCTTGCACTTGTATCTGCATTAAACTCCATTTACCATTCCTCAGCTCACTTGCTCAACTGGTTAAGATTCCACTTGAATTTTTGATTACCACCCACTTTCACGTCATCTACTATTTTACTAATCAAACCTTCTACATTCCTATCCAAATTGTTAATATAAACCACAAACAGCGATGGGTTCAAGGCCTATCCCTGAGGCCACCAGGCCTCCAGTCCAAAAAACAAATTTTCACCATCACCTGAAGAAGGGTTCGGACCCAAAACGTCACCTGTGCATGTCCTCTGGAGATGCTGCCTGACCCGCTGAGTTACTCCAGCACTTTGTGTTGAGTCTGAAGGAAGGTCCCAACCCGAAACGTCACCTATCCATGTTCTCTTGTGAAGCTGCCTGACCTCGCAGAATTACTCTGGCATTTTGTGTCCTTTTGTGTAAACCATCTGTAGTTCCTTGATCCTACGCTTCCACCATCACCCTCTGCATTCTTCTATCTACCCTTGGATATTACATCTCACCTCTCAGTCTTCAAATCTCCAAGGAGTCCAAACTGTTTAAAGGCACAAAATTCTGGAGAAACTCGGCGGGTCAGGCAGCATTTCCAGAGAAAAGGAATAGGTGATGTTTTGGGTCGAGACCCTTGTGTGGACCGGTTATTCGGTCTGACGAAGGGTGTCGACCTGAAACATCGTCTATTCCTTTTATCCAGAGATACTGCCTGACCTGCCGAGTTACTCCAGCATTTTGTGTCTACTTTTGGAGTACACCAGCATCTGCAGTTCCTAGGCTACAGATGTTGAACAGGAAAGTGGAGCTGAAGCCAATTACAAGATCAGTGACAGAAGGGTGGACCAGGTTCGAGGGACGAAATGGCCTATTCTTGGATCTATTTTTTATGTTGATCCTCGTGATCTTTGTCATTTATTCCTCCTTGCCCTCCTCAGACTCCCCACAACATACAATAGTCGTTCATCACATCATCCTTCCAGAGGACCCATCCATTAGTTCGGGAAGCTAATCTGCAGTTCTTCAGTTTAGTTTTGCTTGATAGGACAACCAAAACTCAAGCTGGTGATGAAAGACCAGCACAGTAACATTCTCCCACAGGGCAGACACAGGCTGCTGGACTCCTACCTGAGAGACGAAGGCCTTTGCAGTCTGTGGGCTCAGGAAGAGTATAGCGCGTCGTAGGGTGTCGCGATACCTATTCATCTCTTCCAAACGCATCGTGGCAAACATGGTGCTGATCATCCTGTTGATGTTGCTCTCCACCTTCTGCAGGGCAACGTCCATTCCCTGCTGGGAGGCTTTGTCCAGAAAATCCTGAATCCCACGGATATCTGGCAGGATCAGAAGAATAATGATCGCGTTAAACCTTGAAATCCCTGGTAAGTGTTGTAAGCTGCTGTACTTTCCCTTTTCAAAATGTGAACCCAAGTTATATTTAAAACTGAGAAAAGTGCAAAAAATATTTAAAAGTCTGAAGAAGGTCGGCACATTATGGTAGCAGTACAGTTGCTGTCTTACAGCACCAGAGACCTGGGTTCGATCCTGACCACAGGTTCTGTCTGTACGGAGTTTGTACATTCTCCCTGTGATTGCGTGGGTTTTCTACAGGTGCTCTGTACTTTCTTCCCACATTTTAAAGAAGTTCCTTGTTTTTACTTTTCTATAGACAAGTACAGTACAGGAACAGGCCCTTCAGTCCACAATGTCTGTACCGAACATGATGTTAAGACCAACCCTCGGAATCTGTACCTTGGTTGCATATTTCAGCAAGGGATTTACTGAATGCAACAGAGTTGAACTGAATCATAAAACATCGAACATAGAACTATACAGCAGAGGAACAGCCCATTTGTCCCTCAATGTCTTTGCCGAACATGGTGCCAAGATTAGCTAATCTCCTAAGCCTGCAAGATATCCATATCCCTTCATTCCTTGCATATCCATGTGTCTATCTAAAAGCCTATTAGACTCCCCTACTACAATCAGCCTGAAGAAGGGACCCAACTGGAAATATTGCCCAAGTTCTTTCAGCTACTGGACACAAAGTGCTGGAGGAAGTCTATAGATCAGGCAGCATCTGAATGTCATATGTACCGACAACAGAATAATTAAATTATTACTTGCAGCAGCTTCACAGACCTATAGTCAAATAGAGAGACAGATAGAGAGGTTGAGAGGGAACTAGAGATCAGCCATGGTTGAATGGCGGAGCAGACTCGATGGGCCAAATGGCCTGATTCTACAGAGGGTGGTAAATATATAAAATTGCCTGAAGTGATAGATTAAGCTACAATTGCTGTATTTAAAGGTAATTTAGATAGGTACATGAATAGGAAAGGCTTAGAGGTGTACGGGCCAAATGCAGGCAAATGTTTAGATTTATTATTGTCACGTGTACAGTGAAAAGCTTTGCTTTACATGCTATCTAAACAGATCAGATATACTTTACTTAAATACAATTAAGTACAATAGATGGAATTGATAGGGGAAGATACAAATGGCAGAATTTAGTTCTCAGCAGAGCATCTATTACAGAGACAAAGTCCAAATGGTTTTGTTCAGTGAAGTTTAGTTTAAGTTTAGTTTAATATTGTCATGTGTTCTGATGTGCAGTGCAAAACATTTTTTGTAGCGTGCTATCCAGTAAGCAAAAATACTATACATGATTACAATCAAGCTGTCCACAGCGTACAGATACAGGATAAGGGTTTAGTGCAAGATAGAATAATAGATAGAGAGATAAATACTTTATTAATCCCCTCAGGGAAATTCAGATTTTTTTCCTGTGCAGCACATCAATAAATGTAAGACACCACATTAACAAAGAGAAACACAAAACATAAAACATCCCCTCACAAAGGTTCCCACTGTGAGGGAAGGCACAAAGTCCAGTCCTCTTCCCCTTGTTCACCCATGGTCGGGCCTATTAAGGTGGACGGGCCTATTGGGGTGGACATGGTTGGGGATATTGATAAAGTTCAGTAAAGACCAATTAAAGATAATTCAATGGTCAATGAGGTAGATGGGAGGTCAGGACCAGTCTCCACATGTTGAGAGTTCATGTTCATGAGGGAGTAGGATGTGGCCCTTGTGGCTAAAGGGATCAGGGGGTATGGAGAGAAGGCAGGTACGGGATACTGAGTTGGATGATCAGCCATGATCATATTGAATGGCGGTGCAGGCTTGAAGGGCCGAATGGCCTACTCCTGCACCTATTTTTCTATGTTTCTATAAGTTATTGGAGCAGAATTATGCCCATCAAGTCTACTCCGCCATTCAACCATGGCTGATTTATCTTTCCCTCTCAACCCCATTCTCCTGCCTTCTGCCCATAACCCCAGACACCCTTACTAATCAAGAATCTGTCAATGTCCACCTTAAAAATACCTATTGACTTGGTCTCCTCAGCCATCTGTGCCAACGAATTCCACAGATTCACCACCCTCTGACTAAAGAAATCCCACCTCATCTCCTTCCTAAAGGTATGTCCTTTTATTATAATGGGCCTGTCCCACTTCGGCAATTTTTCTGGCGACTGCCAGCGACTGTCAAGTCGTAGCATATCGCTGAAAACCGGCGACTAGAACAGCGACTGTCAGAGTGGAACACACACACACACACACACACACACATCACTTCCTTCACCAGCCAGTTATGAAGGCGGGGGACAGGGCAAGCGGGGGGAGCGTTGTCTGTGTGAAATTCACACGGTGCAAAGCCAATGTGATACAGGCACACACCACGGTGAATAGGAAGGTTGGTGCTGCAATTAAGATGGTGAAAGCACAGTGTACGGGAAGGGTCACTTAAGCCCTTTAAAAGATGGGGGAGAGAAGGGGGAGACAGGGGGAGAAGGAGTGGAGAAAACTTTCAAGAATTCAGAGATACACGGATGTGAAGCTCGGCGGACATTAACATTACCGGACGGTTATCCTTGGTTCTGTAAACTACTGCTTACATTTTTTTTCCCAATGAGCCAATGAAATTCACCGGTCATCAACGGCAACAACCTACGACCTCTTGGCGATCCACTACCACTGCACTTACTGAACCAGAATTCTCTCCATGGCGTCAAAATTCTGGTCGCTGCTAATTTTGAAAAATTAGCGGCGACCAGAATGTCATTACGACTTGTTGCGAGCCTGAGGGCACTACTCATGACCATGAAGGTGACTCACCGGCAACCACCAGCGAACATGTGGCGACCGCATAGTCTCCTGTAGTCGCCTAAAATGTTGCCTAAGTGGGACAGGCACATAACGATATGGAGTCTGGTCCTAGACTCTCCCAGTAGTGGAAACATTCTATCCACAACCACTCTATCCAGAACTCAAAGATGGTTTAGTTTCTGATAATAGCTGGGAAGAAACTGTCCCTGAAACCGGAGGTATGTGTTTTCACACTTCTATACTCCTTGCCTGATGGGAGAGCGGAGAAGAGGAAGGAATGGGAAGAACTCAGGTAGGCACTTTGGTTGGCATGGATGAGTTGGGGCAAAGGGTCTGTTTCCATGCTGTACGACCCTGACCCTTTGTCTAATACCCAACCATATATCAATCAATCCTCTAACTGAACCCTCTGAAGAAGGGTTACGACCCAAAACGTCAACAATTCCTTTTCTCCAGAGATGCTGTCAGACCCGTTGAGTTACTCCAGCATTCTGTGTCTATTCATTCCCTGAAGCCTTGCTCCACTGTTTCATCTACCACCAACCTTCCTCTCCTTTATCTCCAGAGCTCCTCGGGACATGATTCAATATTAAGTACAACAAGCTATCACAATAATGGAAAATATGACATGAAAGAAAGAAACGAACATTAAAATTCTTGGACAAGCTGCTCGACAATTCTAGTTGAATTAAATTTACTATCACGATGGTCTGAGGTACATTTGAAGAGTTATCTACAACCACAGATGTAAGTGTGTTGTGTTTTTTTTCTTTGCCTGTCAACCTGCTGTGTGCTACAGTGCAAACAGGATGGCTTAAAGTTAATCTGCCCACTGCCTGAAGCAACTTGACGTGTAGCAGTCGGATGCAAATAGCAATATCAGCAGAGCTGGAGTAATTATTATTGACGTGACTACAGTACGCAGTAGCACGGAGACATGAATGATGCTGAAGAGTACGTTGCAACATCAAAACCTGTTCCTTATGCAAATCTTTTACGATGTCAAAATCAAGAAAATAAAATTTAACACTGAAGTAAATAATGCCGGTGAAAATTAAGCTCCAGCATAACACGTGGGTGGAATTCTCAAAGGGGCTATGTAGGTGAAAGAAATCCTGTATCTTTACACCATGGACGGCTTGATTGTAATCAATCATGTATCATCCTTTTGCTGAAGATAGACACAAAATGTTGGAGTAACAAAATGTTGCAGGTCAGGCAGCATTTCTGGAGGAAAGGAATAGGTGACATTTCATGTGCCACTATTTGCATGACAAAATCTTGTTGGCAAGATTGGCACCATGTCAGTATTGTGGCAAATTTCCACATAGATCCCTTGAGAGGCAGGTTCAAGGAGTAATTAGATGAGTTCCTGACACTCAGTGTGTAGTGGCGGGCAGATCATAAACCATGACCTCCCCTACACAGCCCTTATAGCTGCTCTATACCTCAGTACATCCCTCAGCATGTAGTCTTGGCTCCAGAAAGTAGCGGTGTACAACATTTCAAGAACCAAAGGAGCGCAAGAGGATGTGGGGTGATCTTGTAGAGGGGTACAAGAGAGGAACAGATCGGGTAAATGCACAGTCTTTTGTCCAGAATAGGGGAATTGAGAACAAGGGGACATACGTTTAGGTGAGAGGGGAAAGATTTAATAGGAACCAATAACTTGGTGGCAAGGTTGCTCAGCGGAAGAGCTGCTGCATTACAGCATCAAAGACATGAGTTTGATTCTGACTACAGGTGCTGTCTGTATGTACATTATCCCCAAGACTCACATGGTTTTTCACCAGGAGCTCACACTCCAAAGACATACAGGTTTGTAAGTTAATTAGCTTGGAAAAATTGTAAATTGTTCCTAGTGCATGTGGGATAGTGCTAGTGTGCGGGAATCACTAGTTGGCGCAGACTCGGTGGGCCGAAGAGCCTATTTCCACGCTGTATGCCTAACTCAAAAAATAATAAGCCAAACCTGAGGGGCAACCTTTTCACACAAAAGGTGGTGAGTATTTGGAACAAACTGCCAGATGAGGTAATTGAGGCAGGTACTATCACAACATTTAAGAGACATTTAAACAGGAACATGGAAGGATATGGTCCAAACGCAGGCAGTTGTGACTGGTGTAGATGGGACATGTTGGTCGTTGTGGGCAAGTTGGGCTGAAGGGCCTGCTTCCATGCTGTATGACACTATGATTATGGCTCTATGATTATTCAATTCCTGCGAGTAAGACCAGCGAGTTGTGAGCAGATCCAAAGTACATCGTTGACCAAATTGATAATCTTGCAGTCGATGATCATCTGAGAGTCCCTGAAAGTGACATCACAGAAGGACAGCGTGGCCAATGTGACTTTCGGCACATTGGCCTTCATCAGTCAGAGTTGGGAGGTCATATTACAGTTATTTAAGATGTTGGTGAGGTCATATTTAGAGTATTGTGTTCCGGTTGGTTACCATTCTATAGGAAAAAATGTTGTCAAGCTGGAAAGGGTGAAGAGAAAATTTCCCATGATGTTGCCAGGATATGGGGGCCTGACCTATAGGGAGAGGTTGAGCAGGCTAGGACTTTATTCCTTGGAGCACATGAGGATTTGGGGTGATCTGAAAGATGTGTGCAAAATCATGAGTGCAATAGATCGGGTAAATGCACAGAGTCTCTTGTCCAGGTTAAGGGTATCGAGCTTTCTTAACTCAGAGAGTGGATTATGTTATCACTATCAGACCTGGTAGTGGAGGCAATTACGATACTGCCACTTAAGTGACTTTAAGATAGACACATGGAGATGCAGAGAATGGAGTGATATGGATCATGTGCAAAGTTTAACTTGGCATCATGATCGGCACAGACCTTGTGGGTCTAACGGCCTGTTCCTCGGAAGTTCTGTTCCATATTTTATGTATATATGCTACTCCCATTTCCTTTCATTTGACACATAACCCTCTCAACCTTTCCCATTCATGTTAGAACATGGAAGGCAAATACTTAAATGACAAGTTTGTGGAAGGTAGGAGCCCAAACAAGGAATGATCAGTTCTCTTGAATATAAAAGTACCAATGAGGGTTTGAACAAGAACAGAGACCTCATTCTCAACTTTAAGATGACAGGAAGGATGTGAAGACTCTGGAAAGGGTGCAGAGGGGGTTTACCAGAATGCTGCTTCAATTAGGGGGTATTAGCTAAAAGGTGAGTTTGGACAAATTTGGATTGTTTTCATTTAAATGTTAGAGGTTGAGGGGAGACCTAATAGAATTATATAAAATGATGTGAGGCATAGATAGGGTAGATAATCAGATCCTTTTTCCCAGGATGAAAATGTCTAAGACTAGAGGGCATAGCTTTAACGTGGAGGACTGTCAAAGGCTAACATGTCAAAGACTAGAGGGCATAGCTTTAAAGGAGATGTGTGGGGAAAGTTATTTTACACAGAGGATGGTGGGTCCTTGGAACGTACAGCCAAGGTTGTGGTGGAGGCAGATATGATAGTGGCGTTTAAATGGCATTTAGGTTGGCACATGGATATGCAGGGAATGGAGGGAGACACACCATTTTGAGGTAACTCAGCAGGTCAGGCAGCATCTCTGGATCTGATGAAGGATCTTGACCCAAAACGTTGCCTATTCCTTTTTTCCCGAGATTCTGCCTGACCCGCTGAGTTACTCCAGCATTTTGTGTCTATCTTTGGTGTAAATCAGCATCTGCAATTCCTTCCTACACAGGGAATGGAAGGATGTGGATCACATGCAGGCAGATGAGATTATTTAACTTGGCATCATTTTCAGCATGGACATTGTGTTCTGAAGGGCCTGTTGCTGTGTTGCACTATTCTATTTTCCAAATCTAGAGCTGTCTTACAGATTTATGGAATTCCCTACATTTCAAATCCACAGCTCTCAGAATGGGATTTGAACTCTAGTCTCCAGATCATTACTCTGGGTCTCTTGATTACCGGCCAAAAACACTACCACATAAATACTAGCACTGGTCTAATGAGAAATTTGTTTTATTGTTTCCTGCAGGCTCCTCATTAGAAGTACTATTAGTTTCTGTGCCCGGTGAAACATTGTGGTAAGCTACATAATTCCTTATGACTTTCCACAGTGCATTGAAAAGGAAAAAATAACCCGAACTAAATTGTGTTGTTGGGAATCTTGCATTTTGTTCTCCTTGTGCAGGTCCGACCACTTATTGTGAAGCAATAAACTACAATTATATGACATTTAAGTAACTGAGAAAATATGGACGAGGCAAAATTATTGTCATCCAAGCAGAGTCTCCAATTATGGTGGCGCAGCGGTAGAGTTTCTGCCTTACAGCGCCAGAGACCCAGGTTCGATCCTGACCACGTGTGCTGTCTGTATGGAGTTTATACGTTCTCCCCGTGGGTTTTCTCCTGGTGGCCCGGCTTTCTCCTACGTTTCTCAAAGACGTACAAGATTGTAGGCTAATTGGCTTTGTAATTTTTTTATTGTCCCTAGTGTGTAGGTTAATGTTAGTCTACAGGGTCCATTGATCGGCGTGGGACTGATGGGTCGAATGGCCTGTTTTGGCGCTGTACCACTGAACTAAAATAAACTAAATATTTCATTGACCTGTTGGAAACTTTGCTTCTGGAAGCCAGGGGAGCAGCTACGTTTAGTAAGTATCACACTTATTGAATCAAAGGGAGAATCAAAACATGATCCTCTGCCCACTGAGTGTGTACTAACCATCAGCCATCCATTTGCTCTCATCCTACATTAATCCAGTTTGATTTTAGTGCCACCTACAGAGGTATAACCAAAGTGTGAAGAAAAGGGAGAGGCTACATGTTTGGCTACACACTTTTACAAGTGATCTGTAGTTTTACTCTAAAAACATAAAGTGCTGGAACTCAACAGGCCAGGCAGCATCTGTGGAGGGAATGGACAGTCGACTTTGTGGGACTTCCGCTTGAAGAAGGGTCCCGACCAAAAAATGTTGTCCCTCCACTTATGCTGCCTGATCCACTGAGTCACACGTGGTGGGCAGCATGTGGTGGATATTCGAGTCATAGAGTCATGGAGTCATACAGTATGGAAACAGGCTCTTTGGCCCAACTTGCCCACGCCGGTCAACACGTCCCAGATACACTAATCCAAATTGCCCGCGCATACCCCTCTAAACCTGTCCTATCCACGTACTTGTTCAAATGTTTCTTAGCAATTAATGTTAGGTTAAATGAAGGATTTAATAGGAATCTGAGGGGTAACTTTTTCAAACAAAGAGTGGTGGGTGTATGGAACAAGCCGCCAGAGGAGGTAGTTGAAGCAGATACTATCGCAATGTTTAGACAGGTACATGGAGTAGGACAAGGTTCAATAGGATATGGGCCATACGCAGGCAGGTGGGACAAGTGTAGATCGGACACGCTGGTCGGTGTGGGCAAGTTTGGCTAAAGGGCCTGTTTTCGCGCTGTATGAATCTATGAATTAACGTTGCTGCGGGTCTAGAATTACACCCAAGTCAGATCGTGTACGGATAGTGGATTGGTGAAGCTGATGACAACAATATAGTCATTGTTATATTGACATTCCAGATTTTAGAAACTAAATTTAAAATCTGCTAATGTTCAGCCAGTGCCATAAAGGCAAGAATTGATTAATTGATTTTAGAAATAAGGAACAGCAGATGCTGGTTCACTCCAAAGATAGACACAAAATACTGGAGTTACTCAGCAGGCCAGGCAGCATCTCTGGAGGAAAAGGATGGGTGACAATTTGGTTGTGTGCCTTCTTTAGATTGATTGATTGAAAGAGATAGCATGGAAACAGGCCCTTCAGCCCACTGAGTCCACACCAACCATCGATCACCTATTCACACTAGCTCTATGTTATCCCACTTACACATCCACTCCCTACGCACTGAGACCTGAAGAAGCAAATACCAGAATGGGCTATTTCATGAAGATTCTGGTCTCTCTGGTCTTGTTGGAAAGAAGGGGATGAATATTTTGCAGCGGGACTTCAGAGAGCTTGGAAAAATGCTGAAAAGCAGGACTTCCAGGGTTGTTATCTCCGGTTTGCTTCCAGTTCCTCGTGCTGGCGAGAGCAGGAACAGGGAGATACGGGACCTGAATGTGTGGCTGAAGAACTGGTGCAGGGGGCAGGAATTTAGATTCTTAGATCACTGGGATCTGTTTTGGAGTAAGGGGGAACTGTACAAAAGGGACGGATTGCATCTTAATAGGTGGGGGACCAGCATTCTGGCCGGCAGGTTTGCCACTGCTACACGGATGGTTTTAAACTGAATAAGGGGGGTGGGGGGTCAAATGGGATAATCGAGAACGGAGTTAAAGGGAAAGAGAGTAAAGGGATGGTTAATGACCCCAGAATTAATGGGAAAGAAAGCTCACAAAGGGATAGGAGAGTATGGCCAAGTGTAATAGGGATCGATGTGAAAGGGGCCACTTGTCAACATAATTGTATAAGGAGTAAGAGTGTTGTAAAAACAAGCCTGAAGGCTTTGTGTCTCAATGCGAGGAGCATTCGTAATAAGGTGGATGAGTTGAAGGTGCAGATAGCGATTAATGACTATGCTATAGTTGGGATCACGGAGACATGGCTCCAGGATGACCAAGGCTGGGAGCTGAACATCCAGGGATATTCAATATTCAGAAGGGATAGACGAAAAGGAAAAGGAGGTGGGGTAGCGTTGCTGGTGAGAGAGGAGATTAATGCAATAGAAAGGAAGGACATTAGCGTGGAGGATGTGGAATCGATATGGGTAGAGCTGCGAAACTCTAAGGGGCAGAAAACGCTAGTGGGAGCTGTGTACAGGCCATCTAACAGTAGTATTGGAGTTGGGGATGGCATCAAACAGGAAATTAGAAATGCGTGCAACAAGGGTAACACGGTTATAATGGGTGACTTCAATCTGCATGTAGATTGGGTGAATCAAATTGGCAGGGGTGCTGAGGAAGAGGATTTCCTGGAATGTATGCGGGATAGTTTTCTCAACCAACATGTGGAGGAACCAACGAGAGAGCAGGCTATTCTAGACTGGGTATTGAGTAATGAGGAAGGGTTAGTTAGCAGTCTTGTTGTGCGTGGCCCCTTGGGCAAGAGTGACCATAATATGGTTGAGTTCTTCATTAGGATGGAGAGTGACAAAATTAAGTCAGAAACAAGGGTTCTGAACTTGAACAAAGGTAACTTTGAAGGTATGAGATGTGAATTGGCCAAGATAGACTGGCAGGTGATTCTTAAAGGGTTGACAGTGGATGTGCAATGGAAGGTATTTAAAGACTGCATGGATGAAGTACAAAAGTTGTTCATACCAGTTTGGCAAAAGAATAAATCGGGGAAGGTGGTGCATCCATGGATAACAAGGGAAATCAGGGATAGTATAAAAACAAAAGATGAGGCATACAAATTTGCCAGAAAAATCAGCCTACCGGAGGACTGGGAGAAATTCAGAATGCAGCAGAGGAGGACAAAGGGCTTAATTAGGAAAGGGAAAATAGATTATGAAAGGAAACTGGCAGGGAACATAAAAACTGACTGCAAAAGTTTTTATAGATATGTGAAGAGAAAGAGACTAGTTAAAACAAATGTTGGTCCCTTGCAGTCAGAAACAGGTGAATTGATCATGGGGAACAAGGACATGGCAGACCAATTGAATAACTACTTTGGTTCTGTCTTCACTAAGGAAGACATAAATAATCTGCCGGAAATAGCAGTGGAACGGGGGTCAAATAAGATGGAGGAACTGAGTGAAATCCAGGTTAGCCGGGAGGTGGTGTTGGGTAAATTGAATGGATTGAAGGCCGATAAATCCCCAGGGCCAGATAGTCTGCATCCCAGAGTACTCAAGGAGGTAGCCACAGAAATAGTGGATGCATTAGTGATAATTTTTCAAAATTCCTTAGATTCTGGAGTAGTTCCTGAGGATTGGAGGGTAGCTAATGTAACCCCACTTTTAAAAAAAGGAGGGAGAGAGAAAGCGGGGAATTACAGACCAGTTAGTCTAACATCGGTAGTGGGGAAACTGCTAGAGTCAGTTATTAAAGATGGGATAGCAGCGCATTTGGAAAGTGGTGAAATCATTGGACAAAGTCAGCATGGATTTACGAAAGGTAAATCATGTCTGACAAATCTGATAGAATTTTTCGAGGATGTAACTAGTAGAGTGGATAAGGGAGAACCAGTGGATGTGTTATATCTAGACTTTCAGAAGGCTTTCGACAAGGTCCCGCATAAGAGATTAGCATACAAACTTAAAGCACACGGTATTGGGGGTTCAGTATTGATGTGGATAGAGAACTGGCTAGCAGACAGGAGGCAAAGGGTAGGAGTAAACGGGTCCTTTTCAGAATGGCAGGCAGTGACTAGTGGGGTGCCACAAGGCTCAGTGCTGGGACCCCAGCTATTTACAATATATATTAATGATTTGGACGAGGGAATTCAATGCAACATCTCCAAATTTGCAGATGATACCAAGCCGGGGGGTATAGTTAGGTGTGAGGAGGATGCTTGGAGGCTGCAGGGTGATTTGGATAGGCTGAGTGAATGGGCAGATGCATGGCAGATGCAGTATAATGTGGATAAATGTGAGGTTATCCACTTTGGTGGCAAAAACATGAGGGTAGACTATTATCTGAATGGTGGCAGATTAGGAAAGGGGGAGATGCAACGAGACCTGGGTGTCATGGTACACCAGTCATTGAAAGTAGGCATGCAGGTGCAGCAGGCAGTGAAGAAAGCAAATGGTATGTTAGCATTCATAGCGAAAGGATTTGAGTATAGGAGCAGGGAGGTTCTACTGCAGTTGTACAGGGTTTTGGTGAGGCCACACCTGGAGTATTGCGTACAGTTTTGGTCTCCAAATCTGAGGAAAGACATCCTTGCCATAGAGGGGGTACAGAGAAGATTCACCAGACTGATTCCTGGGATGTCAGGACTTTCATATGAGGAAAGATTGGATAGACTCGGCTTGTACTCGCTGGAATTTAGAAGATTGAGGGGGGATCTTATAGAAACTTACAAAATTCTTAAGGGGTTGGACAAGCTAGATGCTGGAAGATTGTTCCCGATGTTGGGGGAGTCCAGAACAAGGGGTCACAGTCTAAGGATAAGGGGGAATTCCTTTAGGACCGAAATGAGGAAAACATTCTTTACACAGAGAGTCGTGAGTCTCTGGAATTCTCTGCCACAGAAGGTAGTTGAGGCCAGTTCATTGGCTATATTTAAGAGGGCGTTAGATGTGGCACTTGTGGCTAAAGGGATCAGGGGGTATGGAGAGAAGGCAGGTACGGGATACTGAGTTGGATGATCAGCCATGATCACATTGAATGGCGGTGCAGGCTCGAAGGGCCAAATGGCCTACTCCTGCACCTATTTTCTATGTTTCTATGTTTCTATCTAAATATTTATAATGTTACTTCAATGTGGCAGAGGCAATTTTTAAGGGAAGGACAAGTAGACCCCTATGACAGAAATAAGAAATTGATTGAGGAAAAAGATAAGAGGGAGTTAGATGTGGCCCTTGTGGCTAAAGGGATCAGGGGGTATGGAGAGAAGGCAGGTACAGGATACTGAGTTGGATGATCAGCCATGATCATATAGAATGGCGGTGCAGGCTTGAAGGGCCGAATGGCCTACTCCTGCACCTATTTTCTATGTTTCTATGTTTCTGTAAAGAGAAATAACATACTTCACACCTTGAAAGCTTTTCACTGCATACCCGGTACACATGACAATAATTTAAACTAAATAAATAAAAGTAACTAACCATGTTACTATGACTACTTTCAAAAAGCAAGCACACCAAAGGTTCAAATATTGGAGGGACTGAAGTGATAACCGCTAACATTACTGATATCACTTACACTGTCAGAGGAATATTAAATGCAAATGTTTAAGAAACATTTATACGGGTACATGGATAGGACAGGTTTAAGAGGAATATGGGCCAAATACAGGCAAGTGTGACTGGTGTAGATGGGGAACGTTGGTCGGTTGGGCGAGTTAACTTGTTTCCACGCTGTTTGACTCTGTTAGACCAAACGTTTAGGTTTCTCTCATGTCACTGATGCCAATCTGTGGGCTTTATGTTGCAGCACTGCTTATTCTCTGCTAAGTGGTTAAACTGGCTGAGAGGAACAATTCTCACCTCTCTTCTTATACCATGCACAGTGGTGCAGCTGGTAGAGCTGCTGCCTCGCAGTGCCAGAGATTTGATCCAGGTTCGATCCTGACCTCGGGTGCTGTCTGTGTGGTGCTTGCACTTTCTCCCTGTCACTCTGTGGGTTTCCACCGGGTGCTCCAGTTTTTTTCCACATGTCAAAGATTTGCAGGTTTGTAGTTTAATTGGCCTTTGTAAATTGCCCCCAGTTTGCAGTGAGTGGATGAGAAAGTGGGCCAACATAGAACTAGTGTGAAGATAAGACACAAAAAGCTGGAGTAACTCAGCGGGACAGGCAGCATCTCTGGAGAGAAGGAATGGATGACGTTTCGAGTCGAGACCCTTCTTCAGGCTGGTTAGGGATAAGGGAAACGAGAGATATAGCCGGTGATGTGGAGAGATAAAGAACAATGAATGTAAGATATGCAAAAAAGTAACGATGATAAACGAAACAGGCTTTACCCTTGTAGGGTGAAATTGAGAAGCTAGTGCGACTTGGGTAGAGAGAGGGAAATGCCAGGGCTACCTGAAGTGAGAGAAATCAATATTCATACCACTGTGCTGTAAGCTGCCCAAGCAAAATATGAGATGCTGTTTCTCCAATTTGCATTTAGCCTCACTCTGACAATAAAGGAGACCGAGGCAGAAAGGTCTGTGTCGGAACGGGAAAGAGAATGAAAGTGTCCAGCAACCAGGAGATCAGGTTGGTTCACGCGGGCTGAGTGTAGGAGTGCCGCGAAACGAACGCCCTATGTTTGGTCTCGTTGATGTATAAGAGTCCACATCTTGAACAACGGATACAGTAGATGAGATTGGAGGTGCAATTAAAACTCTGCCTAACCTGAAAGGACTGGAAGATCCTGGATCATATCGAGCGATTGCCCTTTTAAATACTGATCAAAAAATATTAACTAAAGTACTGTCTCGGAGGCTAAGTTTAGTGATTTCCAAAATAATACATTATGATCAAACAGGTTTTATTCCAAAACGTTATTCATCACATAATCTTAGACGCTTGTTTAACATTATATACTCGAGAAGAAGGAGAGATATTGAATTAGCAGTTATATCGTTGGATGCTGAAAAAGCATTCGACCAGGTGGAATGGTCATATTTATTTAATATAATGGAAAAGTATCAACTGGGGGATGGATTTTGTAAATGGGTAAGAATATTATATTCTAACCCTACAGCAAGAATTTTAACTAATCAAATACTATCACCTAAATTTAGACTTTTTAGGGGATGCAGACAGGGATGTCCGTTATCCCCTTTATTATTTGCTTTGGTGATAGAACCTCTGGCCGAAAGAATCAGATCAGAACCCGAAATATATGGGTATAATACTGACACAACAAATAATAAGATATCTTTATATGCAGATGATATTCTGATTTATATTACTAAGCCGGAATGTAGTATTCCCAAGTTATTTAATGTTATAAATGAATTTAGCGTATTTTCAGGATATAGGATTAATTGGAATAAAAGTGACATTATGCCTATAACTGGTATAAATGTAAATATATTACAAAAATACCCACTAAAAATAGTTACAGATAAATTTAAATATTTAGGAATCAATGTGTCTAAATCCTATAAATTATTAATTAAAGCTAATTATTATCAATTATTAGAGAAACTTAAAAAAAACATTTCATATTGGAAAACACTCCCTATATCTATGATCGGTAGGATTAATGCTATAAAGATGATTTTTTTACCACAATTGTTATATTTATTTCAGGCAATTCCTTTTTTTCTCCCAAAAAGTTTTTTAAAAAAAATTGATACTATAGTTAATAATTTTGTCTGGGATTACAAAAGTCATAGAATAAGTAAAAAACACTTATGTAAGTCTAAGATAAATGGAGGGCTGGCACTTCCAAATTTTCTATATTACTTTTGGGCAGTCCAGATTAAGAATATGAATTTTTGGTGGGTAAATATGGATGTTGAACCAATGTGGTTAAAAATGGAAAAGGAAGACTGTTTACCTTTCAATATAGAGTCGATTATTTTCGCACCAAAGGAAGTACAAAAAAAGACTTATAGGGACAACCCTATAATTCATAATAATAGGCGTATTTGGAAACAGATAGTTAAGACCCTA
Source organism: Raja brachyura (assembly GCA_963514005.1). Next base: position 131,394,148 of record OY740781.1, read on the forward strand.
TATCTGGATAATCTTTCTTTTAGGTTACCAATTAGGAATAACCCACTGTTTAAACTCTCAATCTTAGATGCGGGGTTTAGACTGTGGGAGGATTCAGGAATTAAAAGGATAGGACACCTTTATAGAAATGGAAATTTTTTATTATTTGAAGAGTTACAAGATATTTTTGGATTACCTTCACAACACCATTTTAGGTATTTACAAATTAGAGATTTTATTAAATGTAACACACAAGACTATATAAAAAAAGAACCAGGCTTATTAGATGAGCTGTTTAATTTACATCCAAATACGGATAAGCTTATAGCTTATATATACAATATTATTTTAGATAAAGAGAACCCAACAACTGAAACATATCGTCAAGCATGGGAAAATGAAATTGGATTACCTATAACAAAAGAAACTTGGGAAGAATGCTTACAAAGAATACATTGGTGTTCTTTGAATGCCAGACATACACTGATACAATTTAAAGTTATATATAGATTACACTACTCGAAAACCAAATTAAAAAGTATTTTTCCTAGTCTCTCCTCTATTTGTGATAAATGTAAGAATCTTGAAGCAAATTTAATACATAGTTTGGTAACGTGTCCACGGTTGAATTATTATTGGATTGAAATTTTTAAAGTTATTTCGGAAGTTCTTAAGGTTGAACTCGACCCAGACCCAAAATTAATAATATTCGGAATCCCGGAGCCAAATTTGGTACTCATGGTTAATCAAAGAAATGTTTTTGATTACTGTTTAATAATAGGGAAAAAAATGATACTTAAATTTTGGAAGGGAACATTATCCCCAACAATTAAAATGTGGAAAGCAGAGATGTTGGAGACGTTGAATTTGGAAAGAATTAGATTTGTCCTTTTGGACAGGTATAATTCTTTTGAATCGATATGGTCTCCATATATACAGTATTTAGAAAAGTAGCTATTCTTGGAATCACGGCTCGACGGACGCCCTACGGATCCGATGCGAATAACTTACTTATATTTGATATTATTGTGCATTTATTAGAGATATTTCTGAATGAAATAGTATTTCGTATAATGACTTTAGTTTTTGTTTATATATATGTAATATTTTTGTTTTTCAAATTTTCCCTTTTTATTTTCTTTTTATTTACGATTGAAGTATGTGGGAAGAATTTTTTATTCCTTTTTATTTACTCTTTTTTCTTTTCTCTTTTATATATCTTTTTCTTTATTTCCAAAAAATAGAAGATATTAAGTATTGATATGTTATTTGTAGTAATATTGAATTAAGGTGTTAGTTTATAAAGTAAGCTTTACATTGTAAACGGTTTACTTCAAATAAAAAAATATTACAAAAAAAAAAAAAATAACCTGAAAGGACTGTCGGGGCTGGACAGAGAAGAGGGAAGAGGTATAGCGACAGGTGTTGCATCTTCAGCGCTTGCAGGGGAACGTACCTGGGGAGGGGGTGGTTCGGGTGGGAAGGGATGAGTTAACCAGGGAGTTGCGGAGGCAATAGCCTCCGCAAAAGGCGGAAAGGGGTGGAGATGGGAAATTGTGGCTAGTGGCGGGATCCCGTTGGACGTGGCGGAAATGTTGGAGGATTATGCGTTGTATGCGACAGCTCCTCCCCAAAGACTCTCGAGCCAAAGACTCGCACTTTACTCAAGAAGGTCGCTCCCCCACAGCTGCACTTATTTTTATCTGCTACCCAATCAACTTCTTTTGGGCTAATTTGCAAATTACTCCAACCTTGGTCTTTGGGGCTCTTTTTAAATCTTCGTTGCCTCTGACTCACCATCTTTCAGGCAATACTCACTCTCTGGTACTAGATGCTGTGGGGGGGAAGGTAAGGACTAGGGGGACTCTGAACTAGTGGTGATTGGGTGATCAATGGTCAGTGTGAACTCTTTGTTCTTATGTTGCGTTTTTCAATCAATCAATCAACAAATTATTGATCTGGCATTGGAAACGGGACTCATTCAAACTGTGTAGGCCCCAATAATAAAATAGAAAACACTGGACATTCTCAGCAGGCCAGGCTGCATCTGTGAGAAGAGAAATGGAGACAATGTTTCAGCTCAAAATGTTTTTTTCTTAATTTCAGAATTCGAGTATCTGCATTTTGTTTTTGATTTTTCACAAGGCTTCAGAAATACCTTCCCTACAGTTTACCTAGGGGTACACGAGAGAGCAAAAATGGTTGCATAAATTTGACTAGATTGAAAAAATTACCAGGGAAGGTTTAACTTGATATCTCTGGAAACATACTGGAAAGTGGTCTGCCAGAGATTGCCATAAAGGGAATCTAATTTAAGGAAAAAAGGCAGCTCCAATGGTGAAAGCAACAGATGAGGGTGGCACTGTGGTGCATCGGGAGAGTTGCTGCCTCACAGTGCCAGAGACCCAGGTTCGAACAACACTATGGCTGCTATCTGCAAGGAGTTTGTACATTCTCCCTGTGACCTCGTGGGTTCTGTCCGGGTGCTCCGGTTTCCACCCACGTTCCAAAGGAAATGCAGGTTTGTAGGTTAATTGGCTTCTGTAAATTGACATTAATGTGTAGGATAGAAATAATGTATGGGTGACCACTGGTCGGTGTGGACTTGGTGGGCTGAAGGGTCTGTTCTATGCTGTATCGCTAAACTAAGATAGGTCTTTCACAGGAAAACACACTGTTGGAGGAACTCAGCAGGTCAGGCAGTATCTGTGAAGAGAAATGAACAAGTGAAGTTTTGGGACGACACAGTTCTTTACCAGGAAAGAATGGAGAATCCTCATCCTACCACCTAACCAAGCATAAAGTAGTTGAGATGTAGATATATTGGAAAGCAAGATCTTCACAGGAGGTGAGGCAAAGTTTAGTTTAATTTAGCTTAGTTTATTATTGTCACGTGTCCCAAGGCACAGTGATCAGCTTCTATGTTCCGTGTTACCCAGTCAGCGAAAAGGTTATGGGGGATCACCGGTAGACGCGGGCCCATTGGGCCGAACGGCCTGTTTCCGCGATGCATTGTTAAACAAAACAAAATTAAACATGATTACAATCTACCTATCCATGTTGTACAGATACAGTTTAAGGAGTATAACATTTAGTACAAGATAAAGTCTAGTAAAGTCCGATTATAGGTAGTTTGAAAGACTCCAATTAGGTGGATTGGAGGTCAGGACCGCTCTCTAGTTGGTGAGAGAATGGATCAGTTGCCTGATAACTGCTGGGAAGAACCCGTCCCTGAATCTGCAGGTACACTTGATATAACGCATCTGTTTATATAAACAGAAGAGTGGGAGGCAACGTGCGTGGAGCATTAACACTGCATGGGCTGGTTGAATCAAAAGGCTTGTTTCTGTGGTTTAGATTAAAACAATTCTATCCAGCAATGATTTTGGTGGTGGCTTTTTCTGGTTGTGTTATTATGATGTATTATTGCCTGCTGAGTGACCACAGTACCTCGGTGAGAGTGAATCAAATGCAAGTGGAGCTCGCGAGTGTGTTTGACATTTTGTTCTTTTCAGCCTTCTCTGGAACGGATGAACACAGAATGGAAACTCACAGCTAGGTGCTTCCTGCAACAAGACAACCTGCCATGCACCAGCACAAAGCACGCATCCAGGAGGATGTGTGTTTATATTCCACTGGGGGAACTTTGGGTCTGCTTGTTTTATAAATGTGGAGAAACAACTCAGCAATGTAACAACATAGGTACTGTTTGGAACGCTTCATATATCAACGTCTTCGGGTGACACAGTAGCGCAGCGGTAGAGTTGCTTCCTTAACAGTACCAGTGACCCGGGTTTGATCCTGACTACGGGTGCTGTCTATACAGAGTTTGTACGTTCTCCCCGTGACTCCAGCTCGACCAGTGGTGCCAATGTATTGATAATGGGTAGTCCATCCAGCACAATGATGGGGAGGAATTTCTTCTTTCGTCTGGTTGTGAATCTTCGGAATTCTCTCTTCCAGAGAGATGTACAGGCTCTCGGTATTAAGCTGAGCTCAACATGATTATGGATTTTTGGGTATTGTATTTTGGGTTCAGGCAAGAAATTGCTGAACTCAACAATCTGATCCAACATTTGGGTTACTACAGCATTTTGGTTCTTTTTTTTGTTAACCACCAACTGCAGTTCCGTGTTTCTACACTATGTTTCAACAGCTTTTTCCCCTCTGTTATCAGGCTTGTGAATTGTCCTTCCATAAGCTAGGGTACTGCCCTCTATCCCATCGCGAACATTGGACTTTGTATATGGATTTCCGTGCTACAATGCTGAGAACTATATTCTACACTGTATCTTTCCCTTTACGAAGGAGAAATCATGCTTGATATCTTCTGGAATTTTTTGAGGATGTATCTAGGAAAATGGACAAGGGAGAGCCAGTGGATGTAGTGTACCTGGACTTTCAGAAAGCCTTGGAGGCAGAAGTCAGTGGAGGCCGAGTCTCTGGATGCTTTCAAGAGAGAGTTACATAGAGCTCTTAAAGATAGCAGAGTCAAGGGATATGGGGAGAAGGCAGGAACGGGATACTGATTGTGGATGATCAGTCACGATCACAGTGCATGGTGGTCTAATCAACCAGAAAAAAAACCTTTTTACTGTACCTCAGTACATGCGACAAAAATAATAATAAACCTAAATCTAAACCAAACAGCACCCGAGGTCAGGATTGAACCTGGATCTCTGGAGCTTTTGCGGCAGCAGCTCTAACAGTTGCACCACCATGCAACCCACTGTTTTCTTATCACCTTACTATGTCTCTGGTCGAGATGTAACCTGGTGCTTCACTCCAGTCTGGGTCCCCTACATATATATCTGTTTCCAGGATCACTGCATCTATTATGAAGCCAGAATTGATTATCTCTGTCTAATCTCTTTACACATATGTAGCAAATGCTTTGTTTCATATAACACAACATTACCACCAGGAGCTTTAAAGGTTTTCACATTGAATATTACTTCATTTTTCATCAGTCATTCTTTTTATTTTTCAGCCTTCATATTACCAGTGTGAGCATCAAGAGATAAATAGAGCAAAGCACAGTTTTATTAGTTTTGGCTTACTATTGCCTTGTTTCACTTTAGATTTACTGGATTCACTTAATGAAATTAAAATCCCATGAAGCATCAAATCTCTTCTTCTCTCCTTGTGGATTTACATTACACCATAGAAAGGTATCCTCCTGAAGACAGATAAACAAGTTCGACACAACTGTTTTGGATGCTCAGTAATTAAACTGATGAAAGCAATTTGCACTGAGGATTCAATAGTTCTAGTGTTAAAGAAGGAACTGCAGATGCTGGAAAATCTAGGGTACACAAAATGCTGGAGAAACTCAGCGGGTGCAGCAGCATCTATGAAAGAAGGGTCTGAAGAAGGGTTTCGGCCCGAAACGTTGCCGACCTCCTTCGCTCCATAGATGCTGCTGCACCCGCTGAGCTTCTCCAGCATTTTGTGTACCTTCAATAGTTCTAGATGTCTATACTTGGCTCATACAAATCAGTTCATTCGACAGTGAGAGTTGGCACAGTGGCACAGATGGCAGAGCTGTACCTCACAGTGCCAGGGACAAGTCTGTGTGGAGTTTTCAGGTTCCCCCTGTGATCGCAAGGGTTTCCTCTGGTTGTTCCAGTTTCCTCCCACATCCCAAAGATGTGCAGGTTTGCAGGTCAATTACCCTCTGTAAAATTGCCCCTAATGTGTAGGGGATGGATGAGAAAGTGGGATAATTATAGTTACTGCCTAGTAGCGGGTTCAATCCTGACTACGGGTGCTGTCTGTGTGGCGTGAGTACATTCTCCCTGTGACCGTGTGGGTTTTTCTCTGGGTGCGCTGGTTTCCAACCACACACCAAAGATGTACAGGTTTGTAGGTTAGTTTGCTTTGGTAAAAAAATTGTAAATGGTACTTTGTTTGTAGAATAGTGTTAGTGTACAGGGATCGCTGGTCGGTGCGGACTCAGTCGGCCGAAGGGCCTGTTACCGCACTGTATCTCTAAAGTCTAAAGTCAGGTAACATAAAAGGTTGGCCATGAAACTGCCTGACGTTGCTATGACAACTTATACCTTTCACAATTATCAGAGCACTTAGTAGCAGCTTCAAACCATAAAAGATTTCTAAAAGAGATGAACCACTACATTTAAAAAAAATAATGCTCTCACTTAAAATCACATTAAACAAATATGAACTAAAGCATTAAGTGGAAACAAAGTACTGCAGATGCTGGTTTACACCACAGATAGACACAAAGTGCTGGAGTTACTCAGCGGGTCAGGCAGCATGTCTGGAGATAAAGGATGGGTGATGATTTGAGTCGGGATCCTACCTCCCACCTTCTGAAGAACAAACCAAGATGTCAACCTCAGCTTATCTCCTTTGCATGCATTTGCCACCCCCCCCCCCCCCCCCCCCCCCATATCCCTCTCAATATTTCTTATCCAGGCACCTTTCTAAATGTCTTATGGATGTAATTGATCCCTACACTACAACCTACAAACAAGCTCGGAACTACATAGACTTGGGGGCATTGGTTTTGTTTTTTTGCACAATTATTGTTTGTTTGCCTGTTTTTATGTATGTATGTGTATTTATATTATAACCTGCTGAGTTATCCCAGCATTTTGTGTCTATCTCCGGTGTAAATCAACATCTGCAGAGGAAGGGCCTCGACCCAAAAAGTCACCTAATCCTTTTCTCCAGAGATACTGATGAACCTGCTGAGTTACTCCAGCCATTTGTATATAATAAACTTTTGTTGTTGTTATTATAATGCTTACAGAGTACTATCTTTACATCTTCTGCAGTGCTGCTGCAAGTAAGAATTTCATTTAGTCTGAAGAAGGTCTCGACCCGAAACGTTACCCATTCCTTCTCTCCAGAGATGCTGCCTGACCTGCTGAGTTACTCCAGCATTTTGTGTCTACTGTAAGAATTTTGTTGTTGTGTCTGGGACATATGACAACTAAACACTCTTGGCTCTTGACCTGCCTCTACCACCTCCTCTGGCAGCTCATTCCATATGTCCACCATCATCTGTGTGAAGAACTCGCCCATACAAACTGCTGGTTGTCAAATGGAGACTGGTTAATAGACAGCGCTTTCCGATGCATTGACTTTTGACCGCAGAATGGAATGGGTGAGATTAGTCTGATCACCCATCAATATTTGCCACCATTTTAATATCCAATGAAATTTGTTTTGTGTGCTCAGCCAAAGTCCAAACTAATTTGCTTGAGAAGCGCACTGTGCACTGAAACATGGCAGTGTGGAGCCTCATTCTGCAGAGAGTAAGATTCTAAATGTCAATGGATTTACTGACGGCTGGAGCAAATTGGACTATTGCCATTTGAAAAACCGACAGCTGAGAGGTGTGTTTATAGAGATTTCCTGAACTGTGCCAGTTAGACACGGAACATGCTTAACTCCCAGTAAGGTGATGGTGGAGCTAACGTCAAGAACGAGTGTAACCAAGTGAACTTTAGTAAGGTGAAACCATGCAATTACTTAAAGAGGAAGGATTGATGGCAAATAGATTTCTTTCTTGCAGGGCTCAGGTTGATATGCATTGTTGAATTCTGAAAGAATGTAGAGAAATATATTCTTATATAGGTGTCCCACATTCCTATGTTGCATTGCAAGAATCACAGGTGCACTATACTCTTTGGATAGACACAAAGAGTAACTCAACGGACAGGCAGCATCTCTGGAGAGAAGGAATGGGTGACGCTTCGGGTCGAGACCTTTCTTTAGACAGCGAGTTCTCTCGACCCGAAACGTCACCCATTTCTTCTCTCCAGAGATGCTAGCTGTCCCGCTGAGTTACTGCAGCTTTTTGTGTCTATCTTCAGTTTAAACCAGCATCTGCTGTTCCTTCCTACACTATCTTCTTTGACTGATTGATTGAATGAAGGAAACAGGTATGGAAACTGGCCCTTCGGCCCACTGAGTTTACGCTGACCATCGATTACCTGTTCACAAAGTTTTAAGTTATCCCACCCACCTCCAATACACTGGGGAATATTTACATGGGGATGCTTTATTTTTCCCCATGTTTTCATGGGGAAAGCATCAACATTCGGAAGGGTTTAGAAACATAGAAAAACAGGTGCAGGAGTAGGCCATTTGGCCCTTCGAGATGATCATGGCTGATCATCTAAAATCAGTACCTTGTTCCTGTTTTTCCCCATATCCCTTGATTCCTTAAAGCTTAAGCGCAAAAAAAAAACTCTCTCTTGGTCTCCACTGCATTTTGTGGAAGATAATTCCACAGATTCCACAAAACTTCCACATCTCTAGAGTTGCTAACTTTCTCATTCCCAAATAAGGGACAAAAGGTGGCCTGCCCAGCTAATACGGGTCGGTTGGCAACCCTACATACCACTGATGCGCATAAGGGGGCCGGTGTTTGGATGACAGGTGAATCACTCGTGCGTGACATCAACAGCACATGCAACACGCACGCACGCTGTTGTATCGGATCTATGATCTGTCAGTAAGCGTGCCCTCTGATGATGACAGAGTACAGATGCTCCTCGACTTTACGATGGAGCAAAGTGGTACACATTCAGTAGAAACCAATACACATTCACTAGCCTGGCCTCATGGCAGCATTGGGCTGCGTTCATAATTTAAGCAGTAATGCTTTGCTGTTTAATTAAAATTGCTTTCCTGTGGTATATTGAGATTTAAGCCTGCTCTGTTGAGCACGCATTTGTCGCCTGAGCTGGCTTGTTAGTATCTAACACTAGCCTGTGCACATTCTCTCCTATTTATCTTGATGTAAGGTTGTTTGAGTCAGCTGTTTTGTATGCGAGGTATCTGAGCTGAGGCGCGAGAGAGAGAGAGGGGGGGGGGGGAGAGGGAGAAACTAACCCGGAGAATGAAAACCGACAAGCGCTTGGCGGTCCAACCCTGAACATACTCTGGTGATGGTAGGTTACGTGTATTAAATGTATTTTCGACCAGTCGAGAGAACACTGGAAAATGATCACCATTAGTTTAGAGACATAGCATAGAAATATGCCCTTTAACCCATCAAGTCCATGCCAACCATCGTTCATGCTAGTTCTAAGTTATCCCACTTTTTCATCCACTCCCTACACACTGGGGACAATTTACAGAGGCCAATTAACCTGCAAACCCACACGCCTTTGGGATGTGGGAGGAGACTGGATCACAGGGAGGAAACCAATGTGGTCACGGGGATAACGTGCAAATTCCACACAGACAGCACCCGAAAACTGGGTCCCTGGTGCTTGGAGGCAGTAGCTACCAGCTGTGCCACTGTGCTACTATAGAATAAACAATTAGTGGGGTCTTGGTGCCGAAGTGTAATAGACAGTGCTCTGACAATTAAACCAGATGTTACATGGTGAGATAAGTAAGCAAAACCAAAACCTATATTGTACAAATAGGACATTTCAGATCAAAGCTATAGTTGAGGTGATTATTCGTACCTGTACATGGAGAATTTCTATTACCTCTGCCATATTGTAGTTCATAACGGACTGAAAAGTCAATGACATTCTTGAAACAGTTAGAAAGTTTAGTTTAATTTAGTTTATTATTGTCACGTGTACCATGCATTCTATCCAGGCTATACATGATTACAATCAAGCCGTCCACAGTGTAGAGAAACCGGATAAAAGGAATAACGGCTAGTGCAAGATAAAGTCCAGTAAATTCCGATAAAAGATAGTCCGAGGGTCTCTAATGAGGTAGATAGGAGGTCAGGACTGCTCTCGTTGATGATAGGATGGTTCAGTCTCCTGATAACAGCTGGGAAGAAACTGTCTCGGAATCTGGAGGTGTGCGTTTTCACACCTCTGTATCACTTGCCTGATGGGAGACGTGAGAAGAAGGAGTGTCCGGGGTGAGACTCGTCTTTGATTGTGCTGATGGCCTTGCCAAGGCAGCGTGAAGTGTAGATGGAGCTAATGGAAGGGGGGTTGGCTTGTGTGATGGTCTGGGTAGCGTTTACAATTCATTGCAATTTCTTGAGGTCTTGGATGGATCTTTTCCCAAACCATGCTGTGATGCATCCTGATGAAATGCTTTGTATGGTTCATCTATAGATATTAGTAAGAGTCAGTATTATTCTGAAAGGTATGAATGTTGAAGGTCACTAATATACTTTTGTAGACAAGAGAAAAGAATGGATCTATTCAGTATATTCTTGACCGCTTTTGGCTCGCTGTGCTGTGATTTCCGAGAGAACGCCGCCACCTATGGCTGTCATTTTTGGCCAGCTCGCTCAGAGGTCCCTTCCGCCTTCCTGGACCAGAGGATTTTTCCCATCGATGAAAAGTCAGAGAGATATTAATGTTTTTTAAAAATTCCCCATTCTCTCTGCTGCCCCTGCTGGAGGGAGGGGGAGGGACTATAAAACCAGGAAGTGGTGTGCCTCACTTAGTCTCTGCAAGATGGAGCAAGCCAGAGGGTCATGTCTCCCTGAGCTCTGATTAGCACTGAACACATGTCTACTCAACTGTGAATGCCCTTAATGTGGTTTGAAAATGAAAATATGGTTAGTTTGAAGTAAAAAGGCACTGCCTGCAAATGTTTGTTTGAGGGGTTTGGGTTGAAGTTAAAAGGCATTACTGCAATTGGTGGCTTGGGTGCTTTGGGCTGAAGTTAAAAGCCACTACTGCAAATGGTGGCTTGGGTGCTTTGGCTTGAAGTTAAAAGACACCACTGCAAATGGTGGCTTGGGTGCTTTGGCTTGAAGTTAAAAGGCACTACTGCAAATGGTGGCTTGGGTGCTTTGGCTAACTTCCTGTTTGCACTGTATATTAATTTTAGATAAAATGCTCCCACTTATGGCTGTGATTTTTGGCCATCTTACTCAGCCCCCCTCCGCTCAGCAGGTGCAGAGGATTCTTCCCATCAATTAAAAATAAAGGTGTTATTAGTGTTTAAAAAATGTTGAGAATCTCTCTCCTGTCAATCACAACATGAAGGCCACACCTTTTCCAGTGGGAGGGGGAGGGTTATAACAACCGGAAGTGTGGGTGTGGCTCAGTCTTTGCATGATGGGGGAGGGAGAGGTCATGACTCTGTCTGAATCAACTGAACACACTGAATGTTTACTGAACTTTGAGTTTGGTGTTTTGTATGGTTTTATTGTGGTTTTATGGTGGTTTTACCCTGCTTGAAATGGTATGAAACTGCATTTGAATGTGGTGGCCTTCCCCCCGCATGAAATGGTATGAAACTGCATTTGAATGTGATGGCTTTGCACCCTGCATGAAATGGTATGAAGCTGCATTTGAATTTGGTGGCCTTGCACCCTGCTTGAAGTGGTAGGAAACTGCACTTGAATTTGGTGTCCTTGCATCCTGCTCGAAGTGGTAAGAAACTGCACTTGAATTTGATGGCCTTGCACCCTGCTTGAAATGGTCGGAAAACGGATTTGAATTTGAATAGCCATGAATCAACCGCTAGCCCACCAGCCGTGAGTGAGCTCCCAGCACATCAGGGTTGAGGGACTGAGCTTCCACCCCAAGAACCCATACTAGCACTCCAGAAAGTCCCCCCCACTGGCCACCAATATTGCAATTTCCGAAGCAAGATGGCGCCTGCCTGCAGCGACTTTTGCAGAGCACCAGAACAGAAAAGTTTACCTACAACTTCTATCAACTCACCTGGATCAGGGAAACGGCAGTAATCGGTGCCGTTTCGGACAAGCTGCTTGGGCAGCTGAAGGCGCTGGCTATTTTGCGATCTCCCGCAGCTGCGGGAGTCCCGGACTTTAAACTTTCCCACGCTGGCTGTGAAACTCCCGACCCGACTGAGGATCCCAGGTACGGCACCTGGAAACCCCGGGATGACCTCCAGAGCCGACGGGCTGGATCTCCCAGAAACAATGAAGCTGGAGCTGCCGACTTTGGGGGAACCCCCGTTCGTTACGGAGCTGGAGCTGCCGTCTGTGAGGGAATTCCCGTTCCAGCGCAGGTCCGCAGAAACAGCAGGTACAATCAACCCAGTACCTGGAAACAAAGGGGAAGCCTCCATTGTGTCCAAAAAATGTGGCCGCCGGGCAGGACTTCAGGTCAGACTGAAGCGCAGGGGACTTTGGCCCCCTCTCCCTACTATCCTACTGGCCAATGTACAGTCCCTTGAAAATAAATTGGAGGACTTGAGGGCAAGACTGCTTTATCAAAGGGAGCTGAGGGAATGCTTTGTGTTCTGTTTTACAGAGACATGGCACACCCCCAGTTCCCCAGACTCAGTGGTCCAGCCTGAAGGGTTCTCCATCCACAGTATGGACCGTACACTGGCATCTGGGAAAGGGAGAGGAGGGTCGTCTGCCTCATGGTCAACTCTGCGTGGTGCTCAGACGTGGCAGACCTGTCCAACTCCTGCTCTCCACACTTCGAACATCTGGCGGTGAAGTGCCGTCCCTTCTACCTACCGAGGGAATTCACCTCCATCATCCTGACCGCGGTCTACATCCCACCCCAGGCAGACGTCCGTCTGGCACTGGAGGAGCTGCACGCCGTGGTCAACAAACACCAGACGTCTTACCCCAAGGCATTTACCATCATTGCTGGGGACTTCAATAAGGCAAACCTAAAGAAATCACTCCCCAACTTCCACCAACATGTCTCCTGCTGCACTAGAGGACCAAACACCCTCGACCACTGCTACACCACCATCAAGGATGCCTACCGCTCTATCCCTCGCCCTCACCGGTAAATCCGACCATACCGCGGTGCTGCTTCTTCCTGCCTACAGGCAGCAATTAAAGAGTGCACCCCCAGAGCCCTCAACACCCAGCAAAACCAAGGAACTGATTGTGAATTTTGGAAGGAGTAGGATGGGAACCCACAGTCCCGTTTATATCAACGGGTCGATGGTTAAAAGGGTCACGAGCCTCGAATTCGTGGGCGTGCACATCTGTGAAGATTTTTCCTGGTCTGAGAACACAAATGCATTCATCAAAAAAGCACATCAGCGCCTCTACTTGCTGAGAAGATTGCAGCGAGTCGGTTTGTCAAGGAGGACTCTCTCTAACTTCTACCGGTGCACAGTAGAGAGAATGCTGACTGGTTGCATCGTGTCTTGGATCGGCAACTGAAGCGCCCTGGAGAGGAAAAGACTACAAAAAGTAGTAAACACTGCCCATTCCATCATCGGCTCTGACCTTCCTTCCATCTTGTGGATTTATCGCAGTCGCTGTCTCAAAAAGGCTGGGAATATCATCAAACACCCACCATCCAGGCCACACACTCATCTCCCAGCTACCTTCAGGTAGAAGGTACAGGAGCCTGAAGACTGCAACAACCAGGTTCAGAAATAGCTACTTCCCCACAGCCATCAGGCTATTAAACCTGGCTCGGACAAAACTCTGAATATTAATAACGCATTATCTGTTATTTGCACTTTATCAGTTTATTTATTCATGTGTGTATATATTTATATGATGGTATATGGACATACTGATCTGTTTTGTAGTAAATGCCTACTATGTTCTGTGTGCTGAAGCAAAGCAAGAATTTCATTGTCCTATCAGGGACACATGACAATAAACTCACTTGAACTTGAATTGGTGGAGAGGTGGAATATTGCGTCGGGGGACCAGCCCTCCCGTGTGAACATGGGACCCAACGGATCCCACTTAGTCTAGTATATAACGAAAACTCTCATCTTGTTATCTTCCTGTTCGCGTTTTTTTTCCATTTGCACAAAAATGGTACACGATAGTGCTATGATGTTTCGCCACCTTACTCACAATTCTCCTGTGCTGCAAGTGCAACAAGTTTTGTTGCAATCAGTGGTATATTTTTAAAAGTTATTAAGGTTTAAAAATCTTAAAAACAGCAAATTGGTCTCTCTGTGGCAACATCCTTTGGAAATCTTCTCTGAAGGAGAAGAGAAAGGGAAATGTTCAGACGACATTTTCGGCAGTAACCCTTTCTCTGACCCTTTTCTGGCACCAGATTAATGAGCATTCCCTCTATTTTATATGCATCCTTTCTTAGATAATGGAACAAATGGAACAATACACAATGGTCGAGTCACAGTCTCATCAAGACACTACACAATTGCAACAATACTTCCTTAATCCTGGAATCAAAGACTCTTGCAATAAAGACTACCATATAAATTGGCCTCTAAATCACTAGCCACAATGGCATTTTCATGTCAAAAATAATAGAAGTGAAATAAATCATCCACCTTAAAGACAAAGTGCTGGAGTCACTCATCAAGTCAGGCAGCATCTCTGGAGAAAATGGATAGATGACGTTTTGAATTGGGTCTCTTCTTCAATCCAAAAATGCGTCTCGACCTGAAATGTCACCTATCGATTTCTACAGAGATGCTGCTTGAGTTACTCAGGCATTTTTTGTCTTCTTTTGTGTAAAGTTTTGTGTGAACAGCTTCCTCATGTCTGTTATCAGGCTTCTGAATTGTTCTTTCAAATGCTAGGGTGCTGCCCAATTGTCTACCTGTTTGCGGACATTGGGTTTTGTCTTTGGAAATGCTATGCTACAATACTGAGAAAAATATTCTGCACTCTGTACCTTTCCCTGCTCTACATGTTGTCCTTGAGTTTGGCTTGATTCTAGTTATGTACAGCTTTATCTGATTCTGTTTGGATAGCATGTAATATAAAGCTTTTCACTGTACCTTGGTACATGTGACACTCATAAATTCAAATCTAAATCTACAGGATTGTCACACCCAGAAAAGGTCACAGTGATGGTTGAAATGGCGGGAGTCGGAGGACAAGCAGCTTTCTGGAGCTATTCAATACATTACTCTTCAAAAGTGTTTCCTTGCAAGTGCCAAGATTGGCACATTGGTCGGAGTATTGAGTATAGAGGTTAGGAGGTCATGTTGGTGCTTTATAATATATTGATGAGGTCACATTTAGAGTATGGTGTTCAGTTTGGGCCACCATGTTATAGGAAAGATGTTGTCAAGCTGGAAAGGATGGAGAAAAGATTTATGAGGATGTTGCTCGGACTCGAGTCCATGAGCTATAAGGAAAGATTGAGCAAGCTTGGATTTTATTCCTTGGATTGCAGAGGATGAGGGTTGCAGTTACAGTTTAATTTCTTATGATGATCTTGTAGAGATATACAAGGTTATAAGCGGAATAATGTTGATAAATGCATGGGGTCATTTGCCCAAATTAGGGGAATTGAGAACCAGAAGACATAGGTTTAAGGTGAGGGGGGAAAGATGTAAAAGGAACCTGAGGGGTAACTTTTTTACACAAAGGGCAGTTGACATCTGGAACTAGCTGCTGGAGGAGATAGTTGAGGTAGGTACTATCGCATTGTTTAATAGACATTTAAACAGGTAGAATATCAATCTATCACAACAGGTAGATGATATGGACCAAATGCAGTCAAGCGTCTTGACCTGAAACATCACCCATTCCTTCTCTCCAGAGATGCTGCCTGTCCTGCTGAGTTGCTCCAGCTTTTTGTGTCTATCTTTGTTTTAAAACAGCATCTGCAGTTCCTTCTTACGCAGACAGGTGAAACTTGTGAAGACGGGGCATGATGGTTTGCGTGGGCAAGTTGAGCTGAAGGGTCTGTTTCCATGCTGTATGACTCTATGACTCCATGATTATAGTCAATAGGCCCAGCTCCAAATCCATAAACACTCTATTAGTCACAGGATTCCAGTCTGAGAAGCAACCTTCCACCATTACCCTCAGCTTCCTTCCATTCAGCTATCTCTCCTTG
Organism: Raja brachyura; assembly: GCA_963514005.1. Next base: position 131,409,825 of record OY740781.1, read on the forward strand.
GATCCAGGGCAGCCTGCCATGTAGAACTGTCAAATGCTTTACTGAAGTCCATATATAGAACATCTACAGTTCTGCCCTCATCAACTGTTTTGGTCACATATTGAAATATATATATAACCATATAACAATTACAGCACGGAAACAGGCCTTCTCGGCCATTCCAGTCCGTGCCGACCATTTATTTTCCCCTAGTCCCATCTACCTGCACTCAGACCATACCCCTCCATTCCCTTCCCATCCATATACCTATCCACTTTACTTTTAAATGTTAAAATCGATCCTGCCTCCACCACTTCTGCAGGAAGATCATTCCACACAGGCACCACTCTCTGAGTAAAGAAGTTCTCCCTCATGTTACCCCTAAACTTCTGTCCCTTAATTCTCATGTCATGCCCTCTTGTTTGAATCTTTCCTACCCTCAATGGGAAAAGCTTATCCATATCAACTCTGTCTATCCCTTTCATCATTTTAAAGACCTCAATCAAGTCCCCCCTTAACCTTCTGCGCTCCAAAGAATAAAGACCTAACTTGTTCAACCTTTCTCTGTAACTTAGTTGCTGGAACCCAGGCAACATTCTAGTAAATCTCCTCTGTACTCTCTCTATTTTGTTGACATCCTTCCTATAATTAGGCGACCAAAATTGTACACCATACTCCAGAATTGGTCTCACCAATGCCTTGTACAATTTTAACATTACTTCCCTACTCCTATATTCAATGCTCTGATTTATAAAGGCATTTATATAGGATTTATAAAGGATTTATATATTTAGAACATAGGGCAAAGCTGCGAGAATATCTAGGAGAATATGTCGAATACTGCCTTGCACCCTCACCTGACCGAAGCAAATTCCAGAGAGGTGTTCAGGGACAAACCCACCATACCACAGGATGGGGAAGCCTTTAACTTGAAAAGTAAACTCTTCGATCAAAGGCCCAGAAGCAGTTCTTATTCAGGATGAGAAGCTGGTAACATTTGCGTATTGACAAAGGACAAAGGACAAGGGACATTTATTGTCACATACACCATTTCTGGTGTAGTGAAATTTGAGTTCCCATTTGAGTTGCCAGAATAGAAACATTTATATCAGCAGAAACAGGTTAGCCAAGGTATAGAGGGAGCTATTAAATGTTGTGTTTGGATTTGAGAAATTTCCACACCTATCTCCACCGATGGAAGCCCGTAGGAGATGATTGCCGATCCCCTTGAGCAAATGTGCAAGGGATACCCCCTTTAAGTGTCAACAAGACAGTGTGGATTAATCTTCAGGATTCAAAGTTATGACGTTATCATCAAGAACAAAATAGTCAGAACCTTTCTCAATTGTCAAAGACTAGTATAGTGAAAGTCCTGGGTAGAGTGGATGTGGAGAGGATGTTTCCACTAGTGTGAGAGTCTTAACCCAGAGACAATAGCCCCAGAATGAAATGGTGCTTAACAAAGACGGCTGTGGAGGCCAAGTCAATGGATATTTTTAAGGTGGAGATTGACAAATTCTCGATTACTAAGAGTGTCAGGGGTTATGGGAAGAAGGCAGGAGAATGGTGTTGAGAGTTAAAGATAAGGGGCTGTCCCACTGCGGCGACCTAATCTGCGAGTTTAGAAGAGTTTGTCCTCGACTCAAACTCGCAGCATGGTCGACACAAGGTCGTAGGAGGTCCTATGAGGTCACTGGAACTCTCCTTCATGCTCGAGGGAAGTTCCCAAATACTCGCGGCCTCAGTTTGGTCAAGGAAAAATGTTCAGCATGTTGAAAAATGTTCCGCTAGTAAAAACAGGTTGACATGGTTCTTTTTAACTCGTAGTGTAGTGGAGTGGGGTCGCTATGTAGTTATAGGCAGTCAAGGGCAGCCGTAGGCAATCTCCTTCGCTGACCGGGCATTTTAATTGGCTCATTGGGGTTTTCAGGCCCAAGGGAAACTGACCGGTAATGTTAAATGCCAACTAAAGTTTATTATAAGGTGTCTGGCTTCTTAAATGTGTCTCCACTCCTTCTCCCCTGCTTCTCCCCCCCCCCCCCCTTCTCTCCCCCTCTCCCCCCCCCCCCCCCCCCCCCCCCACTGTCTAAAGGATTTATTGTACTCTGTGCAGCCATCTTTTACCTTTCAGTTCATTGCGGGTGTGAAATTCACACAGAGCTCCCCCGCTTTCCCTGGCCCCCGCCTTTGCGATGTGTTTGTGTGTGAGGTCTGCGGTTGGTCGATCCAGCTCGCGATTTCATCGCTGACGGTCGATCCAACTTGAGGTTTTCCAGGTGAGTGCCCTCGAGCTTGAAGGTCGAAGACAGTTGCTGAAAGGTCGCGTGTGGGAATGGCAGAATAGACGATGGATCAAATGGCCTAATTCTGCTCCTACAATTTATGAACATGAACTAGAGGGCATAGCTTTAAGTTGAGATGGGTAAAGTTTTAAGGGGTTGTTCAGGGCAAGTGTCTTTCACCCAGAGGGTGGTGGGTGCCTACAATGTGCTATCGGGGTGGTGGTGGAGGCAAACACAATCATGGTGTTTGAGGTTGTTAGATGGGCATATGATATGCAAGGAATTGCTGATCTGGATCACATGCAGACAGATGAGTTTAGTTTATCTCAGCATCAATGTTAGCACAGAATGTGTAGGGCTGAACGGCCTGTTTCTGTGCTGTGATGTTCTACGATTTATGGCATAGATACAAACCAGGGCATGAAATGGTACTGGCAGGAATCAGGAATATTCTCAGAAGAGGATTTTAAGATGAGCTACGCAGGTGTGAAGAAACCCTGGCAAATTTTACACCTAAAACATCAGCAGAGGTGAGCAGTAGTTAGGCACGGCCTGCAGAGGGAGCCGCCGAGCCCGGCCTCTGCTCATCCCCCTTGTCCCCCAATAACTAACACCCCACATCACCAAAGTATTGTACCCTCAAAAACAGTTACTGAGAGAAACAGTTACCGTAGTCAACAAAATGGGAACAAAATATTCTCTTACACAAACAATGGAAACTTGCACAAATATTAAACTGAAATAGATCATCCGAGTTATGGTTGGTTGATTAAAAAAATATAGAAAGAAGTAAAATGTAAAAATATGTGAAGAAACATGTCAGACACAAGGAACTGCAGATTCTGGAGTCTTGAGCAAAAAACACACAGTGCTGGAGTAGCTCAGTGGGTCAGGCAGCATTTGTGGAGGACGGATAGGCAACATTTCAGGTCAGGAGCCTTCTTAAGAATAGAAAGGTCCTGACCCGAAACACCGCCTATATGTGTCCACAGATGCTGCCTGATCTGCTGAGTTATTCCAGCACTGTTTATAGAAAACTATGTTGTCACGTGTGAGTGAACTACTTTGTGTTTGTGATAGCGAGAAACTCATTGGAGCACTTTATTCTGTATAAAGAGAGCACATCGACTGAACACATGGCAAGAGAGCGGAAAAATGAGCCTGCTACTGAGCCAAAGATTTCAGATTGGAAGTCCAATTAACAAACTTAATACTGCTCTGGGAAACAAATGGGATGCAATATGCATGCAGACCATTATATGCAAAGACTTGATTTAAATTGCAACCATGTAACACAAAACTAATCCTTTCATTAAACAAAGCACAAGGCACAGATGCATGAAGGACTAACTGCCGTGATTCTGAGCATGATGCATATTATACACCATAGAATTAAGAACAAACTGAAGGATGCATAGAACAATTTGAAACATCAAGGAGTTGAAAATAGGGACCAAAGCATCAATGCAAGACACTGCACAGACCTTGGACATGACAGGCGAGCAGCGAAGTCGGTGGGAGAGGAGAGGGAACTAGAGTCTGGCCGACTGTGCCCTCGAGATCGGCTGCAGGAGGCACCCCTGAGGAACAAATGTGGACGGGCGAGGAGCGGGACGTCGGTTCACAGGTCGATCCACACGTCCAAGGAAGGCAGTGCTGGTAGGCACTACAACAGCCTGGGGCTTGTCTGGAATGGTCACTGCTCATAACAACTGTAGAGCGACTGGATTTTGAAAATGGCACAAAAATATAGCACCTCTTGCATGCGGGAGCAGTGGACTATTTCTGTACACCTGCTAATTGGGCAGGTGCTTGGGTATGGCAATACTTTCTGTCCTGGGCCTCCTCCACTGTCAAGAGTGAGGCCAGACGCAAATTGGAGGAACAGCACCTCATATTTTGCTTGGGCAGCTTACAACCCAATGGTATTAATATTGATTTCTCTAACTTCAAGTAACCCTTGCTTTCACTCTCTCTCCGTTCCTCCCTCACCCTAGTTCTTTGACTAGTTTCACGGTTCTCATTTGTGTGTGTATGCCTCATTATCATCTTCCTCTTAGCCCTCTTCCTCTACCTTTTTCTTGGCCATTGCCTGCTTTGATCCATCATTTTCTCACCTTAACTTTCCATATCTCTTATTTCCCTCTCCCCTGACTCTCAGTTTGCAGAAGGGTCGACACCCGAAATGTCACACATTCCATCTCTCCAGGGATGCTGCCTGACCCGCTGAGTTACTCTAACATGTTGTTTTTATGAATGGCAATACTCTACTGGGCTGTTTGTAAGAAGAATTTCACAGAGTGTTTGCACTTCAAACATTAGAAACAGAAATATAGGTGGAGGTGTACTCCATTCTGCCCTTCGAGCCAACACTGCCATTCAATATGATCATGGCTGATCATCTAAAATCAGTACCCCGTTCCTGCTTTTTCCCCATAATCCCTTGATTCCTTTAGCCCTAAGAGCTAAATCAAATTATCTTGAAAACATCCAATGAATTGGCCCCCACTGCTTTCTGTGGCAGAACATTTCACAGATTCACAATTCTCTGGGTGAAAACGTTTTTTCCTCATCTCAATCCTAAATGGCCTACCCCTTATTCTTAAACTGTGACTCTGTATTGGGGTTCTGGACTCCCCCAAAATCGGGAACCTTTTACCTGCATCTAGCCTGTCCAATACTTTAAGAATATTATATGCGTCTATAAGATCCTGACTCGTCCTTGTAAATTCCAGTGAATACAAGCCCAGTTGACCCATTCAAGTCAAGTCAAGTCAAGTCAAGTTTATTCGTCACATACACATACGGGATGTGCAGTGAAATGAAAAGTGGCAGTGCCTGCGGACTTTGTGCAAAAAAACAAACAAACAAACAAACAACATACTTCAAACAATCACATTTTCTTTTCCATAATAAAATATTGTGGGCAGTATTGTGGTACAGTAACTATTGTAGAGTCAGTCCCTGGTGAGATAGGAGTTTACAGTCCGAATGACCTCTGGGAAGAAACTCCTTCTCATACTCTCCGGTCTCACAGCATGGCAACGGAGGCGTTTCATCATATATCATCATCATATCTTTCATCCTATATCAGCCCCACCATTCCGGGAATTAACCTGGTGAACTCTCTCAATAGCAATAATGTCCTTCCTCAAACTAGGAGATCACAATTGCACACAATACTCCAGGTGCGGTTTCACCAGGGTCTTGTACAACTGCAGTAGGACCTCCATGCTCCTAAACTCAAATCCGTTCACAATGAAGGCAAACAGGGGCATTAGCTTTCTTCACTGCCTGCTGTACCTGCATGTTTACTTTAAGTGACTGATGTACAAGCACCCAGATCTTGTGGCACCTCTGCTTTTCCTAATCTGACACCATTCAGATAATAAATACACCAATGGGCCATTGAAGTATTGAGCTTTTACATAGTGCAGTAAGTCATCCCTAGATTCAAATTGGCGTTTAGGTTCCTATTTCATGAAACCCATCAATACTCCTTGCTCCCCTGTGTATTTTCCTGACTTCCCTTCCTTTGCAATCTGCTTCAAACAGCCCCTATGGTCGCACATATCTCATCCACATTCATTTGGTAAAGAGGTCTCTCCTGAATATATGGTTGATTTATTCCTGACAAACTCGTAATAGCCTTTAATGTTGGATTCTTTCTTGAGTGAGAAAATCCTTCTCTCTACCCCACAAATTGGCCAGCCTCCAGTTTTCTTTGCTTGGAGGATGAATTCAGCCTGTTGTGCGATCCAATGTTAGAAACGGAAATCTTTCAAAATGGATTCACTTGTTTAGTTTAGTTTAGAGATACAGTGCGGAAACAGGCACTTCGACCCACTGGGTCCGCGCCAATCAGCGATCCCCGTGCACTAGCACCATCCTACACTCTAGAGACAATTACAATATCCACCAAAGCCAATTAACCTACAAACCTGTATGGTTTTGGCGTGTGGGGTGAACTGGAGTCATCCAGGGAAAACCCACGTGTTCACAGGGAGAACGTATGAACTCCGTACAGACCGCACCCATATTCAGGATCGAGCCCTGATCTCTGGCGCTGTAAAGCAGCATCTCTACTGCCACACCACTGTGCTGCCCCATTGCAAAGCAAAAAAATGTGGTAACCAATTTTCGCAGAGAAAATTCCCATGTGCTTGTTCCATTAGTGGGCTGGTTAAAGGAAGGTTTACCTGCAAGATGCCTGGCAAGGAGAGGTTAGACAGACTTTGATTGTTTTCTCAGGAATGCCGCAGGCCAATGGGAGACCCGATAGAAGTATATAAATCAATGAGAAGCATAGATAGGGTGGTCAGTCAGAATGTAATAGACTGGAGGATATAACTTTAAGGTGAGTGGAGCAAAGATTAAGGGAAAAGTGCAGGGAAAGTCCTCTACCAGATGCTGGTGAGTGCCTGGAACGCACTTCTGGAGGTGGTGGTGGAGGCAGATATAATCATGGTGCATGAGGCTTTTAGATAGGCACATGGAAGGAATGGAGGTATTTGGATCATGTGCAGGCAGGGGAGATTTGTTTAAATTGGCATTCTGTCCAACATAGACATAGACATAGATGGACGCAAAGTGCTGAAGTAAATCATCGGGTCAGGCAGCATCTCGGGGGAATGAGCTTGGATGAATTTTCTGGTCAGGACCCTTCTTCAGACATAAACATTGTGGGCCAAGGTGGTCACCAGGCTTCACATTACTTCCAAAATAAAATGCATGTATCAAATTAGGTGGTCAGGTGCTTAAACGGCTTAACCAGCTCAACAACACAACTTGATTGTGGCATTATGTTGACACAGACATTATGTGTTATTTAGCTCTCAGTTTAGTTTTTGAGACACAGCGTGGAAACAGACCCTTCGACCTACGGATCAACTAGTGATCACCCCCTACACTAACACAACACCCTACTTTGAGCAAACATGGATTGTTTTCTCTGGAATATTCGGAAACAATCACCATTCTTTGTGTAAAAAGAGCGACCCTTAAGGTTATTATTAACTCTTTCCCTCCTCACCTTAAACCAATGTCCATGGTTTTTGATTCCCGTACTCTGGGCAAAAGTCTCTGTGCATTTACAGCAATTCCTGCCTCTTTCTACATCATTCTTTGGTGCATTGAGCACTTGATTTAAGTTTAGTTGGAGTTTTGAGATGGTTGCATAAGCGTTCTGATGAAATATCGACAGAAACATTATAACTGATGAATGTGACGACAATACGATGTATGTGGAAGGGAATAGCAGGCTGTGTGCAAGGCTTAATCTCTTTTATAGATTTTATAATTGGGAAAGAATATCATAACTTGATGTACTCACCGGGGCTGCCTTCATCTCCAAAGAAAGAGCATTCATTTTGCTCTGGATCAAAGCAACCCAAAATACTTCACGATCGACAAATTACTTTGGGGACACTGTTTCTTTTGTTGATATTAAAAGCATGGCATTCAATTTTGTGCAGAACAATTGAGATGGAAAATAATTTATCTGTTTTTGGTTATGTTGAATGACAGATGAATATTGGTCGGGGTGACTGCGGACCTCTTTGCCCTTCACTGAAATCATCGTTTGTTTACCATCAGAGCTGGGAAAATAGAGGATAGACATTGATCTTCAGAGTTGCCCTGGAATCGAGGGACCGAGGGGGTACAAGTGCATAGTTCTCTGAAAGTGCGGCACAGGTTGAAGAGGGTGACAAAGAAAGAGTTTGCCTTCATCGATCAGGGCACTGAGTACTATAGATGAGACCGACGCAAAATGCTGCAATAACTCAGTGGATCAGGCAGCATCTCTGAAGAAAAAGGATGACTGACCCTGAAGTCTGAAGTAGGGTCCCGACCTGAAACATCACCCATCCTTTTTCTCCAGAGAAGCTGCCTGACCTACTGAGTTACTCCAGCACTTTAGAAAGTAGGTGCAGGAGTAGGCCATTCGGCCATTCGAGCCAGCTCTGCCATTCAAACTAATCATGACTGATCATCCAGAATCAGTACCCTGTTCCTGCTTTTTACCCATATCCCTTGAATCCGTTAGTCCAAAGAGCTAAATCTAGCTATCTCTTGAATACATCCAGTGAACTGGCCTCCACTGCCTTCTGGGGTTGAGAATTCCACAAATTCACAACTCTCTGGGGGTCAATATTTTTCATAATCTCAGTCCTAAATGGCCTAAACAGCCCTTATTCTTAAACTGTGACCTGCCGGATCTGGACTCCCCCAACACGGGGAACATTTGTTCTGCATCTAGCTTGTCCAATCCCTTATAATATATAATTGTATATGTTTCTATAAGATCCTTTGTGTCTATCTTCAGCATAAGCCAACATCTGCACTTCATTTCTACAAGAAATAGGAAGTCATGTTACAGCAGTACAAGGCATTGGTGAGACTGCACTTGAGTTTTGTTTGCAGTTTTCATCACCTAGCAAGGATGTCATTAAGGGTGGAGACCTTCATAAGGATGCTACCAGTTCTGGAGGGCTTGGATTATAAAGAGAGACTAGATAGACTGGGACAATTTTTCCTTGGAGCATAAGAATATGAGTGATGACCTTACAGAGCCATATCAAGTCATGAGGGGCATAGATAAGGTGAATTGTCATAGTTGCTTCTCCTAAAACTTGAGGACTAAGGAGAGAGTCATAGAGCCACACAGCATGAAACCAGGCCTTTTGGCACAACTTACCCACACCGACCAACATGTCCCATTCACATTAGTCCCACCTGCCTGCATTTGATCCATATCCTTCTAAACCTGTCCTATCCATGTCACCTGTCTAAATGTTTCTTAAATGTTGTGATAGTACCTGCCTCAATTACCACCTCTGGGGGAGTAACGGAGACTGAGAGGGGAAAGATTTAAAAGGGAACTGAATAGCAACCTTTTCACACAGAGGGTGGTGCATACATGCAATAAACTGCGAGAGGAAACCGTAGAAGTGAGTTCAATTACACCATTGAAGCCCCATTTAGACAGGTAAATGGATAGGAAAGGTTCAGAGGGAAGATGAGATTAGACCAGATGGGCAACATTGCCAGCATGGATGAGTGGGGACATAGGGCCTGTTTTCACATTGTATAAGTTTAGTTTAGTGTTTCAGCGCGGAAACAGACCCTTCAGCCCGCTGAGTACTCGCCGACCAGCAATCGCCCATACACTAGTTCTACCTTACACACTAGGGTCAATTTACAGAAGCCAATTAACCTACAAACCCGCATGTCCTTGGGATGTGGGCGGAAACCGGAGCACCGGGAGAAAACCCACAGGGAGAACGTACAAACTCCATACAGACAGCACCTGTAGTCAGGATCGAACCTGGGTCTTTGGCTCTGTAAGTCAACAACTCTATTGCTGCGCCTCTGTGCCACCCAAATCTCTATGTCACTGTGACTTTCACCCAGAACATTACAATTCAGAAACAAACGTTCTTTGAAAGTGAGCCATAAATGACAAAGCTGATGAAAAACAGAAGTTTAAGATTAAAGGACATGGCAGTAACGTTTGTCAATATTCCAGTGTCATCGTATCTGACATACTAACAAAAAGTAATGTAGTGTGAATGCTCTGTAGAAATAGCTACTTCCATCTTGTTGTTCAGTATTGAATTATTGACTGCTTGTGACTGAATGCCTGGATATAAATTACTCTTTGGCACATGTTGCATTTACAGCAAGAATAGACCTGCGATACTTATTCCAAGTGTGGCTCACTCAGCTTGAAACAGTGCTTGCTGATTGACAAAATTATTGGTGCACAATCTGTCAACTGGGTAATTTACAGCATTTCCTCTCTGGTATTGGAATTGGGATAGGTGCAAAATGCTGGAGTCAGGCAGTATCTCTGGAGAAAAGGAATTGGTCGAGATTCTTCTTCAGTCTGAGAGTCGGGATCAGGACCCAAAACATGACCAATTCATTTTCTCCAGAAATGCTGCCTGACCCGCTGAGTTACTCCAGCATTTTGTGTCTATCTTTGGTGCAAGCCAGCATCTGCAGTTCCTTCCTACATATTGTAATTTGTATATTGTTGTCATATTAGTTTAGAAATACCACGCGGAAACAGGCCCTTTGGTCCACCGAATCCGAGCCGACCAGTGATTACCTGTATACTGGTTTGATCCTACACAATAGGGACAATTTTACAGAAGCCAAGTTACCTACGAACCTGCATGTCTTTGGACTGTGGGAGGAAACCAGACCACCCAGAGAAAACCTACGTGGTCACAAGGAGAATGTACAAAATCCATGCAGAGCAGCCATAGTCAGAATTTAACTTGGGTCTCTGGCATTGTAAGACAGCAATACCACTATGCCACTGTGAAATCAGACTATACAGGAGTACACCAGGTAGTGCAAAAGGGAAAATGGACAATGTGCACTCAAGGGAAATGGAGAAGAAGCCGGTACTGATTTTGGAAGATCAGCTATGATTAAATTGAATGGCGGTGCTGGCTCAAAGGGCCAAATAGCCTACTCCTGCACTTTCTATGTTTTCTCTGTTTCTAAACTTTCTATGTTTTCTATGTTTCGATGTGCAGAATATAGTAGACACAGGGAACTGCAGATACTGATTTATCAACAAAGACACAGAATGCTAAAGTAACTGTGTTTGTGAGGCAGCATCTCTGGATAACATGGATACACGATGTTTCAAGTTGGGAACCTCTGCACACATAGTCTATGCATATTCTCCAGAGATGCGGCTGACCTGCTGTATTATTCCAGCTTTATTGCAAAATATAGTGAGACAGCTACAGAAAAAGTGCAGAGAAAATGAAGTGCATGGTTGTAACGAGGTAGATTACAGAATCAGAGAGGTTCCTGATGGAGGAAATCACCCACCCATTGGAAAGCTTATGTGAGATCCTTCAAAATCACTCCAATCTCAACTCTGCTGGTGAGCTCCATATTCCCTCTCGGTGAACTTGGCCATTGAACTCTCTTGACTCTTAAGTCACTGATGCTACGAGCGAGGGAAGTAAAGAGTGGTCATAGAGTGATACAGTGGAAACAGCCAGTCAGTTCAACTTGCCCATACCAACCAACATATCCCATCTACCCCAGTCCCACCTGCCTGCATTTGGCCCTCTAAACCTATCCTATCCATGTACCTGTTTAAATGTTTCTTAAACGTTGCAATAGTACCTGCCTTAACTACCTCCCCTGGACAAGAGACTGTGTGATTGCCCAATCTATTCCGGTCATGATTTTGTACACCTCAATAAGATTACCCCCTCATCCTCCTGCGCTCCAAGCCTGCTCAACCTCTCCCTACAGCTCAGAGCATGGCAACATCCTATTAAATCTTCTTTGCAGCCTTTCCTGGTTGACAATTTTTAAAAAAAAATAACATGCTCGCCAAAACTGAACCCAATACTCCAAATGTCACCTCACCCATGACTTAGATAAGTACAACATGACCTCCCCAACCTCTATACTCAATAGCAGTTGTCTTTGTCCTCCAAGTTCAATGTCTTCAAGTAGTGTTAGATGCCATAAATTGTCCAGCACCGCAGTCCTCTTGGAAGATGAATGAGTAAAGCATGATTCTCTAAAGCACAGCCTTCACCTTGAGGAAATTCTTCTGCTGATGCACAAAGACTTACACATTGAGGGAGTGAAGACCTTTGCAGTTGATGGATCGAGTGCAAGTAATCAATGGGAGCATAAGTGCAGTCTGTGGCTTCCTCCCTTCAAGGCAAGTCATCAATGCAGCCAAATCCCAGTGGATAAAATGCCTCTTGCTTCTCACATAGCCAGAATATATGAAATAATTTATCTGTGAGCAGAGTGAAGTGACTTCTTTCATGCAGCAATGACCAGCAGGATGGGAGACGAGCCATAGATCACGGCAGCGGCTTGGAATGATCCTACATTAGGAAGCTCTGAGCCAAGCTCTGAGATTGTTACATCTGCACAAGGGAGGTACGGTGGCGCAGCAGTAGAGCTGCTGCCTCACAGCGACAAGGGTTTGATCCAGACAATGGGTGCTGTCTGTAAGGAGTTTGTATGTTCTCCCTGTAACCACATGGGTTTTCTCCAGGTGCTCCGGTTTCCTCCCACATTCCATAGACGTACAGGTTTGTAGGTTAATAGGATTTGGTAAAATTGTACATTGTCCCTGGTGTGAAGGATAGTGCTAGTGTACGGAGTGATCGCTGGTTGGCGCAGTCTCAGTGCGAACGTACAAACTCTGTACAGACAGCATCCACAGCTAGGATCAAACCTGGATCTCTGGCACTGTAAGGCAGCAACTCTACAGCTGCTCTACTGTGCTGCCTGTGCTGTCCTGGCGTCAGCCAGTATCTCTGAATGACATGAACAAACAAAGTTTTGGTCGGGACCCATCCCAATGATCCTTTGCTGCGTTCTTTTACCACTGCTACAAATCTTCTTTCCTCTTCTAATTGTCCACACTCAGTCAGTCTTCGACTGTCAACTCACTGTATGCACACTTCATGCCTGCTTTCATCTTCATAGGAAATAAGGACTTTTTAATGAGTTGGTAAACAAAACACCATGTAGAGGATAGACACAACATGCTGGAGCAGCTCACCGGGTCAGGCAGCATCTCTGGAGAAAAGTAATAGGTGACATTTTTGGTCAGAACCTTTCTTCAGACTAACCCGAATCATCACTTATTTTTTTCTTTGCAGCTGCTGATTGACCCGCTGAGTTAATCCAGCATTTTGTGTCAATCTTCAATAAAAACCAGCATTTGCAGTTCCTTCCTACACAACACTTGGAGAGCTGGACGTAGACAGAGAGGTATGGATGAAGGTTGTACCATAGTACAGTGGCGAATATATGTACCACCCTCTGTGCAAAGAAGTCCCTTCTCTGATTCCTATTAAATCTTTCCCTCCTCACCTTAAAACTAAGCCCTCTTGTTCTTGATTACCCAACCTGAGGAAAAAAACGGTATGCATTTATCCTAACTTAAATGATGTTATACTCCTATATAAGATCGCCTTAATCTTATCGCCTTATCCTTCTGATATCCTTCCTAAATATACCCCTGCATCTGCTCTACTCGCCAAGTAATTTACTTGATCTCACCTGCTTGGACCTGACCCATGGTTCCTTCTGCCCTGGCTTACTATAAACATAGAACAGTACTGCACAAGAACAGGCCCTTCGGCCCACAATATCTGTGCTGAAGATGATGCCAAGACAATCACTTATCTACTTGTACATAACACATATCCCTCCTTTGCCTGTATATTCATATGCCTGTCCAAAAATCTGTTAAATGCCACAAACGCATCTGCTTCAACCACCACCGCTGGCAGTGCGTTCCGTAAACAACTTGCCCCACACATCTCATTTAAACTTTGCCCCTCACAGTAAAGCTATGCCTTCTAGCCTTTGATGTTTATGCCTGTCTACCCTGTCTATGCCTCTCATAATTTTACATATTTCTATCAGGTCTCCCCACAACTAACCCCACTAAAGAAAAAAACAGTCCAATCTGGTCAACCTCTCCCAGTAGGCAATACCCCCTCATCCTGGCATCAGGTGAGTGCCTCTGGCTACACCTTTAACTTAGAAAAAGTGAGAGGATAGCCCTGGGCCTGTACTCATTGGATTTTGAAGGATGAGAGGACACCTCATTAAAACTTACCGAATAGTGAAAGGCCTGGATGAAGTGGATGTGGAGAGGATATTTCAAAAGGTTTCAAAGGTCTGTTTATTGCTACATGTACCAATTAAGGTACAGTGTGTAAGAAAGAACTCCAGATGCCGGATAAAATCGAAGGTGGACACAAAATGCTGGAGTAACTCAGCGGGTGATGCGGCATCTCTGGAGAGAAGGAATGGGTGACGTTTCGGGTCGAGACCCTTCTTCCGACTGATGTTGGGGGAGGGGACGAGACAAAGATAGAAAGTAGGCAGAGACAGTGGGACTAGTAGGGGAACTGGGAAGGGGGAGGGGAGGGAGAGAGAAAACAAGCGTTATCTGAAATTAGAGAAGTCAATGTTCATACGACTGGGGTGTAAATTACCCAAGCGAAATATGAGGTGCTGTTCCTCCAATTTGTGCTGGGCCTCACTCTGACAATGGAGGAGGCCCAGGACCGAAAGGTCAGATTGGGAATGGGTAGTTGAAGTACTGAGCAACCAGGAGATCAGGTAGGTTACGTCGGACTGAGCGGAGGTGTTCAGCGAAACGATCGCCGAGCCTGCACTTGGACTCGCCGATGTTGAGAAGGTGACACCTGGAACAGCGGATTCAGTAAATGAGGTTGGTGGAGGTACAAGTGAACCTCTGCCTCACTTGGAAAGACTGATTAGGTCCTTGGATGGAGTCGAGGGGGGAGGTAGAGGGACAGGTGTTGCTTCTCCTGCGGTTGCAGGGGAAATGCAGGTTACAGTGAAACTCGATTACCATACAGCCATACTAAAAACAACAAGGCACACAACTATACAGAATACTACACCTTTAAAGGAGATGAGGATTTCTTTAGTCAGTGTGGAAAATCTGTGGAATTCATTACCACAGATGACTGTGGAGGCCAAGTCAATGGATATATTTAAGGCAGCGGCTGATAGATTATTGATTAGTCTGGCATTCGTTGCTTCTTCCTAACTGCATGAGCAGTATCAATGAACTGATGTAATGCAGTGTTTTTAGGGAAAGAGTTCCAAAATTGGGTGGCACTGTGGCGCAGCTGATAGAGCTGCAACCTCACAGACCGGGAGTCCCGGGTTCGATCCTGCTCTCCAGTGCTGTCTGTGTGGCGTTTACACATTCTCCCTGTGACCATGTGGGTTTCCCTCGGGTGCTCCGGTTTTCTCCCACCTCCCAGATCAATGCTGATTTGTAGGTTGGACAGCAGAATGAAACAAAGGCAGTAGTGCAATCTGAAGTAGTGCAAAAAAAAAATCTAAAGTGCAATAACAGAATGACCAAATAAAGTAGAGTTAGAGTAAAAGTACATGGTAGCACTTTCATGGAGATGGTGTTAAATAGGTGATTGTTTCAGGATTGTGAGAAAGAAGCTGTTGTTAATCCTGGTTTTAACCTCTCCCAGAAGATCAGACAGAGAAAGGGGAATCGCCAGGGTGACAGGCATCCTTGATAGAAACATAGAAAATAGGTACAGGAGTAGGCCATTCGGCCCTTCGAGCCTGCACCGTCATTCAATATGATCATGGCTGATCATCCAACTCAGTATCCCTTACCTGCCTTCTCTCCATACCCCCTGATCCCTATAGCCACAAGGGCCACATCTAACTCCCTCTTAAATATAGCCAATGAACTGGCCTCAACTACCTTCTGTGGCAGAGAATTCCAGAGATTGACCACTCTGTATGAAAAATGTTTTTCTCATCTCGGTCCTAAAAGACTTCCCCCTTATCCTTAGACTGTGACCCCTTGTTCTGGACTTTCCCAACATCAGGAATAATCTTCCTGCATCTAGCCTGTCCAACCCCTTAAGAATTGTGTAGGTTTCTATAAGATCCCCCCTCAATCTTCTAAATTCTAGCGAGTACAAGCCGAGTCTATCCAGTCTTTCTTCATATGAAAGTCCTGACATCCCAGGAATCAGTCTAGTGAACCTTCTCTGTACTCCCGCTATGGCAAGAATGTCTTTCCTCAGATTAGGAGCCCAAAACTGTGCGCAATACTCCAGGTGTGGTCTCACAAAGACCCTGTACAACTGCAGTAGAACCTCCCTGCTCCTATACTCAAATTCTTTTGCTATGAATGCTAACATACCATTCACTTTCTTCACAGCCTCCTCACAGCTACCACAGTCCCCAAGCTTCGTGTCATCTGCAAACTGGGAGATGTTGCATTCAATTCCCTCGTCCAAATCATTAATATATATTGTAAATAGTTGGGGTCCCAGCACCGAGCCTTGCGGTACCCTACTAGTCACTGCCTGCCATCCTGAAAAGGACCCGTTTACTCCTACTCTTTGCTACCTGTCTGCCAGCCAGTTCTCTATCCACATCAATACTGAACCCCCAATATCGTGTGCTTTAAGTTTGCATACTAATCTCTTATGTGGGACCTTGTCGAAAGCCTTCTGAAAGTCCAGATATAACACTTCCACTGATTCTCCCTTATCCACTCTACTAGTTACATCCTCGAAATATTCTATAAGATTCGTCAGACATGATTTACCTTTCATAAATCCATGCTGACTTTGTCCAATGATTTCACCACTTTCCAAATGTGCTGCTATCCCATCTTTAATAACTGACTCCAGCAGTTTCCCCACTACCGATGTTAGACTAACTGGTTTATAATTCCCCGTTTTCTCTCTCCCTCCCTTTTTAAAAAGTAGGGTTACATTAGCTATCCTCCAATCCTCAGGAACTACTACAGAATCTAAAGAGTTTTGAAAAATTATCACTAATGCATCCACTATTTCTGGGGCTACTTCCTTAAGTACTCTAGGATGCAGCCTATCTGGCCCTGGGGATTTATCAGCTTTTAATCCATTCAATTTACCTAACACCACTTCCCCGCTAACCTGGATTTCACTCAGTTCCTCCATCTCATTTGACCCCCAGTCCCCTGCTATTTCAGGCAGATTATTTATGAGTGAAGACAGAACCAAAGTAGTTATTCAATTGGTCTGCCATGTCTTTGGTCCCCATGATCAATTCACCTGTTTCTGACTGCAAGGGACCTATATTTGTTTTAACTAATCTTTTTCTCTTCACATATCTATAAAAACTTTTGCAGTTTTATGTTCCCTGCTAGTTTTAAATGTCTTCCATTGCATAACCACCATCAACCCTTTAAGAATCACTTGCCAGTCTATCTTGGCCAATTCACGTGTCCTACTCTCAAAGTTATCTTTCCTTAAGTTCAGAACCCTTGTTTCTGAATTAATTATGTCACTCTCCATCCTAATGAAGAACTCAACCATATTATGGTCACTCTTGCCCAAGGGGCCATGCACAACAAGGCTGCTAACTAACCCTTCCTCATTACTCAATACCCAGTCTAGAATAGCATGCTCTCTCATTGGTTCCTCTACATGTTGGTTTAGAAAACTATCTCGCATACATTCCAAGAAATCCTCTTCCTCAGCACCCCTGCCAATTTGATTCACCCAATCTATATGTAGATTTAAGTCACCCATTATAACCGTTTTACCTTTGTTGCACGCATTTCTAATTTCCTGTTTGATGCTATCCCCAACTCCACTACTACTGTTAGGTGGCCTGTACACAACTCCAACTAGCGTTTTCTGCCCCTTAGTGTTTCGCAGCTCTACCCATATTGATTCCACATCCTCCAAGCTAATGTCCTTCCTTTCTATTGCGTTAATCTTCTCTCTAACCAGCAACGCTACCCCACCTCCTTTTCCTTTCTGTCTATCCCTCCTGAATATTGAATATCCCTGGATGTTCAGCTCCCAGCCTTGGTCACCCTGAATCCCAACTATATCCTATTCATTAATAACTATCTGCCCATTCAGCTCATCCACCTCATTACGAATGCTCCTTGCATTGAGACATAAAGCCTTCAGGCTTGTTTTTACAACACTCTTACCCCTTGCACAATTATGTTGTAAAGTGGCCCTTCTTGATTTTTGCCCTGAATTTGTCTGCCTGCCATTTTTAATTTTCACCTTGCTACCAATTGCTTCTACCCTCATTTTACACTCCTCTGTCTCTCTGCTCACTCATTTAAGAAACCCACCACCTCTTTTGCTCTGTTTATTATATTTTTCTTCTTTCTCCCCTACATGTTGGGTTTGTGCTTCCTTTCTCTGCCTCCTGCCTCACACACTGTCTACTAGCTTTCTCCATTTGAGTCCCTCCCCCCAACCGTTCTAGTTTAAAGTCTTCCCAAAAGCCTTTGCAAATCTGAAGGACTGGTGCAGAGGGCAGGGATTCAAGTTTCTCGATCATTGGTCCCCCTCTGGTTCAAGTGCAACCTGTCCTTTTTGTACAGGTCATACCGTGCCCAAAAGAGGTCCCAATGATCGAGAAACTTGAATCCCTGCCCTCTGCACCAGTCCTTCAGCCACGCATTTATCCTCCACCTCACTCCATTCCTACCCTCACTGTCGCGTGGCACAGTCAGTAATCCTGAGATTGTTACCTTTGCAGTCCTTCTCCTTAACTCTCCTCCTATTCTCCTTAACTCTCCTCCTTGGTTATTATTGATGATACTTATTATTGGTGTTTCTCTCTCTTTAAAGAGAGAGCGATGCAGCGGTGATACAGGCCCTTCGGCCTACTGCTGACCAGCCTTCGCCCTGTACACTAGCACTATCTTACACACGAGGAACAATTTTTGTTTTACAATTTGCCAAAGCCAATTAACCCACAAACCTGCACGCTTTTTGAGTAAGGGAGGAAACCGGAGCACCCAAAGAAAACCTTGAGGTCACAGGGAGAACGTACAAACTCCGTTAAGACAGCACCCATAGTCAGGATCAAACCCAGGCCTCTGGTGCTGTAAGACAGCAACTCTACCGCTGCGCCACTGTGCTGCCCAAATGCAACGCACCATGTAGTTCGAATGGATGAAAGTTAGTGACGAGCCTGTGATGGACTGGGCTGTGCCCCCTCGCATGTTCGGGCAGTCTAGAGCAGAGCGGTGTCCATCCCAGATTGAGATATATACTGTCAAAATACTTCTTACGTGGAAGTTCGAGTGAATCCTTGTGGATATGCCAAATCTTCTCAGATGTCTGAGAAAGTAAGTGCATTGATGTGCCTTCATGAACAGTACATTGGCGTGAAGGGACCGGGTTAGGTTTCAGGTGACATGGGTGCCCAGGAGCTTGAAGCTGTTGACCATCTCTGCAGCACAGCGTGCGGCACACTGGCGCAATGGTAGAGTTGCTGCCTTACAGCACCAGAGAACCAGGTTCAATCCTGACTACAGGTGCTGCTGTATGGAGTTTGTCCATTCTCCCTGTGTGGGTTTTCTCTGGGTGCTCCGGTTTCCTCCCACATTCCAAAGAGGTGCAGGTTTGTAGGTTAATTGGCTTATGTAAATTGTCGCTAGTGTGTAGGATAGAACTAACGTACGATTGGTGGTCGACATGGGCTCAGTAGGCCGAAGAGCCTGTTTCCACAGTATCTCTAAACTAAACTGAACTAAGCAGTTCTATTGATGTGGACAGTGTTGTCTTCATCTCCCCACTTCCTTAGGTCAAGAACCAATTCATTTGTCTTGCTGGTGTTAAGGACAGGGTTTCCAATCTCTTCCCTGTACTTCGTCTCATCGTTACTGTTGATCCGGCCAACAACAAAGGTATCACTGGCAAACTTAAAGATCAAGATTGCATTCAACTTCGCAACACATTCATAGGTGTCCAAGAAGTACAGCAGGGGACTGAGCACACCACACTGATGGAGCACCAATGTTGGGGGTCAGGGTGGGGGATATATTACGACCAATTGTATCTGACTGAGATCTGCTAGTCAGGAAGTCTAGAAGCCAGTTGCACGTAGAGGCCAGAACAGCAAGGTCCATAAAGGGCCTGTCCCACTTGGTGATTTTGCCGGCGTTATATCAGTGTCGCCAAAAGATTTTGAACATTTCAAAATCCGGTGGAGACAAAAAAAATGTTGCGACACTTGAAAAATCACCACGCGTCATCACGCCATGTCACCGCCGCATCATACGTTATTACACCGCGTCACGTCGCATCACGCCACATATTTTTCGGTGACCTGATACGTCAGTCTATGATGTCGGCACTCACTGGAAAAATCGCCAAGTGGGACAAGCCCTTTAGTTCCAAAAAAAAGTCAAAAGTCAAAAGAGTTTATTGTCATGTGTCCCTGACAGGACAATGAAAATCTTTCCTTGGGTTAGTCTTGGTATTTTTATTTTGTGTTATCTTAGCTATTTTCTACAACTGAATGCCTTGCTTGGACAGTTCAGAAGGCATTTACTCATTAGAGCTCTGGAGTCACATGTAGTTCAAACACACTAATGCATTAGATTCCCTTTCCTGAGAAGTATTGGCAACCTAATGGATTTTCAGGCCAACCCTGTAAGCTTCTTGATCACCTATCATGGAGAGCACTACAGAAAAGATTTCAGTCCTTTATTCAACTTAAAATCCATAGCAGGAAATGAACTCATGCCTGTGGATCGTGAGACTAGGTCTGTGGCTAAATAGTTAAAGAGTCATACAGCACAGATTGAAAAGACTAGGCTTGTATTCACTGGAGTTTAGTAGGATGAGGGGGGATGAGGGGGGAACCAGACTGATTCCTGGGATGT
The DNA here is from genome assembly GCA_963514005.1 of Raja brachyura. The sequence goes on from OY740781.1 coordinate 131,430,315, forward strand.
CCTGGGATGTCAGGACTTTCATATGAGGAAAGATTGGATAGATTCGGTTTGTACTCGATGGAATTTAGAAGATTGAGGGGGGATCTTATAGAAACCTACAAAATTCTTAAGGGGTTGGACAAGCTAGATGCTGGAAGATTGTTCCCGATGTTGGGGGAGTCCAGAACAAGGGGTCACAGTCTAAGGATAAGGGGGAATTCCTTTAGGACCGAAATGAGGAAAACATTCTTTACACAGAGAGTGGTGAGTCTCTGGAATTCTCTGCCACAGAAGGTAGTTGAGGCCAGTTCATTGGCTATATTTAAGAGGGCGTTAGATGTGGCACTTGTGGCTAAAGGGATCAGGGGGTATGGAGAGAAGGCAGGTACGGGATACTGAGTTGGATGATCAGCCATGATCACATTGAATGGCGGTGCAGGCTCGAAGGGCCGAATGGCCTACTCCTGCACCTATTTTCTATGTTTCTATGTCTATATAGAAACATATAAAATTATAAAAGGACTGGACAAGCTAGATGCACGAAAAATGTTCCCCATGTGGGATGAGTCCAGAACCAGGGGCCACAGTCTTAGAATAAAGGGGAGGCCATTTAAGATTGAGGTGAGAAAACACTTTTTCACCCAGAGAGTTGTGAATTTATGGAATTACCTGCAACAGAGGGCAGTGGAGGCCAAATCACTGGATGGATTTAAGAGAGAGCGAGATGGAGCTCTAGGGGCTAGTGGAATCAAGGGATATGGGGAGATGGCAGGCACGGGTTATTGATTGGGGACGATCAGCCATGATCATAATGAATGGTGGCGCTGGCTCGAAGGGCCGAAGGGCCGAATGGCCTCCTCCTGCACCTATTTTCTATATTTCTATGTTTCTATTAGCGCAGAAACAGGCCCTTTGGCTCAATATGTCCATGCTGACCAAGAAGCCCCATCTAAGCTAGTTCCATTTGCCCACATTTGGCCCATATCCCTCAAAACATTTCTAATCCAATTACCTGTCCTATTGTCTTAGTTTGGTTTAGTTTAATTTAGTTTATTGTCATGTGTTCCAAGGTACAATTAAAAGCTTTTTGTTGCGTGCTATCCAGTCAGAGAAAAGACTATGCGTGATTACAATCAAGTTATCCAGAGTGTACAGATACATAATAATGTTTAGTGCAAGATAAAGTCCAGTAAAGTCAAATTCAAGATAGCCCTGGGTCTTCTGTGAAGTAGACAGTAGCTCAGGACCACTCTCTAGTTGTTGGTAGTATGGTTCAGTTGCCTCATAACAGCTGGGAAGAAACTGTCTCTGAATCTGAAGGTGACTTTTAAATGTTGTTATTGAACTGCCTCAACTACCTCCTCTGGCAGCTTGTACCAACCACCCTCTGAATGAAAATGTTGCCCATGTCCTCTGGTTCTTGATTCCCAACCTTGGGTAAAAGTGTGCGTCCACCCTCGCAATTTCCCTCATGATTTTATTCACAAAAAATCACCCCACATCCTCCTTCGCTCCAGGGAATAGGCTAGTAAATAATCCAGCTGTGCTAATGCTTCTTGAAAGTATAGGCTGTGCAGTTATCAGCACACAACCTCCCATGATAATAATTCCAGCTAAGTAACCCATGTCACTTTTACTCGGGGAAAGATAACAGTCTCTCATTTGCAGATACTGGGCCTAGGCAACAACACTATCTTATCTCACAAGGTACCGCGATTTGACTTTGCAAAATGATTGAGATCGCGGAGTCATAAATATAAGATGACCACTTGCAGATAAAGGAATAATAAGGCACCATTTTTTTAATGCAAAATATACTGGGGATAGGGAAAGCTCTGTAGCCTGGTGTAAATAGATATAATTGAAGGCTTAAAGGGGGAGTGTGACGTATACTTCAGAAAGAAGGCAATGAAGAAATGTAGGGTCAGGAGAGGAAGAATTAGAACATATGGCACAAATGGAGTTGTCAATCAGACCGTGATATTCTGTGGACTCACTGTAATATCACTGTCCACTCTAAGGTCCACAGCAAGTCATTTGAACTGCACAAGAGTCTGTAAAAGTTCAAGAGAGTTTTCGTCGACATTATGAATCTCCTCAATCTTCTAAGAAAGTGGAGACGTTGACAAGCTTTCTTTATGAATGCATCAATGTGTTGGGGCCTGGACAGATCTTCAGAGACATGCATGCCCGGGAACCTAAAGTTGGTCACTCCACCACCGACCCGTCAATGAAGACAAAGTCAACAACCTTAGTCTTGCCAACGTTGAGGGAGTGATAGTTGTTCTGGCATAATTTAATCTGATTTTTAATTTCCCTCCTGCACTCTGACTCACAATATTTCATCCAACAATGGCAGTACCTACTCTAGGTAAAAGGCTCTGTGCATTTACCCTATCTATTCCCCTCATGATCTTATACACCTCTATAAGATCCTCCTCCGCTCCAAATAATAAAGCAATTGGCTACTCAACGTCTCCCTTTAGCTCAGGCCCTCAGGTCCGGCAACATCATCGTAAATTTTCTCTGCACCCATTCTAGCTTAACAACATCTTTCCTATAACGTGGTGACCAAAACTGAACACAATACTCTAAATGTGGCCTCATCAATGTCTTGTGCAACACGACCTCCCAACCTCTATGCTCAATAAGTTGACCGATTGAGGCCAACGTGCCGAAAACCTTCTTGGCCATCCTATCTATCTGTGATGCCACTTTCAAGGATAAGCCACTTCAAGTAGTTTGCTAATGTCAAACCAGGTACAATGAGCATTGTTACATTCTCACTGGATCCTCAATTCACCCTTTAGAATTACCGATAGTTCATGTTGGCTATTTATTAACAACATTTGTTACGAAACAAAGAGTGATGTGTTTTGTAGATTTGTTTTGCATTTAATTGTGAGTGTTTTCATGCAGCTTAAATTTTTCATGATGTCAGTAACATTACAAAGTGGAAGAATTAGTCTCCTCAAACCAAACATAACATTAAAATGGCAAACTGCAACAGAATTGAAATCAGCCACTTCAGACCCGTAATGTGGAAAAATAGTGGAAATTAATTTGCCAGGTTTATCACCCAATCACTTAATCTATCTACATGCTGTGCAGAATCACAGTGTACCCGTACACCTATTTTTATATAATTTTCAAACTTGGAAACATTATACTTTGTTCCGTTCTCCAGTTTATTCATGTAAATAGTAAATAGCAGATGCCTTTAGACTTTAGAGACACAGTGTGGAAACAGCCCTTTTGGCCCACCGTATCTACGTAACCAGCGACCACTCGACACTAGCACTATCCTACACACATCATGGACAATTAACCTTACATACAGCATACAGCATATAATCCTCCAACGCTTTCACCACCTCCAACGGGATCCCACTACTGGCACATATTCCCATCACCACCCCTTTCTCCTTCCTGCTCAGACCGTTCCCTCCGCAACTCCCTGGTCAACTCGTCCCTTCTCTCCCAAGCCACCCCCTCCCCAGGTACTTTACCCTGCAACCGCAGGAGATGCAACACTTGTCCCTTTACCTCCCCCCTCAACTCCATCCAAGCACCCCAACAGTCCTTTCACGTGAGGCAAAGGTTCACTTGCAGCTCCTCCAACCTCATCTACTGTATGCGCTGTTCCAGGTGCCAACTTCTGTATATCAGTCAGACCAAGCGCAGGCTCAGCGATCGTTTCGCTGAACACCTCCACTCAGTCCGCCTTATCCTAACCTACCTGATCTCCTGGTTGCTCAGCACTTTAACTCCCCCTCCCATTCCCAATCCGATCTTTCTGTTCTGGGCCTCCTCCATTGTCAGAGTGAGACTCAGCGCAAATCGGAGGAACAACACCTCATATTTTGTTGGGATAGCTTACACCCCAGTGGTATGAACATTGACTTCTCTAACTTCAAATAACCCTTGCTTTACCTCTCTTGCCATCCCAGTTCTCCCACCAGTCTTCCTGTCTCTGACTATATTCTATCTCTGTCCCGCCCATTCCCGTGACATCAGTCTGAAGATGGATCAGGACCCGAAACGTCACCCTTTTCTGCTCTCCAGAGATGCTGTCTGTCCCGCTGAGTTACTCCAGCATTTTGTATCTACCTTTGATTTAAGCTAGCATCTGCAGTTCTTTCCTACACATAAATTAAATAGGACACCCGAATGAACAGGGTAAATGTGTTTTGTGGACCCATGAGTATTTTATAGCCTGAAATTGGAATTTTATTATTTTGCTTTGCAACGCAGTCAGGCTGGAATCTGACTCTTCCTTAATAATACTGGGCAGTTCAATTACACCCATTATCAATTTAGATCAATTATTTAGGGCAGAAATGAAGCGTGGGCAGGCGTGATGTATTTGGCAATTATCTAGCACTGTTCAATTAGGAAAATAAAAAAAACTCTCCCATTAAGCATTTTCATAACTCTCTGTCACTGGATTGAATGTCCTGCAGTGGGAACAGTTAAAAGTCAAACTTGTATTAATTATACGTCTGTTGAGCCACATCAAAGCCAATATGTGCAACTGCAACCTGGCAGAGAATCAAATGGGTGGAAATATATCGTGAGAATGTTTGATGAACCAGTCTGTTGTAATTTTTAAACCAAGAGTGAGGCCTCAGGTCTTGTTCAAACCCCTACTGGTACTTTGATATTTCAGTTTGCTTATTATTATTGTTTGATTTATGTATCAAGGTCTCAAGGTCAGTTTATTGTCTCATGTACCAATTAAGGTACAGTGAAATTTGAATTACCAATATAAAGGTATGTATGTATGTATGTAGGTAATTATGTGGGTATCAATAGAACTATCCAGGGATGTATAAACGTATACATGTAGATATGTACTTAGGTATGCAGGTATGTATTATGTAAGTATGAATGTCGATATGTATGTATGTAGGTACATATGTAGATATATGTGTATGCATGTACACACACATATACATATATATGCACAAACATACTTACATGTATATATGTATATATACATGCACATATACACACACATATATCATACACACATATGAAATGTGTGTCATTGTGTGTAAACGCTCTGTGACACGCAAAAGCTCACACACACTGAACATTTTTCAGTTTATTATATTGTTACAGCGTACTATGTTTATATATTTGGTTATGCTGCTGCAAGTAAGTATTTTATTGTTCTGGTTGGGACATGCGACAATGAAACATTCTTGACTCTCTCTTGATTATTCCAATACTTGTTCTCCTATGTTCCATAAACTTGGTCGATTAAAAAAAATGCCTTCCATGATCTAAACCAGTTAGGAAAAGCTTAGAAGGAGATATGGGTCAAACGCAGGCAAATGGGACACATGTACAGAGATGGAACATCGAACAGTACAGCACAGGAACTGGCCCTTCAGCTCACAATGTCTGTGCCGAACATGATGTCAAGATAAATTTATCTTCTCTGTCTGAAAATGGTTCATATCCTTCCATTCCCCACATATCCATGTGCCAATCCAAAGGTCCCTATCATATCTTTCTCCACCACTACCCCCCGGCAATGTGTTCCGAGTATTCACTACTATCTGTGCCCTGTACATCTCCTTTAATCTTCACCCCTCTCATCTTAAAGCTATCCCTTTTAGTTCTTGCTATCTCCTTTTGAAAAGGTTTTGACTGTCACCCAATCGCTTCTTATGCCTCCTTCGGTCATGGTGGACCATGGGTGTCTCCAGGGTTGGAGGACGCCAGTGCGGGACGTTGTTTAACGTGGGGAGAATGGTACAGATCTGGGTCAGGATCCTTGACAGATCTGTGTCAGGATCCAGTGGCATGGAGTCCAAGACGACCGGAGACCCTTGTTCTGCTGCAGACTTCTGCTTCATCCACCTTACCAGCCGTCGAGATGCTCCATTAAGGTCCGGCATCATCCTCCGCCTGTTCCACCGTTGAGGTCTTGGTTGCATTGCTCTTTGTCAGAGTCCTCCGCCTCGACCTTACCACTATGGGTGGCCCTATCAGGAGCATAGCTCCAGACGGCATCGCTCTCAGGATCTCTGGACCACACAAGCTTCTCCACCATGACAAGGTGACAATCGAAGGAGAATCACCCAATCCATGTCATGGAGTTATACAGCATGGAAACTGTCCCTTAGGCCTAATTTTGCGCATGCCAACCAACAAGCCCCATCTACACTAGTCCACCTGCCCGCACTTGGCCCATAACCCTGCAAACCTATCCTATCCTTGTAAGGGAGTCAGGGGTTATGGGGAGAAGGCAGGAGAATGGGTTTGAGAAGGAAAGATAGATCAAGCATGATTGAATGGCAGGACAGACTTGATGGGCTGAATGGCCTAATTCTGCTCCTAGAGTTCCGAACTTGTCCAATCATCTCTTAAATGTTTTTAAGAGACGATTTAAGATGATGTTTGCCTCAACTACCTCCTCCAGCATTTTGTTCCATATCTCCACCACCTTTTGTGTAAAATCTTTACCCCTCAGGTTCCTATTAAATCCTCCCCACCCCCCCCAAACCTGTGTCCTCTGGTTCCCGATCCCCCTACTGTTGGCAAAATACTGTGCATCTACCCAATCTATTCCTCATAATCTTGTATACCTCTACAAGATCATTCCTCATCCTTCTGCGTTCCAAGCAATAAAATCCCAGCCTGCTCAACCTCTCTCTATCGCTGAGATCCTCGAGTCCTGGTAACATCTTTATAAATCTCCCCTGCACTCTTCCCAGCTGGACACCATCTTTCCTATAACATGGATACCACAACTGAACACAATACTCTAAAAGTGGCCTCACTAATGTCCCATGCAGCAGTAACATGACCTTCCCAACTTCTATGCTCAATACTCTAACTGATGAAGGCCAATATGCTGAAAGCCTTTTTGACCACCCATCCACCTATGATGCTACTTTCAAGGAACTATGTACCTGCACACCTAGATCTCTCTGCTCTACAGCACTGCCTAGAGTCCTACCATCCACTGTGTAGTTCCCGACCATGTTAGTCTTTCCAAAATGGAACACCTCACATTTCTCTGTATTAAATGCCTCTCATTATTTGATATACGGTTAGCAGGACTCCCCTTGGCCTATTACGTTACAGAGATGGGCATCTTCAGCATAGATGAGTGGGGCCGAAGAGCATGTTTCCATGTTGTCTGAGTCCATGACTTTATAACACATTGGACAAACAGTATAGAGTTCTAGTCATCACAGCACAGGGAGCACATGAGGGCACAAGAGAGAACCAACATTTACCAGAACTTTGCCAGGTTTAGTATATTGTCACATGTACTGAGATGCACTGAAAATATGTTGTTGCATGCTAACCAGTCAGCAGAAAGACTATACATGATTACCACTGAGCCATCCACAGTGTGTAGATACATGATAAAGGGAATAATGTTCATTGCGATCAGTAAAATCCGATTAAAGGTAGTTTGAGGGCCTCCAATTAGGTAATTAACAGCTGAAGGCCGCTCTCTAGTTGTTGGTTTGATGGTTCAGTTGCCTGATAATAGCTGGGAAGAAACTGTCCGTGAATCTGGAGGTGTGCATTTTCACACTTCTGTACCTCTTGTCTGATGGGAGAGGGGAGAAGAGGGAGTGACCATGGTGATAAAAGCACCTTGACTATGTTGGCTGTTTTCCCAAGGCAGCATACCGGGGTGAGACTTGTCACTGATTCTGCTGGTGGTCTTGCCGAGGCAGCGTGGTGTAGATGGAATTATTAAAAGGGAAATTGGTTTGTGTGAAGCTCTCGGCTCCAACAGCTAAGGAGATAATTCACCTTTAAACTCCTCAGGTGATTGAAACCAGTGCAAGAGACTACAAGGACCAAGTGTAACCTGAAATAAATCCGAATCCTCCAGTGAAGGAGATGACTGTCCCATTTATGAAGAACTTCAGCTTGGAGACATTAACATTTAACTGCTGAGGAGATAATTCCTCTCTAACCGCTGCGGGTGATTGGAACCAGCGCAGGAGATTACATGAAAAAAATGTAACTTGAAATTAAAGCTAAATCCCCACTCACCTCCCCCCTCATGCTTCCACCCCCGATTAAAGGGATTACTGGCTCGTTTACAAACAACTCCAACTTGGAGGCAAGAGGAAAACAGGAAAACAAGATGGAAAATTCAACAAGGAAAAGAGCAGGTGGAGATGTATTTTGGAGGAATACACACCACTCTCCAGGAAACAAGAACACTTAATATATTCCAACGCTTACACACTTTGTTAAAGTGGAACAGACACCCTGAGAATATATTGCTTATTATTCCAATGATTTAAATCCACACTGTCGCAGTGTTGTTGAGGAGATAATTACTTACCATAATCGCTATCATAGAAAATAATGAACTTCTGCCAGGCGAACTCGGAGATAACCTTGAGGATGACTTCGTTCAGGTAGACGGGCGGACGGACATAGAGGGTGTAATTCTCATTCCTGTTGATCCTGGTGGGGCCACAGCCACTCCTCGGTGATCCAGAAGTCGTCCTTTGTATGTAGAGGTGTGGGATGTGCATGGCGTCCGCCAGGGACTGCAGAGACCCAGCCGACATGCACCCGACTGAGCTGACGAGGGCAAGTATGCCCTGATTCATCAAGTCACATGCTGAAAGGAATGGAAAGAATTTGTTATTGTGACGCTTTGCTTTATAAATAACCTGGGACAAAGTGCACAGAAGACCAACTGGTTAAGTTACTGACCCACCTCTGAATGATAACGTTTTCCCTCAGATTTCCAATAAATATTTCTCCTCTCACCTCGTCTCTCCTTCTCAGCTATGTACTTTGGTTCTTGATTCCCCTACACTGGATAAAAGACTCTTTGCAATGACCCTATCAATTCCCCTCATGATCTTATACTCCCCTATAACATGACTCCTCATCCTCCTGCGCTCCAAGGAATAAAGTCCTATCCTGCTCAACTTCTTCCTATAGCTCAGTCTCTCCAGTCCTGGCAACATCCTTGTAAATTTTCTTTGCACCCATACCACCTTAACAATATTTTTCCTATAGTTGGGTGACCAAAACAAGTTCACACTTCCACCCATCTTTGCATCTTTGAATTGTACTGCAGAGAAACAGGTCCTTTCCTACCACTTTGTCCAGAGAATCTTTGAAATTCACTGCACAAGAAGTCCCTGGAGAATCAGACTGAGCATATTCAAAATGATATTTATGGACCTTTGGATTTTAAAAGGAATCAATATATATACATGCATAAGACTATTACACAAAATGGCACTGAAAGATCAGCCAACATCATATTGAATGTCAGAGCAAATTCCCCTGCATGCCAAGATATGGCTTTTCTTTGCCTCTTCCAACTACACACTAAAAGTTGGCTCGGAGCCACTTACTGCAACTTAGAATAAAAATCCCTGCACACCTCCAGCAAATCCCTGTCAATATTCCTAAAAAAAAATCAATTATCCTACAGTGTCAAGTGATTAAAATATTGTACCGTAAACATTGTTAATTAAAAATGTCACAACAGAGATTTACTTGAAAATCCCACTTAAATGATTCATTTGATGGCTTTTGCATTCCACAATCCTTAGTCACTGCATTAGGATGTTATGTTACAGTTTACAAGACCTTGGTGAGTCAGCATTTGAGTACTGGGGTCAGTTTTAGTCACCCTGCTACATAGGAAGGATGTCATTAAGCTGGAAAGAGTACAGAGAAGATTTACAAGGATGCTGCCAGGACCCAAGGATCTGAGGTATAGGGAAAGGTTGGGCTGTCTAGGACTTTATTCTTTGGAGTGCAGGAGGCTGAGGAGTGATTTTTATAAGATATATAAATTCATGAGCAAAATAGCTAGGGTGAATGCACAGAATCTGTTACCCAAGGTGAGGGGATCAAGAACCAGAGCACATGTCTATGGTGACAGGGGAGAGTTTTAATAGGAATCTGAGAGGGTGGAGTGTATATGGAACAAGCTGTTAGAGGAGTGAGTTGAAGCAGATACTATAATCGCATTTAAAAGACACTTCGACATGGATAGGAATGGTTAAAAGTGGTGTGGGTCAAACGTGGAACAAATGGCATGGATGAGTGAGACAAAGACAGTAGACAATAGGTGCAGGAGTAGGCCATTCAGCCCTTTGAGCCAGCACAGCCATTCACTGTGATCATGGCTGATCATCCACAATCAGTACCCCGTTCCTGCCTTCTCCCCATATCCCTTGACTCCGCTATCTTTAAGAGCTCTATCTAACTCTCTCTTGAAAGCATCCAGAGAATTAGCCTCCACTGCCTTCTGAGGCAGAGAATTCCACAGATTCACAACTCACTGAGTGAAAAAGTGTTTCCTCATCTCTGTTCTAAATGGCTTACCCCTTATTCTTGAGCCAAAAGGTCTGTTTTGTGCTGTATGACTCTTCTTCTTCTTGCGTATAGCATGCACAGCCTAAAGTTGTAGGACAACTTGTTCTATTAGATCTTATTTGATTGGGCACACTGGGTTGATTGCATTCATCGATACGGGGCGGACCACGTGAAGGTTGCAATCTTCCACCCCCTGTATGACTCTGACTATCTAAGACATACAAGCTGTACCTGTGCATTGGGAATAATGTTGTTTTTTAAATTTGGTACAAAGTCTTCTTGGTTTGGGATTTAGGATTTAAAAATACTTTTTTGACCTTTGAGGATAAATGTTGCATTAAAACTCTAGTGTTGGGGGTTTGACAGCCAATGTCAGTAAAATCTATTGACATCGTCGGGAACCTGGCATGCAGTAACACCTTCATCAATTCACATTGTCACCCAGAGTAAATAACTGCAAAGAAACAATCACTTTTCAACCCTCCTCTCTGAAGCTAAACGTAACAATAATGTGATGGAAATGTCAAGGACCTCAAATGCTTAGCAGCAATGGTAAGAGGTGTTTTCCATAAATATTTTGTTGTTGCTTCCCCTGAACCTGTCAAGAATATTGATAAAGGCTTGATTTATAAAAAAAAAGCCTGAAATTTATCTCGTGTTATACTGTATCTTGCTGAAGGCACAATGAATAATCTGCTTCGAAGAACTCAGATGGTGACAAGGTCAGAGTTTATCAGCCTTCATTTTTCCGGCAATCATGTTACTTCAGGTTGCTTTGAGCTGAAGTCCTGGGTTAAACTGGAGACAGCACTAGCCAGTGGGGCCAAATTTGCAAGGTAGCTTTAGGAATTTGGGAATGCTACATTTGATGGAATGGGTTATTTCAGTGCTGTATGAGACTGATACTCTATGATTTCAAAATGCACACATTTAGTAAGTCTGAGACTGTCAGAGTGAGGCCACACACAAGTGGGAGGAACAGCACCTCATATTTAGCTTGGGCAACATACAATCTCCCCCCTTCTGTCGTGGGGTAGACTGAAACTGACTCCCCCAACCAGCAGATGGCCATTAGATATTAGCACCAATGTTAAACATTTTTCATTCCTTTTATGTGCCAATGATAAACAAACTTACAGGAAAACAGCACACATTTAATTACTGCAGTACTCTGTGTTTTGCTCCTGAAACATCACCTAACAGATGGTACATGACTTGCTTAGTTCCTCCAGTACTTTGTGTTTTGCTCAAGTTCCCAGTATCTGCAGTTCCTGCGCCTATGCGTAGTGGAAAACAAGGAATTGCAGATGCTGGTTAATAAACAAAAATGTTGGAGTAACTCAACGGGTCAGGCAGCATCTCTGGACAACATGGATAGGTAATGTATTGGGTCAAAAACGTCACCTGTCCATGTTCTCTAGAGATGCTGCCTGACCCGTTGAGTTACTCCAGCGCTTTGCATCATTTGATATGCCTACAAGTTTACTATTGATAGGTCAAGTAATACTCAATACCAAAGCCTAAAATTAACTTGTAATTCTAGAATTGGTAACTTTAAATAACAGCTCTTTATGTTTGTGGAATTCAATTTGCATTAATGTCATTAATTTATTTTTACCTCAATGTCATCCTTCTTTGGTACCTCATTGTGACTTATTATTAACCGCTAGGGACAGGTTGTGAAGCGGAAACATTAGTGGCAATCTTGTGTTTTAATTAGGTTCAAGGTGCCCATTCTTGAATCAAAGTGCCTGTGTGAATTAAACTGTTGCAATCAGTTAAATCGTTTAGTGCAATGTGAGAGGAAGTATGGTAGTAACACTTAAAATCAAATCAATTTTCAAACTGCAGTTCCTCCAGAGATTAGTATAATCCCAATGGACATCCACAATTACAATCTTTGCCTACTTTTGAGCAATTCTGCAATCTGCACAAAACAGTGATCAAAGATTGATTCTCACTTCTCCCATTATGCTCGAATCATGTTTCATGTGAGAATCAAGCCAGAATCAAATTTGTTTCATACTTAACCAAATTATACAGCGTGGAAACTGGCCCTTTGCACCAACTAGCCCACGCTAGTCAACATGCCCCATCTACACTTGGCTCAACTGCTTTACCCACAACCCTCTAAATCTATCCTAACCAGACATCTCTGTCCAAATGTCTCAAATGTTACGATTTTCCTCAATTACCTTCTCCGTCAGCACATTCCATATGCAGTACCTACCACCCTAGGTTTAAAAATGTTATTCTTCAGGTTCCAGATAAATCTTTCCCCTCTCACCTTAAGCCTATGTCCTCTTGTTCTCAATTCCCCAACTCTGGGCAAAAGACTCTGTGCATGTGCCTGATTTATACCTATCATGATCTTGTACGTGATCTTGTGAATCAGCAGAGAGACAAAACAAAACAATTGGTTTTCATAACAGAGAATACTGGAAAGGCATTTCAACAACATCTGTGGAGAGAGAAGAGATAATGTTTCAGGGAGGTACTCCACAGTCAAGTGTGTTTTGTTGTCATATGTCCCAAAACGGAACTATGAAATTCTTACTTGCAGCAGCACAACAGATATGTAAAAATAGTACCCTGTAAACGATATAAAAACTAAAAAGTTCAGTGTCTAAAACACAAACAAACACTAACAGTGCAAAGATAAAATCAATGTCCCCGTCTATGTGGTTTGGAGCTTAGTTGGAGGTTGTAGTGTTTAATAGCCTGATGGATATTGATTGCTGCTCCTGAACCTGGACATTACACTTTTCAGGCTCCAACACCTTTTTCCCAATAGCAGAAGTGAAATGAGAGCATGGCCGAGGTGGTGTGCGTTACTGATGATGCTGGCAGCCTTTTTGAATCAGTGATTCCTGTAGATCCCTTCGATGATGGGGAGGTCAGTACCCGTGATGGATTTGATGGTGTTCATCACCTTTTACCTCTTTCAGGGAGATACTGTTATGATGAAATGTCTTTGACCTCAAATATTAACTCTGTTTCTCTCTCCACAGATGCTGCCTGTCCTGCTGAGAGTTTTTTCTACATTTATTTTAGATTGTAGTCCAGATTCAGAGACAGTCTCTTCCCTACTGTTATCAGGCAATTGAACCATCCTATCACTAGAGAGTGGTCCTGAGCTGTCATCTACCTAAGTGACTAGTGGAGTTCCACAGGGCCCGGTGCTGGGGCTGCTGCTCTTCACATTGTATATTAATGATTTGGATGAGGGGATTGAAGGCCTTGTGGCCAAGTTTACGGATGATACGAAAACAGGTGGAGGGGCAGGTAGTGTAGAGAAAGCCTGGACTGCAGAAGGACTTGGACAGGTTGGGAGAGTAAGCAGAGAAATGGCAGATGGAATATAGTGTAACAAAGTGTGGAGTCACGCATTTTGGTAGTAGGAATAAAGACGTATATTGTTTTCTAAATTGGGAGAGAATCCAGAAATTGGAGGTGCAAAGGGATTTGGGAATGCTGGTGCAGGATTCCCAAAAAGTTAACCTGCACGTTGAATCAGAAAGCAAACTCAATGCTACCATTTACTTCAAGGGGTCTTATATACAAAAACAGGGATGTAATGCTGAGGATCTATAAGGGGCTGGTCAAGCTGCATTGGAATATTGTCAGCAATCTTGGGCAGCATATCTGAGGAAGGATGTGCTGGCTCTGGAGGGGGTCCAGAGGAGGTTTACAAGAATGATCTCAGGAATGAAGAGGTTAACATTTGATGAGCATTTGATGGCACAGGACCTATATTTGCTGGAGTATAGAAGAATGAGGGGGGGGGATCTAATTGAAATGTACAAAATAGTGAAAGGCTTGGATAGAGTGGATGTGGAGAGGATGTTTCCACTTGTGGGAGAGTCTAGGACTAGAGGTCATAGCCTCAGAATTGAAGGATGTTCTTTTAGGAAGGAGATGAGGAATTTCTCTAGTCAGAGGATGGCGACTCTGTGGAATTCTTTGCCATAGAAGGCTGTGAAGGCAAAGTTAGTGGATATATTTAAGGCAGAGGTAGATAAATTCCTGATGAGCATGGATGTCAGAGTTTATGGGGAGAAGGCAGGAGAATGGGGTTAGGAGGGAGAGATAGATCAGCCATGATTGAATGGCGGGCTAGACTTGATGGGCCAAATGACCTAATTCTACTCCTATCACATGATCTTATGTTCTTATTAATCTTATAGTCATTGGGGTTCCTCAAACTATCCTTATTCAAACTTTACTGGAATTCTTGCACTAAATGTTGTTCCCTTTATCCTGTATCTGTACACAGTGGACAGCTTGATTGTCATCATGTCTTTCTGTTGACTGGATAGCACGCAACAGAAATGCTTTTCACTGTACAGCACATGTGACAATAAACTAATCTAAATCACTACATTTTTTTTCGCTGTTTGGGAAGGGCCAGTCTTGGTTTGGTAGCTGCTATATTTTTCTGTGCAGCAATCACTCAGGTCAACTTTTGCTCGCTACATCTGTGCTCTATCAAGTCATTGAGTCATTGAGTCATATAGACCCCGTCTACACTAGTCCTACTTGGCTGTGTTTGACCCATATCCCTCTAAACCTGTTAAAGAAGGAACTGCAGATGCTCCCTCTAAACCTGTCCTGTCCATGGACCTGTCTAATTGCTTCATAAACGTTTAGATAGTCCCTGCCTCAACTACCTTTGCCAGCAGCTCATTCCACACACCCACCACAATTGTGTGAAAAAGTTACCCCTCAGGTTTGTATAAAATCTTTCCCTTTTCACCATAAACCTATGTCCTCTCGTTCTCGATTCCCCTATTCTGGGTAAGAGACCTGTTCTAATCCTCCCACGATTTTGTACACCTCGATAAGATCACCTCTCTTACCCCTGAGCTCCAAGAAGAGAGTCCTAGCCTGCTCATCCTCTCCCCATAGCTCAGGCCCTCGAGTCCTGGCAACATCCTCATAAATCTTCTCTGCCCCCTTTTTCAACTTGACAACATCTTTCCTACAACATGGTAGGTGTGTCACAAGTGTGCCACTATACATTTATTATCCTCCCCAGCACCGCAATGAGTGGTCCAACCTCCCTCAACTCCCCTTCCAACAGCAGTACAGCACTGCATTATTCCCATAGCCACAGTGCTCTTCAGCCTACTGTCAGATACAGACAATCGGTATTGAAGATCTAGACAGATGGAAATACATTGGGGAAGGCAGGACAATAAGGCTGAAATGTTGATAAAACTTTGTAATATAAAGATAAATAGAATAATTCAATTTGATGGACTTTCTAGCCGGATCCCAACTGACTTTATTTCCAGCACGACAAGAGCTGTGACAAAGAGCGGCACAGTGGAGGAGCAGTGGTAGAGTTGCTGCCATACAGCGTCAGAGACCAAGGTTCAAGACCTGGCTACGGGTGCTGTCTGTATGGAGTTTCTCCGTTCTCCCTGTGACCACGTGGGTTTTCATTGGGTGCTCCAGTTTCCTCCAAAGACGAACAGGTTGTAGGTTAATTAGATTCAGTGAAAATTGGAAATTGTCCCTAGTGTGTAGGATAGTGCTAGTGTACGGGGCGATTGCTGGTTGGTGCTGACTCGATGGGGCGAAGGGCCTTTTTCTGCAATGTATGTCTGGATTAAAAAACTAAACAAGTTGCAACATAGGTAAACAAGTTGGTTTCCTCTGTCTGCATGCAATCCTTATCCCTCCATTCCCTCTATATCAACGTGCCTGTATAAATGCTACTATCATTGAATTGAATTGAAAGAATCAGCCTGGAACTTGGCCTTTCAGCCTGCCGTGTCCACACCGACCATGGATGACCCATGCACACTAGTTCTATGTTATCCCACTTTCTCATCCACACTAGAGTCATACAGCATTGAAATGGGCCCTTCGGCCCAATTTGCCCACACCGACCAACATGTCCCATCTACACAAGTCTCACCTACCTGCGTTGGGCCAAAATCCCTCTAAACCTATCCTACCCATGTACATGTCTAAATATTTCTTGAATGTGTGAAAGTTCCTGTCTCAACTACTTCCCGCCGCAGCTCGTTCCATACACCCATCACCCTTTGTGTGAAAAAATTACTCCTCAGCTTCTTATTAAATCTTTCTCCCCTTAGTTTAAACCTATGTACTCTGGTTCTCGAATCCCTCACTCTGGACAAGAGCCTGTGTGTTTACCCAAACTATTCCTCTCAATTTTTGACATTTCCATCCTGGGATGAAAGTTCTGACTGTCTACCTTATCTATGCCTCTGATAATTTGTATCTACTTCTATAGGGTCTCCCTTCAGCATCAGACTGTCTCTCAGCATATGACCCTGTGGAGAAAACAATCCAAGTTTGTCCAACCTCACCTTATAGTTTTCCTTTCCCTCCATAAAATTGCCACGCCATGTCACTAATGAATGATCTACCACATTAAAAATGTAACTCTAAGCTAACCATCCTCTGTAAATGACAGAGGAAAGGTCTGGGTAATTATAACAAAGGGAGTGTTTCATGGCTAAGTGTAGCTAGCAAGCACCCAGATGATCTAGACAGTTAATTAAACTTAGGCTTAGACTTAGTTAATTACACTTAGGGATAGTTAATTAAACTTAGTTAAATAGTAGTTGGTCTCAATGAACAGGTCTTGTTCAAGCCAATTCAGTAAGAAAGCCGTGGTTCCCTAAAACAAGAGATCCAAGAGTGCTGCGGTTGTTCATCTCTACATCATTCAGATGCCTATGGGGGTGGACATGTCAAGAATTAGTCTGCCATCTGCATCCCATTTCAGATCTCAGCTAGCTTTTACTCTTTGCTGGTTTAAAAATAAAGTTTTCATTTACATCTTTGCAAAAAGGAACGCATTCTCTGCAAAAAGAAATACATTTTAAAATATACCACTGATCGGAACAACACTTAAGGTGGCGAAAAATCATAGCGCTATCGTGTACCACTCTTGGGCAAGTGTAAAAACAATGCACACTGGAAGATAACAAGATGAGAGATTTAGTTATGTATAGATAGATAGATTGTTTCTGAATCTGGAGGTGTGCATTTTTGTACCTTTTATGTAGCTCTTGCCTAATAGAAGAGGGGAGATGAGGCAGTGACTGGGGTGAGACTCACCCTTGATTATGCTGGTGACCTTGCCAAGGCACCGTGAAGTGTAAATGGAGTCAATGAAAACCGGCGCTTCGTTCTACCAAGTCCACGCTGACCATTGATCACCCTGTTCGCACTTGTTCTGTTATCCCATGTTTGCATCCACACTTACACACCAGAGGCAATTTCACAGAGGGCAATTAACCTGCAAACCGAAACATCTTTGGAAATGCAGAGGAAAGCGGAGTAGCCAAAGGTAACCCACACAATAACAGGGAACATGCAAACTCCACACAGACCGCTCCCAAATTAAACATGGGTCTCTGGCATTGTGAGCCAGCTGCTCTACAAGTTTATGAAGCTTCTCTCCCATTCCCGTTCCCCAGTTCATATTAAATTTACCAGCACCATTCATGACCAGATATTGAAGTTCGATGTGACATTCTGGCCAATATTTATTCCTCAGCCAACTTGTATTAAAGTGCAGATGATCTTCCGAAGAACATAACACTCTTTGTGTGGCCTGGCTACATCTAAATTGTTCTCCATATTTACTACAGCGTGGTAGTGAATGTACTTCATAGAATTATTGAAGTGGCAGTAATGCTTTAGAACGTCCAGAGGTCACAAAATATTCTACATTTTTGCAAAGTCATTGTTGCTTTTAAATTTCTTCAGAGGATTTGGATCAAACAATAGTATTTACTTTTCATTAACATGAGGATCACTATCGCAAGTTATGTCAATGGAGAGGTCTGCCGAAAAATTTGTAAAAACATGGAACTGGATGCAGGTTTACATAAAAAGACATAAAGTGCTGGAGTAATTCAGCAGGTCATGCAGCGTCTCTGGAGAACATAGATAGATGACGGTTCGGGTTGGGACCCATCTTCAGACTTCAGAAGAAGGGTCCCAACCCGAAACTTCACTGATCCATATTCTCCAGAGATACTACCTGACCCGCTGAATTATTATTAATAGTTGTTTGCTTTCTCATTGCCAAGGTGAGCATCAATGTATAGCAAGGAACTGCAGATACTGTTTTACACCATAGACACAAAAAACTGGAGTAAGTCAGCAGGTCAGGCAGCTTCTCTGGAGAAAGGGAATAGGTGACATTTCGAGTCGACATCCTTCTGATTTCTGAAGAAGGGACTTGAGCCGAAATGTCACCTATTCCTTTGGTCCAGAGATGCTGCCTGACCTGCTGAGTTAGTATTATTGTACCTTCTAACAATCCAAAACTTTCTTTAAAAATCAGCATGTTCTTAACAATCTCAATGTAGATATAGGTGCCATGAAATGTTCCTGATTTTTATTTATATTCAGGATTTTTCTCATAAAATTATCATTGTTCATGTGTAATCAGAATAAAGATATGCCTTTTATGACAGTCAGTTTTGCAGATGCTATGTTTTATTCCTGCATGTTATTAGTCAAGTGTATGGCTGCTACAAGATTTTATGCATATGAAGCTCCCAATTTACCCATACTTCAATTTTTAGTGCAGAAGATGTACTTTGACTGTTTGAGCAATAAATAAATGAGAGTTTTATATGAGCAAATATCAACTAGTTCAAAACTGATTCCCAAACCAATTTTAACAATGATGCTCCTTTGAGGGTTTGAAAGCTTCAGTTTTGCTTTCAGTTCTATTTCCCTGTTAGATTTTTATCACATTTATATTTGGCAAGACCATTCAGTCAAAGTAAATCCAGTTAAGATTCCAGTTGAGCACAACAACTTGTATTTTACAAAAGACTTGCCATGAAGCATTTGCCAACCTCAATGTGGTAGGGGAAATCTGGATTCAGCCATGAACAGATTTGATCGCAAGCAGACTGTTGCTTTCAGAACTCTATTGGACGACATGCCAAAATACACTGGATTTAGACTTCAATCACTGTATTGCAATGGTTCAAGGTACATTGAAATGCAGTGTTTTGCACACGGCCTTATCATATCATGCAGCAGACCTCACCTAGGCAGTATACAAAGGTCACAAGGACAGCACGATCTGGCACCGGCAAATTTACAAAACTTCACCGGACAGCCCTATCTATTGCCTGCCACCGCGTGAGGCAGCAGCTCCCCCCCACCTGTCGGGTTCCCCTTCATTCCCCTTGATTCTTGGCACACCCCCCGCAGGGTCTCCTCCTCACTGTCCGAGGTATTTGCATCTGAACGCGAAGGTCATTTAGTTGAGAGATCAAATGGTGCGGCTGCTTCACCGATCTGTAGAACTTGCATAGGGAGCAAAGAATGAACACAATCCTGAGGCTATTTATGTGCTTGTAAGCATTTTCTTCACAAAGTCAGTGGGGGTTGTAGTCTGACTAATCAGTAGGTAACACACCCTCCTCTGAGTCAGAGGTTTAAGGGTTCAATTCCAATCCCACAGAGTTAAGATCAAAACATAATCTGAGAATTCAGTGCAGTGAGTGAACATAAAATAGTACTGCACCGGAATAGGCCCTTTGGCCCACAATGCACATGCTGAACCTAATGCCAAGAAAACTAAACTAATCCATCTGCACATGATCCATTTTCCTCCATTCCCTGCATATCCACATGCCAATGTAAAATGCCACTGTCATATCAGCCTCCACCACTACTCCTGGCAGTGCCTTCCAGGCAAACACTTGCCCCACACATCTCCTTTAAACTTTGCCCCTCTCTCCTTAAAGCTACGCTGTCTCGGTAATGACATTTCCACAGTGGAGAAAAAGGTTCTGATTGTCCATCCTATCTATACCACTCATAATTTTATATACTTCTATCAGGTCTCTCTTCAACTTCCAGTGTTCCAGAGAAAACAGTCCAGGTTAGTCCCACATTTTCTTGCAGCTAATAACACCTACTCCAGGCAGCATTCAGATAAAATGCATGCTACACTGTTTGGGGCACTGGTTTACAGATAAGATATTAACTCATGATCCATCAGAACATTTGGGATGGTGAGCTGCTGCATTACATGGGTTTTCTCCGGGTGATCCAGTTTCCTGCCACATCGCAAAGATGTACAAGTTAGTAGGTTAATTGGCCTCTGTAAATTGCCCCTTATGTGCAGAATGGGAAACTGGGATAACACTGAACTAGTGCACAGGTAGGTGATCATTGTCCAGTGTGGACTTGGTTTCCACACTGTATCTTCGAAACAGGGCAGCATGGATGCACAGAGGTAGAGTTGCTGTTTTACAGCGCCAGAGACTGGGTTCAATCCTGACTGTGGGTGCTGTTGGTACGGAGATGATACGTTTACACCGTGATCGCATGGGTTTTCCCTAGGTGCTCTGTTTTTTTCCCCACACTCCAGAGACATACAGGTTTTTAATTTGTGAATTAATTTGGGTTCGGTGAAAATTGTAAAAAATGTCCCTGGTGTGAAGGAAAGTGCTGGTGTACGGGGTGATTGCTGGTTGGCGCGGATGCAGTGAAGCAAAGGGCCAGTTTCTGTGCAGTATCTCTAAATGAAAAATACCGTTGATGATCTGAAGAATGTGAAGGGATTATCCTTGCTTTTGTGGCAGTATTTGATGGTCAATTAACTTTATTAAAGATCGATTAACTGGATAATATCTCGGCTATTTAGCAAAACAGCGCTGTAGACACAAACTGACTGATGCTATCCCACAATAGTGCCCACACATAAAATCTACTTAAATGGCTGCAAAATGCTTTGGCATTCCTGTGGCCTTGAAAGGCATTGGATAAATAGAACCATTTTATAGCTTTCTAAAGCATGGCGCAGTAAGTTTTTGATTGGCACACAAAAACATCAGTGTGGAATAAGCAATCTATTTGAGTTGGACCTTTAGTACAGGACAAGAGAATGGGGGTCTGAGGTAATCAAGCTCTAACCATAGACAAGTCTGAAACCGATTCAGACACCAATGAATGATAACAGGAGCCAAACCCATAGGCAAGGTGGTGATTTTCCCAGCTCCAGGAAGTCAAACCTTCCCTCTTTTACTTTCAATGCTAGGGTCAGACTCAAAATCAGTATCAAGGTTGCATTTACACCAGAACTGCAGCAAATTGCTTCTCAGTGCACCTGCTCCGTTAATGTAAAAAGCATCCCAATCGATCAATGTTGAAATAAGGCACTGTAGGAAATGGAAGAGTTGCGCGGATCCAAATAAAACCTGGAAAGCAAACTACCATAGATGCATTATTCACAAGGATGATTCCAGGACGGGTGGGCTTGAGTTAAAGGAGAGACTAAATAGGATGGGACTTTTTTTTTCCAGGACCATAGACAATAGACACGAGACAATAGGTGCAGTAGCCATTTGGCCCTTTGAGCCAGCACCACCATTCACTGTGATTATGGCTGATCATCCACAATCAGTACCCCGTTCTTGCCTTCTCCTCATATCCCTTGACTCCGCTTTCTTTTAGAGCTCTATCTAACTCTCTCTTGAAAGCATCCAGAGAATTGGCCTCCACTGCCTTCTGAGGCAGAGGATTTCACAGATTCACAACTCTGGGTGAAAAGGATTTCCTCATCTCCGTTCTAAATGGCCTACCCCTTATTCTTGGACTGTGGCACCTGGTTCTGCACTACCCCAACATTGGGAACATGTTTCCTGCCTCTAGCGTGTTCATTCCCTTAATAATCTTTTATGTTTCAATGAGATCCCCTCTCATTCTTCTAAATTCCAGAGTATACAAACCAAGTCGCTCCATTCTATCAACATATGACAGTCCCTCCATCCCGGGAATTAACCTCATGAACCTACGCTACACTCCCTCAATAGTAAGAATGTCCTTCCACAAATTTGGAGACCAAAACTGCACACAATACTCTAGGTGTGGTCTAACCAGGGCTCTGTATAACTGCAGAAGGACTTCTTTGCTCAGGGGGCTGAATAATGTCTGTAGGCATATAAAATCATGAGGGATATAGACAATGTGAATGGTCTCCATCTTTTTCTTATAGTGCTAGGTCTAAAAGTAAAAGGCATAGATTTATGGTAAGAATAGAAATATTTAAAGGGAATGACATGTTGATGGACAGGATTTGTTTATAGGCCAAATGCAGGCAAGTGGGACTAGTTTAGATAGGGCACGTTGGTCGGCGTGGGCTAGTTGAGCCGAAGGGCCTGTTTCCACGGTGTAAGACTCTATGCCTCCACGACAATGAACAGACCTATATTTTGAGAAAGGGCCTGTTTCCATGCTCTATCTCTAAAGTTTTACGTCTAAAAAGCGTAAAAACAAAGATAAATTAAACAATGGAGAACCTGTGAGACACAAGCCACATATTCTAGAAAATCGAAATGCTGGAAATACCCAGGGGGTTGGGAAGTAACTGCGGAGAACAAAACAAGTAGATCAATGATGTTTATACAGGCAAGTTCAAGAGTCAAGAGTTTTCAATTGTCATAAGCACCAGGACCAGAACAATAGCCATAGAGTCATGCAATGTGGAAACAGCTCAGTGGCCCAACTTGCCCACAAACAACCCATCTACACTAGTCCCACTGACCTGCGTTTGGCCCGAATCCCTCTAACCCTATCCTGCCACATACGTCTACGTTTCTTAAAATGTTGCAATAGCACTTGCACAGTAACAATAGACAATAGACAATAGCTCTCTCTTGAAAGCATCCAGAGAACCTGCCTCCACCGCCCTCTGAGGCAGAGAATTCCACAGACTCAACACTCTCTGTGAGAAAAAGTGTTTGCTCGTCTCCGTTCTAAATGGCTTACTCCTTATTCTTAAACTGTGGCCCCTGGTTCTGGACTCCACCAACATCGGGAACATGTTTCCTGCCTATAGCGTGTCCAAGCCCTTAACAATCTTATATGTTTCAATAAGAAACCCTCTCATCCTTCTAAACTCCAGAGTGTACAAGCCCAGCTGCTCCATTTTCTTAGTATTTGACAGTCCCGCCATCCCAGGAATTAACCTTGTAAACATACGCTGCACTCCCTCAATAGCTAGAATGTCCTTCCTCAAATTAGGGGACCAAAACTGCATACAATACTCCAGGTGTGGTCTCACTAGGGCTCTGTACAACTGCAGAAGGACCTCTTTGCTCCTATATTTGATTCCTCTTGTTATAAAGGCAAACATGCCATTCGCTTTTATTCACTGCCTGCTGTACCTGCATGCTTACTTTTATAGACTGATGTGCAAGGATCCCCAGATCCCGTTGTACTTCCCCTTTTCCCAACTTTCCCACCATTTAGATAGTAATCAGCCTTCCTGGTTTTCCTACCAAAGTGGATAATCTCACATTTATCTGCATTAAACTTCATCTGCCATGCATCTGCCCACTCCCCCAACCTGTCCAAGTCACCCTGCATTCTCATAGCATCCTCCTCACAGTTCACACTGCCACCCAGCTTTGTGTCATCTGCAAATTTGCTAATGTTACTTTGAAATAACATTCATATTTAGTCAGTCATACAGCACGGTAACTGGCCCCACTCATCCATGCTGACCAAGAGACTCCATTTAAGCTAGTCCCATTTACCTGCGTTTCACCCATACACATCTGAACCAGTCCAAACATCTGTTAAAACTTGCCTCAACTACTTCTGGCAGCTCATCACCTACAACCATCACCCGTTGTGTGAGATAAGTTGCCCCTCGGATTCCGATAACATTTTTATTCTCTCTTCATAAAGCTGTGCCCTCTAATTCTTGATTCTGCTACCTTGGGAACAGGACTTTGTGCATTCACTCTCTTTACTGTAACTTTCAAGGAAACCAGACCATGCTCTGATCCAAACTGGGATGTCTGTTTGTCTGACATTGTAGAGTTCTACATTTAGTCCTGGGACTACTATATGCCAAGGCAGGTGATGAAGTATTGTTCCTCAAGCTTACTTTGGCTTCATTGATATAACTAAACAGGCCAAAGTCAGACTGGGAGTGGAACTGACAGGTAACAGAGAGCTCAGAGTCACAACCTGCAAGTGAATTATCTAAGTCTATTTTTGGTGAAGTTTGACATGTCTCCTTTCGTTTGGTAAATTCTGACTATTAATAACTGGTGATATGTTTTATTAAATTCTTTCTTTGGAGGTGGATGATTAGTTTAGAGTTACAGCTTTGAAACAGGTGAGTCCGCGATGACCCGTGATCACCCGTACACTAGGTTCTATCCTATACACAAGGGACAAGGGACAAAAGCCAATTAGCCAACCAATCTGCACCTTGGCAGCGCCAGAGACCCTGGTTCAATCTTGACTACGGGTGCTGTCTGTTCAGAGTTTAAACGTTTTCCATGTGACCACGTGGGTTTTCTCCGGGTGATCCAGTTTCCTTCGACATTCCAAAGACATGCTGGTTTGTAGGTTAATTGGCTTCTGTAAATTGCCCCCTAGTGTGTAGGATAGAACAAGTGTATGGGTGACCGTTGATCGGCATGGACCCGGTGGGCTGAAGGGCCTGTTTCCATGCTGTGTCTCTAAACTAAACTAAACATCTTTAAACTCTGCGCATCTTACCTTAAAACTATGCCCTCCAGTCTTCGATATCTCCACCCTGGTTGAAAAGATCCTTATATATGCATCTCATAATTTTGTATAATTTTAGTAGATATCTCCTCAATCTCTCATGTTGTAGAGAAAAAAAAACAAATTTGTTGAACATCACCATACAGTTAATACCCCTAACTCCAGGCACTATTATGGTAAATATCTTCTGCATCCTCTCCAAAGCCTTCACATCCTTCCTGTAAAGAGGTAATCAGAACTGTACATAATACTCCAAATGCAGCCTCAGTAATGTCTGATAGAGTTGCATCATGATTCCCTGACACTTGTAATCAATGCCAAAATACTCATTACTACGACCCAACCACACTTGCAGGGAATACTGTGTTTGTACAAGTTCCAGTTAAGTTATTGTACGAGTTCAAGTTAAAGCAAGAAGCATGTGAATTACCTGACTTTATCTATATTTAAGAGGGAGTGCTATATGTAAGAGGGAGTTAGATGTGGCCCTTGTGGCTATGGGATCAGGGAGTATGGAGAGAAGGCAGGTACAGGATACTGAGTTGGATGATCAGCCATGATCACATTGAATGGCGGTGCAGGCTCGAAGGGCCGAATGGCCTACTCCTGCACCTATTTTCTATGTTTCTATGTTTAGACTTAGACTTTTATATTTTAGACTTTAGAGATACAGTGTGGAAATAAGCTATTTGGCTCACCAAGTCCATGCCGACTAACGATCAGCATGTACTATCCAACACATAAGGGACAATTTATAATTTACAGAATTAACCTACAGGATTAAGCCAATTCATCTACAAACATGCACGTCCTTGGAGTGTTTGAAGAAAACAAGAGTAACTGGAGAAAACCCACGTGTTTACAGGGAGAAAGTACAAACTCTGTACAAACAGCACCTATAGAC
The DNA here is from genome assembly GCA_963514005.1 of Raja brachyura. The sequence continues at coordinate 131,456,089 of OY740781.1, forward strand.
AGAATCGAACCAGGGTCTGTGACGCTGTAAGACAGCATCTCTACTGCTGTGCCATTGCACCACCTGGACAATACACAAGACATTGCTATTCTTCTCAGGGGCAATATAATAGCAAAATTAAACGAGAACTTATCAGTTTGAAATTTGATCTTTATTTTATGAGGAGTTACGTTGAGGGATTACGTGAAGACCCCGCCAGCACGCATGCGCGACATTCTTCAAAGCAGCGGTGTGAAATCACAGATAACAGGTTGACTAAGTATAATAAGATAAGAGAACTAGAATACCAGTTGACCTTTATGATAGAGGGTTGGACGCGGAGGGCACTTAATCCCTCAACGTAACTCGTCATAAAATAAAGATCAAACTGGTAAGTTCTCGTTTAATCTTTTTATTCTACTTTGGAGTCACGCGAGTGACTATGTAAAGATTTTAAAGCTCTGTTAACATATTCAGACATGAATCGGTTACTGAAAAATAATGATGCATTTATTAACAAATAATAATAACCCCTAACATTCGGGATAAAATCATAATACAGAACTTAAAATCGTGCCTGCAAATGTCTCATGTCTGGCAATGGGATTATTATAAAATCGTTGAAAAGTTATTTCGCTGGACCATCCTGCCGTTGCAAGGATGTCGTCCATGGGAACTTCCAATATTCTTGCTGCCGATGTAGCTGCAGCCCTGGTGGAATGAGATTTAAAAACATCAATGTCCACTCCTGCTGCACCTAATACCTGTCTAAGCCATCTCAAAATGGTCTGCACGGACACTCTTTTATGAGGATGATTATGACTAATTAATAAAGCCATTTCCGTGCCTCTTAGCCTTTTGGTGACCTCTAAATAATGTAATAGATGGGTCACTATACATAGACGGATGTCTATGGGGTATGCTAGGAACTCCAATTTGAGGCCAGATGATCCAGGCCTGTTCTGTTTAAGTAACCCAAATATATAGAAAGTTATTTTATTCTTGGATGTTACCATAGCGTCCAGTCTTAATTTGCGCAGTGACTGGACCCTTTGTGCCATTACTAGTGCCATCAGCATCACTATTTTGTATGCTAGTTTAGCTAGTGTCAGGGACATTGCAGGTGCCCAATCCCTGGGCAGGGTTAAGACAATACCAATATCCCAGGTCTGGGAGTACCTAGGCCTGGGGGGATTAGAGTTGAAAATACCCTTCATTAGTTTTGATACTAGAGGGTGTGTTCCAACCCTGTGGTGTCCTAAACCCTGTCCCAGGAAAGATGATAGGACACTCCTAGCACAGTTGATGGCACTGTAGCTCAAGCCTTCATCAAAATGTAGGCTGGCCAGGAATGCCAGCACATTTGTTATAGTGGCCGTATTGTATGTGACATTCGCCCTGGTACAGAATATTTCCCATTTTCTGATGTATGGGAGGTATTGTTCCCTGGTGGACTCTCTGCAAGCTGCCGTGATAATGTCCATAGTTTGGTCCGACAGTCCAAATTCCAGGAGTGGTCTTTTTAGATCCTGCAAATCAACAGATTTATTCAGTCATGGCACGGGGGACTTTCGCCTGTCACAGGATGAACCAATAAACTCGGGTATTTGGAGATGGGCATACATGGTTCTGAGACCATGTCGAGAACCACAGGAAACCATGGCTGAGTAGGCCAGTCGGGTACTACCAAGATACTCGACACAGAGTCTTGTTGTATTTTCCGCAAGAACCGACTGATGAGGCGGAAGGGGGAAATTGCATAGAAAAACAATTCCCCCCAGTGTTGCGAGAATGCGTCCATCACCACTGCCCCAGGGTCTAACGCAAACAAGGCTGTTGCATGCCTCTATTAAGTCTGTTGCTTTGTCCTTTGCCTATCAATTGTGAACCCCAAGTAGTACATTTTCACAGAAGGCATTAACTTGGATTTATCTGGATGGATGATAAGCCCCAGCTTTTCAAATAAGAACTTAGTGGCTGAAACATCCAATTTGGTCAACTCCAGAGTTTTTCCCACAATTAAGATGTCATCCAGATATGCCATGACAATATGTTTCTGTTTTCAGAGAAACGCCAGGGCTGGTTTCAATATTTTTGTAAATAGTCTGGGGGCTGATGTTAATCCATTAGGCAGCACTTTGTACTGCCAGAGCTGCCCCATCCAGTTAAATTTCAGATATCTGCGGTGATCCTTCTCTATTGGTACTGAATAGTATGCATCTTTTAGATCGATGCAAGCCATGAAGTATCTTTTGGAAACTAATTGTTTGGCAGTAACAAAAGTTTCCATTTTGAAGAGTGTGTACACTGCTCAAAGGTATTCAGCTGTGTCAAATCAATGATGATGCGACATCCACCATCTTTTTTGTTTTTTGTGAAAATATTTGATACAAACTCAAGAGATTTGTTTTTGGATTTCTCAATTACACCTTTTGTATGTAACCTCAAAAGTTCTGCATGACCTTCCAATCTTTTCTTTTGTGAAAGCACAAACGTTCGACTAGGTGCATCCTGAACCGGAAATCGGATCACACCCTTCCTGAAGCAGTTTATTTCAAACTGTGTGTTGCAGAAGAGTGCCAGAGCATCTTGTTGTTCTTCCGACATGTCCTTACCATCAACTTATCTGGCAAATGCCATTATACCCAAGCCCAGTAGTTTGAGGATCTTTTGTATCTTGATCTCTTGGGTTCTGATGTCAACTCCGATGTTTCCCCAGATCGGGTTGTTCACCACAGGAACATTGGGGGAAACACAGTTCTCTGGTGCTAAGTACTTAGCAGCTGTGCCACTCATGACCTGTTCCTGCAGCTGGTTGGTGGTGAGGTAGTTGATGCTGGCTGCCAGCTGTGGCTGTAACGGCAGTCCCTTTTGCGAGGGCATCGCAAATTTGGAGACCATGCCGAGCAGCTCCTGTTGTTCCTGGACCCCTAGCACGCTGGAAGTGTCTTCAGCCAAACCCCCATCTTCAGAGTCAGCCCAGAAGTGACTCCTTGTGCTCCCCTCCAAGGAGAGAGAGACATTTGGCAGCCCTGTTGCTGCCGTGGGTGTCCGAGTAATACTCCGTTTCTTGGAGTATGTCACGTTGGAGTAATTGCTCCAACAACCGTTCTATGTGAGATAAACAGCCACTGTCGTTATCCGCAGGCGGTGAATCTTCCAGCCCGGACCCGACCGAGTCTACGGGCTAATCCGACTTTTGGGTGGCCTTACCGCCAGTCTGAGGTACACCTACGGGCTGTAGCGGTGCCAAGTCGGGGGCGGCTGATCGCGCAGTTAGCAGCCCAGGTGAAGTTGGCCGCGGCTGACTGCCTCATTCCCGCGGTCCTGCACAGTCAGTTTCGCTGCGGTCCATTTGGACTGCGTCTTGGACTTGTCCATTTTGTTTGCTCTGTAAGAGAAATTACACAGAGCGGCCAAATATCCGACCAGAATAGTAAAAACTTACCTGCAGGTCCATTTTAAACCAACTGCTGGAGGAGCGACGCTCCTCCCGCCTGTCGCTGCGCAATGCGTTGGACAATATGTTATGCATGCGTGGTGGCGGGGTCTTCACGTAGTCAATCAAGTGACTCCAAAGTAAAATGGCCAATTTTAGCATGGTTCATGGTAACCAGATTCAAATTACTGAACTAGCACGCAAAGTTTTGGACCTGAGAAAGGGAGTAGAATTTTGTCAGGGTAGATGGGGAATTTAAAATCAGTTAATTAAATTGGGGTGCAACGTTAGAGTTACTGCCGTACTACACCAGTGACCCAGGTTACCCTGCCCATGGGTGCTGTTTGTACAGATTTTATACCTTCTCCCCGTGACCTGCATGGGTTTTCCTCGGGTGCTCCAGTTTCCTCCCACACTTCAACGACGTACAGGGTTGTAGGTTAATTGGCTTTGGTAAAATTGTAAATTTTCCCTCGTGTGTGTAGGATAGTGGTAGTGTGCGGGAATTGTTGGTCAGTGGGCCAAAGGGCTTGTTTCCGCACTGTATCTCTAAACTAAACTAAATAAGTAAATACATCTGGAATTTTTAAATAAAAGGTAGCCTCAGCAACAGTGACTGTTATAAAACTGCATCAAACTGCATAAAACTGCAACAAGAAGGCTCACCAGCGTCTCTTCTTCCTGAGGAGACTGAAGAAGGTCCATCTGTCTCCTCAGATCCTGGTGAACTTCTACCGCTGCACCATCGAGAGCATCCTTACCAACTGCATCACAGTTTGGTATGGCAACTGCTCTGTCTCCGACCGGAAGGCATTGCAGAGGGTGGTGAAAATTGCCCAACGCATCACCGGTTCCTCGCTCCCCTCCATTGAGTCTGTCCAAAGCAAGCGTTGTCTGCGGAGGGCGCTCAGCATCGCCAAGGACCTCTCTCACCCCAATCATGGACTGTTTACCCTCCTACCATCCGGGAGGCGCTACAGGTCTCTCCGTTGCCGAACCAGCAGGTCCAGGAACAGCTTCTTTCCGGCGGCTGTCACGCTACTCAACAACGTACCTCGGTGACTGCCAATCACCCCCCCCCGGACACTTATTGTTATTTATTCAAATCATTTGCTGTGTCGCTCTTCCAGGGAGATGCTAAATGCATTTCGTTGTCTCTGTACTGTACACTGACAATGACAATCAAAATTGAATCTGAATCTGAATCTGAATCAGGTTTCCTTATAACCCTATGGGCAGGGAACATGTTGCCTTACCTGACTTTTGGTTTAGTTTTAGAGATATAGCATAGAAACAGGCACTTCAGCCCACTGAGTGTGTGCAGACCAGCAATCACCCCATACACTAGTTCGATCCTACACACTAGGGATAAGTTTCAAAACCAATCAACCTACAAACCTGCACGTCTTTAGGAGAGGAACATCAGTTCATGGGCTGATCTGGCTGAAGGTGACAAAGGAAGGCCCTGCTGGAGCCTGGGGCTTTCCTGGATTGGGAACTGCTCCAGTAGACTAAGCGTGTGGGCGGACCGGGCTTTGGACTGTGAAAATGGTGCCAAAACATGCCCGGATGTGGAAATTAGCAAAAACCTAATACTTAACCCATAACTAAGCCACACGACATGAAACTAATAAACATCTGAAGAAGGAGCAGGCTGAGGAATCTCCAACACATGAGCTGAACACTGCACTGTTTGAATGTCACGTCCAGCATTGAATATTGGACGGTGAAATGTACTATACCCTGCCAAGTGGCTACCATCCAAACATACTCTCACACTGGAGAGAGTATCGTACAATCACATTACTGCTTCTACATGTCATGTTGGTAGTTGCCACAGATGAGCAAGCCAGCTGTCAAGCCAATCACGCATCTGGGCCATCAAGCTGTCCTGTACCAGAGATAACAGGGGACAAGTAAGCAGGCAGGAACTAGAGGCCCCTTAACAACGTCAGTAAACAGAGAATATCATAGTCTGGCAGCTGATGTAACAGGGGAAGATCTCATGCTGTCACTTCCATCAGGTGAAGATTTGCGGCTTATTCTTAACCTATTCTTTCCCGTACCCACAGTCATTTCTACCATTTTTATTTTAGTTTGGCTCAGAGATGCAGTGTGGAAGTATGCCATTCGGCCCACCGAGTCTGCACCAACCATCAATCCCTGCGCATTAACGCTATCTACACACAGTTTACAATTCTACCAAGCCAATTAACTACAACCCTGTACGTCTTTGGAGTGTGGGAGGAAACCGGAGATCCCAGAGAAAACCCACATTGTCACGGGGAGAACATACATACTCTGCAGACAGACAGCACCCTCAGTCAGGATCGAATCCAAGTCTCTGGTGCTGTAAGGCTGCAACTCTACCACTGCGCCACTGTGCTGCCCATTTGTTTTCTTTATGTTACTGAAGCAGTCTAGCCAAGATGCAAGCACAACCTTATACACAGATGCTTCAGTATAGCAAAAAGGATTATATAGAACGTAGGAACAGGCCCTTCAACCCACAATGTATGTGCCGAACATTACGCCATGTTTTATTCACGTTTACTTGCTGTCTGACCTGCTGAATCGCTCCACCACTTTATTTTACCTTTTGCATTTGCATTTCCTTGTGTCGTTAAGATAAAGTAATTTCATCTGCTTGCGTATGATCCATATCCATCCATCCTCTGCTTATCCATCTGCCTATCTAAAAGCCTCTTTATTGGTCTATACAGACATTTTTAACCAGTCCCTGCAAACATGTACTGTCCCTGTCTCCACCATTGTTCCTATACCCAAAAAGGCAAGGATTACTTGTCTTCATGACTAGAGGCATGTCGCACTGACCTCTGAAGTCATGAAGACACTTGGAAGGCTTGTGCTGGCCACGATGAAAAGTATCACAAACCCCCCTGCTGGACCCTCTGCATTTTGCATATCGGGCCAATAGATCTGTGGGCGATGCAGTCAACCTGGGCCTGCACTTCATCCTACAGCACCTAGACCGCCAGGGGAACTATGCGAGGATCCTGTTTGTTGATTTTAGTTCTGCATTCAACACCATTGTGCCAGAGCTACTACACTCCAAACTTTCCGAGTTGACTGTGCCTGTACCGCTCTGTCGGTGGATCACCAGCTTCCTGACAGACATGTGAGGCTGGGAAAGCACATCTCGGACCCGCAAACACTCTCTTCTACTCTCTCTACACCAATGACTGCACCTCCACAGACACCTCTGTCAAGCTTCTCAAGTTTGATCCAGGATGGAGAGGAATCTGCTTACAGACAGGAAGTGTCACAGCTGGCGTCCTGGTGCCATCGCAACATCCTAGAACTCAATGCTCTTAAGACAATGGAGTTGATTGTAGACTTTAGGAGAGCTCCTCCTCCCCTCCCCCCACTCACCATCAACAAAACCACAGTTACATCTGTGGAGTCTTTTAAGTTCCTGGGAACCATCATCTCCAAGGACCTTTAGTGGGGGGCTACCATCGACTCCACAGACAAAAAGGCACAACGGAGGATGTACTTCCTCCGGCAGCTGAGGAAGCACAATCTGCCACAGGCAATGATGGTCCAATTCTACATGACCATCGTAGACTCTGTTCTCACGTTCTCCATCATGGTCTGGTTTGCCTCAGCCACCAAGCACGACACGTGGAGACTGCAGCGAATCGTCCGACCAGCAGAGAAGGTTATTGGCTGCAACTTTCCCTCCATTGATAAACTGTACACTGCAAGGGCCAGGAAATGAGTGGGCGAGATCATCTCTGACCCCTCTCACCCTGGCCACAAACTCGTTGAATCACTTCCCTCTGGAAGGTGACTCCGGACTGTCAAAGCTGCCACAGCCAGACATAAAAACAGTTTTTATCCACGAGTAGTTGCTCTACTCAACAGCTAAAAATCTGTAGCCTTCCTTTGATCTGGTATTTTTATTGGTTCACATGCTTGATCAATGGTGTTTTATCATTAATGTTTTATTATTATTATTAATGTTTAGTGTTTTCTGAGTCATTCGTAACTGTCACTGTATGTCATGTTGTTACTTGTGGGCGGAGCACCAAGCCAAATTCCTTGTATGTGAATACTTGGCCAATAAAATTACTTACTTACTTAAATGCCACTATTGTATCTGCCTCCACCACCACTTCCCGCAGCACATGCCAGGCACCCACAATCCTCTATGTAATAAAACTTGCCTCACATTGCTTTTAAACATTACTCCTCTCACCTTAAAGCTATGCCCTACACTCTTTGACACGACCAATCCTGGGGGAAAAAGGTCCTGACTGTCTACACTATCTAAGCTCTCATAATTTTATAAACATTATCGGGTCTCCCCTCAACATCCGGCATAAATATGTATCATACAGTATATCCATATAATTAAATAAAATTATAGTTTATATAAACTATAATACATTTATAGTTATACAAAAATGCTGGAAAAGCTAAGCGGGTGAGGCAGCATCTCTGGATCCATAGATGCTTCCTCACCCGCTGAGTTTCTCCAACATTTTTGTCTACCTTCGATTTTTCCAGCATCTGCAGTTCTTTCTTAAACATTTATAGCTATAGTTTATATAAATATAAAAATATATTGCAATATTTATATAAACTAGAAATATAAAAATATTATGGTTTATATATATTGTTAAATTGATATATATAAAATGATATTGTCTATGTTTCTACCTGTAGAAATATAAAGATGTCATGTGCTAAACCTTGGTCACATGATTTTATTCTGGGGGTTCTTAACAGGTGTATGTTGCAACATTAGAAAGTATTAAACTTTGAAGTTGCCAAGTATATCTGTTCCTATATGAATGGTATTGATTAGATGCATTGGACATATCAGCTGTCATCACATTTTGATTTGCTTGTGTGGCTGGATCTAAACTAACACTGGTGATTTTAGCCACAGTGTGCTATAGCATAGGCCAGCGTGATGTGATTTATCTGCTCAGCTCTGCCATGGCTTGCTACATTAAAGATGGACAATATTAAATTGTTCTCCAGTGTGTTTCTATTCTCAGTATAACTCGATGCCGTCAGTGATGTGAGGTTTCATCTTGAGGGGAAAATATGTACAATTTGTGACCATCAATCCATTTGTCTCTTTGCTTACGTTTAATTTACAGAATTTCGTAGCCTGTGTTTGCAGTAATGTTTAATCAACTCTGTCACTCTGTGGCTCCTACAATCGCATCCCAATGGATTTATTTATCTGTCTTACTGTCAGCTTCACTTTCTCTCTTCCACTTTCTCCCCATATTACTTGTCTTTCCTCAATTCTGGTTTAAAATCTCTGATTAGCACTTTGCGAAACTCACCGACCGTCAAAAGCACAATGTTTTTGCCGGTGACGTATAATTCCGTTTGTAAGTGATTGCCAAAAAAAGAAATACTCTGTTGGAACTCATTTCTACTAATTGGGCAATTAGTCAGGAGCTGTGGCTTTACACCCGGTTAATATCCCTCACCTTCTCTCCTCTCTCTACCCCCACCGCATTCACAATCTGCCCTTTTCCTTCTGAACCACTTCAAAGCCAAGTCTGCACAGTGTTCTGTGGGAAAAACCACAGCAAGACACACCAACCTAAAAGGAGTGTAAAAAACAGGGCAGCTGAACGGTTGATAATGAGTTATCAGTGAAATGACCTTGAACCAGTGAGTAGAAGAAAAACTACGATTATATTATTGGTTGAATGGATTGAAAGATACACCATAGAAGATTGTAAAATGGTGGCGCTTAGCGTCAGTGGCCCCTGCAGTCCATCTGTCTTTTTAAAATTTTTGTCCTATTGAATGTATAGTTTGTTGTGGTTTTTATATTGTTTTTAGCTGTGTAAATGTGGGGGCAAGTGGGGGGAAAACTTTTAAATCTCTTCCCTGTACGGGGGACCCGACCATTTTCCTGTCGGGTCTCCGTTGTCGTTGGGGCCTAGCACCGTGGAGCGGCCTCCAACTGGAACGAGCTGGGGGCTCCAGTCGCGGAGCCTGCGGACTTACCATCGTGGGGCTGGCCGGCTTTGGAGCGAGGAGAGCTGTGGAGGCGCGCGGCTGCAACCCGACTCCGGAGCTCGGTGGCTCCAGCCGCAGGCCCGGTGGACGGTGACATCAGGAGCTTGCGGGTCCCTGGTGGGAGACGGCAACTTCTCCCGCCCGAGTTGCGGGGTTGATAATGACCTGGAGCGGGACCAGACATCGCCCGGCGCGGCTTTAACGGCTGCGTGACTTGCCATCGCCTGCCGGGGCCTCCAATATTAAGACCTGGAGCAGGGCCTTACATCGTTTCAACTTCGTTTGAGGTTCAAATGACAATAAACGGTATTGTATTGTATTGTAAATAGGTACATAAGCTCAAAAGTCACAGGAACTTACTTAGGCCATTCAGCCCATCGAGACTACTCCCCCATTCAATCATTGAATCCTTCACCTTTGACACCCTTACTAATCAAGAACGTGTCAATCTCCTCTTTAAAAATACCACACCCAGTGACATGGGTATTTCCACAGCTGTCTGTTGCAATGAATTCCATAGATTCACCTCGCTCTGATTAAACCCCCTCCCCCCAATCTCCTTTCTGGGATGGAAGATTTCAATCTTCACGTGGTTCACCCTGTTTCGATGAATGCAATCAACCCAGCGTGCACAATCAAATAAGATCAAATAGAACAAGTTGGGATAAGGGAAACAAGAGATATAGACGATGATGTAGAGAGGTTAAGAACAATGAATGAAAGATAAGCAAAAAATAACGATGATAAAGGAAACAGGCCTTTGAGAGCTGTTTGTTGGGTGAAAATGAGAAGCTGGTGTGGGGGAGGTATAGAGAGAGAGGAAATGCCAGGGTTACTTGAAGTTAGAGAAATCAATAATCATACCACTGGGCTGTAAGCTGCCCAAGCGAAATATGAGATGCTGTTCCTCCAGTTTTCATTTAGCCTCACTGACAATGGAGGAGTCCTAGGACAAAATGGTCTGTGTGGGAATGGGAAGGAGAATTAAAGTGTTTAGCAACTGGGAGATCAGGTAGGTTCAGGTGAACTGAGCAAAGGTGTTCAGCGCAATGATCATCCATTCTATGTTTGGTCTCACTGATTTATAAGAGTCCACATCTTGAACAATGGAAACAGGAGATGAGGTTAGAGTAGGTGCAAGTGAACCTCTGCCTGCTCTGAAAGGACTGTCGGGATCCCTGGAGAGAGTTGAGGGAGCAGGTACAGAGACAGGCGTTGCATCTTCTGCAGTTGCAATGGAAGGTACATGGGCAGGGGGTGGTTTGGGTGGGATGAGTTAAACAGGGAATTGCGGAGGGAATGGTCTCTGCGGAAGACGGAAAGGGATGGAGATGGAAAGATGTGACTAGTGTTGGGATCCCGTTGTAGGTGGCGAAAATGTGGAGGATTATGTGTTGTATGCGACGGCTGCTGTGGTGGACGGTACGGACAAGGGGGACTGTCTCCGTTGCGACTAGGGGAGGGGGGAGCAAGGGCGGAGCTGTGGTATACCAAGGAGACATGAGTGAGGGCATCATATATGATGGGAGAGGGGAACCCCCATTTCCTAAAGAATCTTGGGCGCAGATGCGGTCTAGATGGAGGAATTGGGAGTAGGGGATAGAGTCTTTGCAGGAAGCAGGGTGGGAAGAAGTGTAGTCGAGATAGTTGTGGGAGTCAGTGGGTTTGTCATAGACATCAGTTGAAAGTCTATTTTTTGTGATGGAGACTGTGAGATCAAGAAAGGTGAGGAAAGTGTTGGAGATGGTCAAAAGTAATTTGAGTGCAGGATGGAAATTGGGGGTGAACTTGATGAAATCCATGAGTTCTGCATGGGTACAGGAGGTAGTACCAATGCTGGTTTGAAGATAGGCACAAAATGCTGGGGTAACTCAGCGGGAGAAGGAATGGGTGACGTTTTGAGTCGGGACCCTTCTTCATTCCCTACATAAACAGGTCCTTCAGCCCACCGTCCATACCGACCATTGATCACTGTAGATTAACCCCTATTAATTCATGCCATTTATAATCTCCACTACACATATATATGCATGCCACCCATTACATGGTATTACAGTACCACACTAACAAGGACAGTCAGCTCACAGACGTCATGCTGAGCTGAGAGTGCACGGCTGGCAGTTTGAATACTCTGTATTACTGAATGGAATAAAGACGAATGTTTCACCATGTATGTTGTAGTGGATCATTTACAAATATGGTGTCAGATTCTTTGAGCCACATCTCCAACTCATTTGCCTGAATTTATTTTATTTATTTTTTTACAAAGGACCATCGCTCTGTGGTCATGGCCGGGTCATTTCTTAAACCCGATCCTCTGACATTTGACGGTAAACTTGCCGAATGTTGGTGCATCTTCGAGGTGGAATTCGGAATTTTCATTGATGTTGTCCACCCGGGAGCTGCTCCACACACCAATTCTTCTCAACGTAGCGGGCACAGAGGCTGCCCTGCAGGCACAGGATTTTTATTGTGCACCAGAACATAGCGGTGCGGTAACCCAGGTTGTGACCCTGGTAGAGTCTATCAGGGACCCCACCTGCATCCTCCAAAGGTTCCGTGACCTGGTGCCAATTTCGCACCAACGTGATTTTGGAGCACCACAAATTCCTTTCCCATGACGGTCGAATCCTACATTCGTGCCCCGAAGAGCATCACTGCAAGATGCCACTTCCAGGACCGTGACCTACTCATGCGCGAAAGACTCGTATATGGCATCCTGAATGATAAGGTGAGAAATGAACTACTCCAGGATGAGGAACTCACACTGTCTTAAGCTGAATGTGCCTGGCGGGTTGCAGAGTTTACTGACACCCGTACCAAATCTGGGACTGGGACCCCACTCTGCCCACGATGTCCATGCTTGCTACAGAGGTCCTCGCGACGACCATTAACAACCCCTCAACAACCACCAACAGCTCCAGGGAGGGTAACTGACCCATTGCTCTATAACTGTGGTAATTGCAGCGGCTCCCACCCAATATTTAGTAAGTAATGCCTCGCTTACGGCAAAACTTGCCACTATTGCAAGAAGAAAAAACATTTAATTCAATATTGCCACACTCGTGGTAAGAGGGCCCAGCCACAACAATCTATGTGCTTGAGCCCACGCTTTCCCACGAGGCACTGACTGAAATATAAGCACCAGCAGAGCCAAAACCGCACCACTTGCAAGAAGATAGCCAAAACATACATTCAATAAACTGAACCGCTGTTCAAAAGTAATGATCCCATGACAACGCTCAGTACTAACAATACCAAAGTCACTGCAAAGATGTATACTGGGGCACGGTGCAACATTCTATTCTCATCAGACTTCCAAATAATTCACAACAATGAAACCATCATGAAAACAAACTCCAAGCTACATCCATTTGATGGGGGGGGGGGGGGGGGGGAGGTGAAACTGGTCGGGAAAGTCACACGACAATGCCATCCAGCGTCTCAAGTTTACAAACTGGATTTCTTCATCATTAGAGGTGAAGTGCCCCTCCTATTGGGCAGCAATGCATGCCATGATATGGGCCTAGTTACCAACTATCCACCTCTCAAAGTCCTACCCTACAACTACTCGCATAATACAAAGACCTTTTAGACAACCAGCTGGGCAAGCTTCCCACAGAACATATTATTGTAACCGACAAGGAGGTTACACCTGTCGTTCACTCTCCACATCGCATCCCGCACGCAATGAAGGACCATGTCAAAACTGAACTAGACAGAATGGAAATACTGGCCGTGATAGCCCCTGTCAACGACCCCTCCTCCTGGGTCTCCACCATGGTTGCAGCAATCAAGAAGAAAAAATACAAAATAAGGATTTGCATCAACCCTAAAGATTTACACACTGCCATCAAACGACCTCACCACTGATGCGGACGGTGGGAGAGGTCGCAGCCAACCTGGGTAAAGCCACAGTCTTCCCTGTCCTAGATGCAATTAAGTCATTTTGGCAAATACTGCAAGACCATGCATCCTCCATGCTAACCACATTCACAACACCCTTCTGACGCTACAGATTCTTACGAATGCCATTTGGCATCAATTCAGCCAGTGAGGTTTTTCAACGTACTATGGAACAGCTCTTTACCGGTTACACATGCGACATAATCATGTACGACATCCTGATCGCCGGGCGCAATGCACAAGAACATGACTCAAACCTGAAGCGGGTCTTGGATCGTGCCAGAAACTCAACCTCCTCAAGTGCAGGTTTTGAGACGTTGAAGTGACTTACGTAGGCTATGTGTTCACCAACAACGGACTCAGACCAGACCTATCTAGAACCATTGCCATCAACGAAATGACAGCTCTACAACAATTTCTATGCATGGTAAACTACCTAGGAAAATTAGTCCCAAACTTCAGCGAGCTGTCAGCCCCGCTGCGACAATTGACTCACAAGGATACACACTGGTCCTGGCACCAACACCAGCAGAGGGCATTTGAAACCCTCAAACAACTAATATCTTCCGCCCCAACCTTCGCATACTTCGATGCCGAGTTACCCGTCACCCCCACCTGTGATGCCTCCCAGTATGGACTGGGTGCCACTTGCCTACAAGACGACGGGAAGGATCCCAGACCAGTTGCATAATCTCCCGTAATATGACCAACACTGAACAGTGCTACATTCAAATCGAGAAGGAGCTACTCGCGGTAACTTTTGCATGTAAGAAATGTAAGGAATTCATCTTTAACAATCCGATCGCGATTGAGACCGATCACCAGCCCCTGCTCAGTATCCTCAACAAACCAATCCACACGGCATCAGCGCATTTACAACGCATGATAATGGAACTACAGAAGTATGACATCAAACTAACCTACAACCGCGGTAAGGTAGCTGACACCATCTCCCGGGCACCTTGCCCAACCTGCGAAAAACACTGATGACAAGCATGAGGGGTATACGGTTATGATAATCTCCTGCCTTCCATCCACAGGCTTAGACATTCCAATGGCACAAACAGCTGCAAACGAAACGCTTGCCACTGTCATCTGCTGTGGCTGGCCAGACAAGCAACACCAACTGCCACTGGCTATCCGCCCATTCTACACCAAATCACCCATTACATGGTATTATGGTACTACACTAACGAGGACACCCAGCTCACAGAAGCCACGCTGATCTGGGAGTGCACGACTGGCAGTTTGAATGCTCTGTATTACTGAATGGAATAAAGACGAATGTTTCACCATGCATGTTGTAGTAGATCATTTACAATCACCCATTCGCACTCGTTCTATGTTATCCCACTTTCTCATCCAATTACTAAACACTAGGGGAAATACACAGAATCCAATTAACCTGCAAACCCGCATGTCTTTAGGATGTGGGAGGAAACCGGAGCACCCAGAGGAAACCCACGTGGTCAAAGAGAGAACATACAAACTCCACACACAGACAACACCTGATGTCAGGATCCAACCAGGGTCTCTGGCACTGCGAGGCAGCAGCTCTATCTGCTGCACCAATGTGTTGCCCATTCACAGGTATCAACATCTTAATATCTTCCACAATATCTCAGTGTACTTCATGGTCTGTGGGGTAGCTTGCAGACGAACCACTGTTGCAATGAAACATGGCCCCCTATTTCTAAACAAAACTGTTCTATGCTGAACAGCTACAGTGTATGTTTATGTTCTATTTTACAATAATAATCCTACACCTCCTTCTTAAGATTAAGCACACTCAGTTATCTTGGATGAGGACATTTAAAAAAAGCTATTTTGTTCTAAATTGTGCAGCAGTGTGATTGTCCAATTAATTTGGTGTTTAAGATGCTTTTATTCTCTGCACATTGATATGCAGAGAATGGAGAGATATGGATCATGGGTAGAAAAATAAAATAACATTATCTTACATATATGTACATGTATTTATATTACAAATATAAATATATGTTTAAAATATAAATATACATAATATATTGCTATTATATGAATAAATATAAATGTATTATGATTTATATAATATAAAACATTGTATAACTATAAATATAAATGCATTATGGTAACATATATGATATATAAACCATATATCATATGGTTATTAAAAATATAAATATACATTTAGAATAATTATATACCCAGATTTTTATATTACAAACTCATTGTGAATTGTCATGACATTCACCATTGCAGACACAACCCTGCTTAGTAGACTAGTGCAGTATGTGCAGGCATAAAAGATTAGTTTAACTTTGCATTATATTGTGGTGACACAGTAGTGCCACTGGTAGAGCCTCTGCCTCAATGCCAGAGACCTCCAGGTTCGATCTTGATCTTGGGCGCTGTCGGTGTGGAGTTTATTTGTTTTCGCTGTGACCCCGGGTTTCCTCTGGGCACTCCGGTTTCCTCCCACATCCCAAGGACGTGTGGGTTTTTAGATTAATTGGCCTCTGTAAATTGTCCCGAGTGTGTAGGGAGTGGATGCGAAAGTGGGTTAACATAAAACTAGTGTGAATGGGTGATCAATGGTCGGGATGGATTTGTGGGCCAAAGGGCCTATTTCCATGCTGTACCTCCAAACTAAACTAAACGATGAAATTCAGCACTGGCATTATGGGCCCAAAGGGTCTATTTCTGTGTGGTACTTGTCTATGTTCTGTTTAATATTAAAAAACATGATAATTGCATCAATTTCTACTACTTCCTCCATCAGATGTAAAAACTTACCTCTCAAGCTCAGATATGCTACAATGCTGAGAATTCTGCCCTCTGTATCTTCCGTCTTTGCGCTACCTTAAATTTGATTGTATTTATGTAAAGTAATATCCGGATTTGGACACCATACAAAACAAAGTTCTTCACTGTCCCTCATGTGGCAAGTACATGTGGCAAGTACATGTGGCAAGAATAAACTCTCCATCCTTTCACCTAAATCTTAGCCCTCTCATTTTTGACACCCCTACCATGATTTTGACAATTTACCCTCTGCACACCTCTCATAGTCTTCCACCACATCATCTGAGAAGAAAGTTAATGACCTTTTATCTGGAACAAATCTGATGTAAAGTCAGTGATTTTAGAAGTAAACACTGTTTCTCATCACAGATTTACCTGTTGAATATTTTCAGTATATTTGTTTACATTTAAAAAGGGATTATGTTGAGAAAACCATTACATTATTTTAATAGGTATCCTAGATTCGATTATACCTATATTCCTAAGTTCGATATACCATTACCTATGACCAATAGGTACAGTGGCTTGCAAAAGTGTTCATACCCCTTGAACAGTTCCACATTTTGTCACGTTACAACCACAAACATAAATGTATTTTATTGGGATTTTATGTGATAGACCAACACAAAGTGGTGCATAATTGTGAAGTGGAAGAAAAATGATATATGGTTTTCAAATTTTTTTTTATAAATAAAAAACTGAGAAGTGTGGCGTGCAAAAGTATTCAGCCCCCTTTACTCTGATACTCCTAAATAAAATCCAGTGCAACCAATTGCCTTCAGAAGTCACCTAATTAGTAAATAGAGTCCACTTGTGTGTAATCTAATCTCAGTATAAATACAGCTGTTCTGTGAAGGCCTCAGAGGTTTGTTAGAGAACATTAGTGAACAAACAGCATCATGAAGCCCAAGGAACACATCAGACAGGTCAGGGATAAAGCTGTGGAGAAGTTTAAAGCAGGGTTAGGTTATAAAAAAAATCCCAAGCTTTGAACATCTCACGGAGCACTGTTCAATCCGTCATCCGAAAATGGAAAGAGTATGGCACAACTGCAAATCTGTCCACAGGACAACTATTAGTCATGCACTCCACAAATCGGGCCTTTATGGAAGAGTGGCAAGAAGAAAGCCATTGTTGAAACAAAGCCATAAGAAGTCCCGTTTGCAGTTTGCCACAAGCCATGTGAGGGACACAGCAAACA
Source organism: Raja brachyura (assembly GCA_963514005.1). Next base: position 131,473,416 of record OY740781.1, read on the forward strand.
TGTGGAGGAAGGTGCTCTGGTCTGATGAGACCAAAATTGAAGGTTTTGGCCTAAATGCAAAACGCCATGTGTGGCGGAAAACTAACACTGCACATCATTTGAACACACCATCCCCACTGTGAAACATGGTGGTGGCAGCATCATGCTGTGGGGATGCTTTTCTTCCGCAGGGACAGGGAAGCTGGTCAGAGTTGATGGGAAGATGGATGGAGCCAAATACAAGGCAATCTTGGAAGAAAACCTGTTAGAGTCTGCAAAAGACTTGAGACTGGGGTGGAGATTCACCTTCCAGCAGGACAACAACCCTAAACATACAGCCAGAGCTACAATGAAATGGTTTAGATCAAAGCATATTCATGTGTTAGAATGGCCCAGTCAAAGTCCAGACCTAAATCCAATTGAGAATCTCTGGCAAGACTTGAAAATTGCTGTTCACAAACGCTCCCCATCCAATCTGACTGACCTTTAGCTATTTGGAAAGAAGAATGGGCAAAAATGTCAGTCTCTAGATGTGCAAAGCTGATAAAGACATACCCCAAAAGACTTGCAGCTGTAATTGCAGCGAAAGGTGGTTCTACAAAGTATTGACTCAGGGGGGCTGAATACCTTTGCACGCCACACTTTTCCGTTTTTTATTTGTAATAAAATTTGGAAACCATGTATCATTTTCCTTCCACTTCACAATTATGCACCATTTTGTGTTGGTCTACCACATAAAATCCCAATACATTTACGTTTGTGGTTGTAACGTGACAAAATGTGGATAAGTTCAAGGGGTATGAACATTTGCAAGCCACTGTATACCTATAGGTAAACCCATACCTATATTCAATTAATCCCAATATGAGTTGACACTAATTGTCCCTTCAATGAGGCTCTTAAAATTAAGCTGCTGTTAATATGAAAAGGGACTTCCTTTGGCTGTTAAATATGTGAATATACATGCAAACTAAACATATTCATAATCATACTTTATTAGCCAAGTATGTTTTGCAACATACGAGGAATTTTATTAACCGACTATTTTGGACCAGATAAGTTTATATGGTCCTGCATACTCACAAGTAAGGAGGTTCAGACATCCTTAATGATCTGTGACTGAAAGCATTCATTTAGCTGCCGATGATTAATGAGTAAAAAATGTTCTTCCTACTCATCCAAACAATATATATATTTAGACCTGTCTTGTTTCCAGAGCTCTGTTAAAGGTAGTTTCTTCAAATCTATCTGTAGGAAGGAACTGCAGATGCTGGTTTAAACTGAAGATAGATATAAAATGCTGCAGTAATGCAGCACGTCTGGCAGCATCTGTGGGTAGCTTTTTGGGTTGAGACCCTTCTGACTAGTCAGAGGAGCTGAGTTACTCCAGCATTTTTTGTCTATCGTCCTCAAATCTATGATTCACACAAATTTATTTTCAAACTCCAGGCTAAACATCCACTATATCTACACATGATGTTGGAGCATATCATCCACCAACTAGATGATAGACTTGGTGGATGATGTGCAACTAGAGAGAAGTTCAGAGCTACTATCTATCTCATTGGAGACCCTCAGACTATCTTCAATTGGATTTTATCTGGCACTAAATATTATTCCCGTTATCATGTACCTTGTACATTGTGGATGGCTCAATTGTAATCATGTATAGCCTTTCTGCTGACTGATTAGCATGCAACAAAAGCTTTTCACTGTACCTTAGGACACATTACAATACACTAAACTAAATACAAGACCTAGAGATTTATCTGCATAATATTTCTAATGTTAAAACTGTGACAATTTAGGCAGCACAGCGCTGAGCCCGTCTTTGATACTAACCATGAGTGTTGTCTGTACAGAGCTTGTACGTTTTCCCTGGGACCGCATGGATTTTCTCCGGGTGCTCCCACACTCCAAAGACGTGCAGGTTTGTAGGTTAATTGGCTATTGACTATGTGTTTAGGATATAACTAGAGTATGTTTGCATCGTTGCTCAGCGTAGACTTGTTGAGCCTGAACTAGCAACTACTCTATTGGAGACCCTCGGACTATCTTTAATTGGACCTTGTTGAAGTTTCAAAAGATAGTTAGATGGAGATCTTAGGGCTAGTGGAATCAAGGGGTATTGGGAGAAGGCAGGAACGGGGTACTGATTGTGGATGATCAGCCATGACCACATTGAATGGCGGTGCTGGCTCGAAGGGCCGAATAGCCTACTCCTGCACCATTTGTCTATGTATCTACAATGGCTTGCAAAAGTATTCATACCCCTTGAACTTTTCCACATTTTGTCACGTTACAACCACAAACATAAATGGATTTTATTGGGATTTTATGTGATAGACCAACCCAAAGTGGTGCATAATTGTGAAGTGGAAGGAAAATTATACATGGTTTTCAATTTTTTTTACAAATAAAAACTGAAAAGTGTAGCATGCAAAAGTATTCAGCCCCCTTTACTCTGATATCCCTAAATAAAATCCAGTGCAACCAATTGCCTTCAGAAGTCACCTAATTAGTAAATAGAGTCCACTTGTGTGTAATCTAATCTCAGTATAAATACAGCTGCTTTGTGAAGGCCTCAGAGGTTTGTTAGAGAACATTAGTGAACAAACAGCATCATGAAGCCCAAGTAACACTCCAGACAAGTCAGGGATAAAGTTGTGGAGAGGTTTAAAGCAAGATTAGGTTATTAAAAAATATCCCAAGCTTTGAATATCTCATGGAGCACTGTTCAATCCATCATCCAAAAATGGAAAGAGTATGGCACAACTGCAAACCTACCAAGACATGGTCGTCCACCTAAACTGACAGGCCAGGCAAGGAGAGCATAGATCAGAGAATCAGCCAAGAGGTCCATGGTAACTCTGGAGGAGCTGCAGAGATCCACAGCTCAGGTGGGAGAATCTGTCCACAGGACAACTATTAGTCATGCACTCCACAAATTGGGCCTTTATGGAAGAGTGGCAAGAAGAAAGCCATTGTTGAAACAAAGCCATAAGAACTCCCATTTGCAGTTTGCCACAAGCCATGTGGGGGATACAACAAACATGTGGAGGAAGGTGCTCTGGTCTGATGAGACCAAAATTGAAGTTTTTGGCCTAAATGCAAAATGTGTGGCAGAAAACTAACACTGCACATCACCCTGAACACACCATCCCCACTGTGCAACATGGTGATGGCAGCATCATGCCGTGGGGATGCTTTTCTTCAGCAGGGACAGGGAAGCTTTTCAGAGTTCATGGGAAGATGGATGGAGCCAAATACAAGGCAATCTTGGAAGAAAACCTGTTAGAGTCTGCAAAAGACTTGAGACTGGGGCAGAGGTTCACCTTCCAGCAGGACAACGACCCTAAACATACAGCCAGAGCTACAATGGAATGGTTTAGATCAAAGCATAGTCATGTGTTAGAATGGCCCAGTCAAAGTCCAGACCTAAATCCTATTGAAAATCTCTGAAATTGCTGTTCACAGACGCTCTCCATCCAATCTGACTGAGCTTGAGCTATTTTGCAAAGAAGTATGGGCAAAAATGTCAGTATCTAGGTGTGCAAAGCTGGTAGAGACATACCCCAAAAGACTTGCAGCTGTAATTGCAGCGAAAGGTTGTTCTACAAAGTATTGACTCAGGGGGCTGAATACTTTTGCACGCCACACTTTTCAGTTTTTTATTTGTAATAAAATTTGGAAACCATGTATCATTTTCCTTCCACTTCACAATTATGCACCACTTTGTGTTGGTCTATCACATAAAATCCCAATAAAATACATTTACGTTTGTGGTTGTAACGTAACAAAATGTGGAAAAGTTCAAGGGGTATGAATACTTTTGCAAGCCACTGTATGTATCTATGTTTAGTAGAGTTGCTGCCTTACAGCGCTTGCAGCACTGCAGACCCTCTCAACTGCGGGTGCTATCAGTTCGGAGTTTGTACGTTCTCCCCGTGACGATGTGGGTTTTCTCTGAGATCTTCAGTTTCCTCCCACACTCCAAAGATGTACAGATATGAAGGTAAATTGGCTTGGTAAATGTAAAAATTGGCCATAGTGTGTGTAGGATATTGTTAATATGTGGGTATCGGTGGATGGCACGGACTTGGTGGACCGAATGGCCTGTTTCCATGCTGTATCTCTAAATAAAACTAAACAAAAGTAATTCTTGCTGTAATATATTTATCTATATTACAGGGTTTTCCACTTGATCTACCAACAGTATACTAAAGTAAGCAATCGAGTGTCATATGCAGGAAATCTCACCTTTTGAGTGCTTGAGGGAGGCTTGGGGGGAGAGGTGCGACTAAGGATTTGACTTTGAGAGCAATACATGTGCTTGTGTTTGAAAGGCAAATTTCAAGCAGTGCTGAGATTTAAAGACTGCTGATTCCATGAATGGACAGCATACAGATCATGAGTCATGGCAATGTGGCTGAAAATCTCACCAGAAAGAAATGTTAAGCCTTGAATTTCTGCTGGCATCATTTAGGCATTCTGGATGTCAGAAAGCAGCACAAAATCTTCACAACAATATGTTCATACCTTATTTATTAATAACCATTAATTCAGAGGCATGTACAAAATTAGTTAATGACTCATTAATGTATTTTTACCCCATGGAAGATCATTTTTGGGGCTCTGTTCAAGAGCGTGTCTCATGTGGTTCCTTCAGAGAATATTGTGAGTTGCATAATACAATCCATACACATTCCTAGCTCCCGAAGATACACCCTACACACTCACAACTGTGTGACAAATCTGCTCTAACTCCTGTGACTAGTGGTGTGCCTCTGGGTTCAGTGCTGGGCCCATTGCTGTTTGTCATTAGTCCAAGTCAACATGGATTCATGAAAGGGAAATCATGCTTGACTAATCTTCTGGAATTTTTTGAGGATGTGACAAATAAAATGGATGAAGTGGTGCCAGTGTATGTAGTGTATCTAGACTTTCAGAAACCCTTTGATAAGGTCCCGCACGGGAGACTGGTGACTAAAATTAGAGCACATGGTATTGGGGGTAGGGTGTTGACATGGATAGAAAATTGGTTGGCAGACCGGAAGCAAAGAGTAGGAGTGGACGGGTCCTTTTCAGAATGGCAGGCAGTGGCAAGTGGAGTGCCACAAGGCTTGGTGTTGGGGCCGCAACTGTTTACCATATATATTAATGATTTGGAAGAGGGAATTAGAACACGAGCATGTTTGCGGATGACACAAAGCTGGGTGACAGTGTGAACTGTGAAGAGGATGTTAGGAGGTTGCAGGGGGACCTGGACAGGTTGAGTGAGTGGGCAGATGCGTGGCAGATGTGAGGTTATCCACTTTGCCGGCAAAAACAAGGGGGCAGATTATTATCTCAATGGGGTTAGGTTAGGTAAGGGGGAGGTACAGCGAGACCTGGGTGTCCTTGTATACCAGTCACTGAAAGTTGGCGTACAGGTACAGCAGGCAGTAAAGAAAGCTAAAGGAATGTTGGCCTTCATAACAAGAGGATTTCAGTATAGGAGTAAAGAGGTTCTTCTGCAGTTGTATAGGGCTCTGGTGAGACCACGTCTGGAGTTTTGTGTACAGTTTTGGTCTCCTAATTTGAAGGACATCCTTGTGATTGAGGCAGTGCAGCGTAGGTTCACAAGATTGAACCCTGGGATGGCAGGACTGTCATATGAGGAAAGATTGAAAAGACTAGGCTTGTATTCACTGGAGTTTAGAAGGATGATGGGGGATCTTTTAGAAACATATAAAATTATAAAAGGACTGGACAAGCTAGATGCTGGAAAAATGTTCGCAATGTTGGGTGAGTCTAGAACCAGGGGCCACAGTCTTAGAATAAAGGGGAGGTCATTTAAGACTGAGGTGAGAAAAAACTTTTTTACCCAGAGAGTTGTGAATTTATTCACAGAGGGCAGTGGAGGCCAAATCACTGGATGGATTTAAGAGAGAGTTGGATAGAGCTCTAGGGGCTAGTGGAATCCAAGGGATATGGGGAGAGGGCAAGCACGGGTTATTGATAGCGGACGATCAACCATGATCACAATGAATGGCAGTGCTGGCTCGAAGGACCAAATGGCCTCCTCCTGCACCTATTTTCTATGTTTCATCTGTATCAATGATATGGATGAGAAAGTACATAGCATGATTGGAAAATTTTCAGATGACGCTAAACTGGGTGGCATTGTAGATAGTGAAGATTATTGTCAAAGAATTGCAGCAGGATCTTGACCGGTTAGGCAGGTGTGCTGAATGAAATGTAATAATGTGAGGTGCTGAATTTTGGGAAGTCTAACATGGCAGGATCTACACAGTGAATGGTAGGGCTTTGGGTATAGCTGTGGAACAGAGGCACCTTGGAGTGAAAGTGCCATCACAGGTGGATAAGGCTGTTAGATGACTTCCAGCACATTGGCCTTCATCAGTCAGAGTATTGAGTATAGAAAATAAACACAAAATGCTGGAGTTACTCAACGGTCAGGCAGCATCTCTAGAAATACAGAATAGGTGATATTTCGAGACAAGACCCATCTTCAGACAGGGTCCCAACCTGAACCATCACCTATTTCCTTTCTCCAGAGATGCTGTCTGATCCGCTGAGTTATTTCATCATTTTGTGTCCATCTTCCGTTTAAACCAGAATCTCCAGTTCCTTCCTGCACATATTGAGATTAACCATTGGGAGGTCATGTTACAGTATATAGGACGTTGGTCAGGCCATTTAGAGCAATGTGTTTGGTTTTGGTCACCATATTAGAGGAATGATGTTGTCAAACTTGAAAGGGTTCAGAAAAGATTTATCAGGATGTTGCCGGGACTCGAGGGACTGAGCTATAGGGAGAGGTTGAGTAGGCCTGGACTCTATTCCTTGGAGTGTACAAAGATGAGGGGTGATTTAACAGAAGTGTACAAAATCATGAAAGAAATAGATCGATAAACGCACAGAGCCTCTTGGCCAGAGTTGGGGAAATCGAGAATCAGAGGACATAGGTTTAAGGTGACGGAGGGAAAGATTTAATGTGAACCTGAGGGGCAATCTTTTTTTACACAAAGGGTGGTGGATGTATGGAATGCGTTCCTGGAGGAGGTAGTTGAGGCACATACTATTATAATGTTTAAGAAACATTTGGACAGGTAGATGGATAGGATAGGTTTAGAGAAATATGGGCCAAATGCTGGTAGATGTAACTAGTGTGGATGGGACATGTTGTTCGGTGTGAGCAGGTTGAGCTAAAGGGCCCGTTTCCACACCGAATTACTCTACAACTCACACCGGTTCTATCATATCCCACCTTCTCAACAACTTCCTTCACACTGAAAATGATTTTAGAGAATAATTAACCCACAAACCCATATGTCTTCGGGATGCAGGAGGAAACTGGAGCACCAGGACAAAATCCACGCCGTCACAGAGAGAACGTACAAACTCCACACAGACAGCACCCAAGGATAGGATCAAACCCGGGCGTCTGCCGCTGTGAGGCAGCTTACTCTACCAGTTGAGCCACCAATCCAGTTGAGCCTGTTATTGAAATCAGGAAATGTGATTGAAAACTACAGAGAGATCATCCTTTAGCCTGGATTCCTTGGTTAAGATGCAGGCGAGAAGTGGCAAGTCTGCTCCCTAGGGGAGTACAAATGTCAGATGCAACTGAGGCTTAGATTGAAGCCGTACACAACAAGATGCCTTAAGCTTCATCCTTCAACACAACAAGTTTGTTTTGGCAAGCAAGAAACGCCTCCAGGCATGCAGCAGGAATAATTACACTTCTCCAACTCAGTTTGGATTTTTTTTGTTTTGGCTTCCTAATATCAGGTGAGAGTTCTATCAAGATGGTCAGACCACTAAAACCATTGAGCGTCGCACAGAGACAAACAGACCACAGATTCCTGCATGTGACCATCAGGTGAGAGTTCTTCCAAGATGGTCAGACCACTAAAACCATTGTGAGTCGCACAGAGACTAAAGGGCCTGTCCCACTTACGCAACTTTGGCTTGCAAATTACGGGATCTCGTGGTCGCTTGAGGCGCATAGGCACCGTATGGCCACGCGGGGCCGTTTCCACTTAGAAGTGCGGAGTTGTGCAGTGCTGGTCCCGACATCACGCGGGGCTCCAATAATCTGACAGTGTCCGAAATCTTCGCGCGCCAACGGCCTGTTGGCACGCAGGCGCATTGCGGGCGTATGCAGCGTCTTGACACCGTACGCAGCGTCTTGACGGCGTACGCCTAGCACGTGGTATTATGCGATGACGTCACCGCCCGGCGTGGCGTTGCGTGATGACGTCACCACCTGACGCCGTGCGATGCCCAAATTCAGTCTGCCCGCCTCCTGCCCAGCTGATTGGTAAGTATGACGCAAATGATGTCACGCGCCTACTTAGCGCGAACTTCGCGTGAACTCCGCTTCTGTTTGATCGCGCCAAACGCATGCAATCGCAAGCAAGTGGGACAGGCCCTTAACAGACCACAGGTTCCTGCTTGTGATCTTTGTTACCCAACCAACAGATGCTACAGCAATGCACATGGAGGACTTCTATGAGTTTCTTCTCGGGCAGCATACCTTTGCTGCTCGAGATTTCACTTAGTATTGGGCCATTGTTGCGGTAATAACATCAATTGTGCTGCGCCAAAAAATGCAATTTTCTCAGTGTCCTTTATGCGTAGTTGTGAAGTTATAGTGTGGAAACAGGCCCTTCAGCCCAAGACCAACAAGTCCCATCTATTTACACTAATCCTACTTGCCTACATTTGGCCAAATATACCTCAAAACCTATCCCATTCATGTACCTGTATAAAATGTTTTTTAAATGTTGCGATAATACCTGCCTCAACTACCTCCTCTGGCAGCTTGTTCCATACACCCACCACCCTTTGTGTAAAAATAGTTACTGCTCACTTTCCTATTAGATCTTTCCCCCTCACCTTAAACCTTTTTTCTCTGGTTCTTGATTTTCCTACTCTGGGAAAAGATTGTGCATTCACCCTATTTATTCCACTCATGATTTTATACCGCTCCATCAGCTCACCCCTCATCCTCCTGTGCTCCAATGAAGAAAGTCATAGTCTGCCCGACCTCTCCCTATTGCTCAGGCCTTTGACACAGGCAACATCCTCTTTCAGATAATATTGTGAGTGATATCATATAACAAATACATAACACCAGCCCTCCTACAATGTTTATATGACAATGCATTTATCTAAGGTCAAAAGATTATTGGGACAGATCTTCAGCTGTTGCTGTTTCATCCTGTTGTGAGGCTGGCTACTCGCTTTTCAATGGGATCCTGGCAGTAAGGGGCTCCTTGCAGAACAGACTGCATTGATATAATGGTTTTGACAGCTGGTGAAACACTGGCCACAGGCTCAATGCTTCAAACCTGCCATCTTCATTGATTCACTTTGACATTTGTAAGCATGCAAAATAACCCTGGATCAAAATAGCAAGTGTGAAATCATAAGTGTGAGAATGGGAGTGAGAGTGATAGTGGAAGTGGTAGTGGGAGTGGTAGTGAGAGTGGGAGTAAGAGCGGGAGTAAGAGTAGCAGTGCGAGTGGGAGAGTGGGCATGAGCAAGTGTAAGCGAGTGAGCAAACATGAAAGTAAGCGTGAGTGTGAGAGTGAGTGTGATTAACAGTGTGATTGTAAGTGTGAGCGCTCAATACTCATCCCAAAACTGATTTACACTTGTAAATCACAGACAAAAGACTGAAGACCCATTGCCTACAAATCTATCAGGAGTCAAATTTTCCTACTGATGCCCTTTAAATGCTCACTGACCCACAAGACTCCGCTGAATAAATCTCCGGAACCACCAGGGATCAATGCAATATTCTACATGGTTGTAAAGATAAAATAAATTACTGAAATCGATTGTTACCAAGTAATGGGCCATGGAGAAAAAAATTCTGCTAATAAGTGCATGTGCCCGTCACATAATGATTATTTTTAATTTGGGCATTAACCTCTTTATTTTTGTAGGTCATAGCAGATTCAATCTATCAGTTACTGCAGCCAAGTCACCAGATTGAAAGGATTTCTCCATTACCAAGGGCGCCATTAATTTTGGTTCTGTATTTCAAAATGTTACTGTTAAATAAATCACACCAATCAATTTAAAAGCCGAACTGGCCATAGCGGAGTCTGAATGATTAACATACATATATTGCAGTCATGGGCAGATGGCAGATATTTAATCAAGACTGTGGACTTACTTGTCATTGTAAGTGACAGTTAGGTTAAAGATCTGTTTAGGAATAAAAGTTATGACTCACACCCAATCCAATCCAGAACATGGAAAGAGCAACACAGTGGTGCAGTGGTCGAGTTGCTGCCGTTCAGCGCTAGAGAGGGTCTCCAATGAGGTAGATGGTGGGTCAGGACCACTCTCTAGTTGGTGATAGGTTGCACGGTGGCACAGCACATAAGACTGTGCATAGTTCCCTGAAGGTGGAATCGCGTGTAGATAGGGTGGTAAAGAAAGCTTTTGGTGTGCTGGCCTTTATAAATCAGAGCATTGAATATAGGAGTAGGGAAGTAATGTTAAAATTGTACGAGGCATTGGTGAGACCAATTCTGGAGTATGGTGTACAATTTTGGTCGCCTAATTATAGGAAGGATGTGAACAAAATAGAGAAAGTACAGAGGAGATTTACTAGAATATTGCCTGGGTTCCAGCAACTAAGTTACAGAGAAAGGTTGAACAAGTTAGGTCTTTATTCTTTGGAGCGCAGAAGGTTAAGGGGGGACTTGATTGAGGTTTTTAAAATGATGAAAGGGATAGACAGAGTTGACGTGGATAAGCTTTTCCCATTGAGGGTAGGGAAGGTTCAAACAAGAGGGCATGACATGAGAATTAAGGGACAGAAGTTTAGGGGTAACATGAGGGGGAACTTCTTTACTCAGAGAGTGGTGGCTGTGTGGAATGAGCTTCCAGCAGAAGTGGTGAAGGCAGGATCGATTATAACATTTAAAAGTAAAGTGGATAAGTATATGGACGGGAAGGGAATGGAGGAGTATGGTCTGAGTGCAGGTAAATGGGACTAGGGGAAAATAAATGTTCGGCACGGACTGGAAGGGCCGAGAGGGCCTGTTTCCGTGCTGTAATTGGTATATGTTATATGTTAAGGCGCTGCCTTACAGTTCCAGAGACCCAGGTTAAATCCTGGCCATGGATGTTATCTGTACAAAATGTGTACGTTCTCCCCATGACCTGTGTGGGCTTTCTCTATGTGCTCCGGTTTCCACCCATAATTAAAAGACGTACAGGTTTGCAGGTTAATTGGCTTTGGTAAAATTGTAAATTGTCCCCAGTGTGTGTGAAGAATAGTGTTAGTGTGCAGGGATCGCTGGTCAGCTGGGCACGATGGTCCTGTTTCCGCGTTGTGTCTCTAAACTAGGATGGTTCAGGTATCTTTTAACAGCTGGGAAGAAACTGTTCCTGAATCCTCAACTCCCTGCATACACATGTGCCTATCCAAAAACCTCTTAATTGCCACCGTCGTACCTGCCTCCACCACCGCTCCTGGCAGTGCGATCTAACTGTGCAGCAGTTAATAAAAAATGAGTTGGAATTATATCGGGGCATTAATTGTGATAACATTCAATGGTCCAGAAAACCTGTCAGTCACAAAGAATTGTGCAGAAGTACTGAGTGCTCCAGATTAACAGGGTTTTACTGTGGTTTCATTCCTCAGCGCTGGTATCATCCATGTGAATCTTTCAGCCTTGTCGCAAAAGCCTCAAAATCCTTACTGTGATGAATAAACCACAAGAGTGCACAGTACTTCAAGTGTAACCTGACCAACTTTATTTAATATCACTTTCCTGGGTTTCATGCCTATCCCTAGGGAAATAAATCATTGGCGTGTTTTGTAACCCAATTATCCCAGTCAAGGGAAAACTTAACACACTCAAATTACAACAATGTAATTCTCAGCAGAACAAATTATCAAAAAACCAAGCAAGCATAGCCAGAGTTATAGGGAGTACTTGAGCAGGCTAGGAGTTTATTCCTTGGAGCACAGGAGAATGAGGGGTTACCTTATAAAGATGTATAAGATCATGGGGGGAATAGATTGGGTAACTGCACAGTCTTTTTCCAAGTGTAGGGGAATCAAGAACCAGAGGATATAGGTTTATGGTGGGGGGCGGGGGCGGGGGCGGTGGGGGGGGGGGGGGGGGGAGATATAATAGGAACCTGAGGTAACTTTTTGTTTACACATAGATTATTATCTATGTTTGCACATAGGTAAATGGAACTACCCGGAGGAGATAGTTGAGGCAGGTACTATCACAAAGATTAAAAAAAAATTCTATACAGGTACATGAATGGCAAAGGTTTAGCGGGATATGAGTGTTTCTGTAAATACAGCACTCAGTAGTGAGACTGAAGGTCTCCAAACCTCCAGGTTATTTTCCTGTTCTTTATGTCATATTCCCATTGTTTCATATCCTGTATTTTAAGTAGTGTTGATCATGGAGTATAGCCAAATTAATGAGATGAAGCCCAATTAAATAAATTTGTTTTTAAAAAGAAAAATATCAGATATGTCCCTGTGCCTTTTTTTGTGACACTTTTCAAGCAGCATTTCATCAAATCCTTAGGCTAATTTATACCAGAAAGATTACTTTAATTTTGCAATTAAATAACTCTATATAAGCCAAATTCTGATAATGGTCATGATTTTTAAAAATCATTTATCACCCGATTAGATGGTTTTCTGATGCCCCACGTTTTTGCAGCAGAATGGGAGTAGCAGTGTCCATTTAGTCACGTGTGAAATGTGTGAATTAAAAGCAGAGTAACTGTTTTTATATTGATTGTGTTTTTTTTAATGTATATATTTTGTGTTTAAGCTTTCCGTCGAAATACTTAAAAATGAATAGAACTTAATACCATGAAGTAAAAATTTAGTTTGCTCACCTGTTTTAGTGATGTCTGTTTCTGTAGTCACGATTTTTTAATAATTCAAACAACGCAGTTGTAATGACCCTGACCTGAACCACGGGCCTCATGGTGGGTAACATGCCGACATTTTGTAATGGATCTTCGAAATCAGTATAAGAGACAGTGTCCCAGTGGTCACGTTGTGGGCATGCTGTGGTCTGAATAACACTGTGTTCACTTTTTTTTGCTCGGAATCATTGGTTAGTAAAAATCTTTTTTGCACTTTTTCGTTCTTTTTCATAAATATTGCTTCTTGTCTACTATAGAAATGCTTACATTCCGTTAAACTTTCATTGCTTGTTGGTATGCTGTTGTAAAGTGTGTACATTGTCGCAAAGGGAATCTGGTGACTAAAATTAGGGTACATGGTATTGGTGGTAGGGTGTTGACATGGATAGAAAATTGGTTGGCAGACAGGAAGCCAAGAGTAGGAGTGAACGGGTCCTTTTCAGAATGGCAGGCAGTGGCGAGTGGAGTCCCACAAGACTCGGTGTTGGGGCCACAACTATTTACCATATACATTAATTATTTGTAAGAGGGAATTAGGAACAACACTAGCAAGTTTGCGTATGACACAAAGCTGGGTGGCAGTGTGAACTGTGAAGAGGATGTTAGGAGGTTGCAGGGTGACCTGGACAGGTTGTGTGAGTGGGCAGATGCGTGGCAGATGCAGTGTGATATAGATAAATGTGAGGTTATCCACTTTGCCGGCAAAAACAAGGGGGCATATTATCATCTCAATGTGGTTAGGTTAGGTAAGGGGGAGGTGCAGTGAGCCCTGGGCGTCCTTGTATACCAGTCACTGAATGTTGGCGTGCAGGTACAGCAGGCAGTGAAGAAAGCTAATGGAATGTTGGCCTTCATAACAAGAGGATTTCAGTATAGGAGTAAAGAGGTTCTTCTGCCGCTGTATACGGCTCTGGTGAGACCACATCTGAAGTATTGAGTCCAGTTTTGGTCTCCAAATTTGAGGAAGAACATCCTTGTGATTGAGGCAGTGCAGCGTAGGTTCACGAGATTGATCCCTGGGATGGCGGGACTGTCATATGAGGAAAGATTGAAAAGACTAGGCTTATATTCACTGGCGTTTAGAAGGATAAGGTGGCATCTTATAGAAAAATATAAAATTATAGAAGGGCTGGACAAGCTAGATGCAGGAAAAATGTTCCCAATGTTGGGCGAGTCCAGAACCAGGGGCCACAGTCTTAGAATAAAGGGGAAGCTATTTAAGACTGAGGTGAGAAAAAACTTTTTCACCCAGAGAGTTGTGAATTTGTGGAATTCCCTGCCGCAGAGGGCAGTGGAGGCCACTGGATGGATCTAAGAGCGAGTTAGATAGAACTCTAGGGGCTGGTGGAATTAAGGGATATGGGGAGAAGGCAGGCACGGGTTATTGATTGGGTACGATCAGCCATGATCACAATGAATGGCGGTGCTGGCTCGAAGGGCCGAATGGCCTCTTCCTGCACCTATTTTCTACATTTCTATGTTTCTAAAAGTGACCTGGTCCCAGATAACGCTATATCTCGTTGAAAGTATGCTCCTATATACACAGATGCTTTTGGTTCCAGGCAAATTTCGAGTAAATTAACATTGATTTCGATGAAAGGTTACTATATTCTTTCTTATTTGTGTATATTAAAAAAAATGTGAAATTGTTTTATCTTTTTTTTCAAATTGTGAAAGTATTAAATTTTGGTCAAATTTTGATTGATTTTGATCACAAACTAGCTCAAAAGGATCATAGGTAGGCCCATTTTTAATGCTGTGGTATTTTGTAGTAATTTAATAACTTTTAAATTTTGTAGATGGGACATGGTGGTTGGCATGAGTATGTTGGGCCGAGGGGCCTGTTTTCGTGATGTATGCCTGTATGTCTCTAAGCACATTTTTTACGTTTCAGAACACAAAATAATAATTAGTATATACACATGGTTTCAATGTGAAGGATGGGCCATGAAATAAGATCGCTATGAATATTTTTTATACAATTAGTGAAATAATGGAAATTCAACTTTCATTTTGGGAGAATAGTAATCATTCAAGGGTGACACAGCTGGTAGAGCTGCTGCCGCACAGCTCCCGCAACCCAGATTCAATTCCGACCTCTGGTGTGTCTGTGTGGAGTTTGCACGTTCTCTCTGTGACCACATCTGTTTCCTTTGGGTGATTCAAATTCTTCCCACATCCTAAAGACACAGGGGCGGTACAGTGGCGCAGCAGTAGAGCTGCTGCCTTATAGTCCCAGACACCCGGGTGCGATCCTGAGTATGGGTACTGTCTGCGTGGAGTTTGCACGTTCTCCCTGTGACGGCGTGGGTTTCCTCTGGGTGCTTCAGTTTCCTCCCATATCCCAAAGATGTGTGGGTTTGAAGCTTAATTGGGGAATGTGATTTGCCCCTAGAGTGTAGGGTGCAAAAGTAAGATAACATAGAAGTAGCGGCCATGTGTGATCTATAGTCGACGTGGACTCAATGGGTTGAAGGGCCTGTTTCCAACACTAGAATCTGTAAAACAAGCACGTTGGTAAATTAACTGGCTGTGGTAAAATCCCCCTAGTGTATACGTAAGTAGTGGAATGAGATCACATTATCAGTTGGCATCCACACAATTGGTCGAAGGGCTTCCTTCTATGCAATAAGAAAATCTGGCAACATATATACATAAAATATTATTTTCAGGAGTAAATAATTTTATACATATATATATATATTGCCAGAATCTGCCGTTGTTGCCAAGGAACGCAAAGATTTTCACTGTGCCTTAGTATGTGTGACAATAAACTTAAACATAATTCTATAAAGCTCCACTGTATTTATTCAGCAAGGCATAATGCAGGCCACCGGTTTTATTTTAACTGCAGGAATAATGTCTGGTGTTTGAGTGAACTAGCAAGATGCTGTTTCTGTGTATCGCTATAGTTTTTGTCGACACCTCATATGAAAGGTGTGATTTTGCTGGAGAGGGTGCAAGGGAGTATCACCAGGATGTTGCCTGGATTAGAAGACCTCAGTTGCAGGGAGAGATTGGATCAGCTGGCCTTGTTATTCCAGGAGCAAAGGAGGCTGAGGGGTAACCTGATAATAAAGGTATATAAAATTACAGGAGGCACAGATCGGATGGATAGAATCTTTTTCCCATGGTAGGAATATCAAAAACAAGAGGGCATAGATTTAAGGTGTGAGATAGGAGTTTTAAATGGAATTTGAAGGGTTTTTTTTTAACACAGACAATGGGCGTAGGAGGTGGTGGGTATGGATATGATGGGCCGAAGTTCGTGTTTTCCAATGCAATGAGTCTATGACTTGTTGACCAATCCATCCCTCACTCACATGGAATGTGTTTTTGAAATAAATAAATAGTCTGAATGTTTAGCTTTGTAAAAGAACATCTAGCATCCAAAATGAACAATGTTATATAAAATGTAAACAGAATTTTAACAACATAATCAAATTCACTCATTCACATGCGGCAAATTAAATTATTCCTGATGCTTGTTTCTTAATAGGTGTATTGAAGTGGCACCTCAGTGAACGGAATGGACAACCTTGACATTATTCCTTACAATGTGTTGCTAAGCAACGTGCTGCTGCCTTTTTTAAAGGCAATATATGTTCAAAACATAGAATTTGAATTTTGCCTTCCAATATGGCTCATTGCTGTTGAGGAGAAACTCGTCTGCGAAATTACACACTGGAACATTGGAAACATGCCTTGTGATTTATGTCCAGCAGTGCATTGGTATTGGGCAGGATCAATGTGTCGGGGATAAGGGATGTTGGGTGGAACAGTCGTTTAAAGCTGCTGGAGTATATTTAATGGACATTATAAGAATGAAAAAATCTAATCCTAGAGGGCATAGATTTTACACGACAGGAGCAAAGTTAAATGGAGATGTGCAGGGCAGATTTTTTTCAAACACAGAGGAGGATGATGAGTGCCTGGCACATGCTGTCGGGGGTGGTTGGTGCTGATAGAGTTGTTGCCTCATATCAACGGGTTTGAGGCCGGGTTTGATCCAGTCCGTGTGGAGTTTGCACACACTCCCTGTAACTGCAAGGGTTTTATCCAAAAGCTCTGGTTTCCCAGCACATTCCAAAGAGACTTGGGTTATTTGGCTTCTGTAAATTGTCCTAGTGTGTAGGGAGTGGATGAGAAAGTGGAAACTAGTACAAATGAGAAATGGTCAGTGTGGAATTCGTGGGCCGAAGGGTCTGTTTCCATGCTGTACCTCTAATCTAACCTAATCTTCACATTTAAAACAGACACAAAATGCTGGAATAACTCAGTGGGGTCAGGCAGCATTTATGGAGAAAATTGATAGTTGACGTTTCAGGTTGGGACCCTTCTTTAGACCTGGCCAGAAACGTCACCTTTCCATTTTCTCCAGAGATACTGTCTTGTTCCAATATTTTGTGGCCATCTTTGGTATAAACTAGCATCTGGAGTTCTTTGTTTTTATTACTAATCTTCATATTTGTGGGTTCCTGATGCAGGTGCATAGTATTAAATAATTATGGTTACACAAGGAATAATTTAGCTTAGTTTATGGTCATGTATCAAGGTACAGTGAAATGATTTTGTTGTGTGCTCACCAGTCAGCTGAAAGACTATACATGATTGCAATCGAGCCATCACAGTGTACAGATACATGATAGAGAATAACATGAATAATGTTTAGTGCCAGATAAAGTCCATTAAAGTCCAATTATAGATCATCCAAGGATATCCAATGAGGTAGATAGTAACTCAGGACTGCTCTCAATCATTGGTATGGCTGTATAGTTTACCAGGGAGTGCAAATCCTTGGAGTGTACCTGGACAGTAATCTGGACTGGTCCAGGAACGTTGAGGTCCTGTACAAGAAGGGACAGAGCCGGCTATACCTTTTGAGAAGGCTCCGCTCCTTCATCATCTGCAGTAAGACATTCTACCAATCGGTGGTAGCCAGGACAAAGGCTGCAGACACCAATATGATCAACAAACTCATCAGGAAGGCTAACTCCATCCTGGGGGCAGAGTTGGATTCATGGGAGGTGGAGGGGAGGATGCTCCTCACACTACGGAGCATCCTGGACAATACAGATCACCCCCTCCATGACACACTGGTCAACCTGAGGAGCACCTTCAGCAGCAGGCTGGTTCCACCAAGATGCAGGACAGAACGCCACAGGAGATCCTTCTTACCTGTGGCTATCAAACTTTACAACTCCTCCCCCTTCTGTCGTGGGGGAGACTGAGACTGACCTCCCTACCCACCCCCCCTCCCCAATCTTTACACACCCCCCAAGCCTTTCCACTGATCACTTTACTTTCATGTTTCATGTATTTTGTGTTTTTATGACTGTTGACAGATCAATTTCCCTCCTGGGATACATAAAGTTCCATCATATCACATCATATCGTAGTTGGTGAGACGACAGTTCAGTTGCTGATAACAGTTGGGAAGAAACTGTCCCTGAATCTGGAGGCATGCATTTTCATGCTTCTATACTCCATGCCTGTGGAAGAGGGAGTGGCCAGGCTGCGACTGGTCCGTGATTATACTGGTGGTCTTACCGAGGCAGCGTGAAGTGCAGAGGGAGTCATGGTGTTAATTCCACGCCACTAAGTGTTCTACATTTTATAACTACAAATTACTTCAGGATAGGCTCAGGCAAGTGAAGGTGCTAAACATCATAACTGATGCACTTCAGACCGAATAGTTTAATTGTCAAGTGAACCATTTCCTATCAAGTGTGACAAGCACCTTTTACCCCTGAGTCTCTGTGCAATCAACACATTTAGAAAAATAATTACATTTGCCGATTCTCATAAAACACCATTGCAATGTATTTCACATATTGGTTCAAGTTTACATTTTGTTCTATCATGTAATTTTTCTCACATTCAACAAGTGGCACTGTGGCGCAGTGGTAGAGATGCAGCTTTACAGCGCCAGAGACCTGTGTTCGATCCTGACTACGGGTGCTGTCTGTACGGAGTTTGTACGTTCTCCCTGTGATTACGGGGACTCTTGTTTCCTCCCACACTCCAAAGACATGCAGGTTGTAGATTAATTGCATCGGAAAAAAATGTAAATAGTCCCAAGTGCGTAGGATAGTGCTAGTGTTCAGGGATTGCTGGTTGGCCCGGACACGGTGGGCCAAATGGCCTGATTCCGTGCTGTATCTCTAAACTAAACACTAATAGGACATGCACACAAGGCATTGCAGTCACTGCTTGGATGCATACAGGATGAAATGATCTACTACAGTTGGAACATTAGCACTGCTGCAATGAAACATCGCAACCTTGAGGAACACGCCCTCATCTACTGTCTGGTCATGACAGAGTCTTCTGAAATCAACATCAATTTCTTCACCTTTTGCTAACGCACTCTTTCTTTGGTGGAGCACCCAAGATGGTGCTTAAACCAGGCGACTCTCTGAATGCTGGTCCCAGAACTGGAACTGCAATCATTCATTACAATCACTCCACTCTTTTAAACCTCTACTCCAACAGCAGCATAAAACATTTTTCCCTTTATTCTGTAACTGTACACTGTGGACAGCTCGATTGTGATCATGCATAGTCTTCCCACTGATGGAAAGCATGCAACGAAAAAGCTTTTTGCTGTACCTCGATACACGTACCAAACTAAACTATAAATTGCTTTCTCTGTGTTGACATTGGCCATATGGTTTGGTTTAAAGATAGAACATGGAAACAGACGTCTCAGTGCCACAGTTGGTAGAGCTGCTGCCTCATAACACCAGACACCCAGGTTCGATCCTGTCTCTACGGAGCCTGCATGTTCTCCCTGTGACTGCGTTGGTTTTCTCCAGGTGCTCTGGTTTTCTCCCACATCTCAGAGACATGTAGCTTTTTAGGTTAATTGGTTGCTGCAAATTTGCCCCTGGTGTGGACGGATTGGGTAAGTGGGATGACCTAGAACTAGCGTGAACGGGTGATTGATGGTTGGCATGCACTCAGTGGGCCAAAGGGCCAGTCTCCATAAAGGCTCATCAGTACACAAAGTCAATGCTGACTAGTTCATACTAGGTCGATGTTATCCCACTTTCGCATCCATTCCCTACACACGAGGGGCAATTTACAGAGGCCAATTAAATTACAAACCCGCAAGTCTTTGGGTGGAAACCGGAGCACCCAGAGGAAACCCATGCAGTCACCGGGAGAATGTACAAACTCTGCACAAATAGTACCCGAGGTCTGGATGAAACATGGTCTATGGTGTTGTGGGACTACATGTCTACCAACTGTGCCACTGTGCCATCTATTTCCATGTTGTACTGTATATTTAAAACTAACTAAATTGCTAATGTCAATGCCCCTGGCGCTGTGAGGCAGCAGCTCTACCTGCTGCACCACTGTGCCACCCTGTGTTGAATGGTAGCATCAGTGCCCTGCACCCTTGGCTGCGTTAATCGAACAAGGCAGAATCTCTTACACAGTACATTTATAAGACACTTTTCAGAAGAGATGGCAATAAGCTTCAGGCTCAAGGAGTTATTGAGGAACACCAGTTTCTATATTGAGGGCACAATGTGGCCTGTGTCACACAAAACAGTTTATCTGCTTCCATCATAAATTATTGGAGCCTGGAGATTTAGTTACGCAGTCAAATTTTTTTTTATGGACCAGGCTAGTAAACTGTAGAACAAAATTGTTCATACAAGCATAGAGACGTCTCTTACCCAGAGTAGTTGAATTGAGAACCAGAGGACATAGGCTAAAGGGCCTGTCCCACTTAGGCAATTTTATCGGTGACTACAGGCGACTAGGCTGTCGCCACATGGTCGCGGGGTGACGCCTATATGGTCGTGAGTAGTCTCAAGTCGCCTAAAGAGCCATAACTTCTTCTCCTGTCATAGGTGCTGTCGTAGGTTGTCGCCAGGTGACGTTGGTTGTCGCCGGGGCTGACTTCGGTGAATTCCATTGGCGACTACTTACGTCAACCTACGTCAACCAGCGACAGGTACTGGCGACTAAATTGTCTTCAGTTGTCGTTGACAGACTCGTTGCTTGTCGTAGCTTGTCACGGGTGGACATAGGTTGACTTCGGTTGTCATAGGTTGTTGCATGTGTGGCCGTACGTTGTTGTAGGTGTGGTCATAGGTGGACATCCTAATGGGTTGCCGTTTGTCGGTAGCTTGCCGTAGCTTGATGTAGACTAGGTGGGAGCTTGTCCTAGACATTGTCGTGGGGGGGGGGTCCAGTCGCCAGTTTTTCAGCGACCTGCTATGACTGTGACTGTCGCTGGAAGTCGCCTAAGTGGGACAGGCAAGCTGAAGGGGAAGGATTTAATGGAACCTAAGGGGTAACTTTTTCACACATAGGGTGGTGGGTGTATGGAATGAGCTGCCACAGGAGGTTGGTGAGGCAGGGACTATCACAATGTTTAAGACGCATTTAGACAGGTACATGGATAGGACAGGTTTAGTGGGATATGGGCCAAATGCAGGCAGGTAGTATAGTGTAGACGGGACATGATGGTCAGTGTGGGCAAGTTGTGTTGAAGGGTCTGTTTCCACACCATATGGCTCGATGGCTAAGCACAAAGGACACTGAGAAAATGGCACTTTTGTGCAGCATCTATGATGCTGTTATTGCAACAATGGACCATTAATAAATGACTTATATACACATAATGACTTGCATATCATGCACATACCCCTGCTGCCCGAGAAGAAACTCATAGAGGTCCTCCTTGTGCATTGCTGTAGCACTTGTTGGTTAGGTAACAAAGATACCTCAGATATCTGTCCCCCACCAACCCTGTGAGACAGAAGATAGACACAAAATGTTGGACTAATGGGCCTGTTTCACTTATGCAATGTTTTTGGCGACTGTCACAGTTGTAGCAGGTCGCCAAATAAATGGCCCCACGACAAAGATCCCCCACTACGACAATGCTGATGACAATGTCTATTACAGCCAACCACCTAGTCGACTTCAAGCTACGGCAAGCTACCAACAACCGGCGACCCATTAGGACATCCACCTACGACCACACCTACGTCCACCAGCGACAAGCTACAACAAGGTACGACCCTGTCGGCGACAGATGAAGACAATTCAGTCGCCGGTTCCTGTCGCCATTTGACGTAGGTCGACGTAGCTAGTCACCAATGGAATTCACCGGTCAGCACCGGCGACAACCTACGTCATCCTGGCGACAACCTACATAATCCTCGCAACAACCTACGTCATCCTGGCAACAACCTACGACAAGCCAACTGTCGCTGAAAAGTTTTGAACATTTCAAAATTCAGCAGCGACCAGAAAAACGCTATGATTCTTTGGGCCACTGAGGAGACTACTCACGACCATACAGGCGACACCCCGGTGACCATGTGGCCTAGTCGCCTCTAGCTGCCTAAAAAATCAACTAAGTGGGACAGGGGCATTGCTCAGCAGGTTAGACAAGAATTCTGGAGAAAAAGGATAGGTGACATTTTGGATTGGAACCCTTCTTCAGACTGAAAGTAGAAATAGGAAAAGATCAAGAACAAATCAGGGCCATCAAGAGATGACCAAGGGAACGTTCTATTGACCAAACCTTTCCTTGGTCATCTATTGCCTGCCCTGATTTGTTCTGGCCTTTTACTACCTCCAGTTCCACCATCACCCACCCCCCCCCCCCCCCTCTACTTTCAGCCTGAAGAAAGATTTCGACCCAAAACATCACCATCCTTTTTCTCCAGAGATGCTGCCCGACCCGCTGAGTTACTCCAGCACTTTGTGTCTATCATTGGTATAACGCAGCATTTGCAGATCCATCTTGCACATATGCTGCGAGACAGACTTGTTTAAATTTTGAGTTGAAAAAAGATAATCCAACCTTTCTATTTTCCCCGTTTTCTCTCAATTCACCTCCCCATTGTACCACTCACCTACACACTTGGTCGGAATACACAATTGCCAACTAATCTACAAATCTGCACATTTTTGACACACGGGAGGAAAACGGAGGACAGTGGGGAAATTCAGTGTCACGGGGCGAACGTGCAAAATTCACAAAGACTGAAAATAAAATAAAATGCTGGAGGACCTCAACAGGTCAGGCCGCATCTGTGGAGAGAATGGATGGGTGATGTCAGTAGAAGGGTCGTGACCCAAAACTTTGCCTATCGATTCAGGCAGCCTCTGGAGGACACGAATGGGCGACGCTTTGGCTCGGGACCATTCTTCAGACCCAGCTCTTTATGCTTCATGTATGATTATGATACCCTGAACCAATTCCAGAGGCTTGTAAACTCTGCTTTTGAACACTGGCAGATGTAAAGTCGAAAAAGAAACACGACATGTTATAATTTAACTTCTAAGCCCAAGGCTGTACGAATCCAATATCTACTAACTTCTGGTTAACAGCAAATTATATGTCTATCTGTTCACACATTTAATCGATAATGGCCTTTTTGTCATCACCCACAGATGGCTTTGAAAACCTGCTTTTGAAAGATTTAATAGGAATCTGAGGGGTAACTTTTTCACACAAAGGGTGGTGGGTGTATGGAAAAAGCTGCCAGAGGAGGTAGTTGAATCTGGGACTATCCCAATGTTTAAGAAACAGTTGGACAGGTACATGGATAGGACCAGTTTGGAGGCATATGGACCAAATGCAGGGAAGTGGGACTAGTGTAGTTGGGACATGTTGGCCGGTGTGGGTGAGTTGGGCTGAAGGGCTTGTTTCCACACTGTACCACTCTATCACTCTATGAATCAGTTGCAATAACAAGCAGCTCCATAGAAATCTGTTATAACACTAATAACATAGAGAACTGATCTCTGACATCCACCTAAAGCAATCCTGACTATGGGCGCTGTATGTACGGAGTTTGTACGTTCTCCCCGTGACCGCGTGGGTCTTCCTTGGGCACTCAGGGTTTTTGGCCACACTCCAAAGATGTACATGTTTGTCTGCATTTTCAATTTACTTTTTGTTTAGTTTAGAGATACAGCACGGAAACAGGCCCTTCCACCCACCAAGTCCACGCCGACCATTGATCACCAGTACACTAGCTCTATCCTATACAATAGGGGCAAATTTCTTTACAGAAACCAATTGAACTCCAAAACTGCTTAATTTGGAATGCGGGAGGAAACCAGCGCACCCGGAGAAAATCCACGTGGTCACAGGAAGAATGTACAAACTCCGTACACACAGTACCCTTAGTCAGAATCAAACCTGTTCCAAATGCGGTCTGACCAGTGCCTTGTAATGCCTCAGCAGTACATCCCTGTTTTTATATTCCAGTCCTATCAAAATAAATGTTAGCATTGCAGTTGTCTTCCTTACTACTGATTCGACTTGCAAATTAGCTTATTGAGATTCCTGCACCAGCACTCCCAAGTCTATTTGCACCTCCGATTTCTGAATTCTCTCTCCATTTAGAAAATAGTCAACGCCTTTATTCCTACTACCAAAATGCATGACTCCACACTTTGCCACGCTGTATTCCATCTGCCTCTACTTTGTTCACTCTCCCAAGCTGTCTAAGTTCTTTGGCAGATTCCCTGCTTTCTCTACGTTACCTGCCCCTTTCTCTACACTACCTAGCTCACTACTGACCAATTACAGTTGCAGTGAACAAAGGCAACTTTTCATCTAAATTAGTTTGTTGGTAAATGCTTCACATCATGGTCTGGTTTCATAAATCACAAAAACTCTGCTTTTGTAATATATATGTGAAATGCCTCAAGATGTCATCAATTTCAAATGCACTACATGAATTTCAACATTTTTTTTAAACTCATTTTGATAACATATTGCAGCTCCGAGGACCCAATGCAATCACTCTTATTCAATTAATGGCACAGGTCCGCGAGAAATATTAGCGCTTTGTGTTTTTTACCAGTAGAAATGTTATCCCACAAGCCATTTTTTTAAAGACGACACAGTGTACAAGATCATGAGAGGAATAGATAATGTGAATGCATAGACTTTTGCCCAGTGCAGGGAAATCAAGAACCAAAGGACATGCGTTTAAGTTGAGGGGGGACAAATTTAATAGGAACGCGAGGGGTAACTCTTTTTACACACAGGTGTATATGGAATGAGCTGCCGGAGGAGATGGTTGAAGCAGGTACTATCATAATGTTTAAGAGATATTTAGACAGGTACATGGATAGGATAGGTTTAGAGGGATATGTGCCAAGCATGCGCAGGTGGGACGAGTATAGATGGACCATGTTCGTCGGCTAAGTTGTGCCGAAGGACCTGTTTGCACACTGTATGATTCTATGATTTTATGAATGGCGTAAAGGGCAGCACAGTGGCACAGCTGGTAGAGCTGCTGCCTCCCAGCGCCAGAGATTCGAGTACGATCCTGATATTGGGTGCCGCCTTTGCGGAGTTTGCTCGTGTTCTCTGTGACCATGTGTTTCCTCTGTGTGCTCCGTTTTCCTCTGTGACATGTCGAAGAAGAAGCAGGTCTGTAGGTTAATTGGACTCTATAAATTGTCCCGAGTGTGTAAGGAATGGAAGCATAAGTGGATTGCATAGAACTAGTGTGAACAGGTGATAATGGCCATGGGTTGAAGCGCCTGTTTCCATGCTGTATCTCTAAACTCCAAATATGTTAGCAAATAAAGC
The DNA here is from genome assembly GCA_963514005.1 of Raja brachyura. The sequence continues at coordinate 131,498,923 of OY740781.1, forward strand.
AAGGCTCGGTGTTGGGGCCGCAACTGTTTACCATATATATTAATGATTTGGAAGAGGGAATTAGGAGCAACACTAGCAAGTTTGCGAATGACACAAAGCTGGATGGCAGTGTGAACTGTGAAGAGGATGTTAGGAGGTTGCAGGGGAACTGGACAGGTTGAGTGAGTGGGCAGATGCGTGGCAGATGTAGTATAATATAGATAAATGTGAGGTTATCCACTTTGGTGGCAAAAACAAGGGGGCAGATTATTATCTCAATGGGGTTTGGTTAGGTAGGGGAGAGGTACAGCGAGACCTGGGTGTCCTTGTACACCAGTCACTGAAAGTTGGCGTGCAGGTACGGCAGGCAGTGAAGAAAGCTAATGGAATAGCTTTCTAGAGAAGAAGGGTCTGAAGAAGGGTTTCGACCCAAAACGTTGCCTATCTCCTTCGCTCCTCAGATGCTGCTGCACCCGCTGAGTTTCTCCAGCCTTTTGTGTACCCCCAAAGCTAATGGAATGTTGCCCTTCATAACAAGAGGATTTCAGTACAGGAGTAAAGAGGTTTTTCTCCAGTTGTATAGGGCTCTGGTGAGACCACATCTGGAGTATTGTGTACAGCTTTGGTCTCCTAATTTGAGGAAGGACATTCTTGTGATTGAGGCAGTGCAGCGTAGGTTCACGAGATTGATCCCTGGGATGGCGGCACTGTATTATGAGGAAAGATTGAAAAGACTAGGCTTGTATTCACTGGAGTTTAGAAGGATGAGGGAGGATCTTATAGAAACATAAAAAATTATAAAAGGACTGGACAAGCTGGATGCAGGAAAAATGTTCCCAATGTTGGGTTGTTCCAGAACCAGCTGCCACAGTCTTGGAATAAAGGGGAGGTCATTTAAGTCTGAGGTGAGAAAAAAACTTTTTTACTCAGAGAGTTGTGAATTTGTGGAATTCCCTGCCACAGAGGGCAGTGGAGGCCAAATCACTGGATGGATTTAAGAGAGAGTTGGATAGAGCTCTAGGGGCTAGTGGAGTCAAGGGATATGGGGAGAAGGCAGGCACGGGTTATTGATAGCGGACGATCAGCCATGATCGCAATGAATGGCGGTGCTGGCTCGAAGGGCCAAATGGCCACCTCCTGCACCTATTGTCTATGTTTCTATGTTTCTATGTTGAACCTAACCATGATGGATGCTTGCCATGTACTTGGTGAGCCAAAGGGTCTGCATCTTTCAGTCATTCAATCAATCAATTGATGCCTTCAAAAGGGAGACAGTGAACAAGTGAAAAGAACATTACTGAGATGCTATTATAATTAATAATGTTGCTTATCAGTAGTGTAAAGAAGTAAGGGAGGGAGAATGAGGAGTGATAATGACAGGACAATGACAGGTGAGAATGGGTTAATGAATGAATTATCTATTCATTCTTAATTCAACCTGAAAAACAGGTACAAACCTCAGTGAATTTGTACATTTGTACATTTAATTCTTTTCTTGCGTGTTTTCGAAGTTCGGTATTGGTAGATCCTTGCAGAGATTGTGTTTAGTTTAGAGATACAGCATGGAAACAGGCTCTTCAGCCCACCGGGTCCATGCCAACCACCGATCACCCGTTTATACTAGTTCTATGTTATCCCACTTTCTCATCTACCCCTAACACACTAGGGACAACTTACAGAGGCCGACTAACCCACAAATCCGCGTTCCTTTGGGATGTGGGATGAAACCCACGCAGTCACGGAGAGACCGTAGAAACACCACATAGACAGCAACTGAGGTAAGGATTGAACCTGGGTCTCTGGTGCTGTGAGGCAGCAGCTCTACCAGCTGCACCACTCTGTCACTCCCTTTTGTTGGCAAATAAATTACTTAGGGATTGAACTGATCCCCGTTTACCCTGCATCATGAAGGCAGTGGCCTTTCAGGTTAGTACATTAGGGTTTGTATCAGGCTCTACAGGAAGGTCGAGTGTTGGAGCAAACTATAACTGTGGGGCTGGTGAGGAGAGATCTAGTCCTGATTCTCTGGAAAACGGTATGGAACTGTAGATCGTTATCCATGGTGGCCATTTGACCACAGAAAGGTCAATGGAAAATAACATGCTCTATTGGTTGAAGCTTTGTAGCAGAGTCCTTAAACTGATAGTCATAGTCATACAATGCGGAAACTGGCTCTTCGGCTCACCAGGTCCGTGCCAATCAGCAATCACTTTTAGTTTGGTTTAGTTTAGTGATACAGTGTGGAAGCAGGCCCTTCAGCCCAACTGGCTCATGCTGACCAACATGCCCCATCTACACTATTCCCACCTGCCTAAATTTGGCCCATATCTCTCTAAGCCTTTAAAGATGTTACACCTCATTGGCAATATTGATGGCCTTAGCACTCTGTGACCTGCTAGAAACCATAAACCTTTCTCGCGTATTTATTTTTCAGCATCAATGTTTATTAGCCATCCCAAATTACCCTTGAGATGACTACGTCGAATCACCAGTTATTCTGGTGAAGTTACTGATACTGACTGTTACTGGTGAAGATTGCTGATTACTGAAGTTACTGGTGAAGATCATCCAGGATGTAGAATCAGGGACAATGAAGGAACTAGGATTGTTTTCTCTGGAGTGTTGGAGCCCGAAAGGAGATTTATTAAACTATGGACATGTAGATGTTTAGTTTGGAGATACAGTGTTAAAATAGTCCCTTTAGCCCAAACCAACCAGCGACCACCCATACACTAGAGGGGGACACTGGAGTAACTCAGCAGTTCAGGCAGCATCTCTGGGGAAAATGGATAGGTGATGTTTTGACCCTTCTTCAGACTGATTGGAAGGGGGCTACCTATTTTCTCCTGAGATGCAGCCTGACCCACTGAGTTACATTTAGTGCCTATTTCTGGTATAGCCCAGCATCTGCAGTTCCTTATTATTACATATCGCCCATACACTAGTTCTATCCTACACACTAGGGTCAATTTACAGAAACCAATTAACCTACAAAACCTGCACATCGTTTAAATATTGAGGAAACCGTGAGCACCGGGAGAAAACCCACACGGTCACAGGCAGACCATACAAACTACGTACTGACAGCTCCCATAGTTGGTCCCGGGTCTCTGGTGCTGTAAGGCAGCAACTCTACCACTGTGCCACTGTGCCACCATAGGGTAGACAGTTAGCATCTTTTTCTCCCAGGGAGGGAATGTCAAACAATGGAAGACATAGATGGAAGGTGAAAGAGAGAATGTTTAAAGGAGTTTGCTAGGCATCATTATTTTTTAAACACAGAGTAGTGGACACCTGCAATGCACTCTCAGGGGTGTTGGTGGAAGCAGATATAAGAGTGGCATTTAAGAGGCTTTCAGATGGGCACATGGCAGAATTGTTCCTACAGTTGCTACTTGACTTGCTGAGTGCACCCAGCATTTTCTGGCTTTATTTCATGATTTTTAATTTCTGGACACAATAGAGGCATTTACGAGGCTTTTGGATCAGCACAAGGATATGGAGGGAATGAAGGGATATGGATTACACGCAGGTATGTCAGAGTTTAGTTTTGTTTATAGATACAGCGCGGAAACAGGCCGTTCGGCCCACCGAATCTGCACCGACCAGCAATTCCCGCTCATTAACACTATCAAACACTAGGGACAATTTTACATTTCTTTTATACCAAGAAAATTACCCTACAAACCTGTATGTCTTTGGAGTGTGGGAGGAAACTGAAGATCTCAGAGAAAACGCACACATTTACGGGGAGAAAGTAGAGACTCTATTCAGACGGAACCTGTAGTCAGGATCGAACTCAAATCTTTGGTGCCGTAAGGCAGCAGCTCAAACGCTGCGCCACTGTGCCACCCCCTTGTCTTAGTATCATGTTGCTGTGAGTATTATGTTTGGTTGTACTGTTCTATGTTGTAATGCAAAATACGTATGCATTTAAATAAATAATTTCATGGGACATTATGTAGTTAATGTGAATAATTCAAACAAATTGGCACGTAAATGTATGAAAGAGATTTGTCACATCACAAAAGCCCTTAAATATCATTGTTATCTTCTGTAGAAAATGATCAAACTTCAGTTAATAGAACAGAATAATAATTCCTAACATGAGCATTTTGCCAACAATCAGCACATATTATTATCAGATTATAAATTAATTTTCTGTCAAGCCAATAATGTCACTCAGAAAGGAAAATAAGGAGGGAGAAATTCAGCCAATATGTTTCACCTGTAGTGCCTATTATCCAAAAGGCGGATAGTTGAATAACTGTTTGAGTAGGTGCATATATCAAGATGCTTTAAAATTACACCATTAGTAAGCTCTACCTAAAGACCACAGAAGATAAGCACAAGAACAGGGCCTTTGGCCCACAATGTGTGTGCCGAACATGATCCCAAGTTAAACTGATGCCAAAGCTGCTTTCCATAGCTTTGATACTATCCATTTCACATCACATCCATTTCATTGGGTCGATTGTAATCATGTATAGTCTTTCCGCTGACTGGATAGCACACAACCAAAGCTGATCACTGTGCCTCGGTACACGTGACAATAAACTAAACTCAAGGACTTTACCGATGGAACTGATATGCGACAATGCTGAAAATTATATTTTGCTCTCTGTATCTTCCCCTTTGCTCTATCTATTGTACTTGAGTCCGACATGATTGCATCTATGTATCGTATTATCTGATTATGTGTGAGAAGGAACTGCAGATGCTAGTTTAAACCGAAGATAGACACCAAAAGCTGGAGTAACTCAGCGGGACGGGCTCGACAGATGTTTCGGGTCGAGACCCTTCTTCAGACTAGTTATTGAAAAAGGAAACAAGAGATATAGACGATGATGTAGAGAGATAAAGACCAATGAATGAAAGATATGCAAAAAAGTAATGATGACAAAAGGAATTATCTGATCTGATTGGATAGCATGCAATTCTCACTGTACCTTTTTACGCGTGACAAAAATAAACCTAAACCTTTCTGTGTGTATGTGAGCCACATTCCCCCATTCCCTGAAATTCCATGTGTCAATCCAAAAGTCTCTTACATGCCACTATTTTATCTGCTTCCACCACCACTGAGTTTCTCCAGCTTTTTGTGTAACCTCTGGAAGTGCATTTCATTCACCCATTACACTCAGTCTATCACATTTCCACACTGAGAGAAAGGATCTGACTCTTTACTCTATGATTGTGCTGAACCAGAGAAGGGCAACAATGACCCATCGCTGCAATCTTACAAGCCAAAGACTGCTGGATCTCCCGGTTGCACCCCTTCCCATACTGAACCTTGACTAGCTTCCCATGAAACAGATCTCCACTGCTTCCTCTATGAAGATCCCACATTCTAACTACAGTTTAATTAAAAGGAATTAAAAGTGCTGGAGTAACTCAGTGGCCAGGCAGCATCTCTGGCAAATCTGTGGGTGGGTGACGTTTTGGGTCAGGACCCTTCTTCATGGAGGTTGGTGCCTGGAATGCGCTGCTAGGGGTGGTGGTGGAGGCAGACACAATAGTGGCATTCAAGAGGCTTTCAGGTAGGCACATGGATATTGATCAAGTGCTGGCAGAAAAGATTGGTTTACATTGGGATCATGTTCGGCATGGACATTGTGGGCCGAAGGGTTGTTCCTGTGCTGTGCAGTTGTATGTCCTGTTGCACCCTGTAAAAAACCCTGTGGTTGCAGGAAGAGCATGCAAACTCCACACAGTGCTGGAGGCTAGGATTGTGTCTTCATTCCTCATGTCTTCATTTCCGAAGTATTTATTGCTTCACATTGCGAATCAACTAATAATTGCAGAATCAGTGAATATTGTGAATTACCGGGCTGAGACAGTGGCACAGCAGTAGATTTGCTGCCTTACAGCACCAGAGACTACGGTGGTGTCTGTACGGAGTTTGCATATTCTCCCCGTGAGCTTCCCCGTGGGTTTTCTCCGGGAGCTCCAGTTTCCACCCACTGTGGTATTGTAGGTTAATTAGCTTCTTTAAATTGTCCCTAGTGTGTAGGATAGAGCTAGTGTTGACACACAGGTTGGTAGGTTAATTGGCTTCTCTAAAATTTAAAAATTGTCCTTAATGTGTAGGATAGTGCTGATGTATGATGTGAATGCTGGTCAGCATGGAATCGGTGAGCCGAAGGACACTGTATCTTGAAAATTTAAAGTAAATGAAGGGATGTTCGTTTTTACATTGGTTTCTTGTTTATTTATATTATTCCAATGCTCTCCTCTACCCCCCCCCCCCCCCCCCCCCCCCCCCATTTCAAAATCGGGGTAATTCCATCACCTTCCTGACTTTGTTTAATAAGGAACTGCAGATGCTGGAAAATCGAAGGTAGACAAAAATGCTGGAGAAACTCAGCGGGTGAGGCAGTATCCATGGAGCGATGGATATAGGCTGTACGAATAGCCTAAGTGAAGGAAATAGGCCTATTTCCTTCGCTCCATAGATGATGCCTCACCGCTGAGTATCTCCAGCGTTTTTGTCTACCTTCCTGACTTATATATCTTTAACACTGCAGCCTTATAAAAGTCTTATTTTTACCAGCGGCATTCACCTGTTTGTTGAACATAAACCTCTGTATGGGGAAAACTGTTTAGCAATTCTTTTACAAGTACATCAAACATTTTTTTTATTTCCATTTTCTTCTCTTTCCTCCCAACCGAGTAATTCTTCCACACACTGAGAACACTTTCTCAATACGAGATTCTTGATTATTTCAATACTGCTTTCAAAAGGCATGAGTCTTGCAACATTTATCCTGCTACATAAAACATTGGGGAGGTCACAGCTAGAATAGTGCGTATAGTCCTGGTCGGCACATTATCAAACTAACATGCTTGCCCTCCAAAGTATGCAGTGGAGATTCACCAAGATGTGGGCAGCACAGTGGCACAGCGGCAGTTACTGCTTTACAGCACCAGAGACCCTGGTTCGATCCTGACTACGGGTGCTGTCTGCACGGAGTTTGTATGTTCTCCCTGTGAATGCTTGGGTTTACTCCAGGTGCTCTGATTTCCTCCCACATACCAAGGATGGGCAGTTTTCTAGGTGAAGATAGACACAAAATGCTGGAGTAATTCAGTGGATCAGGCAGCATCTCTGGAAAAAAAACAACAGGTGACGTTATGGATTGGAACCCTTCTTCAGACTCTGAAGAAGGTCTGAAGAAGGGTTCCGACCCATAACGTCACATATTCCTTTTCTCCAGAGATGCTGCCTGAGCTGCTGCGTTACCCCAGCATTTTGTATCTTCACTTCACTGCAATGCTGATGACATTCACAATCACAATTGCAATCAATTTTATTCGTCATTTGCATGCAAGCGAAATGAATTTGCCAGCAGCAGTACAATGAAAAAGAACACACAAAAACACAACAAAAATGTAACATAAACATCCACCACAGCATTCATCACTGTGGTGGAAGGCACAAAATGTGACCAGTCCTCCTCCATTTTCCCCCGTGGTCGGGACCTCAACCCTCCGCAGCTGCCGCTGCGGGCGTCCAGATGTTCAGGCAAGGTAAAGTCCAGATAAAGTCCAGGTAAGTTCTGAATCGGTGCCTCCCCACCGGAGACTGCGGCTTCAGGTTGGTGTAGGCCGCAGGTCGGCGGTCGAAGATCTAAAAGTCCCCGCCGCGCTGCAGCCGGAAGCACCGCAGACCGCAGGGCCGGTGGTCGGAGCTCCTATCCAGGGGTCCCCAGCGAGGGACCCCGCCCCTGATGGTAAGACCACGCCGCGCCTGCGGTAGAAGTTGGCCGCTGGCCAGTGGTCGGAGCTTAGAAAACATAGAAACATAGAAAAATAGGTGCAGGAGTAGGCCATTCGGCCCTTCGAGCCTGCACCGCCATTCAATGTGATCATGGCTGATCATCCAACTCAGTATCCCGTACCTGCCTTCTCTCCATACCCCCAGATCCCTTTAGCCACAAGTGCCACATCTAATGCCCTCTTAAATATAGCCAATGAACTGGCCTCAACTACCTTCTGTGGCAGAGAATTCCAGAGACTCACCACTCTCTGTGTAAAGAATGTTTAACTCTGTGTAACCAATGATCACCCTGTACACTAATCTACACACACTGAAGTCAATTAACCACCAAACCTGCACATCATTGGAGTGTGGGAAGAAACTGGAGCTCCCGGGGAAAACCCACGCAGTCACAGGGAGAACGTACAAACTCCACACATTTGTTAATTCTGGCAAAATTGGAGAGGCCAGGACACTAAAATTGAGTAAAGGATTCTAGGCTGCTAGGCCATTTGGTCAATTTAAATGTGCCTTCTGCAGAAATAGGACAAGCAGCAGAATGGTACCAGTTTGTCTGAGCCTAGATAAGAGCTGCAGGAAGAGATGGAAAACATCTGCAGATCCTGACAATTAGGTGCAAATTGCATGGAATGGATTGGATGGATGCAAACCAGACTTACACATTGTATATAATGTTGCAAAGCTTTACTTTGCTTGATGTTGATTGGATTAAGTATTGAGCCTTGTCTGGGTTTCTTGAATATCTGGGCAAATGTTGCGATGTTTGTTTACTTTCAGAACCACTTTTTTAATACATTGTATTAGTTACTGTATTATTGGGTTAGGGAAATGCCTATCATGTACTGGGTTAATTGATATCTGTTATTGGACAGTAAAGAGACCACCCCTATGTGGTTCGGCCCCTCAAGGTTCAGGTACCTTTTAAAAGACACTCCCTCGAGGTCCTGTGTCGATCTTCTGGGAGAACGCTTAGGACTGCATGACCTTCTGGAGTGTCTCTGCTTGAGCGAGGCCAAGGGGGCTTGATCAGGCAGATACGAGGATCAAACCCACAGTGGTTAGGTATAGTAGTGGGGAACTGTAATTGTGTTTTGTCAAGATAAAGTTTAGATGCGCAAGTGCTTGACTGTGATTTTTGACTGAAACTAGACTGGAGGGAAGCTTAGAACGAGCTACTTACACACAGACAGCACCCTTAGTCAGGATCAAATGCGTGTCTCTGGTGCTTTAAAGCAGCAACTCTACTGTTGCACACTGTGCCACCCTTATCCTGTTGCTATGAGGTAATCTATGTGAACTAAAGTGTAATATCACAGTGGTAGATTATCATTGTGAGAGGGCGTGAGAGGTAAATTATCATCCCAGACATCCATGTCTACACTGAATGTAATTCTCTCTTGATTAAAGACGAACAGGTTAAACTAGAAGCATACTGACCCAGGATTTTCTAACCCAGAGCCTTCTCTCCCTCTTCTAAATTCAAAGAGCACAGAACACTACAGCATAGGAACAGCCTTTCAGCCCACAATGTCCTTGCCGAACATGATGGTAACTTGAATTAAGCTCCTCTGCCCACACATGATCCAGATCCCTCCTTACTCTGCTTGTCCATCAAGCCTTTCTAAAAGCCTCATAACCACCACAATCATGGTTGAACTAGTAAGGCTATCAGATGCACTAAGAATTTTAAAACTTGAAGGGCGCAAGTTGGCACCAGAAATATGAAAACTTTCTATGTACTGCCTCAGAATCTACTATTCTTACAATACAATTGTCAAAAAAGATGCTAAGTTAAACTAATCTCCTCTGCCTGTTCATGATCCATATCCCTCCATTTCCTGCCTAACCATGTGCCGATCTAAAAGCCACTTAAATACCACAATCATATCTGCCTCCAACACCACACCGGACAGCATGTTCCAGGCACCCATCAACCTCTGAGTAAAAAAACCTTGCCCTTATCTCTTTTAAACTTTGTCCCTCGCTGGTTAAAGCAATGCCCTCTAGTTTTTGACATTTCCTCCTCGAGATAAAAGTTTTTGACGGTCTACCCTATCCATGCATCTCAATTTTATACCTTTCCATCGGGTCTCCCCTCATCCTCCGACGTTCCAGAGAAAGCGACCCAAGTTTGTTCAATCTCTCCTTATAACGAATATCCTCAAATCCAGCAGCATTGACTTGTATTTATGTATAGTATTGCCTGGTCTGTTTGGATAGCATGCAAAACAAAGCTTTTCACTGCCTCTCCCTCTGGTTTACTGGAGAACATATCAACTATGACCAGAACGTACTTAAAACCCTTTGCTACAGGCACATGTACAAAATCAGTTGGCAAATTCTCCTTTTGAAACCCATCTGTACTTCAAGCACATCTACATCTGTGCGTTCCTAGTTAGGAGACTTTATATCAGGAGATTGTAAGATTACATTTTCAGAGATTCAAAACACTCAGCTGTCTGCAAAAGACACTAATCATCAGTTGCTATTGGGAGTTTAATGTTCCTTCAGTCACAGTGCTATTAATTAAACACTTTTAACACAGTCGACATTGTATGACAATATACTGCAAGTGCAATAATCTTGATTACACAGATCATTCCAATAATAAAAATACTCTTTCCCATCCTCTGTATGCATTCTGCATGCTATTGCTTTTATATTAATGCTCACCACCACCCCCCCCCCCCCCACCCAAAAAAAAAACATTCCTTTCATTTAAACCCTGAGGCTGTGCATAAATCAGATGAATTAACTGAACCTTTGTGGAAATTAATCATGCTGAAAATAAAATAGTGTCCTTATCGGGCACATCTTCTTATAATTTGGCTGCCCCAGGGCTGACTCAGAGACAGTATGGAACACAAAGTGACATTTGATTGCTTGATTTCTGCAATTGCTGTTGATTGTAAATATTACACTTGAGAAGGTTACCAAGGAGATAATAAGTCATCGCGCTTGATAGTCTCACGCTCACACTTCGAAACGCAAAGCATGTCATAAAAACAGATGGAGGTATATTATTGTGAAAGATTAGTTATTAACTGATCACAAGCTCAAAACGAGGGGCGGGCTATACAGAGCTGGGAATGAGGACATTTCTTCACCATAAGGTAGGGAATATTTGGAATTCATAAGTTCAGAAGTTATATTCTCCTGCCTTCTCCCCATAACTCCCAACCCATATTCATTAAGAATCTATTAATCTCCACCTTAAAAACATCCAACCACAGCCTTCTGTTGCAATGAATTCCACAGATTCAACACCCTCTGACTAAATAAATTCCTCCTCATCTCTTTTTGTAAAGGTACCTCCTATTATTTTGAGGCTATGGTCCTTTGGTCCTAGACTATCCCACTAGTGAAAACTTCCTCTTCATATCCACTCTATAGAGGTCTTTCACTAAGTCTGCACCAAAGACAGTGTGTTTTTATTTGTAAACCAGCATCTGCACATGTTAATTTCTATTCTATTCCATGGTATCACTGAGTTATAATGATCTCATTGTATTTAGGACAAAACCATTTTTGGAGTTACCATGCACTTGCTTTTTATACTAATGCGCCACTGTCTTTTGATGCAACGGCATATTTCAAATGGGTTACCAAACTTCCTCATGAAATCTAATTCTGTCATCTCATCGCCTCTGTTCTTTAGAAGCTGTCGTGCATTCATCACCTCATTGGAGCTTTTGTCATTTGTCTCTGCAAGTTATTTTTGGTCCAAACAATCTTCATAGTTGGCAATATGTCTATTTCAAAGAAAAATCACTCCATGATAAATGACATAGGAAAAACTCACACACAAAAAGTTGAGATGTTAGTTACCCAATTTTTGTAAAGTTCCCAATCTTATCTATAGAGGCTTTTGGGACTATGTAAAAACAAGAAACTGCAGATGCTGGTTTACAAACAAGATGCAAACTATTGGAGTAACTCAGTGGGTCAGACAGCATCCCAGGAGAACATGGATAGGTGACATTTTGGGTTGGGACCAATGATAGACACAAAGTGCTGGAGTAACTCAGTGGGTCAGGTAGAATTCCTGGAGAACATGGATAGATGACATTTTGGGTTGGGACCATTTTCACACAAAGGGTAGTGGGTGTATGGAACGAGCTGCCGGAGGAGGTAGTTGAGACAGGTACTATTGCAACGTTTAAGAAACAGTTAGACAGACACATAGATAGGACAGGTTTAGAGGGAGATGGGCCAAATGCAGGCAGGTAGGACAAGTGTAGATGGGTCATGTTTGCTGGTGTGGGCAAGTTGGGCTGAAGAGCCTGTTGCCATGCTGTAGGACTCTATGACTCTAAATAGAAGCAGGAGCTGGTCATTCACCCCTCACATCTGCCTGACATCTCATTATTATCTTGAAATACGTTCTATCTATTTCTTCTACCACCCTCACATCTCTGTTCAGGACCCTTCTTCAGACTGACACGGCCTGAAACATCATCTGTACTTTTTCCTCCACAAAATATGCCTGACCCTCTGAGCCTAATCCTCCAGCATTTTAAGCTTTGCTCAAGATTCCAGCATCTGCAATTATTTGTGTCTCCTTGGACATATTCTAACTGGTTCTCTTATCCAAATCCTTGATGTATTGTGAACAACTGGGGCACCAGCAAGGAGTGCAGATCCTTGCTGCTCTCCATTGACCCACGAGCCCCAACCCAAAATTAACATGGAGACACAAGAGGTGGCAGATGCTGGAATCTGGGGTGTATAAAGGTGAGCTGCTAGAGAACCCAGCTGGTCAGACCACATCAGTGGAGGGGAATGAATGGATAACTGTTCATTTCCCGCATAAGATCATAAGACATAGGACATAAGAGCATAATTAAGCCCTTTGACTCATCAGTTGAGGGGAAAAATAGATCAGCCATGATCAAATGGCAAAGCAGACTTGATAGGCCAAATTATCTAATTCTGGTTCTATATGTCTTATGAGTCTGATCGATCTTTCCCTCTCAACCCCATTCTCTTGCCTTCTCCCCATAACCTTTGACACCCTTACTAATCAAGTTTCTGTCAATCTCTGCTTCAAAAATACCCATAACATCTTCCACAGCCATCTGCAGCAATGAATTCCACAGATTCACCATGCTCTGGTTAAAGAAACCACACCACATCTCCATTTAAATGTACCTTCTTTTATTCTGAGGCTGTACCTACTGGTCCCAGATACCTCTAGTAACTCTTTTTTTTAATGCTCAAAAAATGATTGGGTTATTCCTTGCAACATAGGGAACCAACCTCAGTTTGAAGAATGAAGAGTTTTGGCCTGACCTTTAGACTTTAGACAGAAACAGGCCCTTTGGTCCTACGAGTCCGTGCCAACCAGCGATCACCCCGTACACTCGCACTATCCCACACACCGGGGTCAATTTACAATTTTCCCAAAGCCTATAAACTTGACAAATCTGTACATCTTTGGAGCGTGAGAGAAAACCCAGGCGGTCACGGAGAGAACAAGTAAACTCTGTGCAGACAGCACCAGTAGTCAGGATTGAATCCAGGTAAGGCAGTAACTCCACCTCAGTGCCACTGTGTCACCCTCAAAACTACAAAAGATAGAAAATCACATGACTTTTAGATGGGTGCAAAGAGGCTTTCAGATGGACACATGGACATGCAGGAAATTGAGGGATATGGAGGTGCGGGCAGAGGAGTTTAGATAGGACATTACGGGCTGAAGGGTCTGTTCCTATGCTGTACTGTTCTATGTTCCTTGTTTCACATTGATCCAACTTGCTTTTTAATTAACAAACATTGTACCTTGATGGAGCTTGCTGTTGGAAAACTGGCTGTTGTTTCTCCACATTAATCACTTTTAAAAAAATGCAACAGCTGCAGACTACTTTAAGCTGCCTCATGAGAGACAGAACAGTGGGGCAATCACTTTAAGTTCTTCTTCAGTGTTTCATTTTCCACTGGGTGGATCAGCGAGGGACAGTGGGACAAAAAAAAGAGATGTGTTGCTTTATGATCGGTTTGACAGCAGCCGAGCTTGCTGAGGTGCACAGCAGCAAATGTCAGATTTCTCTGTTCTCTCCCTGAGATGAGTTGTCTTCCCACCCAACAAATTGCCTCTGGAAAAGCAACGGATATAACATCCTCATTTCTCCACCAGCAACGCTGATGCGGTCTTTCTTAATAATGTGACTCAAAAGGTTCATAGGAAAAAATGTGTATATACACACATATATATACACACATACATGCACACACACATGTATATCTATAGACATATTTACACACACTTGTGTGTGTGTAAACATATGTGTGTGTATATGTGTGTATATATATATATATATATATATATATATATATATATATATATACACACACATATATATATTCACACATGTATATATATATTTGTGTGTGTGTGTCTGTGTGTCTACACACACCTATATAAATAAAATCAGTGCATCGCAATATATTAATTCATTGGAAAGAATTTCTTTCCAATGAATTAATATATAGCAATGCACAGATCCTATAAATAAAGACATTTCCTTGATTTCAGACAAGCAAGATCAAATCACTTTTTGGAATTTAGTTAAACGCAGGTAATGACTAGAGTACAAATAACATCTGCAATAAACTGCAAGCGGTTAACAATTGTTCACAACCCATATGTCTTTCTCGCCAATAAACACTGGAAATATGTCCAGACATAATCAGGGCATTGAAAGAAAGAATGTGTATTTTGAGTGGGCTTAAAGACCTCCAGCAACCAATCTGTGATCGCTGCCAACCACACATCCAGAGGTGGAATTAGCAGCAAAATAAAAATATATATAGTTTGAGAAACATTGTCACTTTTGAAGCAATATGGTTTTGATTTTTGTCATTCATTGCCGGTGCACATTAGGTTAGCCTTGGCTGGGGAGTGAAGAGGGTTCTTGCTGATGTGCCCTGTTAGTTAGACTTCTTTCAATGCTCTTTAGCTTAATTATTCACAGCCTTACTTGCTGAATGTGTAGACTGACAACAGAGGGCACAAGGCGGAAAAAATTAGATCATACTAAAATTCTACGATAGGAACAGAAGGTGAGGGAGCTGTAGGGAGAGGTTGAACAGGGTAGGACTTTATTCCTTGGAGCGCAGGAGGATGAGGGGGAAGGTCATATAGAGATGTACATAATTATTGGAGGAATAGATCAGGTAAATACACAAGAGTCTTTAGCCCAGAGTAGGGGAATCAAGAACATGAGGATATGGGTTTAAGTTGAGGGGAGGTAATATGATTTAATATGAGCATGAGAGGTAACTTTTTTTAATATAAACATAAAGGTGAGTATATGGAACAAGGAGGTAGTTGAGGCAGGTACTATCATAACATTTAAGAGTAATTTAGACAGGTACATGGATAGGATAGGTTTAGAGGAATATGGGTCAAGTACTGGCAGGTGGGACTAGTGTAGATGGGGCATGTTGGTCAG
Source organism: Raja brachyura (assembly GCA_963514005.1). The sequence continues at coordinate 131,514,136 of OY740781.1, forward strand.
TGTGGGCAAGTTGGGCCAAAGGGCCTGCTTCCACGCTGTGTAACTCTACAAAGGGAAGTGTTTTGCAATTCAGACTCCATCTAGATAGCGTTTCAGGACATTCTCAATTATAAAATTCTGCTTGACCCACTGAGTTACTCCAGCACTCTGGGAAGTTACCGGCGAGCCACATAGTGAGGTAAAGTTTCCTAGGTGAGCCGCGGCCTGGCTCAGCCGCTGCAGTACCGGAAACCCACCTGGAGCTGTCCGACGCTCGTCTCCTGCTCGACCCGGAGGACCGGGAACCGGGGATGAGGGTGGAGGGAGGAGGCGAAGGCAGCAGCCGTTGGACAAAGGGCCGTTTGCAAGATGGCGGCGGATGGAGGAGAGGATCGGTGCAGTCAGGACAACGTGCCTTTAAGGCCAAGATAAGTCCGCACTAGTAAAAATTTTGTGGGCTCCAGAAACTTGCCGATGCTTTGTGTACTGTCTCGGCGATGTCTACTATTACACTACAATCGTTGCACTTTTGTACTTATCTACAATTGTGTTCATCTGTAGTATGATTTTACTGGATTGTATGCAAAACAAAGAATGTCACTGTAACTAGGTACATAGGTACATGTGACAAGAAAGTATCATCATCACTTTGTGGAGACAAGAAACTGCAGATTCATGTTTGCACAAAAGGGTACTGAGTCAACAGTGTTTTGTTCTCATATGCACGAGAATGGGATACAATACTTCCTTGTAGAAACTTAGTTGCTACAAAGTTAAATGAAAGAATTGTTACCCATTGAGGGATAACTGATAGCTTATCATCCAGTCATAGAGTCATACAGCATGGAAACAGGCCCTTCGGCCCAACTTGCCCACACTGACCGACATGCCCCAGATACACTAGCCCCACCTGCCTGTGATTGGCCCATCTCCCTTCAAACCTGTCCTATCCATGTCTAAATGTTTCTGAAATATTGCGATAGTCCCAGCCTCAAATGCATCCTCTGGCAGCTCGTTCCATACACACACACCACCCTTTGTGTGAAGATGTTACCCCTCAGATTCCTGTTAAATCTTTTCCCCGTCATCTTAAACTAATGTCCTGTGGTCCTCGATTCACCTACACTGGGTAAGAGACTCAGTGCATCTACCCGATCTATTCCTCTCATGACTTTATAGGCCTCTATAAGATCACCTCTGATCCTTCTGTGCTCCAATGAATAGAGTCCCAGCCTGCTCAACCTCTCCCTATAGCTCAGACCCTCGAGTCTTGGCAACATCCTTGTAAGTCTTCTCTGAACTCTTTCATGTTTGACAACATCTTTCCGAAAACATGGTGCCCAGAACTGAACACAATAATCTAAGTGCAGCCACACCAACATCTTATATGACCTCAACATGACCTCCCAACTTCTATACTCAATACTTTGACTGAAAACGTCTTTTTTACCACCCGATCTACCTGTGACACCACTTTCAAGGACCTATGTACCTGCGCTCCTCGATCCCTCTGCTCTATGACACTCTCCAGAGCCCTACTAGCCTCAGCTAAAATAAAATAGATTCCATGAAACATTGTTCCAAGTGTCTTACTAATTAACTTCAAAATTAACTAGCGGATGAGTCACATGAATATATAGCTCTAAATAACTGGCAGAATGTTGAAAAAGGCATGCAAACCATTAAAATCAAGCAGCAAATTGAAATTTAACATGTTTTGGCTGCTGCAATGACGATAATTTGGTAAGTGGGATAATGTGTGTTGGCTTACATTTTGAATCTCATTACACGTGCAACGATAGATTTGCTGCCTTACAGCGCTAGAGACCCGGGTTCGATCCTCACTACGGTTGCTGTCTGTATGGAGTTTGTACATTCTCCCAGTGACCGCGTGGGTTTTCTCTGAGATATTTGGTTTCCTTCCACACTCCAAAGACGTGTGGGTTTGTAGGTTAATTGGCTTCATATAAATGTAAATTGTCCCTAGTGTATGCGCGATAGTGTGAGTCTTTGGGGATCGCTGGTCGGCGCGGACTCGGTGGGCCGAAGGGCCTGTTTCCGCGCTGTATCTCTAAACTAAACTAAACATTTTGGGGTGCTCCATGCACCACTAATGACCAATTGGAACCTGCAAAGATTTATCAGAATGAGGGAAAGGATTGTTCGAAGCAATCCACTGGATCTTTAAACAAAGTCTTATGTTGGAATGGAAGCAAAGTAACTCCCATGGGAAGCAGCAAGAAGAGTTTGCAGCTGCCAGCCACACAAACACCGATCCCTGGAAGCTTGCATTTAGTTTAATTTACAGATACATCATGGAAACAGGCCCCTTGGCCCACCAAGTCCTTCACGACCATCAATCACCTGTTCACACTAACTCTTTGTTATCCCGCTTTCTCACCCACGTCTGATGCATTAGGGTCAATTTTGAACCATAGAACCATACAGTGTGGAAACAGACCCTTTGGCCCAACATGCCCAGGCCGACCAATATGTCCCATCTAAACTAGTTTGGCCCATATCCCTCTAAACCTACCCTATCCATTTATTTACCTGTCCGAATGTTTCTTAAACGGTGCTATTGTACCTGTCTCAGCTCCCTCCTCCGGCAGCTTGTTCCACCCATTACCCCTTTGGTAAAAGCATTACCCCTCAGGTTCCCATTAAATCTTTCCCCGTTTCACCTTAAATCTAAATGCTCTCGTTCACGATTCTCCTACTCTGGGCAAAGGACACAGAAATTTTTAGAGAAGCCAGAGGAAACCCACGCATTCACGGGGAGAACGTGCAAACTCTACATAGACCGCACCCATTTTCACACAGAGGGTGGTGGGTATATAGAACTAGCTGCCAGAGGAGGTAGGAAAGAACTGCAGATGCTGGTTTAAATCGAAGATAGACACAAAATGGTGGAGTAACTCAGCGGGACAGGCAGCATCTCAGGAGAGAAGGAATGGGTGACGTTTCGGATCGAGACCCTTCTTCAGCCTGATCTGAAGAAGAATCTGATCAGTCTGAAGAAAGATCTTGACTGAAAACGTCACCCATTCCTTCTCTCCAGAGATGCTGCCTGTCCCGATGCGTTACTCCAGTATTTTGTGTCTGCCAGAGGAGGTAGATGAGGTAGATGCTATCACAACATTTAAAAAATACATTTGGACAGGTATATGGATAGGACAAAATGAAAATGTTGAGGGGAATATGGGCCAAAGCAGGTAAATGGGACTATTGCAGATGGGGCATCTTGGTTGGCATGGGTAAGTTGGGCCAAAGGGCCTGTTTCCATGCTCTATGGCACAATGACTCTAAACTGTCGGAGGAACTGAGTGGGCCAGGCAGCACTTGTGGAGGCAGAGAGATGGTCAACTTTTTGGGTTGAGATATTGCATCAATTTCCTTTTTAAAAATAAAATCCTCATCCCACATTGTCATCTGTTCCTTTCCAAACTCAACCATTCACCTACTACACCTCCAAGCGATTAACCAACCAACTTGCATGTAGTTGGGATTTGGAGGGAAACTGGGAGTAGCCATGTGAGAACGTGCATACTCCACACAGACAGCACTCAAGGGCAGGCAGGATCGATGGACAATGTCAGCATGGATTTACGAAAGGTAAATCATGTCTGACGAATCTGGTGGAATTTTTTGAAGATGTAACTAGTAGCGTGGATAGGGGAGAACCAGTGGATGTGGTGTATCTGGACTTCCAGAAGGCTTTCGACAAGGTCCCACATAAGAGATTAGTATATAAACTTAAAGCATACGGCATTGGGGGTTCAGTATTGATGTGGATAGAGAACTGGCTGGCAAACAGGAAGCAAAGAGTAGGAGTAAACGGGTCGTTTTCACAATGGCAGGCTGTGACTAGTGGGGTACCGCAAGGCTCAGTGCTGGGACCCCAGCTATTTACAATATACATTAATGATCTGGATGAGGGAATTGAAGGAAATATCTCCAAGTTTGCGGATGACACTAAGCTGGGGGGCAGTGTTAGCTTTGAGGAGGATGCTAGGAGACTGCAAGGTGACATGGATAGGCTGGGTGAGTGGACAAATGTTTGGCAGATGCAGTATAATGTGGATAAATGTGAGGTTATCCACTTTGGTGGTGAAAATAGGAAAATAGACTATTATCTAAATGGAGGCCAATTAGGAAAAGGGGAGATGCAGCGCGACCTGGGTGTCATGGTACACCAGTCATTGAAAGTAGGCATGCAGGTACAGCAGGAAGTGAAGAAAGCGAATGGTATGTTGGCATTCATAGCAAAAGGATTTGAGTATAGGAGCAGGGAGGTTCTACTTCAGTTGTATAGGGTCTTGGTGAGGCCACACCTGGAGTATTGAGTACAGTTCTGGTCTCCAAATCTGAGGAAGGACATTATTGCCATAGAGGGAGTGCAGAGAAGGTTCACCAGACTGATTCCTGGGATGTCAGGACTGTCTTATGAACAAAGACTGCATAGACTCGGTTTATACTCTCTTGAATTTAGGAGATTGAGAGGGGATCTTATAGAAACTTACAAAATTCTTAAGGGGTTGGACAGGCTAGATGCAGGAAGATTGTTCCCGATGTTGGGGAGGTCCAGGACAAGGGGTCACAGCTTAAGGATAAGGGGGAAATCCTTTAGGACCGAGATGAGAAGGAATTTTTTCACACAGAGAGTGGTGGGTCTCTGGAACTCTCTGCCACAGAGGGTAGTTGAGGCCAGTTCATTGGCTATATTTAGGAGGGAGTTAGATGTGGCCCTTGTGGCTAAGGGGATCAGAGGGTATGGAGAGAAGGCAGGTACGGGATACTGAGTTGGATGATCAGCCATGATCATATTGAATGGCGGTGCAGGCTCGAAGGGCCGAATGGCCTACTCCTGCACCTAATTTCTATGTTTCTATGAACCCGGGTCTCTGGCGCTGTGAGGCAGCAGCTCCACCAGCTGCACCATTGCTCGAAGAAGAATCAGTTCATTTATTTGAAAATAAATCTGAAAAAAACCCGATTTAATTTCAAGGCTGTTGCTTAAAATAAAACTAACAGCAACTTGATTGCCAAAGAAGGATTATTTAAAAATCAATGTGAAGAATACACTTGAGTTGTTATGAATGCATTAGCATTGGCTAAACTATGCGAGATTCAATAATTACTCTTGCAACTGGCCACCCTAACAATCAGCATGTCATTAAGCTGGAAAGTGTGCACAAATGATTTACGAGGATGTTGCCAGGTCTCAAGGGTCCGAGCTACAGGGAGAGGTTGGGCCAGCTTTGGAAAAGATTAGGTGAATAAATAGGGTCAATGCACAGCATTTTATCAAGAACTAAAGGACACAGTTTGAGTTTGAGTTTAGTTTATTGTCATGTTATAGTGAAAAGCTTTTGTTGCATGCAGTCAGCGGAAAGACTATACATGATTACAAATATGCCATCAGCTATAGTGAGAGAGGTAGTACTCATTAGGAACATGAAGAGCAACTGTTTCACTCAGAGGGTGGTGGGTATGGGAACAACCTGTCAGAGATAGTTCAGGTAGGTACTCTTTTAAGAGACTCTTGGTGCATGGATAGCAAAAGTTTAGCAGGATATGGGCCATACGTGAACCAATGAGACTAGATTTGATGAGGTATTTTGGTCAGCATGCATGAGTTCAGTTCAACGGCCTGTTTCCGTGATAGATGATAAACAAATCCCCACACATAAAGGAGATGAAAAAATGATAACTAGCCAACTTACATCCTTAGCTTAGTCAGCTGTCAAAGCCCTGAAAACTATGAATGTTTTAGAAGCATTCAAATTTTTTTTAATTTAAAAAGTCAAATATTATTAAAGGTTAAATTTAAAACAATAAACTACCAACACATTCAAACAATTTAAGTTGTTCAGATAAACTAAATGTATACAAAAGGAATGTAAACCAATGGATCTTTATTATCACATGTACCTAGGTACAGTGAAATTCCTTATTTTGCAGACAATTCAGTAAAATCTCAATCAAACCCAAGTATGAGAGAATGTAAGAATAGTAGAAGAAGACCCGTCAGGCCGAATGCGCGTCAGTACTTCAGCCGTATTGATGCACGGAGACTGTGAGGAACAGAGCTCCTCCAGTGGTAAGTTTTCAGACTCCAGGTAAGTGATAAAACTTTCACTGGAGTTCGAGTCCGTGCTTATCGGTACACATATCTGCCGATCGCTAGCATGGACAAATCAGGGAAGGGAAAGCGGCGAGTCGCAGCCAGCCGCAGCAGTTCAGGTTTGGAATCGCTCCCGCATACCCCTGTACAGTCGCTAGCTACAGAGTTAGCGACAGCAGATTTAGTGCTACACAGCACAGAGCCAGCGCCATTAGGGCGCAAGGCACCTGAAAAGTCTGCTAGGCCCACGGAGTTGGGGGATGATTCCTCACCGGGGCTGGATAGAGTGTATTCACGCCGATCCCAAGTGGAGGAGCTGTTGCACACAGTACTCCAAAAAACCTTACTCCTGGAGAAGGAGTGTCAGCGCCACTCAGAGCCAGCGGTGCCAGCAGCAGGAGAGCCACTAGGTGAAGAGCTGGCCGCCACAATAAATTATATGGTTTCTCACCAGCTCCAAGAGCTCACTATGGATGAGACAGCCAACAAACATGAGCCTCCAAGTAACTGTGAGTTGTTAAAAGTACCAACTGTGAATCAGGTCATATGGGGTCAGATGGGACCCGGCATGCGAAGTCAAGAGATTAAGATGCAGAGAATTTTTAAATTATTGGCTGCTGGCATTACAGCATTTGCAAGAACAATGGATGGTGGTTATGTGACCAGAACACATCAAGAGGCTCTGGGGTTGCTATGTAGCACCCATTTTGAGATCAATTGTATCAGAAAAAGGGCTATTAGACCCACCATTAATCCCAGATTTACTGCGCTTTGCAAGCCAACAAATATCCAGCCACCCAATCTACTGTTTGGCGCAGACCTTACCAATCAGGTCAAAGAGATAAATGAAGAAGCAAAAACAATGAGCCTGATGAGACCAATGTTGACCGGCAGACCGCTGAAGAGGAAGTATCCTTACAGAACCACCTCAGCTTCCGGGGTTACACCAGGGATGGATGGTACCCTTTGGCTGGAGCACGAGCAACCATGGGGGCCACTGCTAAAGGCTGGGGTCAGCAGGGCGCACCAGTTACCAGAGAGGTGGGTGGGCCTGGTTCTCATAAAAACATATTAAGTGTAACACAGGATAAAATTGGTGGTAGATTACAGCTTTTTTTTATGAAGAATGGAAGCAGCTTACTTCATATCTGTTTATCAGGAGTGTGATTCAAGGGTTTCGGATTGAATTTTATCCAAATGGTGATTTACCTCTCCAACATGTTCCTAGCAGAACACTTTATTTTTCACAATCAGAGGTAATAGAGGTTTAGGCTGAACTTGGAAAATTGTGTCACAAAGGAGTAATTGAGAAGACGGTTCATCAAGTCCGTCAATTTGTGTGAAAAATATTTTCCCATCACAAAAAGGACGGAGGATGCAGAATCATTTTGGACCTTACAAAGTTAAATCCGTTTGTACTCTATAGACACTTCAAAATCAAAACGTTGGTTACCGTTAAGCAACTGATTTCCAGAGGTTATTATATGGCTACCATAGATATGAAAGACGCTTGCTACTCAGTGCCTGTTCATTGCGAGCATAGAAAGTATTTTAAATTTATGTGGATTAATCAATTATGGCAGTTTAACGCACTGCCGAATGGTTTAACCTCAGCCCCTAGAGTATTCACTAAATTGTTAAAACCAATTTTGGGGCTAGTTGGAGGTCAGGACCATGTAATTATGGCCTATTTGGATGATATTTTAATTATCGGACAAACAAGAGAATTAGCTAAAACATCAGTGGCAGTTACCAAATTCACACTTGAAAAACTGGGGTTTGTCATTGATTTGGCAAAATCTAAATTGACACCACTTACCACAATTGATTATTTGGGTTTCACAATTGACTCACTCAAAATTGTAATTACTTTGCCCAGGGAGAAAAGTGTAGAGCTAATTGATGATTGTATAAAACTTTTAAACAAACAACAACCTTCAATTAGACAAGTGGCCAGGCTGCTCGGGAAATTGGTAGTAGCATTTCCAGCAGTCCAATTTGGGCCTTTGCATTATCAGGAATTACAAAGAGCAAAGGAACAGGCACTCAGGGTGCAATTGGGCCATTATGATAGGCCCATGCAGTTATCAGCAGATGCAGTCACTGATCTTCAATGGTGGATCCAACATGTCTCCAGTATTTTCAGCACAGTGGTGCTAAAACAACCTTCCATGGTCTTACAGACTGATGTCAATGCACTTGGGTGGGGTGCCACGGATACAAGTTCAAGTTGTGGAGGAAGATGGAGTATGGAAGAAGCTTTGCTTTTGCAGACATGGGAATAAACCATTTAGAGCTTTTAGGAACATTTTATGGGCTCAAGGCTTATTGTTGGCACAAAAGCAGTCTGCATGTTCAGCTCCAAATTGATAACACTATGGCAGTAGCATATGTTAATCACATGGGTGGTATCAAGTCAGTATCTTGTGACAGACTGGCAAACGAAATCTGGGTCTGGTGTATTGACAAACACATTTAGCTCTCAGCTATATATCTAGCAGGGAGATTCAATACAGTGGCAGACACCAGGTCACAAAAGTTCCATGACAACATAGAGTGAATGTTGAATCGGGACGTATTCAATGAGATCATTGTCAAATATGGAAGGCCAGATGTCGACTTGTTCGCATCCAGATTAAACCACCAGTTTCCCAAATGTGTGTCATGGGAACCAGATCCTGGGGGCAGTAGCGATTGATGCTTTCTCACTGCATTGGGGTGGTATGTTTATATATGCATTTCCACCGTTTTGTCTCATAAATCGTTGTCTGCTTAAAATCAAGCAGGATGATGCTTCAGGGGTACTGGTGATACCCGACTGGCCTACCCAGCCATGGTCCCCTTTGATCTTACAGCTGATGACACAACCCCTGATGGCTGTTCCCAAACAAAAGGATTTATTGGTGCAACCGGTAACTGGCGAATGCCATCCGTTGTATGACCGTATTGATTTGTTAATTTGCAGATTTTAAGAAGGCCATATCTGGGGCGTGGATTGTCAGGTCAAACTGTGGACATGCTTACTGCATCTTGGAGATCGAGTACTCAAAAGCACTATATTTCTTATGTAAAAAAATGGGAAGTTTACTGTGTACAAAATAATATTGACTGTTGTACAGCACATATTTCACGTGTTCTAGAGTTTCTGTCAACCCTCTATATGATGAGGGACAGAGTTATAGTGCAATCAATACAGCGAGAAGTGCTTTATCATCATATTTGGTGATGAAGTCAGACAAACATTCTATTGGATCTCACCCTCTCGTTGTTCGGTTAATGAAAGGGATTTTTAATTCCAGACCTCCCAAACCTAGATATATTGCAATTGGGGATGTGAGTATGGTCCTTGGACTATTGCATGAGTGGTTTCCTGTCTCGTCTTTGTCTTTGACCAAAATCACCATGAAAGTGGCCATGCTCATGGCATTGGTTTCAGCACAAAGAGTACAGATGTTACAAAACCTACAGCTAGATAGAATGGAAACAGCTGCAGACAATGTTACGTTTTACATTTATGACCTCCTCAAACAAAGCAGGCCAGGTGTCACAGGGCTCAAAATAGTGTTTTCAGCATATCCCACGGATCCATCCTTATGCGTAAAAACACATTTTATGCAATACATTGCATTTGCAGAGGCTTTACGTAACATGGAGACAGGATTGTTTATCAGTTATAAAAAAACACATAAGAGAGTGTCAGTTAATACTATTTCGAGATGGTTGAAACAAGTCTTGATTGATGCAAGTATTTACACTAATGTGTTCATATCTCATTCCACTAGGGCAGCAGCTACGTCGGCGGCCAAAGCAAGGGACATGCCTGTTGACACATTTTGGCGGCCGCCGGATGGGCAAATGAGCTGATGTTTCAGAATTTCTATCATCGGCTGACTGCCAGTCCAGGGCTGTTTGCCAATGCTATTTTAAGTTCTGTTGATAGAGAGGTACTGTTGTTTTGTTTATAATTTCAAATAAACCTTATTACTGCATTAAATGCAATGTTATTACTAATGCATTATTTTCTCAATCGAGTCAATCAATGCAGTGGGAAGCCAGGATTTGTAATCTGCGGCATGAAATCATAAAGCTTTGAACTCTTCACAGAATCACTCATGTGACTCCGAAGTAAAATAGTAAGATTAAACGAGAACTTACCAGTTTGAAGTTTGATCTTGATTTTATGAGGAGTTACGTTGGTGATTACGTGCCCGCCGCACCCAACCCTCTCTCATAAACGATCATCTGGTAGTTCTCGAGTCACGCATCTTACTATGTCACTTCGGTGATGTTATTTGTGATTTCATACCGCTGCTTTGAAGATTGACGCGCATGCGGCCTGACGGGTCTTCTTCACGTAATCACCAACGTAACTGCTCATAAAATCAATATCAAACTTCAAACTGGTAAGTTCTTGTTTAATCTTACTATTATACTATTAATCTAGGCTGTATACCAGTTGCCATGTTTCTGGTGCCATCTTGTATCTTCACGTATCGAAGTTCTTTATCTAATGCTTGTTGCTATGCTACGCAACAAGCAGGCACGTGCCGTGAGTAATTAGTCAGGGTAGGCACTCAGTACTTAAAAATTCTAAACCGCGCATGCGCAGATTGTTCTCCCCGTTAAATAAATAAATAAATAAAAAACAGTGACAATTCAATTTGCCCAAGGCTTCCTAGTCTCCTTTATTCTGAATTACTGAATGGGGGGGGGGGGTGAAGGGTGATGGCAGATGGAAAGATGGAGAGATGGTGGGAAAAACGGGAGTACAGGGTATAGTTAAATCAGTTGTCATCTTATTGAAGAACAACACTTGTTCCAGGAACCAATTGGGGGAACAGTTCCTTTCACAGCGTGTGGAGAGTCTGTGCCAGGGGTAAAGTTGTGGGGAGGGCACGAGTGTTGAGAAAGAGGGTGTCGGGGATACTGCCAGTAACTCACTCACTCACAACTACCGTAGCTCTCTGGGCGCGAAGCCACGCACTGTAGCTGGGGATAGAAGCAGCTCGGGGAGCTACGAGCGGCCACCGGGACCCGACAGCAGAACTGGCCTCCACTTCAGCGCCTTCTGCCAGCCCGCTCACCTTTGGCAGTGCTCTCCGTCGGAACACCTGTCACCTGCCGTTCGCTGACTTCGCTCATGTCAGCGGCTTCCTTCAAATCCTGAAATTCCCACAGCCGAGTAACCTCAATCGCGCTGTCGGAATTTAAGGACATGAGTGAGGCCAGCGAGCGGCAGGAGAGAGGTTTTTAGACGGAGAGCTGCCAGAGGTGAGCGGGGACTGGCAGAAGGAGCGAAGGTGGCGGCTGGTTCCGCCGTCCGGCCCGGCGGCCGCTCAGCCACCCGAGCTACTTCTCTCTCCCCCCCCCCCCCACCACCCTCAATGCGGTGGCATTCCACGCCTCCGTGCAAGGAGCGTGCAAGTGGCAGTTTCCCGATCCCCTCCTTCATAACATTCGTGCCCTCCCCGGAACTTTACCCCGGCCATACTCCCCAAATGCTTGGAAAGGAGCTCTCCCCCCACCCCCACACCCCGGGAAATACGATATTTAAAAACATCACCAATAAATGTACTTACCACATCATTGGTACATGAGCTCCATTCTTCTCTCGCTGTTTCCGAACGTACACTTAAAATATTGACAAACCAAATTCGAAAACCCCGCCAAGAAACTAGTGCTGCGCATGCGCAGTAGACCGATGCGCATGCGCAGTGCAGCAAAGGCAGAATTACTGCTGCCTTCAGCCCCGCTTGAAACTGACGGCTTCAGGCAACGCTGACGGCACGTGGGCTGCACAGACCTTCCCGTGTTACAAGCGCTGCGGATGAAAGGCACGGAGAATTATGCCTACCTAAGAGATCGATCTCTTACATAGGCATAATTCTCCCATGCCTTTATTATTTATATTTAGTAATGACTATATTATAATTTTAGTCAGGGTAGGCAGTGCCTACCTTGCCTACCCTGACGGCACGTGCCTGGCAACAAGTATTAGATAACAGCCAGTCATAGAGTCATAGAGCATGGAAACCAGCCCTTTGGCCCAACTGCCTGCACCAGCCAACATGTCCCATTTACACTAGACCCACCTGCCTGTGTTTGGCCCATATCCCTCTAAACCTGTCCTATCCACGTACCTGCCTAAATGTTTCTTAAACATTGCGATAGTACCTGCGTCAACTACCTCCTCCGGCAGTTCATTCCATTTACCCACCACTCTGTGTATCAAAAAGGTACCGATCAGGTTCCAATTAAATCTTTCCACTCTATGTTCCCTGGTTCTCGATTCTATACCCTGATAAAGAGACACTGTGCCACTACACATGCAGTACTACTCCCCCCATTCAAAACAATGAACATACATTTCAATAGACATAGACAATAAGTGCAGGAGTAGGCCATTCGGCCCTTCGAGCCAGCACCGCCATTCACTGTGATCATGGCTGAACATCCCCAATCAGTACCCCGTTCCTGCCTTCTCCCCATATCCCTATTCTCCATCTTTAAGAGCTCTATCTAACTCTCTCTTGAAACATCCAGAGAACAGGCCTCCACTGCCTTCTGAGGCAGAGAATTCCACAGATTCACAACACTCTGGGTGAAAACGTTTTTCCTCATCTCTGTTCCAAATGGCCTACCCCTTATTCTTAAACTGTGGCCCCTGGTTCTGGACTCCCCCAACATTGGGAACATGCTTCCTGCATCTAGCGTGTCCAATCCCTTAATGATCTTATAAGTTTCAATACGATCCCCTCCCATCCTTCTAAATTCCAGAGTATACAAGCCCAGTTGCTCCATTCTATCAACATATGACAGTCATGTCATCCTGGGAATTCAGGCACCGGGATCAATTCCTTTGCATGGTTTAATGGTGGATTCCCCAGTGTAAGCATAAAGAACATCTACAGCTTCACACAATATCACCAGTTGGAAGAACAGCCTAGGCAAAAGGTGGAAGGATATGATTAGCATGTATGGAACTTCAATGCTTTTGCGGGAGAATTTTGAACCCAGTGGCAGTTTCTTGCAAAATCCAGGTAATTCCTTGTGAGAAGTAGTGCGGCAGTACTTCAAGAGATGTGTTCAGGCACGTGGACACCATTTAATATAGGAGGTGTCAAAGGAAGAAACAATCTCTGTAATCTGACTTGCAACAACACAAATCTGGCACAAAGGCAGCAAAAGCCCCTTCCTTTTGTTGAATGTTTGCAAGTGTTAAATGTATGTTTTTATGTTCTTTAACTTGTTTCATGTGGGAGTGGAGAGGATGGGGAGTTGTGAGAAAAAGTTTCTAATCTCTTACCTCGACAGAGATGCAATTTCTGTCCTTATCGTATCTCCATCCGCACTGCGACCTAACATCAAGGAGTTGGTGACCTTTGCCAGGGATCGACCTCTGAGCTCCAGCGCAGGATTCTATGGGACTTTAATATCACGGAGCTCGCGGTCTCTGGTCAGAGACTGACTTCGGGAACTCCCTGCCGCAGGAGCTTCGACCGCCCCGACACGGCAGCTTCGATTGCCCTGACACGAAGGATTTGACCCCCGACTGCAGGAGCTTCGATCGCCCCGACACGGCAGCTTCGATTGCCCTGACACGAAGGATTCGACCCCCGACTGCAGGAGCTTGGATCGCCCCGACACGGCAGCTTTGATCGCCCTGACACGGAGGATTTGACCCCCGACTGCAGGAGCTTCGATCGCCCCGACTGCGGATGGTTCGACTGCCCCAACCGCGCGAGAATAAAAGAGGAAGAGGATTGGACTTGATTGCCTTCCATCACAGTGAGGAATGTGGAGAATCCGCTGTGGTGGATGTTTAAGTTAACTTTTATGTAGTTACATGTCTTGTTGCTTTTTTTTAGTATACCTATATGGTAATTCAAACCCGGTCCCTGGCGCTGTAAGGCAGCAACTCCACTGCTGTGCCACTGTGTCAATATAGGGACAAGCTGAATAAGCTGGGACTTTTATCTCTGGTGCATTGGAAGCTGGGGTTATTTTAGTACCTTACCAGGATTTCCTGGTGTTACTGCTGCCTCGGCAAGGCCACCAGCATAATCAAGGATGGATCACTCCCCAGCCACTACCTCTTCTCCCCTCTCCCATCTGTGGCACTGAAAGGCAGGAATTCTACTGCTGTGCCGAGATCTTGGCATAGATTCATTCCAACAATTTCTATGAATTTGATGGAGCAAGCATGCAAATCTGACATAAACATCTGCTGAATTATTAAGTGCAGTTCTGATTACCCTGCTGTAGGAAGGATGCCATTAAGTTGGAAAGGGTGCAGAAAAGATTCATGAGGATGTTACCTTGACTTGAAGTATAAGCTGAGACATTTTTTCTCTGGCATGTAGGAGGCTGAGAAGTAAACTTAGAGGTACATAAAATCTTGCGAGGCATAGATAAGTTTAATAGTCACAGTCTTCTCTCCAGGATCGAGTTGTTGAGAACTCTCATATTAAATCCATGAGGGCATATGAGAAACATAGAGACCAGAGGGTCAACTTTTTCCACACAGTGTTTGGTGTGTACATAGAACGAGCTGCCAGAAAAAGTGATAAGGATGGTGATGTTTAGAAGACATTGAACAGATATTACATGGATATGAATGGTTTAGAGGGATATGGACCAGACACAAGCAAATTAGACTAGCTTGGTTATAAAATCTTGGTTGGCATGGACATGGTGAGCTGAAGGGCTGGTTGCATAGGTGTATGATTCTAAATTCAAACTTGAGTTAAGTGAAATGGAAATATCTCCCATTTTCTAGCACGCCACTACATGTAGATAAGCACGGACAACTCACCAAAAATGCACTGATCTGTTGGGAATGGAATTTGGATTTAATCTTGCAGAAGGTACTGAAGCATTAAATAAATGTTCTTCACATGCTGACAGTCGCAACATTCAAATTATTTGTGTGAACTAATCGTTGCGACAATGTGTGAATCACAATACATTGTGGAACAAAGCATGCAGGAAATGTGGCATGTTATAGCTTTGAAGCTGTCAGTGTGTCAGTGTAATTGGTGAAAGAAAAACAAAAACAGCTCACTTTAATTTACATGGTTTCGTCAGAGTAAATTATCGTAAGGTGCTTCACGGGAGCAGAACCAAACAGAACACAACACAGTTATCACTTAAGATGTTATGAATTGTGGCCAAATGCTTGGTCAGAGAGATAGGCTTCTGGAAAATCCCATGAAACCTTACAGAATAAATTCATAAATTATAGGAGCAGAATTAGGTAATTCAGCCCATAGAGTCTACTCTGTCATTCAATCATGGCTGATCTATCCTTCCCTCTCATCCCATTCTCCTGCCTTTTCCCCCTAACCCCTGACACCCTTACTAATCAAGAATCTGTCAATCTGTGCCTTAAAAATATCTATTGACCTGGCCTCCACAGCCGTCTGTGGCAATGAGATCCACAGATTCACTACCCACTGACTATTGAAATTCTTCCTCAACTCCTTTCTCAAGGGCTTGTCCCACTGTATGAGGTAATTCAAGAGTTCTCCCGAGTTTTCCCCTGATTCGAAATCGGAGAATAGCCGTAGCGGGTCCGTAGGAGTTACATAGAAACATAGGAATTAGGTGCAGGAGTAGGCCATTCGGCCCTTCCAGCCTTCACCGCCATTCAATATGATCATGGCTGATCATCCAACTCAGTATCCCGTATTGTGAATTATTGTGTGAATGTTATTTGGACACAGGCAATTTTAAAATGTTTATCTTTTCTTAAGAAATGAATAGATGTTTAGATCTAGTAATTGAATTTTGTAATTAGCTACAATTAGGTATTTGTTTCAGAATGCTTCAATCTATAATAACTGAAAATTTCATTGAGTTCTCTTAATTTTTAAGAACGTTATGGGCTTTTGACTGTTCTAGATCACAGCTTTTGAGTTAAATCAATGGAAAGGCAATGTACAATGTTTACATATTCACATAATCTGTTGTGCTGCAGTAACAAAGAAGTTCCCATCCGGGACATATGACAATAAAACACTCTTGACTCTTGATTTACAGGGAATTGAGTGGTAGGAATCATTGGGGTGGCACAACAGTAAAGTTGCTGTCTTACAGCGCCAGAGACACAAGATGCTAATTTCCGAGTATGAAAATGGCCATAACCTTTTTAATACTGAAGATATGAAAGTAAATTAAGTGTCAAATTAAACTTCTTTTTATGCTTTATCTGATGGGATAAATTGCAGACTTGACTTTTAAAATCTCAAAATTTTGTAACATTGCTATGGATAGGTGACATTTCAAGTTGGGACCCTTCGTCAGACCAAAGATGCTTACTTTGAAGAAGTTCTCCTCCTCTCTACGACGGTAGTTCTGCAAGACCTTCTCTCACTGTCCCCCTCCCTCTGCTACATGATTTGCAGAATCGCCTCATAATAGAAATGCTCTGAAAATCTTTATTGCTAAATCTTTATCGCAAACAACCTCATCAAGAAATTTAACGAGCTGTAATGTGTTGTAAACTTCCATAGACGGTGTACACTTCATTGATGAAATTAAATGGCACATTTAACTTGAGATGAATTTATGTGCTTGAAAACTATACAGATACTTCTGAGTGGTCCTTCTATTATGAAAGACTCATTTCATGTTAAGATGCTTTGATTAAATATGATTGATATGAAATATGATTGATGGGAGCACTCCCGTACTTCAGGCATGTGGACTTGGACTTGGGACTTTTTCCTATGTAAACTGCGTCAAAATATGGTGACGGTGCTCTGCTTACGCGACAATAAATAAACAATGAGCCATTGACATGACGTGGTGAGTCTGTGGAATTCTCTGCCTCAGAGGGTGGTGGAGGCAGGTTCTCTGGATGCTTTCATAGAAACATAGAAAAATAGGTGCAGGAGTAGGCCATTCGGCCCTTTGAGCCTGCACCGCCATTCAATGTGATCATGGCTGATCATCCAACTCAGTATCCCGTACCAGCCTTCTCTCCATACCCCCTGATCCCTTTAGCCACAAGTGCCACATCTAACGCCCTCTTAAATATAGCCAATGAACTGGCCTCAATTACCTTCTGTGGCAGAGAATTCCAGAGACTCACCACTCTCTGTGTAAAGAATGTTTTCCTCATCACGGTCCTAAAGGAATTCCCCCTTATCCTTAGACTGTGACCCCTTGTTCTGGACTCCCCCAACATCGGGAACAATCTTCCAGCATCTAGCTTGTCCAACCCCTTAAGAATTTTGTAAGTTTCTATAAGATCCCCCCTCAATCTTCTAAATTCCAGCGAGTACAAGCCGAGTCTATCCAATCTTTCCTCATATGAAAGTCCTGACATCCCAGGAATCAGTCCGGTGAATCTTCTCTGTACCCCCTCTATGGCAAGGATGTCTTTCCCCAGATTTGGAGACCAAAACTGTACGCAATACTCCAGGTGTGGCCTCACCAAAACCCTGTACAACTGCAGTAGAACCTCCCTGCTCCTATACTCAAATCCTTTCGCTATGAATGCTAACATGCCATTTTCTTTCTTCACTGCCTGCTGCACCTGCATGCCTACTTTCAATGACTGGTGTACCATGACACCCAGGTCTCGTTGCATCTCCCCTTTTCCTAATCTGCCACCATTCAGATAATAGTCTACCCTCATGTTTTTGCCACCAAAGTGGATAACCTCACATTTATCCACATTATACTGCATCTGCCATGCATCTGCCCATTCACTCAGCCTATCCAAATCACCCTGCAGCCTCCAAGCATCCTCCTCACACCTAACTATACCCCCCAGCTTGGTGTCATCTGCAAATTTGGAGATGTTGCATTGAATTCCCTCGTCCAAATCATTAATATATATTGTAAATAGCTGGGGTCCCAGCACTGAGCCTTGCGGCACCCCACTAGTCACTGCCTGCTATTCTGAAAAGGACCCGTTTACTCCTACCCTTTGCCTCCTGTCTGCCAGCCAGTTCTCTATCCACATCAATACTGAACCCCCAATACGGTGTGCTTTAAGTTTGTATGCTAATCTCTTATGCGGGACCTTGTCGAAAGCCTTCTGAAAGTCTAGATATAACACATCCACTGGTTCTCCCTTATCCACTCTACTAGTTACATCCTCGAAAAATTCTATCAGATTTGTCAGACATGATTTACCTTTCGTAAATCCATGCTGACTTTGTCCAATGATTTCACCACTTACCAAATGCGCTGCTATCCCATCTTTGATAACTGACTCTAGCAGTTTCCCCACTACCGATGTTAGACTAACTGGTCTATAATTCCCCGCTTTCTCTCTCCCTCCTTTTTTAAAAAGTGGGGTTACATTAGCTACCCTCCAATCCTCAGGAACTACTCCAGAATCTAAGGAATTTTGAAAAATTATCACTAATGCATCCACTATTTCTGTGGCTACTTCCTTGAGTACTCTGGGATGCAGACTATCTGGCCCTGGGGATTTATCGGCCTTCAATCCGTTCAATTTACCCAACACCACCTCCCGGCTAACCTGGATTTCACTCAGTTCCTCCATCTTATTTGCCCCCCGTTCCACTGCTATTTCTGGCAGATTATTTATGTCTTCCTTAGTGAAGACAGAACAAAAGTAGTTATTCAATTGGTCTGCCATGTCCTTGTTCCCCATGATCAATTCACCTGTTTCTGACTGCAAGGGACGAACATTTGTTTTAACTAGTCTCTTTCTCTTCACATATCTATAAAAACTTTTGCAGTCAGTTTTTATGTTCCCTGCCAGTTTCCTTTCATAATTTATTTTCCCTTTCCTAATTAAGCCCTTTGTCCTCCTCTGCTGGATTCTGAATTTCTCCCAGTCCTCCGGTAGGCTGCTTTTTCTGGCAACTTTGTATGCCTCATCTTTTGTTTTTATACTATCCCTGATTTCCCTTGTTATCCATCGATGCACCACCTTCCCCGATTTATTCTTTTGCCAAACTGGTATGAACAATTTTTGTACTTCATCCATGCAGTCTTTAAATACCTTCCATTGCACATCCACTGTCAACCCTTTAAGAATCACCTGCCAGTCTATCTTGGCCAATTCACATCTCATACCTTCAAAGTTACCTTTGTTCAAGTTCAGAACCGTTGTTTCTGACTTAATTTTGTTACTCTCCATCCTAATGAAGAACTCAACCATATTTTGGTCACTCTTGCCCAGGGGGCCACGCACAACAAGACTGCTAACTAACCCTTCCTCATTACTCAATACCCAGTCTAGAATAGCCTGCTCTCTCATTGGTTCCTCCACATGTTGGTTGAGAAAACTATCCCGCATACATTCCAAGAAATCTTCTTCCTCAGCACCCCTGCCAATTTGATTCACCCAATCTACATGCAGATTGAAGTCACCCATTATAACCGTGTTACCCTTGTTGCACGCATTTCTAATTTCCTGTTTGATGCCATCCCCAACTCCAATACTACTGTTAGGTGGCCTGTACACAGCTCCCACTAGCGTTTTCTGCCCCTTAGAGTTTCGCAGCTCTACCCATATTGATTCCACATCCTCCAAGCTAATGTCCTTCCTTTCTATTGCATTAATCTCCTCTCTCACCAGCAATGCTACCCCACCTCCTTTTCCTTTTTGTCTATCCCTCCTGAATATTGAATATCCCTGGATGTTCAGCTCCCAGCCTTGGTCACCCTGGAGCCATGTCTCCGTGATCCCAACTATAGCATAGTCATTAATCGCTATCTGCACCTTCAACTCATCCACCTTATTACGAATGCTCCTCGCATTGAGACACAAAGCCTTCAGGCTTGTTTTTACAACACTCTTACTCCTTATACAATTATGTTGACAAGTGGCCCCTTTCACATCGATCCCTATTACACTTGGCCATACTCTCCTATCCCTTTGTGAGCTTTCTTTCCCGTTAATTCTGAGGTCATTAACCATCCCTTTACTCTCTTTCCCTTTAACTTCGTCCTCGACTATCCCATTTGACACCCCACCCCCCTTATTCAGTTTAAAACCATCCGTGTAGCAGTGGCAAACCTGCAGGCCAGAATGCTGGTCCCCCACCTGTTAAGATGCAATCCGTCCCTTTTGTACAGTTCCCCCTTACTCCAAAACAGATCCCTGTGATCTAAGAATCTAAATCCCTGCCCTCTGCACCAGTTCCTCAGCCACACATTCAGGTCCCGTATCTCCCTGTTCCTGCTCTCGCCAGCACGAGGAACTGGAAGCAAACCGGAGATAACAACCCTGGAAGTCCTGCTTTTCAGCATTTTTCCGAGCTCTCTGAAGTCCCACTGCAAAATATTCATCCCCTTCTTTCCAACATCATTTGTGCCAACATGCACGACCACTTCTGGCTGTTCACCTTCGCCCTTGAGGATTGTCTGCACTCTGTCCGTGACATCCTGGATCCTGGCACCAGGAAGGCAGCACACCATCCTCGAATCCCGTCTGTTGCCGCAAAACCCCCTGTCCGTACCTCTCACAATGGAGTCTCCAACTACAATGGCGTTGCCCGACTTTGGCCTCTTTGGTTTTGGCTCAACAGCCCTTTTTGTTTTGCAAGCCAGTCCGCTGCTCAGTGAGATACCATCTTCTGTCCCGGCAGCTTCCACGTGGGTGAACCTGTTCACAAGAGGTACAACACCCGGGGATCTTTGCAATCCATGTTTTCCTCCCTTTCTCACCGTCACCCACCTTCTCTCTTCTAGTGCCTTGGGTGTAACAATCTTACTGAAGGACTTGTCGAGGAATGACTCAGTTTCTCGGATGAACCTGAGGTCATCCACTTGTTTCTCCAGTTCCCCAACACGGTCCTTCAGGAGCTGTACATGGATGCACTTCTCACATTTGTAGCAGCCAGAGGCACCAGTAGTGTCCTTGACCTCCCACATACTGCAAGTATCACACTGCATCAGCTTGCTTGACATCTTCTTTTGCCTCGGTCTCTCCCTATCCAGTGTTTTGCGCAGCCTCCTCTCCGAAGACTCTCGAGCCAAAGACTCACACTTTACTCACAGGGCACTTCCCTCACTGCCGCTCCCCAAGAGCTGCCTTGATTATATTGACTGTTAAATTGCCTAATTTACAAACCAAATTCCTCAGTTTTCAACTGTTTTCCCCCTCTGACTCACTGAGAACTCTCCTCCCACTTGGGCTAGAGCCAATCAGTGCTTTCTCCTGCTTCTCTTTGTTGCTTTGTTTCAAGAGAGAGTTAGATAGGGCTCTTAAAAAAAGCGGAGTCAGGGGATATGGGGAGAAGGCAGGAACGGGGTACTGATTGGGGATGATCAGCCATGATCACATTGAATGGCGGTGCTGGCTCAAAGGGCTGAATGGTCTACTCCTGCACCTATTGTCTATTATCTATTGTCTATTGTCATGACGACTGTTATTCTACAAAAGTGCTACCAGACTCAGCTTAATTTTATCCTTCCACCATCCATGGTATTTTTCTTAAACTGCCAATAAACTGGATCAGACAGACGAATCCATAGAGAAACATTAGCAATCTGCAGGGAACATAATTATGTTCTATACTGCCTTGCAGCTGAAAACCAGGATACACTTCGCATCTGGCCCTCATCTTAATGCCAATCACGGATGGAGTGTATGACTCGGTCCCACTCATTTAAACAGGGTCACTGAACTTCTCTGTAAAGTGAAACTAAATGTTTTTCTTTTCTTTTAATTATTCTAATGTGCTCATTGATTTATGTGCTAAATTTAATTTCTTTAGACTTTACAGATACAGAGCAGGAACAAGCCCTTTGGCCCACCGAGTCCATGCCAACCCACCTACACACTAGGGACAATTTGCAGAAACCAATTAACCTACAAACCCACGTCTTTGAAATGTGGGAAGAAATTGGAGCACCCAGATGAAACCCACACGGTCACAAGGAGAACGTACATATTCTGTATAGACAGCAGCCATAGTCAGGATCAAACCCAGGTCTCTGGAGCTATAAGGCAGCAGCTCCACTGCTGCACCTCTGAGCCACAGTACCAGTAAATGCCTCAGAGAAATAATGTCCCATTGCAGCAACCCCCACTTGGACAAATTATTTTGGGTTGCCTTTAATCAGCAACTTCTCCCTCAATGTCAGCGAGACATAGGATCTCATTGTTAACTTCAGGAAGCATGGTGGGGAACATGATCAGTATCAACGGTGATCGAGACCTTCAATTTCCTCGATGCAAGTATAATTAATAATGCAATGCAATGCAAGCATTCATTTTTTGACGACTAGAATATAAAAGCAGGGATGTAAAGCTGAGGCTTTCTAAGGCACTGACTGGTAATTTGGAGTATTGTGAGCATACTTTTAGCGCCCTACATCTGAGGAGAGATGTGCTGGCATTGGAGAGGGTGCAGAGGTAATTTACGAGATTCCTGGCAATGATTGCGTTAACGTGAGACGAATGTTTGAGAGAACTGGGCCTGTACTCGCTGGAGTTTAGAATGATGAGAGGGGGGTGGGGAGGGGGAAGGCTCCCATTAAACCTACTGTATAATGAAGCCCTGGATAGAGTGGATGGGGAGAGGATGTTTTTACCAGTGGGTGAGTCTAGGACCAGATGGCATGGCCTCGGAATAAAATAAATACCTTTAGAAAGGAGACGAGGAGGAATTTATTTTGCCTGAGGGTGGTGAATCTGTGGAATTCATTGCCACAGATGGGTGTGTAGGCCACATCATTGGGTATTTTAAAAGCTGAGATTGGCAGGTACTTGGTTAGTATGGGTGTCAAAGGTTACAAGGAGAAGGCAGGAGACTGGGGTTGAGACAGAAAGATAGATCAGCCATGATTGAATGGTGGAGTAGACTTGATGGGTCGAATGTCCTAATTCTGCTCCCTTGACTTATGAACAACAACCTGTCCTGGACCAACCACAACAAAACTATAGACAAAAAGAGCACACTGGGTAGAGATTGAGCGTCCAGTCCCCAGTCTCTTCCTCCAGAAACCTATAAGGTCCATCATGTCTCCCACCGCTTTTACCAACTTCAACCGATGCAACGTTAAAATATCGCTTCAGGATAAATCACAGCTTGGTTTGGGAACACCTCTGCCCAAGACCCCGAGAAATTGCAGAGAGTTGTGGATGCAGTTCAGCCCATCATACAGACTTTCTATCAACTTCCGTCACACTACCAACTTTATCTACATCACACTGCCTCAAGAAAGCAGCCAACATGCTGGTCATTCCATCTTCTCTTCTCTCTGTCAAAGGGAAAATACAATGTTGCAAACAGGTGCATAGTCCCAAACTTCCAACTTCCAATACCTCATTGCAGACATAGACATCAGGCTACAATGCTGTAAACTATATTCTGCACTTCAGTATTTTTCTCTTTGTACTATCTATTGTCTTCCATGTGCGACTCGATTGTAATCATGTATATAGCCTTTCCGCTGACTGGTTAGCACGCAATAAAAGCTTTTTGAATGGAGTCCAGTACAAGTGACAATAAACTAAATAACCCAAAGAGGCATCTTGTAACATTCTGCAGCAGACTAAAAGAGATTTAGTTCAGTTCAGTTTATTCTGACGTATACCGAGGTACAGTGAAAAAGCTTTTGTTGCGTGCTAACCAGCAGGCGGAAAGACTATACACGATTACAATCGAGCTGTCCACAGTGTACAGATACAGGATGAAGGGAATAACATTTAATGCAAGATAAAGAGCTCTCTGCTGGTATAGTATCGTTGTCTGACCCATTCCTGGTGTTTACAGAACTGAGAACTGTATCTATGTTGCGCTTTCTTCCACAAAATCCCTTGACAGCATTTCTTCTCCTGTAACATTATTCTGGCAGAAATTCTATATGGGTCTGCATGACATTTACAAAATGACAAGCAGCGTTAAGCACTTGGAGATATATTCACAATCTAATGGACATTGTGCAATTGTTTCAAAGATAATCCAAAATGCTTTTCAACAGGTAATACTTTTGTTGAGAGTTGGTAGGTGTCACAGATTGTAAGCCCAAAGCTCTTTACTACTACGGTATAAAATGTCTGAGACTAAGTAACATAGCCGGCCCTATGACCAGAGCACAACTTCATTTCTCAATGTTCACATAAATGATGATGTGACATAAATGATCAATGTCTTTAGACTTTAAAGATACAGTGTGATAACAGGCCCTTCAGCCCATCAGGTCCTTGCTGACCAACACTCACCCCATACATTAGCACTATACTACACATCAGGGACAATTTTACGGGAGCCAATTTACCTCCAAACCTGCACGTCATTGAAGAGTGGGAGGAAACCGGAGCACCGAGATTAAACTCACGCAGTCACAGGGAGAATGTACAAACTCTGTACAGACAGCACCCATAGTCAGGATTGAACCCGGGTCTCTGGCACTGTAAAAGTGCTGCCCCAGAGACAATCAGCATGGAAAATGGCTCTGCGGCCCAACTTGTCCTTGGTGACCAAGATGCCCATATATGCCACAACAAAGCCCTGCTGTACACACGGAATACTGTTATCATGTTTACACTGGTTACAATAAATCTGCCTTCCAGTTATTGAACCTCTCCAAGGTGAATCTTGTGCAAATTTATAAATGGAGCATCCACTGCCCAATTTGCAACCAAGTGCATCAAACTTACAGAACAAATAAACAATTTACTGCAGGAACCCAGCAGGTCAAGCAACTTCTAGGAAGGAACTGCAGATGCTGGTTTACAAAGATGGACACAAAATGCTGGGGTAACTCGGCGGGACAAGCTGTATCTCTCTCTCTAGAGAAGGAAAGGGTGATGTTTCGGGTCGAGACCCTTCTTCAGACTGGGAGTCAGGTGAGTGGAAGACAGAGATATAGAAGGGTAAGGTGTGATTATACTCCGGATGATTGTTTGTTGCTCCAGATTCCAGCATGATTAGAATGAAAGTGACATCAAAACATCCACAACTTATCATGGTGACCACAAACAGTCCTCTGATACAGCATATTGGTAGCACAGTGGTGCAGCGGTAGAGTTGCTGCCGTATAGTGCCAGAGACCGGGGTTCGATCCTGACTATGGGTGCTGCCTGTACAGAGTTTGTACATTCTCCCTGTGACTGCGTGAGTTTACTCTCGGTGCTCCGGTTTCCTCCCACTCTTCAATGACGTGCAGGTTTGGAGGTCAATTGGCTCCCGTAAAATTGTCCCTGATGTGTAGTATACACATTGTGAGATTGTGAGATTGTGTACAATTCTGGTTGCCCCATTACATGAAGGGTGTGGAGACTTTGGTGAGGAAGCAGAAGAGATTTACTAGAATGCTGCCTGGATTGTAAGGTATTGACTATCAGGAGAGTTTCAATGGACCTGGGTTGTTTTCTCTGCTAGAAGTATACAATTATGACTGGCATAGATAGGATCGACACTCAGAACCTTATACCTAGGGTGTAAATGTCATGAAGCTAGAGGGCATAGTGTCAAGGTGAAAGGGACAAGATTTAGAGCTATGAGAGGCAAGGGTGGCAGGTGCCTGGAATGTGCTATCAGAGGTATTAGAGGAGATGGGTTCGGTGGTGGCATTTTATGCAGAATAGAAGCACGTGGATATGCAGGGAATAGAGGGATATGGATCATATGCATGCAGAGGAGTGTGTAGGAAGGAACTACAGATGCTGGTTTAAACCGGATAGACACAAAATGCTGGAGTAACTCAGCGGGACAGGCAGCATCTCTGGAGAAAAGGAATGGGTGACGTTTCGGGTCGAGACCCTTCTTCAGACTGAACATGCAGAGGAGATTAGTTTAGCTTGGAGTCATGTTTAGTTTAGTTTATTGTCATGTGTACCGCGGTACAGTGAAAAGTTTGTTGTGTGCTAACCAGTCAGCAGAAAGACAATACATTATTACAATCAAGCCATCCACGCTGTACAGATACGAGATAAAGGGAATAATGTTTAGTGCAAGATAAAGTCCAGTAAAGTCCAATTAAAGATAGTCTGAGGGTCTTCAATGTGGTTGGTTGTAGCTCAGGACCGCTCTCTAGTTGGTGATGGAATGGTTCAGTTGACTGATAACAGCTGGAAAGAAACTGTCCCTGAATCTGGAGGCGTGTGTTTTCACACTTCTCTACCTCTTGCCTGATGGAAAAGGGGAGAAGAGGGGGCTGTCAGAGACATTATGGGTGAAAAGGCCCGTTCCTGTGCTGTAATGTTCTATGTTCGTAATTCTATGTAATGCATCAAAATAAACAGATAGAAAAGATTCCGGTCACCATGTTCCATAAACGATACGGAAGTACTAGAGAGAGCAAGGATTAGACTTATAGATGAAGGGTTGGAAGCCTGATGCCAGTCTATATACCCATCAGTTAAGAATGTGTAGACAATTCGCTTTTCTCCTGAAAAAACACAAATGCCAAGGAGTCATCCAATACGAATCTGACACATTTTTACAAGTTTTGATTGCCGGTATACCATTCCTCATCATTATAAGTTATTCATCCGTAACTGAAATAGGTAGTTCAGAAGCAAGTTATTTTATGCAAACAGTGCTGGGAATGTGCAGATTGCATGAACAGCTAGTAATTGAGGTGAAGGATGAAGGTGTATTTTCGGAGGTAGATGAAGTAGTGAATTGAAACACAGATCAGAATGGATGAAAGGGCAGGGAAGCGGGACAGTAGGCATGGTTTGGTTTAGCAAAGGCCTTCTATTTTGCAATTTCTGTATAATTATTTTAGACTTTAGAGATACAGCGTGGAAACAGGCCCTTCGGCCCACCAAGTCCACGGCACCCGGCAATTACCCCGTTCCCTAGCACGGTCCGACATGCTAGGGACAATTTACATTTTACAAAAGCCAATTGACCTACAAACTTCTATGTCTTTGGAGTGTGGGAGGACACTCACGTGGTCACAGGGAGAATGTACAAACTCTGTATGGACAGCAACTGTAGTCAGGATTGAACCCGGGTCTCTGACTTCGTAAGGCAGCAACTCTACCGCTGCGCCACAATGCCGCCCTATCATTCATAATCATTATTTATTGTATTATTAAGGTATACTGTAAGAATGGAGACACAAGAAACTGCAGATGCTTGAACCCAGAACAAAACACGATATTTTGTGTTTGTGTTGGAGGAACTCAATGGGTCAGGCAGCTTCTGGGGAGGGAATTGATGGATGACACTTCATTTCGGACCCTTTCTTCAAGGGTATTACAGTGTACATTCAGTATAACATGAAGTGCTGGAGAAACGCAGTGGGTCTGGCAGCATCCGTGGAGGAAAATAGTCATGCCCAAAGTGCTATCCGTCTATTCCCCTTTACCAGCGATTACCAAATCTAAAGAACAGATAAAGAGAAATATTCACAGAAAATGTCAAAGACGTTCGATGCTGTATTTATCCTATAAACAGACCTGGCATTAAAACAGTCAGGTCTGCCTGTAGGCTAAATATTGATTCCAAGGGGTCTTTAACCAACATTCACCCTGTGGTACACTAATCTATGAACTGCAGTGGAAAACAGCATAGAACCTTTCACACTCTGTTAAATCGGCTTCAGTCTTGTGTCGTTTTTAACAGCGAGACGTACAATTGATGCTTGCATTTCTTGGGCACGAGAAGAAAAGCCTCTGCATTAGGATAACAAAGAGCCAATTGTAAATGTGAACTCAGCACGAGAACCATTAATGTGTTCTCACTTGTTTCTTTGCACCTGAGCTTCTGTCTATTTTATGTGGGCCTGAACCAAGTCCATCCTGTGGTGGAATTCTCAAGAAAGAGCAACCTGAGGGGTTACTTAAAGTCATGGAGTCTTTTCTGCCTTTGTGCCACTCAAGTGTCTTTTGAGCGGCACAGTGGCGCAGCAATAGAGTTGCTGCCTCACAGTGCCAGAAACCCGGATTCAATCCTGACAACAGGTGCTCTCTGTACATTGCACGTTCTCCCCATGACCAATGGGTCTCCTACGGGTGCTCTTGTTTCTTCCCACACTCCAATGACGTGCAGGTTTGTAAGTTAATTTTCTTCTGTAAATTGTCCCTAGTGTGCAGGATAGAACTAGTGTACGTTAATTGTTGGTCGACGCGGTATCTCTAAACTAAAATCTAAAGACTCCTCTGTGTGGTAGTAATTTCTACAAAAGCTGTGGTACTGGGAACCCGCCTGGAGACAGAAGCTGCCGAGCCCAGCACATGCTCACCCCTGAGGACCAGGAACCGGAGAGGAGGGTGGAGAGGGACGGCGACAGCAGCAGACGCTGGACAAAGGGCCGGTAAGAAGAACCAGGGCTTACTTTCTGTGCCCACAAGGTCAGCTGTGGGAGGTGGCCCTGGGGCATGAAGGATGAAGGTGGCCGGGCGCGGAAGGGTCGACGGTTCGCTGGACAATCCAGATTGGAGGAGACGGCTGCAACTGGGACTTTGCAAATGGTGGCAAAACCTGGCGACACTTGATGGGGTCTCGGTGAGTTGTTTCTACAAATTCTGTACTTATTCTGGGTTTGTGTTTACGTATGGTAATAATTTACTGAACTGCACACAAAGAGAGGTTCACTGTACCTTGGTACATGTGATAATAAAGAACCTTTAAAAGAAAGAGGCATTGAGATTCATGAAAGGTGGTCAGCGCCTAATTGCCACTGAACCAAAGAGCCACTGCTTTTGATGTGGCTCCAAGTGTTTCCATGTAAACAAGAGGGAGGTTGAAGGTCACGGATGAGAAGATATTTCCCCATCAATACCTCAGACACTGAATTGACTGTGAGGTGATGAGGTGGAAAGAATGTCATGAAGGGCAGTGTATTGGTGCAATGTTAAAACTATCTGCCTTATCAGTTCAAATCAGACAACTCAGTTAGCAGATTGATAAAGAACGCTGCCACAGAATTGTAAATAGGAAAGAATAATGATGAGACTGTGGCTGCTCCAGTGATTATGAGCTTCCTACAGCTCCCCCCGGCACCAACCTTTCAGGCAGCACAGTGGCACAACGGTAGAGCTGCTGCCTCACAGAGCCAGAGACCGGGGCTATCTGTACAGATTTTGTACGTTCTCCCTATGACCATTTGGGTTTTCTCCGGGTGCTCCAGTTTCCTCTCACAGGTTTGCAGCTCCATTGGCTTTGGGAAATTTGGAATTTATCCCTGGATAGTGTTAGTGTACGGGGTGATCGCTGGTCGGCGGGTGCTTGGTGGGCTGAAGGGCCTTTTTCAGTGCTGTATCTCTAAATTAAAACTAAACTAAACAATGCTCTCTAATCCTTGACGTTAAAACATTGTCTTCAACAATTCCAACTTGGGGAAAAGGTTCTGACCATCTACCCCATCGATGCCTCTCGTAATTTCATATACTCCTATCAGGTTTCCCTCGAAGATTTTTGAGAAAACAATCCAAGTAAATTAATAATAATCCCATAATAGTCATTCATTCTACTTTAAACTATTGTTTCTTTTATTTATTTATTTCTTTATTTTTTATTTAGGTGATAAGGTTAAAATGAGGCTGTACAATAATTGTACAACTGCTATGCCGATCGTCTTATCCTTGTACAATTGCTTCTAATAAAATAAATTAAAAGAAACTATTGCTTCAACGAAAACTCATCAACACCTCTACTTCCTTTGCAGATTGACGAGCTTCGATATGTCAGCGAATACTCTCTTGTGCTTCTACAGGTGTACAGTAGACACACCAGTTGCATCACAGCCCGGTTTGGCAACTCGGATGCCCAGGAATGAAGAAGATTGCAAAACATGGTGAACACTGCCCAGTCCATTGTGGGTACTGACCTCCCCACCATCAAAGGGAACTACAGTAGGTGCTGGCTTAAAAAGGCAGCAAGCATCATCAGGGACCCACACCATTTCGACCACACACTCATTACACTCCTGCCATCGAGAAGGTGATAAAGGTCTGAAAACTAATGTCCAGATTCTGGAACATCTTATTCACCACAGCCATCAGGCTATTGAACACTACAACTTCCAACTCAGCTCCAAACTTCATAGACTTGATGCCATTGTTTTTGTTTTGCACAATTTTCTTAATACTTAATTAATACTTTTTTGTTGTTTATTATGGTTTTAGCAGAGTACTATGTTCACATATCTGTTGTGCTAAGAATGTCTTTGTTCTGTTTAGGGACATATGGCAACAAAATGCTCTTGACAAAGTTCTGAAGAACAGTGTCTCTGAGGAAGGCTTCCGATTCCTCAACTGAATAAGCCCATCTTCCTTTTATGATGCAATTCTATGAATTAAGGTGGCATATGCTAACTCAAACCATGAATAAGAAATACAGCAGACTTCACATCTATTAACAGTGAACAATATTTATGGGCACTGAGGCATGAACTGATTGCATAATCACATCTATTATGGCATCAAGCAAACCTGGGATGACAGATGTTGAAATTAAACACATGCCGTTTCACAATAGTACATGGACATGTGCACTGAGTAAAGTGGATTGACTACGTTACTGCCATTATAATTATATCAGACATTCCCCATGTTCAGTTCTTCCAATAATTCTTTCAAATCGAAGCTGCAGATAAAACTGAACACATAAATTAATTTGCATTTAATTTAAATCTTTTCCCTTTCACCTTAAACCTATTTCCTCTGATTCTTGATTCCCCTACTCTGGGTAAAAGACACTTGTGTATTTACCCTATCGATTCCCTTCATAATATTATACACCTCTATAAGATTCCCCTTTATTTTCCTGCGCTCCAAGGAATAAAGTCCTAGCCTGCTTAAGCTCTCCCTATAGCTTGGGCCCTCAAGTCCTGGCAACATCCTTGTAAATCTTCCCTGCACCTTTTCCATCTTGACAACATCATCTTGGCAACATGTTGAATATTGGAGCAAAGAGGTCCTTCTGCAGTTGTATAGAGCCACACCTGGAGTATTGTGTGCAGTTTTGGTCTCCTAATTTGAGGAAGGACATTATTGCTATTGAGGTAGGTTAGGCAGCATAGGTTCACAAGGTTAACTCCCTGGATCGTGAGACATATGCTGAGAGAATGGAGTGGCTGGGCTTGTATACTCTGGAATTTAGAAGGATGAGAGGGGATCTTATTGAAACATTTAAGATTATTAAGGGTTTGGACATGCTAGAGGCAGGAAACATGTTCCCGATGTTGGGGGAGTCCAGAACCAGGGGCCACAGTTTAAGAATAAGGGGTAAGCCATTTAGAACGGAGATGAGGATACACGTTTTCACACAGAGAATGGTGAGTCTGTGGAATTCTCTGCCTCAGACATTCCCCATGTTCAGTTCTTCCAATAATTCTTTCAAATCGAAGCTGCAGATAAAACTGAACACATAAATTAATTTGCATTTAATTTAAATCTTTTCCCTTTCACCTTAAACCTATGTCCTCTGATTCTTGATTCCCCTACTCTGGGTAAAAGTGGAGGCCGGTTCTCTGGTTACTTTCAAGAGAGAGCTTGATAGGGCTCTTAAAGATAGCGGAGACAGGGAATATGGGGAGAAGGCAGGAACGGGGTACTGATTGTGGATGATCAACCATGATCACATTGAATGGCGGTGCTGGCTCGAAGGGCTGAATGGCCTACTCCTGCACTTATTGCCTATTGTTTCTTTTCTATAACAGGGTGACCAAACTGCGCAATAAACTCCAAATGTGGCCACACCCATGTCTTGAACAACTGCAACATGACCTCCCAACTTCTAAGGGATTGAATTAACCCGCTGCCTGAAAACGTACAACCTAACCATGGTGAAGCAACAGTCGACAAGATGGGGCAGCACGGTGGTGCAGCGGTAGAGTTGGTGCCTTACAGCACCAGAGACCCAAGTTCGATCCTGACTATGGGTGTTGTATTTGTGGAGTTTATGCATTTTCTCTGTGACCATGTGGAATTTCTCTGGGTTCTCTGGTTTCCTCACACACTCTAAACATATTGGCTTTGGTAGAATTGTAAATTCTCCCTAGTGTGTAGGATAGTGTTAGTGTACAGGGTGATCGATGGTCAGCGTGGACTTGGTGGGTCAAAGGGCCTGTTTCTGTGCTGTATTTCTCAAGTCTGATAATACAATACATTAATAACAAAGATTACGTTGGTATATCTGCTTCTGTGCCAACAACCTTTGAAAATGGTAAAAGTCAGAAATGTCACAAGCATTGAAGTAATTCAATGACATTTCAAAATGGCTTTAAATTCAGTAATTTCCCCATTAAAATAGTTTTGGTGCACAAATCTTTGGTCAAAGATATGACAAGTGAGATTTTTAAATCAGCACTGTTCAATAAAAGAGGATAGACACAAAAAGCTGGAGTAACTCAACGGGTCAGGCAACATCACTGGGGAAAATAAATAGGTGATGTTTTGGGTCGAGACTATTTCTCAGACAAAGAGGAGATTAATTGTTTGAAAAATTGAAAGATTCAATATGGAAACAGACCCTTCAGCCCACTGACCTTCACTGTTCACACTAGTTCTATGTTATCCCACTTTCACATCCACTCCCTACACACTAGGAGCAATTTACAGAGGCCAATTAATCTACAAACTGGCACATCTTTGGAATGCGGGAGGAAACCGGAGCACATGGACAACCTGGGTCTCTGGTGCTGTAAGCCAGCAACTCTACTGCTGTGCTAGTGCCCTGAAATGATCTAGAGATTAAAAAGTGACCAATATTTAAAGAGAGGTTTGCACAGAAACTGTAGATAGGATGGATTATTTCTACTGACTGTTGGTGTGAGTTGCATTCAGAGTCAGAGATAACTACATGCTGAAGATAGATACAAAAAGCTGACATAACTCAGCGGGACAGGCAGCATCTCTGGAGAGAAGGAATGGGTGAGATGTTCGGGTCGAGACCCTTCTTCGGACCTGAAACGTCACCCATTCCTTCTCTCCAGTTGCTGCCTGTCCCGCTGAGTTGCTCCAGCTTTTTGTGTGTATCTTTGGTTTAAACCAGAATCTGCAGTTCATTCTTACACTGAACTACATGCTGGTTAGACTCTCAGTTAAGAGTTACAGGTGTGTAACATACACAGGTTTTATTAGTGTACCTTATTTTAGAGCATTTTACATTTAATATAAAAAGACACAGTGCTAGAGTGTGGGTCAGGCAACATCTCTGGAAAACAGGGACAGATAACATTTCACATTGGGACATTTTTTAGTTTGGTTTAGTTTAGAGATACAACGTGGAAACAGGCTCTTCAACCCACCTAATCCACGTGGACCAGCAATCCCCAAACACTACATTGCCCTACACACCAGGGACAATTTACAATCTTCACCAAAGCCAATTCACCTACAAATCTGTACATCTTTGGAATGTGCGAGGAAACTGGAGTTGTTAAAGGTTACCTAAAATTGGAGAATTTAATGTTCATACCATTGGGTTGTAAGCTGCCCAAGTGGAATACAACATGCTACTCCTCCAAATTGCGTGAGAGAAAGGTCAGCATGGGAATGCGAAGGGGAGTTAAAATTGTTAGCAACTGAGAGATCTAGTAGGCCTTGGCAGACTGAGCATGTGTTCAGCGAAATGAACGGCTAATCTATGCTTGGTCTTGCCGATGTACAGGGGGCCACATCACGTGCAGTAGATGAGGTACAGAATCATATAATGCACTTTGTTTTCATACAACATCGTATAGAATATTATTTGCAGAGGTTTGCAGAATAAACCAAGGTTTATTCAGTATTTAATTAAATTCTTACTTGGAATTAAATGCAAGTGTGAAGAAATAAACAAATAAATAGTCAGTGGAAGGAATTTGTGTCGGAATAATGCAAGAATACTCATGTTTAGAGTGATAGAATGGGAAGATTGAAGATTATTACAAAGTCTTCGTTCTTCTCAATGTGAGTTTTGCCAATTTGTGACATGGAAAAGATATTGGCCCAGCATTGATCAAACACTACAAAGCTTTAACTTTGATTAGTTGTCAGATATTTTGTTAAATCCATTCAATTACAACTGAGTGCTAATCATTATTTGTGCACTAATGCATGTTTTCCTTCATTCAAACCTTAAAAAATGTTCTTTAAGAAAAAGCAAATGAAAATCTATAATGTGTGAAAACAATGTAATTCAGACAATTATAATAAATGTAGTGTGTGGAAATAGACTGTTAGGTTAAAGTAAGGAGCGCAGCGAAGGAACCCAATGGGTCAGGCATGGACAGTCAACCTTTGAACTGCACTGATAGAGTGGAGGAGAAGTAGCCAGAATAGAGGTGGGTGTGGGGGGGGGGGGGCAATGGGGGGAGAACAAGGAACTTGTTCTAGCAGGCTTAGAGCACCAGAGACCCTGGTTTGATCCTTACCACGAATGCTGTCTGTACGTAGTTTGTATGTTCTCCCTGTGACCTGCCTGGGTTTTCCCCAGGTGCTCCGGTTTCCTCCCACACTCCAAAGACATTCAGGTTTGTAGGTTAACTTGGCTTCTGTAAGTTGTAAAGTGTCCCAGTGTATAGAATAGTGTATGGGATTGCTGGTTGGCGAGGACTCAGTGGGTTGAAGGGCCTGTTTCTGCATTGTATCTCTGAACTAAACTAAACTAAACTGAGGATACTAGTTTACAAAAACACAAAGTGCTGGACTAATTCAGTGGGTCAGGCAGCATCTCATGAGGCTATGGATAGGCAGTGTTTTGGGTCAGTGATGGATCAGGACCCATCTTCAGACTGATTGTGGGGGGAGAAAGCTGGAAAAGTGGTATAGGACGAGGTAAGGCAGGCTCGGACATTATTCCTTGGAGCACAGAAGGTTGAGGGATAATCTATTAGATGTGTATAAAATCATGAGGGAAACAGAAAGGATGAATGCATAGAGATTGATAAACAGGGGAGGGAAATTAAAAATCATGAGGAATATGTTTAAGGTGGGTGGGCAAGATTTAATGTTAACCTTACAAGCAACTTTTTCAAAAGGACAGTGGTTTGTATATGAAATGAGCTACCAGACGAGGTAGTTGAGGCAGGTACTATAGCAGCATTTAAAAGATGCTTGGACAGGTATAAGGAAAGAAGGTTTAAATGGACTAAACAGGCAAATGGGACTGGTTTAGATGGGACAATTTGGTCAGCATGGATGGGTTGGGCTAAAGGACCTCTGTTTCCGTGCTGTATTACTAAGACTAATAATGTTTTGCAATGGATGAATGACTCAGAGGCAGCTCTGAGCTACAATCACGAGGAAACAAACATAATTAGAGGCGGCACAGTGGTGCAGCGGTACGGTTGCTGCCTTACAGATGCAGGGACCAGGGTCTGATCCTGTCCACGGGTGCTGTCTGTAAGGAGGTTGTATGAAAGGCCCTGTTTCTGCTCTGTATCTCTAAACCAAACTCAATTCTTCCTGACCCATAGAATATTCCACTTACGGTTGAGACTGAATTAGGCGATGATAAATATGAAGGTTTATGACCAGATACTCCATAATAACTGCAAGTCTCATTGATTAATTGAAGGGTCAGGTTTACACATAGATTGTAGCATTCCCTTGACAAACTTAATTTCCTTTGGGAACAGACCTCTCTTGCACTGGAGAAAGCAAGAGTTAGAAGATCTTTTCATGCTTTTTCAAGGTTGTAAGCTGCATTTGCTCAATTCTCTTGAGATACATGTGGGGGAACTTCTTTACACAGAGAGTGGTGGCTGTGTGGAATGAGCTTCCAGCAGAAGTGGTGGAGGCAGGATCGATTTTAACATTTAAAAGTAAAGTGGATAGGGAAAGGAATGGAGGGGTATGGTCTGAGTGCATGTAGATGGGACTAGGGGAAAATAAATGGTCGGCATGGACTGGAAGGGCCGAGAAGGCCTGTTTCCGTGCTGTAATTGTTCTATGTTATATGGTTATACATTGAAGGTTGAGTGCATCCACCACAAAACTAATTGTTGAAAACCATGTAGTAAATAGTTTGGATGATCCAACAGATTTTTTTTTCCAAGTTCCATGACAACAACAATTTAAATGGAAATAGAGATGGCTGTAAATCACAGCTTGCTTGCAACCTGAGGAAATCTGTTTCTGAGCTGTATCTTCAAAGACCAGTTGGGATTGGGAATTAAATGTTGGCCTTTATTAGTGGCATGGTGGCGCAGCAGCAGAGTTGCTGCTTTACAGCACCAGAGACCCGGGTTCAATCCTGATTTGGGTCTGTTTGTACGGAATTTGTAAGTTCTTCCTGTGATCAAGTGGGTTTTCTCCAGGTGCTCCAGTTTCCTCCCACACAGCAAAGTACAAGCTTGTAGGTTAATTGGCTTCGATTTTGGTGTGTGTCGGATGGTGCCTGTTTCTGTGCTGTATCTGTAAACTAATCTTGATGAGTGCACAGAGTCTGTACAACAAATCTGCCTGGGAATAGGGAATCAGATTAGTAATATTCTCTGGTGGACAGTGTATCAATGACTACTGACAATGCCAATGCCAGAACATGTCAGCTGCCTTCAGCAATTTGGAGTAAATAGCGTTATTTTTCTCTTAAAATCCGTTCACAAAAAAGGTAAAGGAATAAGATAATGAAAAGAAATTAAAGGCTCCTGACCCCTTGTCAATTCCCCAGCAACTACAACTTGTATTTACAAAGTGCTTCTGGTAAAATGCCCCAAAGAGCCTCATGAAACAATTGGTATGTTTCCTGATGATATAACAGGAGCAATTTGTCCCGTGTCAACTCACTAAACCATTCCATTGCCCACTAATCTTTCTTATAAACTATTCTCCCCTCAGATACGATTACTCACCTAGACCAGGGGCAATTGACAGCGGCCAATGCACCTGCCAGCACACAGATCTTTAGGACGTGGGATAAAACCAGAGAATTTCAAAGATGCTCATAGGGAGAGCATGCAGAAACCTCACAGACAGCACCAGAGGTTAGTTTAGTTTAGTTTAGAGACACAAAATGGAAACAAGCCCTTCGGCACACTGGGTCCACGCTGACCAGCGATCTCCGTGCGCTGGCACTATCCTGCGCACCAGAGACAGTTTACAATCTTTACCGAAACCAGAAGACTGACACAAGATGCTGGAGTAACTCAATGGGTCAGGCAGCATCTATACACTTTACCCTTTAGAGATATAGAGATACAGCATGGAAACATCCCACTTTGGCCCACTGAGTCCACGCCAACCAGCGACTACCTCCACTGCACACAAGGGACAATTTGTGGCAGCCAATCAACCTACAAAGCTGTGCGTCATTGGAGTGTGGGAGGAAACCAGAGTTCCCGGAGAAAACCCACGCGGTCTCAGGGAGAACGTAAAACTCCTATCAGACAGAAACAGTAGTCATGATTGAAAGATGGACTCTGGTGCTGCAAGGCAGCAACTCTACCACTGTGCCTATTTGCCGATTTCTCTCTGGAAACAAAGGATAAGTGACATTTCAGATTGAGACTATGATATTACGGCTTCAGCGGGTGGGTAGAAACAAAGCACATGATTTCAGTACACACTGTTGGCAGTATAGGTCTTCTTTATTTTACAAAAGTACACTGCACATACTCACACATATTCACAAGACTGATAAGGTAATGAATATATCACATGACACAAATCACACCATTCTGGTACTCAGTTCAAAGTAAAGGCCCTGTTCCACTTTCCCGAGTTACTCACGAACTCTCCCGAGTTTTCCCCTTGATTCGAACTAGGAGAATTATGGTAATAGCAGTTCGTAGGTACTCGGGGCTATTTGTTTTACTCGTGGACATTTTTCAACATGTTGAAAAAATGTCCCGACTTACCTGATGTCCCAAGTTCTTACGGCTGGCATTACGAGCCGCTACGAAACATCTACGGACTCGCTACCGACATTGCCCGACATTCCCCGAGTTCGAATCAAGGGGAAAACTCGGGAGAGTTCGTAAGTAACTCGGGAAAGTGGGACAGGGCCTTTACAGTTACCATTATATACACTATTATATACAATAGAGACCCTTGTTCAGACTGAAAGTAGATGGTGGGGGGGATAGGGGGGCATTAGATTTGCCCAAGACTGCAAGAAATTTACAGAGTTGCAGATGTAGCTCAGTCTATCACACTGACCAGACTCACCTGCCATTCCATCTACACTTCATGCTGCCTCAGAAAAGCAGTCAACATGATCAAAGACTTAAAGACCCCTTACTCTCAGTCTGAAGAAGGGTCTCTACTTGAAACATCACCTTTTCCTTTTCTCCAGAGGTGCTGTTGACCTGCTGAGTTACTTCAGCTTTCTGTGTCTATCTTTGCTTGAAACCAGCATCTACTGTTCCTTCCTACACATGATCAAAGACTTGTCCCACCCTGGTCATTGCTTGTTCTCCTTGCTCCCTTTTAGGCAAAGCTTTAAAGCGTGCACTAGCAGACTTGGGAACAGTTTCTTCCCTTCTGTTATCAGGCTTCTGAATTGCTGCCTTACTGTGCCAGAGACCTGTGTTCAATCCTGACTATGAGTGCTGTCTGTACAGAGTTTGCACATTATCCCTGTGAACATGTGGGATTTTCTGGGAGCTCCAGATTCCTTCCACATTCCAAAGACGTGCAGGTTTGTAGGTTAATTGGTTTCTGTAAATTGTCCCTAGTACGTAGGATAGAACTAGTGTACAGGGATCGCTGGACAGTGCTGGCTCTGAGGGCCGAAGGGCCTGTTTCCACAGTATCTCTAAACTAAATGAAAAGATGTCTACTTTTCTCACAGTCCTCTCAATCTCAATTGGAATCATGGTGGAGTGAAATTCTCAAGGCAATGTGTGTTCACTCATTTGCAAACAATTTAATGATTTTTATGGAACATTACTCAATTCATTTGATTAATTGACTACAGCAGTTGTGTTGAAATGATAATAGGTTATTAAACCACATTTAAATAACACATTGACAGCCTTTAGATCATTAGGGTGCTGTAGCTTTAAAATCATCAATAAACCCATCGATGGGTTGAAATCGTCTATTAACGGACTGGAGGTAGATGTTTAGCTCATACATTAACTGATTATAGGTGTCTGTTTAACTGACTAGTGGTATGTGTTTAATTAACCATTAACCGAATATATGTGTGTGTTTAACAAACCCATTAACAGGTTGTATTCAACTAATCAATTAACTAATATCATAGGACTGTTTAACCACTTAATTAACTGTATAGGGCTATGGGTTTAAGGTATTAGCCGATTGCAAATGTGTATTTACATCATTGAGCTTGAGGGCATTTGACTGGTGTGAAGGTCAGGAAATATTGCTTATACCAAGAGTGTAGTAAAAATGTCCTCGGCATTGAGGTATTTGTTTTTATTTGCATGTTTTCTACTCAATCCCTACAATCACTGAGCTGATAAAATATTCCGCATAAACATTTGTTAAACCAAATTCTCAGTAGGTGGTAGTTTTAAATGTTGCATTGGCCAATTAAGAATTCTATTGTTTTAAAGGACTTGTTACATATAAAACAACACAATTCATTGCCTTAAATTAGATGATATAACACTCTCTTCAGTTTCCTTGCAGTGATAATAACATATTTTTGAATTTTAAGGCATAAAATGAACATTTGCTGAACTCATGATCTTTGGAACAATTAAGATACAGTCAATGAATGTTGTATTAACATATTCTCCACAGCACATTAATTGATCATTTAATATAGTTACCAGCTCTGAGCCCCAATCGGTCCTTCAATATTATTTAAACAAATAAGCTTGGTGTTACATGGAACAGTACAGCACAGGAATGGGCCCTTTGGCCCACGATGTTTGTGCTGAACATGATGCCAAGTTAAACTGATCTCATCTGCCTCTTCGTGATCCATATCTCTCTATTCCCTGCGCCTATCTAAAAGACATTTAAACAACACTATCGTATCTCCCTCCATCATCAACCCTGGCAGTGCGTTCCAGGCCCCCACCACCCTCTATGCCTGTACAGATCTCCATTAAACTTTTCCCCTCTCATCCAGCAGCAAAACACTCTAGTGTTCGCCATTTCCATCCTGGTAAAAATGTTCTGACTTTCTACTGTATCTATCTATGCCTCTCATCATTTTAGATACAAGTCACCCCTCAACTTCTGATGTTCCAGGAAAATAATTCAAATCTATCCAACCTCTCCCTGTAGCTGAAACCCTGTAAACCAGGCAGCATCCGATGTTATTGGTTAATATTGTTTCTGTTTTTCAGCAGGAGATTTCATAATTTCCCATGATAAATGTTTGGGTTGGGAAGAGGTAAGGTCCTGCCAACTTCCAATAATAGGCTGTGCAGGAGGAACAAGGGCTGTATTTTTCACACATTCAAATGAGGATCAGCCCCTAAAAAATACAGATCATGACCAAGATCAAACATGGCGACATAATGGTCATTGCTTCTTTGGTGTCTTAGGCGAGCTCTGTCAGACTATTCAATCTCAGCTGATTGGCCCTAATCCACTGGTATTCCAAACTTCCACAGGTATACAATTCAGTAATACGGTGTGGAAACAGGGCCATCAGCCAAACTTGTCTATACCGACCAACATGTCCCATCTGCACTAATTCCACCTGCCTGCATTTGGCCAATATCCCTCTAAACCTATCCTATCCATGTACCTGTCTAAATGTTTCATAAACGTTGCAATTATCCCAGCCTCAACTACCTCCTTCAGCAGGTCATTGAATACACCCACCACCCCTTGTGTACCCCCTTGTTACCCCACAGGTTACTATTAAATCTTTCCCCACTCCCCATATGAATAGAGAGCATATTGACTGATTTTGATTCATGGCATGGTTCAACAAATCAAACACCCAGGAGCGAAGGAAATGACAAAAAATGGTGATCATTATCTGGTCCATCATGGGTATTGACCTCCCCACCATCAAAGGAATCTAAAGGAGGAGTTGCCTCATAAAGGCAGCCAGCATCATCAAAGATTGAAACCATCCAGGCCCCGGAGAAAAAATGTTTTTTTTTTACCTTCAATATTTGAAGACTGCTGCCATCTTGTTCAAAACAGAAGGAAGGAAGAAGTGGAAGAGTGTTTTTGCCGGTTCAGTGTTGCTGATTAAGGAGGCGGGACATTAGATTGAAGCAGGCATACAAATGGCTCAGCTGGAGGCCAAGCAGCAAATAAAAGGGGAAGCTCAGTACAACATTGGCGAGAGATTTATTTTTCTACCTACAGTGTGGAGTGATGTATTTTAGTGGTAGGAATAAAGGCATAGACTATTTTCTAAATGGGGAGAGAATTCAAAATTGGAGGTGTCAAGGGATGTGAGAGTGCTGGTGCAGGATTCCCAAAATGTTAATTTGCAAGTCAAATTGGTTGTAAGGAAGGCAAATGCAAAGTTTGCATTTATATTGAGAGGACTAGAATATAAAAACAGGAATGTAATGCTGAGCTTTATAAGGCACTGGTGAGAACGCCTTTGGAGTATTGTGAGACGTTTTGGGCCCCATATTTGTGAAAGAAAGTACTGACGTTTGAGAGGGTCCAGAAGAGGTTTACGAGAATAATCCCAGGGATAGAAACATAGAAACATAGACAATAGGTGCAGAAGTAGGCCATTCGGCCCTTCGAGCCTGCACCGCCATTCAATATGATCATGGCTGATCATCCAACTCAGTATCCTGTACCTGCCTTCTCTCCATACCCCCTGATCCCTTTAGCCACAAGGGCCACATCTAACTCCCTCTTAAATATTGCCAATGAACTAGCCTCTGTGGCAGAGAATTCCAGAGACTCACCACTCTCTGTGTGAAAAATGTTTTCCTCATCTCGGTCCTAAAGGAATTCCCCCTTATCCTTAGACTGTGACCCCTTGTTCTGGACCTCCCCAACATCGGGAACAATCTACCTGCATCTAGCCTATCCAACCCCTTAAGAATTTTGTAAGTTTCTATAAGATCCCCCCTCAGTCTTCTAAATTATAGCGAGTACAAGCAAAGTTTATCCAGTCTTTCCTCATATAAAAGTCCTGACATCCCAGGAATCAGTCTGGTGAACCTTCTCTGTACCTCCTCTATGGCAAGAATGTATTTTCTCAGATTTGGAGACCAAAACTGTATGCAATACTCCAGGTGTGGTCTCACTAAAACCCTGTACAACTGCAATAGAACCTCCCTGCTCCTATACTCAAATCCTATCGCTATGAATGCTAACATACCATTTGCTTTCTTCTGCTTCTTCTTTCCTGCTGCACCTGCATGCCTACTTTCAATGATTGGTGTACCATGACACCCAGGTCTCGTTGCATCTCCCCTTTTCCTAATTTGCCACCATTCAGATAATAGTCTACCCCCCTGTTTTTGCCACCAAAGTGGATAACCTCACACTTATCCACATTATACTGCATCTGCCATGCATTTGCCCACTCACCCAGCCT
The DNA here is from genome assembly GCA_963514005.1 of Raja brachyura. The sequence continues at coordinate 131,556,517 of OY740781.1, forward strand.
ATCCAAGTCACCTTGCAGCCTCCTAGCATCCTCCTCACACCTAACACTAACCCCAGCTTAGTGTCATCCACAAACCTGGAGATGTTGCATTCAATTCCCTCGTCCAAATCATGAATATATATTGTAAATAGCTGGGGTCCCAGCACTGAGCCTTGCGGTACCCCACTAGTCACTGCCTGCCATTCTGGAAAGGACCCGTTTACTCCTACCCTTTGCTTTCTGTCTGCCAGCCAGTTCTCTATCCACATCAATACTGAACCCCCAATACCATGTGCTTTAAGTTTGTATACTAATCGCTTATGCGGGACCTTGTCGAAAGCCTTCTGAAAGTCTAGATATAACACATCCACTGGTTCTCCCTTATCCAGTCTGCTAGTTACATCCTCGAAAAATTCTATAAGATTCGTCAGACATGATTTACCTTTTGTAAATCCATGCTGACTTTGTCTAATAATTTCACCACTTTCCAAATGTACTGCTACCCATCTTTAATAACTGACTCTAGCAGTTTCCCCACTACTGATGTTAGACTAACTGGTCTGTAATTCCCCGTTTTCTCTCTCCCTCCTTTTTTAAAAAGTGGGGTTACATTAGCTACCCTCCGGAACTCAGGAATCCTCAGGAACTACTCCAGAATCTAAGGAATTTTGAAAAATCACTAATGCATCCACTATTTCTGTGGCTACTTCCTTGAGTACTCTGGGATGCAGACTATCTGGCCCTGGGGATTTATCGGACTTTAATCCATTCAATTTACCCAACACCACTTCCCGGTTAACCTGAATTTCACTCAGTTCCTCCACCTTATTTGACCCCCGGTCCCCTGCTATTTCCGGCAGATTTCGGTGCTCTGGTGCCGTTGTCGGTAAATATGGCAATTTAACAATCTTAACTCTGCAAAATTGTCTCTAATATGGATGAGAGAGTGGGATAATATAGAAATGGTTGGCATGGACTCAGTGGGCTGAAGGGCCTTTTTTCACGCTGATCTCAAAACTAAATTAAACTAAACTGTCTGAGTCCGCAAAGTACTTCTCTGAGTTTACATGTTTTTAACTGAAAATCCCAGTGCTAATCCTCATATAAAGTTTATTTTGATTGGTGTTTGCTTTTAATGGCAACAGATGGTTTAGTCACAGTTTGCTGGATAAGGTTGAAATCAAGACATGTTGTATTGGTTTTTTGGATTTTAAAAGAAGTCTCTATTAGTGTCATTGATTTTGTAATCTGCTGGTGAGTATTTTACAAAGGACATCCTTTGCTTTATGGCACCTGCAACAAAATTGTATCACTGGCTGTAGGCTTCATCAATGTTCTTGGCTCGTTGGCTACCATGAGAAACTAATAAATAATGTTAGATTTACAGTACAGTGACTTTCAGACCCAGTTTAATCAGACAAGTCAATGACAGGGCTCCTGGGAGCATTGCAGAGCAGAGAGATCTAGGAGTCCAGGTTCACAGTTCCTTGAAAGTGGTGTCACAGGTCGGTATGGTGGTCAAGAAGGCTTTCAGTGCATTGGCCTTCATCAGTCAAAGTATATCTCAGTCTGATGAAGGGTCTGACCCGAAACGTCACATTACTTTTCACCAGAGATGTTGCCTGACCCACTGAGTTACTCAGCCTCAGAATAAAATAATGCACTTTTAGAAAGGAGATGAAGAGGAATGTCTTTAGCCAGGAGATAGTGAATCTGTGGGTTTCATTACCACAGACTCAGTGGAGGCAAGACATTGGGTGTTTTAAAGATGGAGATTGATAGATTCTTGATTAGTAAGAGCATCAAAGGTTAAGTGGAGAAAGCAGAATTGAGTGGGTAAAAATGATCAGCCGTGATAGAATGGCAGAGCAGACGATGGGCTGAATGGCCTAATTCTGGTCCTTGGTCTCATGGTCTTATGTAATGTTACTGTTGTGCAACATGTTGGTGAGGCTGCATTTGAGGCATTATGTCCAGTTCCAGTCACCCAGCTGCAGGAAAGATGTTGTTATGCTGGAAAAAGTGCAGAGACGATTTATGAGGATGCTGCCAGGAATTTGAGCTTGAGTTCAGTTTATTGTCATGATGAAAAGCTTTTGTGCAGATACATGAAAAATGGAATACGGTGCAAGATAAAGTCCAGTAAAGTCCAATCAAAGATTGTCCAATGAGGTAGATAGTAGCTCAGGACTGCTCTCTAGTTGTTGGTCAGATGGTTCAGTTGCCTGATAGTAGGGCTTGAGTACCTGAGATATGAAGAGAGGTTGGGCAGGATAGGGCTTTATTCCTAGCAGCACTGGTGGGTAAGGGGTGATCTTGCAGAGGTGTATAAAATAATGAGGGTAGTCATTATTTTACTTCGGAGTCACGTGAGTGACTTCGTGAAGACCCCGCCAACACGCATGCGCGGCATATCGTCGCGCGCATTTGCTCAAGGCAGCTGGGGGGGGGGAGTGCGCTCCCTCAACCGGCTCCTTCAAAAAGGTAAGCAGCTGCAGGTAAGTTAACCTTTAGCTGGTTCGTATGCTCTGCATTGTTTTGCAGGGCCATGGAAGGAGGAAGGAGGATTCCGAGTCGCGTTCAGCGAGTGAAGTCCCCGGAGCTGCCCGCTACATCGGGAGCAGCTGAGACACCACCGGGGAAGAAGTCGCGGCAGTCGGGGAGCTCTGGGCAGCTGATTAGACCCGGCACAACCCCTCTGGCAAAGAAGAGGGTGTCCGCGCAGGAGCAGGGGCTGGGAGACCCTGACTCCAGGCCTCCAGTGCCCAAGTCCAGGGCTGGAGGTAAGACACGTGGGGCTCTTGGAGCAAGCGTGTCTGCGGGTGCATCCCCCCCTTTAGAGGTCCCTCGTGGGCAGAACAGGGGGGAAGCCTCGCTAAAGTCCAGCCTTGTCGGTGCGGCAGGCAGGGACAAGCCACTGCATAAACCTGCGAGGAAGCAGGCCAGTGGCAATGCTGGCGTGCCGAGGATCCCTGTGGGGGCAGGATGTACCGGCACACCACCGGAACAGGCTGCCGTAGTGCGGGCCGGTGGCAGCAAAGTACGGTCCAGCACCCCTGCTGAGGCGGGTATAACAGACCATGCGCCGCCACATTCCCGTTTATGTGTGGAACACTGTGGTGGTAAGCCCGCACGGACATCGAGGAGTCTGGCTTCTGGTGCAAGCGCTGACTCAAGCCCTCTTCCCTCCCACCAGACAGAGGGGCCGCTGCTGTCCAAACGACGGCGGACCAGCGGTATGTCCGTGCGGGAGTCGCACAGCCCCACTGGAGTGGGAGCTGGCGACTTCCTGGCAGTGCATTCCGTGGGGGTGCTGACAACTGCCGGAAGCCCCGGTCCCTCTGGAGAGGCTGGGGAAGACGACCAGTGGCCCGCGTGCAGCGGTGACGGTCGTATGGCCCGGTTGGAGTGAATGGTGGAGGTGCTCTATAAACGGGACCTGGAGCATCAGGAACGGCAGTCCCAGAGGTCTGGGAGCTACGTACAGCCGCCACCTTCCATCTCACCATCGCTTATTGAGAGCCAGCAAGGAAGTATGGGTGAGTCTGAGGAGGAGGGAGAGCTCGAGGCCCCACAGGAAATGTTGGAGGCAGTCTCGAAGTTTGGGTCACCTGCTACCGCTGGGGACCCATTACATCCCAAGATAGCGGCTTCAGTTGATTTCCTGACTACGCACCAGCTCCAGGATGCCGTGCTCACGGAAACAATGGCGAGATATAAAGCACCGGCGAACTGCAACTCCCTCAACGTTCCAAAGGTGAATACAGCAATATGGGGGAACATGTCTACCAACTCAAGGATCAAGGAGGGCAAGCTCCAGAAGATCCTGAAACTGCTGACGGCAGGTATCACGGCTTTTCCTCAGTCGCTGGATGCCACGAGTGTTTCCGAGGAGCAGCAGGTTGCACTAGCGCTCTTGTGCAACACTCAGTTTGAAATAAACTGCTTTAGGAAAAGCTCCATCCGGCCAAATTTAAATCCCAAATTTGCGGGATTATGCAGCACCTCCACCGCACCACCACCAAGGCAGCTGTTTGGGGAAGACCTACCTAAACGGGTAAAAGAGCTGGACGAGGAGGCCAAGACTGTGGGGATGATGAGGCAGCCTCATTCATCTAAGGCTCACGTTTACACCAGGCAGCAGCCACATTCCTCGGTCAGGTCCCGCACACCGGCGGACAAGGTCCCCAGAACATACCCGCAAACAACATACTCCACGCCGGGGCCCCAACAGCAGAAGCCTTTTTTATTCCAAGGCCAGCCCAAGCCGTCTTGGAAGATGCGGCAACAGGGCCACGCCACACGGGGAGCAAAAACACCACAGTCTAGACCCCGGCGCTAACCTTGGACGTAAGGGGGCTTGGTTCCTTCCACAAAGTAGCAATAGTAACCTCACCGGTGGGGGGACGGCTACGGGAATTCCGGTCTGCCTGGGATACCATAACTACGGATCCTTTTATTTTACAAAGCATTCAGGGTTATGAGATAGAGTTTATTAATGGCAGGGATCCCCCTTCGCAACATGAGCCTAGTCGCAGATTTGCACTCTCTCAATTAGAGAAGGAGCGGGCTCATGTTGAGATACTACGATTGGAAGAAAAAGGGGTGATACAGAAAACGACGCATGAGCCACTGGAGTTTGTATCCAACATCTTTACTAGACCCAAGAAGGATGGAGGCTGTCGGATTATCATCGACTTAACCCAGTTGAATACTTTCGTACAATATACCCATTTCAAAATGGAGACTTTTGAGACAGCCAAGCAGTTGGTCAGTCATGGGTACTTTATGGCTTGCATTGTCCTGAAGGATGCATATTATACATTGCCTATCGCTAAACAACATAGAAGGTTCTTGAAATTTGTCTGGGAAGGTCAATTATGGCAATATAAAGCTTTGCCTAATGGGATTACAACAGCGCCGAGACTATTTACTAAAATTGTTAAACCTATATTGGCACATCTTAGGAAACGAAACCATGTCGTAATGGCATATTTGGATGACATATTCATAGCGGGGGAAACCCTAGCGCTAGCTCAGCTGGCAGTCTCAGCCGCCATCTCTTTGTTTCAAAGAATGGGGTTTATAATCCATCCAGACAAATCCAAGTTCAACCCTTCACAGGTCATGGACTATTTGGGGTTCACTATAGACACTAACCAGATGAAAGTCACCGTCCCAATTGACAAAGTGGTGGACATTCAACAAACGAGTTGAACTGGTGAGTTGACGGTATTAGAGGAAGTTCCAAACCCATCCTTCTCCCAAATCCAACGGTTCTGTTGCAAACTGATGCAAGCGCACAAGGCTGGGGAGCAACTGACACCATAACCAGCTGCGGTGGTAGATGGGACGCTCATGAGTTCACCCTTCTCCAAGTACAAGGCATTAATTATCTGGAGATGCTGGGGGTCTTTCATGGGTTACGGGCATATTGCAATAATTTGCGTCATGCACATGTCCGCCTTCAAATAGACAATACCACGGTGGTAGCCTATATAAATCATATGGGTGGTATCAGGTCAGTATCTTGTAATGATTTGGCAAATACAATTTGGCTCTGGTGCATCAAAAGGGATATTTGGATATCAGCAACGTACCTCCCGGGGATACTCAATACAGTGGCAGACACCAGGTCACGAGTGTTCAATGATAACATCGAGTGGATGCTGAATCCCCATGTGTTTGCTGAAATTGCAACAAAATTTGGTATGCCAGATATTGACCTATTTGCGTCTAGGTTGAACCATCAGATACCAACGTATGTATCGTGGGAACCAGACCCTGGGGCAGTGGCGTTGGATGCTTTTTCGCTCCACTGGGGGAAATGGTATTGCTACGCATTTCCCCCATTCTGCCTCATCAGCCGGGTATTGCAGAAGATCAAATTGGACTCTGCGTCAGGCATTCTGGTAATACCCGACTGGCCGACACAACCATGGTACCCGGTGGTCTCCCAGATGTTGAAACATCCTTGGGTGCAAATTGCAAACAACCCGCAATTGGTCACTAATCCTGTCACTGGTGCGTCGCATCCGTGCCACGGCTATCTAAACCTGTTGATCTGCAGATTCTGAAAAGGCCTTTTATAAACACTGGGATTTCATCGAGGGCCATGGATGTAATCGCTGCATCGTGCAGAACATCTACCAGACGGCAGTACCTGACCCAGATCAGGAAATGGGAGCTATTCTGCTCACGGAAGAATGTTTCCTATGATTCTGCCACGATACCTGACGTCCTGGAATTCCTGGCGGGCCTCCATTACGATGAAGGGCTCAGCTATAGTGCCATCAATAGCGCCAGGAGTGCGCTGTCCTCGTACCTTCCGGTAGGAGTGGGGACCAACAATCTGGTGTCAAAGTTCATGAGGGGTGTATTTAATACAAACCCTCCACGGCCCAGATATAACGTTGTCTGGGATGCAGGAGTGGTCCTGTCCCTTTTAAGATCATGGTCTCCCATGGTGGGGTTACCACTTCACCGACTCACCCTAAAGGTGGTCGTGTTGATGGCACTCACGTCTGCTCAGCGGGTACAGGCGCTTCAAAAGTTGCGCATTGACAATATGCTCTCTACCCCTGGGAAAGTGACATTTTACGTTGCAGAGTTGCTGAAGCAGCATAGACCCGGGACTACGGGGCTGCAATTGGAATTCCAGGCGTACCCCACTGATGCCACACTCTGCACAGTCGCCCACCTCCGTTACTACATCGAGTCAACCCAGCCAATCAGGAACTCAGAACAAGGACTGCTCATAAGCCACAAAAAACCACATCACCGGGTGACAGTGCAGACGATCTCCAGGTGGCTCAGGGAGGTGTTGGATGCAGCGGGTATTGACACTCACATTTTTAAATCTCATTCCACCAGGGCTGCATCCACATCAACAGCGAGGGCCATGGAGGTGCCCATGGATCACATCCTCGCTACCGCAGGATGGGCCAGTGAGTCAACCTTCCAACGATTCTACCACAAGCCATTGGCCGGACCTGCAACATATGCGGATGCAGTACTCAGGGCTGCTCCCTAATGTCATTTGTCCCCAGACAGTGGGTTGTTTATGATTTGTTTTAATAAATCTCCATTATTTTGCTTTCAGTTTGTCCAGTCTGGATTGCATTAACAAACTTCCTCCATCAGGATTGCGGCAGTGTGGTAGCATGGACGTTGTCCAGGGCGTGTTATCACAGAGCTTTGAAATCTTCACGAAGTCACTCACGTGACTCCGAAGTAAAATAGTAAGATTAAACGAGAACTTACCAGTTCGAAGGTTGATCTTTATTTTATGAGGAGTTGCGATGAGGGATTTCGTGCCCTCCGCTCCCAACCCTCGATCATTATGTTCAACTGGTTAGTTCAAAGGTTAATCTTAATATCCTTACTTTGGTCGGGTCTGTGATTCCACACCGCTGCTTTGAAGGATGCCGCGCATGCGTGTTGGCGGGGTCTTCACGAAATCCCTCATCGCAACTCCTCATAAAATAAAGATCAACCTTCGAACTGGTAAGTTCTCGTTTAATCTTACTATTTTAGCTGTGAGGAGGATGCTAGGAGGCTGCAAGGTGACTTGGATAGGTTGGGTGAGCGGGCAAATGCATGGAGATGCAGTATAATGTGGATAAATGTGAGGTTACCCACTTTGGCAGCAAAAACAGGAGGGTAGACTATTATCTGAATGGTGGCCGATTAGGAAAAGGGGAGATGTAACGAGACCTGGGTGTCATGGTACACCAGTCATTGAAAGTAGGCATACAGGTGCAGCAGGCTGTGAAGAAAGCGAATGGAATGTTGACATTCATAGCAAAAGGATTTGAGTACAAGGCAGTTGTACAGGGTCTTGGTGAGGCCACACCTGGAGTATTGCATACAGTTTTGGTCTCCTAATCTGAGGAAAGACATTCTTACCATAGAGGGAGTACAGAGAAGGTTCACCAGACTGATTCCTGGGATGGCAGGACTTCCATATGAAGAAAGACTGGATAGACTGCTTGTATTCCTTGGAATTTAGGAGATTGAGGGGGAATCTTATAGAGACTTACAAAATTCTTAAGGGGTTGGACAGGCTAGATGCAGGAAGATTGTTCCCAATGTTGGGGAACTCCAGAACAAGGGGTCACAGTTTAAGGATAAGGGGGATGTCTTTTAGGACGGAGATGAGAAGATCATTTTTCACACAGAGAGTGGTGAGTCTGTGGAATTCTCTGCCACAGAAGGTAGTTGAGGCCAGTTCATTGGCTATATTTAAGAGGGAGTTAGATGTGCCCCTTGTGGCTAAAGGAATCAGGGGGCATGGAGAGAAGGCAGGTACAACATACTGAGTTGGATGATCAGCCATGATCATATTGAATGGCGATGCAGGCTCGAAGGGCCGAATGGCCTACTCCTGCACCTATTTTCTATGATTCTATGATAGATACAGTGAACGCACAGAGACTTGATCCTGTCGGAGATCAAGAACCAGAGGACAAAAGTGCAAGGTGAAAGGGAAGATTTAATAGGAAACTGAGGGGCACCTTTTTTCACACAGCATGTGGTAGGTATATGCAATGAGCAGCCGGAGGAAGTTGATGCAAGTATTATAACAACACTTGAAAGACATTTGGGTAGGTATATGGATAGGAAAGATTTAGAAGAATACGAGGCAAATGCGGGCAGGTGGGACGAGCATAGGTGGTGCTTTTGGTCAGCATGGACAAATTGGCTGGTGGGCCTATTTCCGTGTTAAATGTACAATGACTCCATGTAAACCTATTTTGCCAGACAGCATTAATATCATTTCAGTTGTATGTACTGTATAGATACCAAGAAATCTGTATGGAAATAGTGTTTTTTCTTGTTGTAAATTCATTCATGGGACATTGCTGACAATGCAGGCATTTAGCACATTTTTTTTTACAAAGTACATTTCATGAATAAGTCAAGAGCAATAATCCGTGGCACTCAAATGAACACAAAACAAAATTAGGCATCCAAGATGCACATGAGAAATGATGCACTTCATCACTCAAGCATGTTAATGCATCATGTAAAATTCAAGTACCAGAAGAAGAAGGAGTCAACCATGCAGTCCCCTGAGCCTGCTCCACTGTTGATGGCAGATCTTATCTTGGCCCCAGCTCCATTCTTGATCTTCTCCCTCACCCTTTACTCCATTGTGGCGCAACAAACTGTTGCCCTTGAATATATTTAATAGCAGTATTTGGCTTCACTAAAATAGAGATTCACTGTTGAATAAAGACATTCTTCCCTACCTCGAACAACTATCTCGAGGCGCTGGAGGAACTCAACGGGTGGGATGGTGGGAAAAAGCGACACAGGAAAGTTCCTAAGTTCATAGGTCATAGGAACAGGATTACGCCATTCAGCTCATCGAGTCTACTCTGCCATTCGATCATGGCTCGTCTAATTATCCCTCTATTATCCCTCTCAACCCCATTCTCCTGCATTCTCCCTGTAACTAGTGCAAAGACCCACTCTATCCAGGCCTATCACTATGTGGCAAGTTTCAACTCATCCTTCTAAAACTCCAGTGAGTATGGGCTCAGTGCCATCAAACACTCATCATACAGTGAGTGAAGAAGGTGGAAGATTTGAGAATGTGAGTTCATCCCATGGGTTGGTTGGTTTTGACCCAAAACATTGCTGGTCCATTTCCTACACAGATGCTGCCTCACCCATTGAATTCCTCCAGCAGTTTATGTTTTGCTCAATATTCCAGCATCTGCAGTTCATTGTGATTCCATCTTACAGTTATCTTAATTTTCCTTCTCAATCATGACCGTGTCGAGCTTCCCCTTAAAGGGACCTCAGCTACCTTCTGTAAGAAGGTCCCACATTATTAATTAAAGGGGTAAAAAAATGTGTATATCTACACACGTACACACTGAACTTTTTTTTGTTTATTATATTGTTTACAGAGTACTATGTTTACATATTCTGTTATGCTGTCGCAAGTAAGAATTTCATTATTCTGTCTCGGACATATGACAATAAAACACTCCTGACTGAGCATCTATTAATCTCTGCTTAAAATAAACTTGCTTCATAAATGTCCTTTAAATGTCCCCCCCCCCCCCCCCCCCCTCCCCGCTGAAAGCTATGTCCTCAAGAATTAGACGTTTCTCCCCAGTGGAAAATAAGACTCTGAATTTTTACCCTATCTACACTTCTCAATTATATATACACAGGTTTCCCCTCGGCAGAGAAAACAATCCAGGTTTGTTCAGCCTCAGTCATAGCTAATAGCCTCTAATCCAGCCAACATTTCTGGTGAAGGGCACCAAGTGCTGGTGTAACTCAGCGGGTCAGACTGTATTTCTGGAGAACATGGATAGGTGAAGTTTCAGTTCGAGACCCTGATCTGAAATGTCACCTATTCATGTTTTCCAGAGATGCTGCCTAACCTACTGAGCTAAGAAGCATCTCATCCCGAAATACCACCCATCCATGTTCTCCAGCGATGCTGCCTAATCCACTAGGTTAAGAAGAGTCTCAGCATATAATGTTACCTCTCCAGAGATACTGCCTGGCCTGCTGAGTTACTTGGCTAATATGTGGCCTTATGTTCAAACCAGCGTCCTCAGTTGCTTGTTTCAACATTCTCGTGAATCTCTTCGACACTTCGAATCTAACATCATCCTTCCTGCAATGTGTTGACCAAAATTAAGGACAGTACTTCAAATGTGGCCTACCCAATGATCTATACAGCTGCAACTTGTCAACTTTTATACCCAATGCCTCAAATAAATAATTAGTATTCATTTTATTTTAATTCTGATTTTTTTGCTCTTCTTCTTGAATTAAACAAATTATTAAAGCCCCGTGAGTAACAGATGGGAACTTCAATTTACAGGAAGGATCCTTCATGTCTACTAGTTTACAAATAAACCTCTCCCATTGACTTTGTCTGAGTTATCGTGGTTTGGGTTTCAGTCCATGTATTCATACAAAATGCCAAATCATCTTTTATGCAACTATATGCCAGCAGCAGTTTTTCCAACTCATCTCAGTGCTCTATCTTGCTAAAGATTCTGGAGACCTGCTTTGCGTGCAACACAATGTTTTATTCAGCAGAATAAACAACTTGCATCTGGGGACATGAATTCCTACCTCACTGAGGAAATTCGAGGAGTTTCTGAACTTTGAGCTGAATACATATGAAGTCCTTAAAACCATTGCTGAGGAACGCAGGGATTTATATTTTCTTCCTCTGGAACAATTTATAAAGGCATCATGTTTATTCAAGTGTGTGGGTTTGATGTGAAGATGAGCAGCAGTGGTTGGAGAGGAATTTTATATCTTGTTCCAATACAACATCATCTTCCAACAGCGAAAACAATACTTGCAGTTTGCTTGCAATTAAAGACTGGGCACTCAATAAGATGAAAGTCTGTGATTCAAAATGAATTTGGACCCATTCCAGCATTTTGTGTCCATCTTTGGAACTAATGTGAAATGGTAGTCGATGGTCGGCCTGGACTCAGTGGACTGAAGGGGCTGTTTCCATGCTATATTGTTAAACTAAACTAAACAAGATTCCTCCATCCACATACTATTTAACTGCTTGTACAATCTGAAGTACTTTCCTGGGAAAGAATCCATTACAGAGTCATCACTTTATCCATGCCCCTTACAATTTTGTACACTTCAATAAGTTAGTTTAGTTTATTGTCACGTGTACCGAGGTACAGTGAAAAGCTTATGTTGCGTGCTAACCAGTCAACAGAAAGACCATACATTATTACAATAGAGCCACCCACAGTGTGCAGATGCATGATAAAGGGAATAGTGTGCATAACATAGTCTGAGGGTCTCCATTGAGGTAGATAGTAGCTCAAGACTGCTCTCGAGTTGTTAGTAGGATGGTTCAGTTGCCTGATAACATTTGGAAAGAAACTGTCCCTAAAGCAGAAGATGTGCACTTTGATGGGAGAGGGGAGGAGGGAGTGGCCGGGGTGCGACCCGTCCTTGATTATGCCGGTGGCCTTGCAGAGGCACAGATAACCCCCTGATAACCCCAGGTCAGTTAAACCCTGCTTCTTGCTCCCAAGAATATAATGTCCCATCCTATCTAGCCTGTCCCTATAGCGGCACAGTGGTAGAGATGCTGCCTTACAGCACCAAAGACCCATCCTGATGATGGGTTCTGTCTGTATGGAGTTTGTACATTCTCCCCGTGACCTTGTGAGTTTTTCTCCATGTGCTCCAGTTTCTTCCCATACTCCAAAGAAGTACTGGTTTTAGGTTAATTGGCTTCGGTAAAGATTGTAAATTGTCCCTAGTGTGTTGGATAGTGCTGGTGTACGGGGATCACAGGTCAGCATGGACTTGGTGGGCCGAGAGGCCTGTTTCCGTGCTGTATCTTAAACTAAACTAAACACAAGCCCACAAATCCTAGCCGCCTTCTGCAGAATAACCATTCTATAATTCAGAGAGCTGAAATCATATCTCATATCTCATATCTCATATTTCTTAACCAGTATGCATTTCTCAATCAACAACTCTGAAAAAAAAATTATCTGGAGAATTGTGTAGGAAGGAACTGCAAATGGTGGTTTACATCGAAGATAAACACAAAGTGCTGGAGCAACTCAGCGGGTCAGGCAGCATATCTGGAGAAAAGGAATAGGTGACATTTCGGGTCAAGACCCCTCATCAGACTTTGAGACACGTAGGGGACTGGATGTATGGGAAGGTACAGAACAAAGCAGAGCCTGCATTGATGATTCAGGAAAGATGGAGCCCACAATGGTCCATTGTTGGCTGGGAATGAGGTGATAACAAAGGAAAACAAACAGTGAAATTAGGAAGAAAACTAGTGTGGGAGGGATGGAGAGAGGCAATGTAAGGGTTACCTGAATGTTAGAGAAGTCAGTATTCATGCCGTTGGGTTGTAAGCTGCCCAAGCAATATATGAGTGCTGTTCCTCCAATTTGCCTGTGGCCTCACTCTGACAGTGGAGGAGGCCCAGGAGAGAAATGTTGTTGTGCGAATGGAAGTTAAAACGTTTGGCAGCTGGGAGAATGTGCAGGCCAAGGCGGACAGTGGAGGTGTTCAGTGAAATGGTCTCCCAGCCTGTGTTTGGTCTCACCGATAAACAGGAGTCCATATCGAGATTACCATATATAGTCGATGAGGTTGGAGGAGTTGCAAGTGAACCTCTGCTCACCTGAAAGGACTATCAGGATCCCTGGATGGAGTCGACGGTGGAGGTGTAGGGACAGGGTGAGTTAACCAGATAGTTGCAGAAAGCAGAAAGGGATGGAGTTAGGAAGATGTGACTAAAGGGATATCATTGGAGATGACAAAAATGTCGGAGCAATTTGTGGTGTATTTGACAGCTGATGGGTGAAAGGTGATGACTAGGGGGACTCTGTCCCTGTTATGACGGGGGACGGGGAGCAAGAGTGGAGTGATGGGATACCAAGGACACACGTGTGAGGGGAGAAGAGGGGAACGCCCATTCCCAGAGGAATGTGGATATCTCGAATGTCCTGGTATGGAATACCTAATCTTGGGCGCAGATGCGATGGAGACAGAGGTATTGGGAGTAGGGGATGGAGTCTTTGTAGGAGGCAGGGTGAGAAGTCTAGTCTAGATAGTTGTGGGAGTCGGTAGTCTATCTCCTGTGATGGAGAGGGTGAGATCAAGAAATGTTCGGAAAGATGGTCCAAGTGAATTTGAGTGCATGGTGGAAATTGGTAGTGAAGTTAATGATGTCCATGAGTTCTGCATGAGTGCAGGAGATAGCCCTGGTGCAGTCATCAATGTAGTCAAGATAGAAGTCCGGGGGTAGGGCCAGTGCATGCCTGGAACAGGGATTGTTTAACATACCATACAAAGAAGCAGGCACAGTTGGGGCTTTGTTCTGTACCTTCCAGTGTCCCCTCACCCTCACTCTTAGTCTGATGAAGGGTCATGACCTGAAGCATCACCTATTTGTTTTCTCCAGAGATGCTGCCTGACCCACTGAGTTACTCCAGCACTTTGCCTCTATCTTCGTTATCAAGAGAATTGTTGCACTGCTCTTTAGGAGAACTCAATATGCAAAAGTCGGCAAATGGTGCCCTCCATTTCAACAATGCACACACTTCATTGTGTCTGAATGTCTTTGTCACATCCTGAGGGTCTTGGTAGAAAGGCACTTTTAATGCTTTGTTCCCTATCAATCAAATGTGTGATATGAATTGAAACACAGGTAGCTGTTGTGATTCCAATGAATGCATCTTCTTGTCAATTAATTTCAAATTGCAAGGAGCTATTGATTCGGAAATGTCTGGGTTTTTGTCAATGGTACTTGTATTTTCACTCCTAAATGCCAGGCCTGTCATCTCAAGATTGCTGCAGGATTTTTGCTTGATTGGAACAAGAGTGGTGACACTATTATAATCAGCTGCGTTCCAGCAGTAAATCAGACAACACTGATCCCCCTCTCACCGCCTTTCACAGCAGACAGTACTGGATATTATAATTTGACAAATGCTCTGCTAGAGATTGTCTGAAAACTAATAGTGACATTACTGGAATGAAAATTATGTATGAATTTTACATGACTGAAGAAGATGAAAGGCAACTTAGGAATAGTTACAAACAGGTCCCCAGATACTGTTAGACATCGGTAAATACAAAGCCAATCCGCAAAGAAAGACTTGAATTTAAATAGTGCCTTTCACAGTACATTTAAAAGCATGTTATGTGTGAAATCAGTGCTGTGATGTAGGGAATACAGAAAGGACACAGGATTTGGGCACCATGTTGTAGGAAAGATGTTGTCAAGCTGGAAAGGGAGCAGAGAAGAGTTACAAGGATGTTGCCAGGATTCGAGGGCCTGAGCTATAGGGGGAGGTTGAGCAGGTTAGAACTTTATTCCTTGGAGTGCAGGAGGATGAGTGATCTCATAGAGGTGTATAAGATCAGGAGAGGATTTGATCGTTAGACACACAGAGTCTCTTGCCCAGAGCAGGGGAATCGAGAACCAGAGGATATAGGTTTAAGGTGCGGGGGCCAACCAAGTTAGGCGACGGGCTGGAGGCCCGCAGCAGCCTGGGGCTTGCCTGAATCGGGCACGGCTCATAACAACGGGAGCATGGACTGGACTTGGAAAATGGCGTCAAAACACGCCTCCTCTTGCATGTGAGCTCATTGGACTGTTCCTGTACAATTGCTAATTGGGGATGGTATGGCAATACTCAACTGACTTTTTAAGAAAATAATTTCACTCTGCATTTGTACTTTGCAAATGTGAAATAAAGCACCATTGAACCACTGTGTAGTTACTTTCAGGGTGCTATGGACTTGGGACTCGGTACAATCAAATCTAGGACTAATGGAAGTCCATACACTATTGCATTGACAGTTTTAGCTCTGATTAAGTCTGATTGTCTCTCCCAATGTGTAGCAAAAAAGGTTGGAGAATAAATATCTCTCCCGATCAGGTTAAAATCTATCAAAGAGACTATTAAAGAGGTAATGAATAATGAAACATAATGGAACTACCTTCAATTGCAGAGCAAGCTGTAAGGAGGCAAGCAATGATTTCAACTGTGTTGAAACTCGGCAGCAAAATTGATGGAAGACTAGAGGGTGGAAGAGTAGCAATTTTAATTTTGATTTTTGTATCCATTAAAGTAATCGAAAAAGAAGAAGAAGGTAGGGTGTGTAATGGTAATCAATTTAATATCATCCATTTTGTACAACCTCTCAAAAGATCACTGCAAAGTATTCATTATGATGGTGATTGGTAATTGCTCACAGAGACTTTCCCTTCATTGCGCTGGCTGCCTCTAATGCCTTCAGCCATTCGAGATGGTACTTTTAATGCGCAAGGGAAAAAATATTCATGAACAAGTGCATTCCAAATTCATGGAATAACTCTCGATCAAAGATGTATTCAAATATACGCTGGTGGCATTTGATCTTCATGCCCTTCCCTCTTAGAAAACTAACTCATCTGTGTTCTGGGTATGGTATTGTACTTGAATATTTTAACGCCAACTTTCAAGATCAGAGGGAGGAAGAAAAAGTGTGAAAAAATGGCTTCAGGTTAATCAAAGTAAAACAAAATATTTTTCATACAATTGGAAAAGTGAAAATAGCTGGAAATCTGAAAAAGGAATAGAAAATGGCAGGCAGCATCCATGCTCATGCATTTTCTGCTCTCTTAAAGAGGGGAACAGAGAAAGAGAGAGAAAGAGAAATATAGAGAGAAATAGACAGAGATAGAGAGTTAGATTGAGAGAGATAGAGATTGAGAGAGCGAGTGTGAGAGACATACGGAGAGATAGACTGAGAGACAGAGAGAGAGAGAGAGAGGGATACAGAGGGAGACAGACAGTGTGTGAGATAGAGGGAGAGTGATAGATAGACAGCGAGGGAGAGAGAGAGATGGAAAGAAAGACACGCAGGCAGAGATATACAGCGGGAGCCAGAGTGCGTGTGAGAGGGAGAAAGAGAAAGAGAGAGCGAGAGATGGAAGAGAGAAAGGAAAATAAGGGAGAGAGAGAGAGAATGGAAGAGAGAGAGAAAAGAGAAAGAAAGATAGTCAGGGAGAGAAATAGAGAAACAAAGGGACAGGCGTCAGAGAGAACGAGATAGGAAACGTTTATGATTCAACATTGTTGAGACTAGAGTCGCATACAGAATGGACTGAAACAAAATGGCAACACATTTCCTTTACTCAGGAAGCCATTATCATTGTCTCTTTAATTCCAGATTTAATGCCTGATCTCCTGTCTCCAGATTAATGTTCAAGGCCCCTGTTCACTAGTCCAGTAACTGAACCACTGTGCTACGGTACAGTTATTTTGATTGGCTTATTTTGAACAACGTCTGCAATTGACATAGCTAAACATTCATTACAGATTCCACTAATTAAAAGACACAGCAGTTGAATAATTAATAATTGCTATGCTATTAGTCGCAGTGTATTGTGATATGCTCCAGGATAGAACGTCCTACTCTTTAAATTACATTTGAGCAGTTATTTGTCCTACCTCCTGCTTAACTACCTTTCAATGACTGTCCTGTAAATTCTCTGACTGCCTTATTTTTAACATCAGTAACATACTTGTATATTCAAATCAATGTTCAACATAGATAGATACAAAGTGCTGGAGTAACTCAGCGGGTCAGGCAGCAACTAAATTCATGTTCATAAGTGATAGGAACAGATTTAGGCCATTCGGCCCATCAAGTCTACTCTGTCATTCAATCATGGCTGATCTATCTCTCCCTCCTAACCCCATTCTCCTGCCTTCCCCTCATAATCCCTGACACCCGTACTAATCAAGATCCTATTCCTGCCTTAAAGATATCCAAGGCCATCTGTGGCAAATAATTACATAGATTTACCACTCTCTGACTAAAGAAATGCCTCATAATCTCCTTCCTAAAGTAACAACATTTAATTCTGAGGCTATGACCTCTGGTCCCAGACTCTCCCACTCTTAGAAACATCCTCTCCATATCCACTCTATCAGGCCTTTCACTATTCGATCCAGGCCTTTCACTATTTGACTCTGGGGAAATACCATTGGAGATATTTCAGGTCAGGACCCTCGATTGTAATCAGGTATTGTCTTTACACTGACTGGTGAGCACGCTACAAGAGCTTTTCGAAGGTTCAAAGGTTTCAAAGGTCAGTTTATTCTCATGTGCACCAATTAAGGTACAATGATATTCGAATTACCATACAGCCATACTAAATAAAAACAACAAGACACAAAACTACCGGTGCCTAAACGTTAACATAAACAACCACCACAGCGGATTCCCCACATTCCTCACTGTGATAGAAGGCAATAAAGTCTTCCCCCTTTAATCTCCCGTGGTGGGGGCAGTCCAATCATCCGTTGGGGCTTTCGAAGCTCCCGAGGCTGGGCGGTCGAAGCTCCTGCGGTTGGAGCTCCCGAAGTCGTCTCAGGTTAAATCCGCCAACTCATTGATGTTAGGCCATAGTGCAGACGGAGATATGATATGGAAAACAATTCAATCTCCGTCAAGGTAAGAGATTTTAAAAAATTCTCCAAACCCCCCCCCCCCCACATAAAGCAAGCTAAAGAGCTCTAAAACATACATTTAACACATACTATTAAAACAACAAAGAAGGAAGGTACAGACAGACTGTGACATGTGACAATAAACTCGAAAAACCCATGTGTTAAAGAAGGAACTGCAGATGCTGGAGAATCGAGGGTTACACAAAAAGCTGGAGAAACTCAGCGGGTGCAGCAGCATCTAAGGAGCGAAGGAGATAAACCAGTCTGAAGAAGGGTCTCGACCCGAAACGTCGCCTATCTCCTTCGCTCCTTAGATGCTGCTGCACCCGCTGAGTTTCTCCAGCTTTTTGTGTAACCCTCGAAAGAACCATGATTAGGATTGAACCTGGATCTCTGGCATTCATGAGGCCAAGGTTCTCCCAGCTGCCTCACTACACGGCCCAATTTTAGATCATTGACCAATTTAGGTATTGGTCAGGATTAAAATATAGGAGGAGAGATTTCAATGGAAATTGGGCAATTGCATATTTTGCTGCTGCCACTCCTAGGTTATGTAAAGGTTCCACTACTGAGAACTGTCCTTAAACTGATTTAAACTGATGGAAATAAACAGTTTCTCAGTAAGGGAAATCAAGTGGGCATCAAAAATATAAAGTTCACTCATTTGCAGCCAGTTACCTCAGTGTCCAACACTGGATGGCAAAGCTATAAGGTGAGAGGGGTAACGCATAAAGGAGATGTTGGGCCACGTTTTTTACACATAAGGGGGTGGGTGCCTGAAATGCACTGCAGTGAGTGGTGGTTGAAGCAGATACAATAATGGTATTTAAGAGATTTTTGGATAGGCACATGGATGTTCAGGGAATGGAGGGATATGTATTATGTGTAGGCAGATAAAAGTTGGTCTTGACATCATGTTTGGCACAGACTTTCTGGGCTGAAGGGCCTGATCTTGTGCTGTAATTTCCTATGTTCTATGCTCTATGTTAACCTAGAATTAATGTATACAGGTGATCGATGGTCAGTGTGGACTCAGTGAGCTGAAGGGCCTGTTTGAGTGCTATATCTCTAAACTAAATGGAACTAAACTAAACTAAATTAAACTAAACTAAACTAAACAAAACAAGGGTTCACTGCGTTTCAACTGCCAAAAACATTGAAAACCACACATCACACACTATGATGGTGGTAACACTGTGGAAGAATCGTTGTGAAGATTAAAAGACATTTAGAGCTGGGAATTGGAGCAAGTCTTAATGATTGAAGCATCGTGGGAAGCAAGGCAATGATTGAAACACAGCCTACACAAATATGGAAACATATCACCATTCCTTCACTGTCAGAGCAGTTCCCTACCATGTCAGTACTTGCTGTAAGAAGACTCAAGGTCAATGAGCAAAATATACAAAATGCTGGCCTTGAGCCTATGCTCATATTCTACAGAACATAGATCTACCACCCCCCCCCCCCCCCCCCCCCCCACCCTGAAGTACTGCAACAGACCCTTCAGCCCACAATGGCACTGAATTATACTCCCACAACCAGAGAGTAGTCCTGAACTACCACATTGATGATCCTGGGACTACCCTTGTTCAGACTTGCTGGCTTTTCCTTGCATTAAATGTTATTTCCTTATCATATATCTATACACTGTAAATGGCTCGATTGTAATCCTGTATTGTCTTTCCACTGACTGGATAGCACGCAACAAAAAACTTTTTACTGTACCTCGGTAGACGTGACAATAACTGAACAGAACAATTTCTGTGCCAAATATGATGCCAAGAGCACTCAAATCTGCTGCCTCATAATCAATATCCCTATTATACCTGGTTCCACCAAAAAACCCTGGCAGTGTGTTCCAGGCACCCAACACCGTTTGTGTAAAAAAACTTGCCTCACATATCTCCTTGAAACTTAGGTCCTTTGGTCCACAATGTCTGTGCCGAGGCCAACTCTTATCTGCCTGTACATAATCCATATCCCTTCTTTTATTGCATATCCATGTGCCCATCCAAAAGCCCCTTGAATGCCGGGGCTTTTGGATGGATATGAAATAGGTGCAGAAGGAGGCCATTCAGCCCTTTGAGCCAGCACCGCCATTCATTGTGATCATAGCTGATCGTCCCCAATCAATAACCCGTGCTGCCTTCTCCCCATATCCCTTGATTCCACTAGCCCCTAGAGCTCTATCTAACTCTCTCTTAAATCCATCCAGTGATTTGGCCTCCACTGCCCTCTGTGGCAGGGAATTCCACAAATTCACAAGTCTCTGGGTAAAAAACTTTTTTTCTCACCTCAGTCTCAAATGGCCTCCCCTTTATTCTAAGACTGTGGCCCCTGGTTCTGGACTCGCCCAACATTGGGAACATTTTTCCTGCATCTAGCTTGTCCAGTCCTTTTATAATTTTTTATATTTCTATAAGATTTCCCCTCATCCTTCTAAACTCCAGTGAATACAAGCCTAGTCTTTTCAATCTTTCCTCATATGACAGTCCCGCCATCCCAGGGATCAATCTCGTGAACCAACGCTGCACTGCCTCAATCACAAGGATATCCTTCCTCAAGTTAGGAGACCAAAACTGTACACAATACTCCAGATGTGGTCTCACCAGAGCCTTATACAACAGCACAATATTCTCTTTACTCCTATACTGAAATCCTCTTGTTATGAAGGCCAACGTTCCATTAGTTTTCTTCACTGCCTGCTGTACCTGCACACCAACTTTCAGCGACTGGTGTACAAGGACACCCAGGTCTCGCTGTACCTCCCCCGTAACTAACCTAACCCCATTGAGATAATAATCTGTCCCCTTGTTTTAGCCGCCAAAGTGGATAACCTCGTTCACAGGGAGAATGTACGAACGTACAGCACTTGTAGTCAGGATTGAATCCCGGTGTCCGGAGCTGTAAGGCAGCAACTCTACCGCATCAAGTCTCCCCTAAATCTCTGGCTCGCCATTGAACTAACCTTTCGTAAAAAGAGACAACGGAAGCATAAAATAAAGTAAAATCACTTTCCCAAGCCGTCAATGTCGATAGCATTAAGATCAAATTTGAATGTTCATATTGAAGAAGCCCTGTTGGACTGAGGCTCTTTAACCGCAGGGAGTTTTCTAGATTCTGAAACCTAAAGTTGCAAAATATGTATTTTTTGATTGATCGATGCAAGGAGATTAAAATGCACTTAAACAGAATAGAATATCCCACTGAGCACATTAACAATTTGAAGATGGTGCCACTGATGAGGACACCTGAATGCCTCGGCCCTCAATCTCCCACGCAAACTCATTTACACAACCCCACATCGCTGGGTGATGTTTGACTGCACAGAGGGCTGGTAAATCAGCTCGGATGAAAATAACTGCTGACGGCCATCCTTGTTTGGTGCAGCGTTGTTAAATCTTTCAAAGTTCAGGGAGTTTAGTTTTCTTTAGTTTAGAGATAAGGCGGAGAAACAGGTCCTTCCGCCCACCAAGTCCGCACCGGCCAGCGATCACCTGTACACTAGTTCTATCATATACATTGGGACTCATTTACAGAAGCCAATTAACCTATAAACCTACATGCCTTTGGAGTGTGGGAGGAAACCGGAGCACCCAGAGAAAACCCATGCGGACAAAGGGAGAATGTGCAAACTCTGTAAAGACAGCACCCGTAGTCAGGATCAAACCCGGGTCTCTGGCGCTGCAAGGCAGCAACTCTACCGCTGCACCACTGTGCGCCCACAGCTCAGATATTTAGGCTCCTGTGTCAACAAGCGAATAAACCTGTCAACAAATGGTGATACAGTGATGCAGCTGGTAGAGCCACAGCCAGAGAGCTGGGTCCGAAACTGACCGGGTACTGTCTGTGTTGAAGTTGCACATCCTATCTGTGACCGCCTGTTTTTCTTCCAGGTGCTCTGGTTTCCTCTCACATTCCAAAGATGCGCTGGCTTGTAGGTTAATTGGCCTCTCGAAGTAACCTCTGATGTGTAGAGAGTGGATGCAAATGTTGGATAACAAAGAACTAGTGTGAATGGGAGATCAATGGTTGGTTTAGACTCGGTGGGCCAAAGGGCCTGTATCCATTCAGTATCTCTAAACCAAACCAAACTTACCTACACATTCTGAACACAGACACAAAATGCTGGAGTAACTCACTGGGTCAGGTAGCATCTCTGGTGATGTTTTGGGGTGAGACCCTTCGTCAGACTGAGCTGAGTAGACTGAGGTCAGTCTGAAGAGGAGTTCCAACCCAAGACGTCACATGTTCCTTTTCTTTAGAGATGCTGTCTGGCCCACTGAGTAATCTGGTGTTTTGTGTCTATCTTTGGTGTAAACCAGCATCTGCAGTTCCTTCCTACCCATTCTGAAGGCCGTAATTAATGATATCTTCACCAGAACCAAATGGGATGAGTTCAAGATCACAACTACATTTTCCTCACAACCCCCTGGCATTCTCTGACCCAAATTCTAAATTTATGACCACAGTGTTTGTAGAGAATTAAATCTTTGTCAATCTCCCCATCTCTTTCTAATCCCCTCCCAACCTACTTAGCTCCAAGGTTGACCCCAACTTCGCCATTCTAATCTTGCCTCTGAAATCCTTTGAACCCTGGAGTCAGCATCCTCTCTAGAACCTTCACATCCCTCCTGATAGAACGATTAGACTTGATAGAAGTCTCTAATATTATGCGAGGCAAAAATAGGTTAGACAGTCTGAACCTTTCTCCCAGGATGCAAATATCAAATAATAGAGGGCACAGCCTTTGAGTTGCAAAGGGCAACGTTTAAAAAGGAGATGTGCAGGGCACGTTTTTTACACAGAGAATGGTGGGTGTCTGGAACAAGCTGCCAGGGATGGTGTTGGAGGCAGATATGATAGTGGTGTTTAATAGGTTTCCAGATTGTCACATAGGAATGTGGAGGGAATATGGGGATATGTAAAATGTGCAGGCAGAGGAGATTAGTTTAATCTGCCATCATGTTCAACATGGACATTGTGGGTTGAAGGGCATGTTCATACGCTGTACTGTTCTACCTTCGGCCCACAATATATGTGCCAAACATGATGCCAAACAAGATAAACTAATCTTCTCTGACTGCACATATTTCTCCATTCCGTGCATATCCACGTGCCTACCCGGATCCCCATCACGGGTGCTGTCTGTGTGGAGTTTGTTCGTTCTCCCTGTGACTGTTTGGCATTTCTCGGGGTGCTCTGGTTTCTGCCCACATTCCAAAGACATGCGGGTTTGTAGGTTAACTGGCTGCTGTACATTGTCCCTGCTGCATACGATAGAACAACTGTAAGGGGTGATCGCTGGATGGCGCAGACTCAGTGGGCTAAATTGCCTGCTTCCATACTGTATCTCTAAACAAAATTAAACTAAAGTCTGAGCAACATTTCTATGCGGTAAGGTAAATCAGTTTCAGAGGCAGCGATGTCAAACAGCTGTATCTTTTTGCTTAATAATCTAACTGCTTTACCTGCAGAGAGCTGAAGTGCTCAGTCCTGTCGAATCAAATTTTATATTTTATTCGGCTCTTGATAAAGCATCATTTGCCTATGACTGGAAGGAGTGATTGACTGCTCTTCAAATGCTCCCATGTAGTTAATGAGGTGAGTAGGAGTAAATTTCCAAGCACATTACGTTGAATATTTTGCTCATTCACCAGGCACAGCCTTGCATAACCTCAAGATGATCAACATGCTATTATTGCAAAATGAATGATCTTAGTAAAATGACTCTTCCTCAGAAGTCAGACCAAGGAAATGTAAAACGGAGGGGATATTCTGGGTCTAAAAGATGTTGCCGTTTAACTGACTGGTCGGAATATAAATTTATTCAATCCCTCCAAATATGTTGAACAAAATGAACAACTTGATTAATGGATAAGCCGGGAGACAATTATTTTTCACATTCCCTCCGAACCTCGCCTTAGGTGGTTTGGCTTGGGTACAGTTCCAGCAGCTTTGGTATGTCATGGTGACTTGTCAAAATGGTATATTTATTCATGTGGGAAGGAATTGCAGATGCTGGTTTAAACCGAAGAGCGACACAAAAAGCTAGAGCAACTCAGCGGAGAAAAATAATAGGTGACGTTTCAGTGAAGAATGGTCTCGAACAAAAACATTGCCTATTCCTTTTCTCCAGAGATGGTGTCTGACCCGTTGAGTTACTCCAGCTTTTTGTGTCTGTCTTTGGTATATTTATTCCGTGTTATATGCAAAACTATAATATTGGAAAGAGACACATAGATCTCTCCCCCCCTCCTTCACCCTAGCTCAACAAATCACTCTAATGGTGCACCCCATCCTCAGCAGCTCAATGGATGCATATACTCAGCTACAGTAGATATCAAACTCAGGGATAGTCACCGAATGAAATGAGTTAGAAAAGCAACATGGAGACACAAGAAACTGCAGATGATGTGTTATCTTGTACAAAACACTTGGGTCAGGATCATATCTGTGTCTCAGGCACTCCTGGTTTAAGCTTATATTTTCTGTGTAATGCGTTGCTAATGATAAGGTTGTGGGAGATGTCCAACAGACCACACTGTAGGGGTGGCACAGTGGAACAGCAGTAGAGTTGCTGCCTTAAAGGGCTAAAGACCCTGGTTCGATCTTGACTACGGGTGCTGTCTGTGCAGAGTTTGTACATTCTCCCTGTGACCGCGTGTTTTTATTCCGGGTGCTCCGGTTTCCTACCACACTCCAAAGACGTACAGGTTTGTAGATTAATTGGTTTCTGTAAAGTGTAAATTGGAGTTAGTATGTAGCACAGTGCTGGTGTACGGGATGATCATTGGTCGACGCGGACTCGGTGGGCCGAAGGGCCTATTTCCACACTGTATCTCTAAAGGCGAAAGTTAATAACACAAAAAAGAATGACTGAGCCAAAATGAAGATATGCAGAAATGGCCAGTTCCAAAATTGACTGGAAAGAAAGACAGCCAATTATAGCTGGAGAATTTGACGCTGAGTCCGGAAGTCTGTGGTGTGTGAGTTGTTCAAGTTCCTTGAGCTTGTGGAAACAAGGAACTGCAGATGCTGGTTTACCAAGGAAAGCCACATAATGTTGGAGTAACTCAGCGGGCCAGGCAGCATTGTTGGAAAACATGGATAGGTGACGTTTCGGGTCGGGATGCTTTAAACTAGAGACTCTGGTGAACCTGGGTACTAACTGCTATATAGACACAATAAAAAAAGTCACTTATCCTTACAATTCCCTGTTCCCCAATCATATCCCTGAGGGATAAGCTTGAAACTGCTGAACTAAATTTCATTCAGACGGCTTTGGAGAATGACATAATTCATTGCTGTCCTTTGAACTCGGTGGAACATAAAATTTATACATGAAAATGTTTCAATTTGTCAAAACATTCTGTTCTGACGTTGTAATGGGGCAGAGAGTATGTCGTTAGAGAGACTTAACAGAAGCGTATAAAACTATTCGTTGTTTTGATGGATAAACAAGAATAAATTATTTTTTCTTGTGGCAGATGTTGTGATCATGGATTTAGTATAAACAGAGTGAAAAAAATGAAAAAATGAATATTTACTTTACAAAGAAAGCTTTAAGGGCCTGTCCCGCTTGGCTGTCTTTCGCGGGCCATTTACGCAACCGGCTAGCGTGTGGGTAGCGTGGGACGGGCGCATGGAGTGGCGTGGAGGATTGTGGACTTCGTCCTGCACTAAATCTTTGCGCGCCACCGGCCTGTCGCGTAACTGACGGCCAAAGTGGGACAGGCCCAAGACCCTGGCGGGACGCAACGTCTCACCTTCAACGGCAGCAGAAACAGGCAAACGATCGCCGAGCTCGGCCTGGGGCTCACGGCCGTTGTGGATCCGGATCCGCCCCCACTCCTACTCCCAGAGCGGGTCCAAGAAGATTGAAGATAGACACAAAATGCAGGAGTAACTCAGCGGGACCGGCAGCATCTCTGGAGAGAAGGAATGGGTGAATTCAAGTCGAGACCCTTCTTTCAGACTGAAGAAGAGTCTCAACCCAAAACATCATCCATTCCTTCTCTCCAGAGATGCTGCGGTCCCACTGAGTTACTCCTGCATTTTGTGTCCATCTTCAAATGACATCACGCGCTCCAGACGGCTGTGCGGGCGCATGATGACGCGCGCGACTCTCGTGGGTCCGTCGCGCGACCATCACCACTGGCCTGTCACGTAAGTAATGGCCCAAGTGGGACAGGCCCTTTAGCCTTTAATTTAAACTTAAGACTTTAGAGATGGGTGCCACAGTGGCGCAGCGGTAGAGTTGCTGTCTTACAGCTGAAGAGACCCGGGTTCGATCGTGACTACGGGTGCTGTCAGTATGAAGTTTGAACATTTTCCATGTGACATCGTGGGTTTTCTCCAGGTTTTCTCCGGTTTCCTCCCACACTCCAAAGACTTACAGGTTTATAGATTAATTGGCTTTGGTGAAAATCGTATATTGTCGATAGTTTGTAATATAGTGTTAGTGTAGCTGAAGGTGGGCTGAATGGCCTGTTACCACGCTGTATCTTTTGTTTAGTTTTGCATCTTTAGTTTTAGATTCAGACATATAGCATGGAAAATGGCTGTACATTTGTTGAAAGAGAAATGAGATTAATGTGTCCGGTCAGAACCTTTGACGGAATGTTAATTCTGTTCCTCTTTTCACAGACACTGCCTGACCTATTGAATGTTTCCAACAATTTCTGGTTTTGGTTTCAGAATTCCAACACATCCAGCATTTTTTTAATTTCAAATTATCACTAATGTTTATTTATAGTGATTTAATAAATTAAGAATAAAGTTCACATCTCCAGTATAGTTACTTTAATTGCTCTAATTATAAGCGGAAATATGAGATGTCTCAAAACCTTAAACCTGGGAGGATGCAGAGCAATTACTTTAATCTGTGTGTCAGAATTAATTATCCTTCAGGTAATGGTCAAATGATAGAAACTGACATGCTCCACCCAGTGTGTAATGATTATTCCTTTCCTGGTGAGTTATAAGATTGCAGAGATGCATACAAAATGTAGAAACAAAGAACTGCAGATGGTTAATACTCAAAAGGGCAGAAAGTACTGGAGTAACTCAGCAAGTGAGGCAGCATCTCTGGAGAACACGTATAGGTGATATCTCGGGTCGAGACCCTTCTTCTGTCTGAAGACTCAGCGGGTCAGGCGGCATCTCTGGAGAACATTGATAGGTGGCGTTCAACGTGAAGAAGGGTCTCGACCCGAAACGCCACCTATTTCTTCTATCCAGAGATGCTGCCTGTCCTGTTGAGTTACTCCAGCATTTGGTGTCTATCTTCGGTGTAAACTAGCAGCTGCAATTCCTTCCTACACATGCTGCCTGACCTGCTGAATTACTCCAGCACTTTGTGTCCTTTTGTGCAAAGATGCATAATTACGCTCCTCACTGCCAGCACACATGGGAGAACTTGTGTCAGTCCAAGTGACTATACCACTGCAGTTTTGCTGTAGTTTATTTATGCCAAATAAAATTTAATAGCAGCCTGGTGCTGGTCGATCAAACCTCAGTGGCTAGGGACACACTATAGTCAAGCCTGTCACAGTTTCCTATAAAGGGACAGACAAAACAGCTGTTAAAGAACATTTCCCTCATGGACACCTAATTATGTAATCTGATGTCATCCTATTCCAATTACAATGAGCGCAGGAGAAGCTCTCAGGACCAATTCTATTCCCCTTAATCACACAATAAATTAATTGAATCAGACTATTGCCAGGCCACCTGTGTCCAAGTATGATATCAGGGAAAATTAGTTGCTCTTTGTTTATTTTTTGGAATATGACAACGAAGGGCACTTATTGCTCTGTTGAAATCCCGACCCGAAACGTCGCCTATCCATGTTCTCCTGAGATGCTGCCTAACTCGCTGAGTTACTCGAGCACACTTTAGTTTAGTTTAGTTTATCATTGTCACATGTACCGAGGTACAGTGAAAATCTTTTGTTTGCGTGCTATCCGGTCGGAGAAAAGACTATACATGATTACAATTAATCCATCCATAGCGCACAGACAACGGATACAATATTCAGTGCAAGATATAACATTGAAGTGCGATAAAGTCTGATTATAGGGTTCCAATGAGGCAAATTGGAGGTCGGGACCGCACTATAGCTGATGAGAGGATGGTTTAGTTACCTGATAACAGCTGGGAAGAAGCTGTCTCTGAATCTGGAGGTGTGCGTTTTCAAATTTCTGTACCTCTTGCCCGATGAGACAGTGGAGAAGAGGGTGTGACCAGAGTGAGACTGGCCCTTGATTATACTGGTGGCCTTGCTGAGGAAGCATGATATTTTGATGGAGTCGATGGAAGAAAGTTTGTGCGATGGTCTAGGTTACGTCCACAACTCTCTACAATTTCATATGGTCTTTGATGGAGCTGTTACCAAACCAGGCTGTGAAGCTCCCCGAGAGAATGCTTACAGCGCATCTGTGGAATTTGGTGAGGGTTGTTGGGGACATGCTGAACTTCCTAAGCCTTTAAGGAAGTAGAGGCACTGGTGTGCTTTCTTGGCCATAGTTTTGAGGTGACTGGTCTTCTTTTATAAACCAATATCGGCAGTTCCCTGTTTCTATGCCTATTGCTCTGGTGGTGCTCCCACCTATTGCTCTTGGCGGTGCTCCCACAGTGCCAAGTTAAGTTGAATTTATTGTTGAATGCACATGTTGCATTTCAACTTGGCTTGGGGAAAGCTCTGCCAAAGAACTAAAGAAATTGTCGAGAGTTGCAGATGTAGCCCAGTCCATTATACCAGTCTCCCATCATTGACTCTATCTACACTTCACGCTTCGCATGAAAAGAAGCCAATTTAATCAAATACGTCCCACCCTGGTCATTCCTTCTCACTGCTCCTGTGTGGCAGAAGATACAGAAGCTTGACAGCGTGCACGACCAGACTCAGGAACAACTTCTTCCCCTCTGTTATCAGATTTCTGAAGAGGGTGCAGGAAAGGTTCACAAGGATGTTGAAACAAAAAATTGCAGATGCTGGTTTACAGAAAAAAGCGCACTGGCAGCAGAGTGACGCAGTTGGTAGAGACGCTGCCTAACAGCCCCAGATACGCAGGTTCGATCCTGATCTCGGGTTCTGTCTGTGCGGAGTTTGCACATTCTTCCTGTTTCCTCTGGCTGCTCCGGCTTCCTCCCATATCAAAAAGAAGCGCGGGTTTGTATGTTAATTGGCCTCTGTAAATTGGTTGATGTGGACTCGGTGGGCTGAAGCGTCTGTTTCTATGCTGCAACTCTAAACTAAACACTAAGTACTGGAGTTGCATTGGGTCAGGTAGCCTCTCTGGAGAACATGGATTGGGGATGTTTTGGGTGGGGACCGTACTTCGGACTGGATTTCAGCTCCGCAGTGATACTGCCTGATCCGTTGAGTTACCTCAGCGCTAGATGTCATTTGGATGCTGCAGGGACTAGAGTATTGGGTTCTAAGGACTGATTGGATACACTGGGATTGTTTTCGCTGGAGTGAGGGAGAATGAGGGGTGACCTTATAGAGGTTTTATAAGATAGTTAGGGGCATAGATAAGGTAGATAGGAAGTTTATTTCCAAGAGAAGGGAATTTAGAGGACATAGATTAAAGGTGAGAGGGTAAAGATTTAAAGGGTGAGATGGTAGGATTAGTTAGCTATCTTACTGTGCAAGTCGGCTTGGGCAACGGTGACCATAACATGGTGGAATTCTGCATTAGGATGGAGAGTGACACGGTTAATTCAGAGACTAGGGTCCTGAATTTGAATAAAGGATACTTTGAAGGTATGAGACGGGAATTGGCTAGGATAGACTGGCAAACTATACTGAAGGGTTGACAGTGGAGATGCAATGGCAAAGATTTAAAGACCGCATGGATAAACTCCAGAAATTGTTCATTCCCGTCTGGGAATGAACAGAGAGGCATATAAATTGGCCAGGAGCAGCGGTAAACCAGAGGACTGGGAGAAATTTTGAACTCAACAGAGAACAAAGGGGTTAATTAAGAGGGGAAAAAAGAGCATGAAAGAAAGCTTGCGAGAAATATAAAAACTGACTGTAAAAATGTATTTATGCATGTAAACAGGAATAGATTAGTGAAGCCGAATGTATATCCATTACAGTCAGAGCCAGATGAATTTATAATGGGAAACAAGGAAATGGCAGAACAGTTAAACGAGTAGACAAAAGTGCTGGAGAAACTCAGCGGGTGCAGCAGCATTTATGGAGCGAAGGAAATAGGCAACGTTTCAGGCCAAAACCCTTTTTCAGATGAGTTAAACGAGTACTTTGGTCTGTCTTCACTAAGACGGCACAAACAATCTCCCGGAAATTCTAGAAGACCAAGGATTTAGTGGGAGGGAGGAACTGAAGGGAATCCACATTGGTCAGAAAATGGTGTTAGGTAAACTGTTGGGACTGAAGGCAGATAAATCCCCAGGATGGTCTACATCCCAGAGTCCTCAAGGAGGAGACCCGAGAAATCGTAGATGCATTGGTGATGATTTTCCAATGTTCTCTTGACTCTGGATCAGTTCCGTAGGGTAGCCAATGTAACCCCACTTTTTAAGATAGGAGGGAGAGAGAAAATGGGGAATTATAGGCCTGTTTGGCTTATAACTGTAGCAGGGAAGATGCTGGAGTTGATTATTAAAGGTGTTATAGCAGCGCATTTGGAAAGCAGTGAGGGGATAGGACAAAGTGAGCATGGATATATGGTGGGGAAATCATACTTGAATAATCTTTTGGGATTTTGTGAGGATGTAACAAGTAGAATGGATAAGGGAGAATTAAACCCCTGTCTCACGGTGCGAGTTGGCCCACGAGTGACCCCGAGTTTTCACTCGTGGTGATCACGTCGTGGGAACGTCGGAACTCGCACGAGCAACTTATCGAATCGTGGCGCTAACAGCAGGTACTCGGGAAACTTGTTAACTCGTGGAAAAAAATCAAACATGTTTGATTTTTTCCACGAGTCAAATTAACTCTTCAAGTTAAAAATGGAAACATTTAAACTCGTTGTAGTAACGTAGTGGCCACTACGTTACTACAACGAGTTTAAATGTTTCCTTAGTGACTCGTAAGTCTACCGTGGGAACTTTCTTATAATCTGTTCGATCGCTCGAGCAAAGACTGACCCAAAGATAGAAACTCAGCGGACCAGGCAGCATCTCTGGAGAGAAGGAATGGAGTTGAGACCCTTCTTCAGACTTACCCGAAACGCCACCCATTCCTTCTCTCCAGAGATGCGGCCCCTCCCACTCCAGCATTTTGTGTCTATCTTCGGCCTTTCTGCGATGATCTGCAACTTGTCCTTTATTACTGAGGCACCTGCCCCGTGGCTTCATATTCGTCTCAATGAACGGCTGTAGGATTACACAAAGAGCTGGAGAAACTCAGCGGGTGCAGCAGCATCTAAGGAGTGCAGGAGATAGGTGACATTTCGGGTCGAGACCCTTCTTCAGACCTGCTGACCTTCTTCATGCTGCTGCACCCGCTGAGTTTCTCCAGCTTTTTGTGTAACCCTCAATTCTCCAGCATCTGCAGTTCCTTCTTTAACACGAACGGCTTTAGGACGCGGTTAAAGACCTGCCGGAGGGGCAAGTCTGGGGCGGTGGGTGGGTTGTGTCCACGTGTGATGCTCCATCCACCCCCCGGGGCCGAGAGTGTGGGATTGGGAAGGAACTGCAGATGCTGGTTTACACTGAAGATAGACACACACAATGCTGGAGTAACTCCGAGGGACAGGCAGCATCTCTGGAGAGATGGGATGGGTGAGATTTCGGGTCGAGACCCTAGTTCAGACTTCTCCAGAGATCCCGCTGAGTTTACTCCAGTAGTTGGTGTCTATCCCGGTGGCGGGGAGCCGGGCTTGGCCGACTACTTGCCGGTCAGTCGGGTGATCATCGCCCTCCGCCCGGGATGCAGTGGAGCTTTGCACCCGGTGAGTTGTCCAGCACTCACGGTGGACGAGGGAGGACAGCAACAGGCCAGGTAAATGAACAGCAGCACATAAATGAGTCAACCTTTAATATTTCTTGATTTTATGTTTTAATTTACAAGCTGCTTCACGTGAGGCAAGTTTTATTTTCAGTCCGAAGAAGGGTCTCGAACCCGGAAACGTCACCCATTCAACGGTAGACACAAACAAGCTGGAGTAACTCAGCGGGACAGGCCGCATCTCTGGAGGGAAGGAATGGGTGATGTTTAGATCCAAATGCTGGAGAATTTCAGCAGGTCGAGACCCTTCTGTCACCCATCCCTTCGCTCTATAGATGCTGCTGCACCCACTGAGTTTCTCCAGAATTTTGTGTACGCTCGATTTTCCTGCATCTGCAGTTCCTTCTTTAACACTGCTGGAGTAATTCAGCGGGTCGAGATCCTTCTTCAGAAGCCGAGCCCTTATCCGAAACGTCACCTTCACCTACCCACATTCTCCAGAGATGTTACCTGGCCCGCGTTGTTACTCCAGCTTGTTGCGTCTGCCTCCCGACTGAAGCCTTGGGATAGTCGCCGACATGAAGACGGTGCGAAGCTGGAGTTTAATGCTGACAAGTGGGATCGTTGCCCTTTGTGTTGGCGTGGAGGGGGACGTGGAGGGAGACACAGTGGCTTTTGAGACTGTTGGGCAATCACTACCAAAGTGTCTGCCTACAGTCAGCACACCTCTCCTACACGTCTCCCGCACAATGACCATCCCGCAGAGAATGATCCCAGCACCCAAGAGCCTTGTCTGTCAGCCCCCCACCCACCCACCCCCAACCACCTTCCACCTCAACTTACTGGGCACCAAAGCAGCTCAAGAGGCGAACCCTGAGCTCCGTCTCCCAACAATCTGAACAGCGGCTGCGGCCGGCCGGCACCCGGCATGGACTTCTCACACCCTCACACACTTACCTTCATTCACGGTTGGCTCAAGAGTAACGGGAGTGGAACTTGTTAACTCGGGAGAGTGAGTTGGAACATCACAGCAATGACATACCCGTGGGAACTCGGTTAAACACTTGATCATAAACTTGAAACCTCGTACACAACCACGAGTCTGTTTTTTTTCTTTCACTTGGGGTCACTCGTGGGATGACTCACACCGTGAGACAGGGCCTTTAGTGGACATGGTGTATCTGGATTTTCAAATAACCTTTGACAAGGTCCCACACTAGAGAGCAGTGTGGAAAATTAGAGCACATGGTTTTGGGGGTAGGGTACTGACATGGATTGAGAACCGGTTGACAGACAGGAAGGAAAGAGTAGGAATTAACGGGTCCTTTTCAGAATGACAGTCAGCGACTAGTGGGGTGCTGCAAGGCTCGGTGCTGGGACCCCAGTTATTTACAATATATATTAACGATTTGGATGAGGGAATTAAATGTAACATCTCTAAGTTTGCGGATGACACAAAGCTGGGTGGCAGTGTGAGCTACGAGGAGGATGCTATGAGGCTGCAGGGTGACTTAGATAGGTTGGGTCGGTGGGCAGAAGCATGACAGATACAGTATAAAGTGGATAAATGTGAGGTTATCCCCTTTGGTGGCAAGAACAGGAAGGCAGGTTATTATCTGAATAGTGTCAGATTAAGAGAAGGGGAGGTGCAACGAGACCAGGGTGTGCTTGTACACCAGTCACTGAAAGTAAGCATGCAGGTACAGGAGGCAATAAAGAAAGCTTATGGCATGTTGGCCTTCATTGCGAGAAGATTTGAGTTTAGGAGCAAGGAGTCCTACTGCAGTTGTAATGGGCCTTAGTGAGACCGCACCTGGAATATTGTGTGCAATTTTGGTCTCCTAAGTTGAGGAAGGACATTATTGCTATCGAGGGAATGCAGCAAAGGTTCACCAGGTTAATTCCCGGGATGGCAGGACTGACAAATGATGAAAGAATAGGTCGACTGGGCTTGTATTCACTGGAATTTAGAAGGATGAGAGGATATCTTACAGAAACATATAAAATTCTTAGAGGATTGGGCAGGCTAGATGCAGTAAAAATGTTCCCGATGTTGGGCGAGTCCAGAATCAGGGGTCACAGTTTAAGAATAAGGAGTAGGCCATTTAGGACAAAGATGCGGAAAAACGTTTTCACCCTGAGAGTTGTGAATCTGCGAATTCTCTGCCACAAGAGGCACTGGTGGCCAATTCACTGGAAATTTTCGAGATAATTAGATTTAGCTCTAAGGGAATCAAGGGATATGGGGAAAAAGCAAGATCGGGGTACGGATTTTGGATGATTAGCCATGAGCATATTGAATGGCGGCGCTAGCTCAAAGGGCCAAATGGCCTACTCCTGCACCTATTTTCTATGTTTCTAATGGGGATCTCAGGACAAGTTTCTCATGCAGAGGGTAGTATGCATATTGAACAAGCAGTCAGTGGATGAAAATCTAAAATAAAGTACGGTGACTCAACTGGTAGAGCCGCCTCTTTATAGCGCCAGAGACATTGTTTGATCCTGACCTCGAGTGCTGTCTGTGTGGAGTTTGCACATTTACCCCTTGACGTCGTTAGTTTCCTATGTGCGGTCTGATTTTCTCCCACAGCGCCCCTTAGTGTGTAGAAAGTGGATGAGAAAGTGAGATAACATAGAACTAGTGTGAATGGGTTATTGATGGTTGGTATGGACTCAGGAGGCCAAAAGGGCCTGTTTCTATGCTGTGAATCTAAATTAAACCAGAAACTGAAAATCTCAACAGGTCAGGCAGCATCTGTGGAAGGAATGGATAGGCAAAGTTTTGGGTCAGGAACTTTCTTCAGATTCTAGCATATTTGCAGTTCCATCCATCTCGAGAGATTTAGTTTAGAGACACAGCATGGAGATAGGCCCTGCGGCCCACCAAGTCCACGCTGACCAGCGATCATCCCGTACACTAGTACTATCCTACAAACTAGGGACACATTTTTGGTCCTGAGATTCTTCATCAGTTGTAATCCTGAAGGCAGCCATTATTAACGTGAAAATAGATCAAACTACCATGGAATTGGCCGAACCACACAATATCAATCCATGACAATGTCCTTTGAATCACTGATGTCCAATCTTTTGTAAGAATTTCTTTGATTGGGCATTTGGGAAAAGTTGGGGACATTTCCTACCTAATGGCATATCTTCCCAGCCACAAACTAATTGCACAATGCCGTGATATCCTTCAGACAGCAGTTTGACAGTACTTGTGATGTATTCATAAGTACCTTGCATAAAACAATTATAACCTGGCAACATACAAATTCAATACATTTCAAAAAGGATTCTAATTAAGCAATTAGACTTCTTTTGAAGATGTGTTTTAGATTGGAGAGATAAAAGATTGTGTCATCTCAGAACTCACACACACACACACACTGTACAGATTTTGTCCTGTAATTCAACAGGATGTTTTCAGCTCAAGGCCACAAACCACAAAACTTACTGCCTTGTTATTTATCACTCCTGCTTTTAATCAATTTAAATCCGCCAGGAAATCTTTGCTAGTAGATTTGCAGATAATGTGCAGAAAAATAACATACCCGGGTGCATGTGACAACAGCCATTTGTATAATACTTTTAACGGACTGAACCATCACAAGACACTTATCAAATGAAATATTAACAAAGATGGATACAAAGTGCTGGAGTAACTCAAGGGGTCAGGCGGCATCTCTGGAGAAAATGGAAAGGTGACATTTCGGGTCGGGTCCATTCTTCAAAACGGTAGGTGAATGGAACAAGCTGCTGGAAGAGATAGTTGAGGCAGGTACTATCACAATGTTCAAGAAACATTTAGACATGTACATGGGTAGGATAGGTTTTGAGGGATATGGGCAAAATGCAGGCAGGTGGGACGACTGTAGATGGGACCATGTTGGTTAAACCGATGGGCCTGTTTCCATGCTGTAAGACTACAATCAAGCCATCCACAGTATACAGACATATGATATAGGGAAGAATGGTTAATGCAGTTAATGATAGTCCGAGGGTCTCCAATGAGGTAGATGTTAACTCAGGACTGCTCCCTGATGACAGCTGAGAATAAATTATCCCTGAATCTGGAGAAGAGAGGGAGTAACCGAGGTGAGAGACTCATCCTCAATTATGCTGGTGGCCATGCCGAGGCAGTGTGAAGCGTGGATTGAGTCAATGGAAGGGAGGATGGTTTGTGTGATGGTCTGGACTACATCCACAATTCTCTAGAATGTCACAGAGATGCAATTCTCTAATGATCTCGACATTAAGCAACATTATTAAGGGAGCCGGCATGTGCTAAAAGTGACACTGGGAGCAGGGTAAATAGGAGGCTATACGTTTGTTCTCTTGGTATTAACATCGCTCTTCCTAATTAACACTAACAGCAGAAACAAAGATATTAAAGTCAGTATTATGTGACTGTAAAGGCCACTGAATTCAGTAATGCTTTACATTGACAGGTTTCTTCTTATTTATACACGAGAAAGGTCATTGCAAGCAATGGATCTTAATTTTCCAGTGAGTATTTGCAAAGAATTGAAAATACAAGGCCACCCCTGACACAGCCAGCCTTCTCTGTGCCAGCTGAGGCTCGGGGCCCAGTTAACTTCACTCCTTTCTGGTGCTGTTTATATATGCAGAGATATGCAGGGCAAGTTTGTTTTACATAGAGGCATAGATAGATGGTATAGACAGTCAGAGCCTTCCACCCATGCTGGAAAAATCAAATAGTAAGAGGATAAAAACAAAGAACTGCAGATGCTGGTTAATACACAAAAGGACACTCAGCATCTCTGAAGAACTTGGACAGGTGACATTTCGGGTCAAGACCTTTCTTCCGACGACCCGAAGCATTACCTATCCATGTTCTCCAGAGATTGCTGCTTGACCTGCTGATTTACTCCAGCACTTTTTGTCCAAATAGTACGAGGGCATTGCCTTGGGGTGAGAGAGACAAAGTTTAAAGGCAATGTACGGGGCAAGTAGTTGTGTTTTGATTTTGTTTATTTTTGTTTTTTAATGGACTTGTTTAGTACTTGGAATGCGCTGCCGGGAGTGGCAGTGGAGGCAGATACGAGAGTGGTGTTTATGAGACTTTTGAATAGGCACATGGATATGCAGGAAATGGAGGGATATGCAGGGATATGGAGAGATATGCAGGCACGTGCAGGCAGGTAAGGATTGATGTTTGGCACAGATATTGTGGGTCAAATGGCCTGTTTCTGTGCTGTACTGCTCTTTGTTCATTGATTAGTCAAAGAACTCCATGGCTGGCTTCAATCTTCCTGGGCATGGGTTGGAAACCAGGAGACGTTGACAATAACATTTGCAGCCCCTTTCGAGCACTGCCTTGCTCCTATTCATAATACAAACCTGTATTAGAGTAATAGTCTGTATTATACACTATCTGCGCCGCTCATAGTTTTACATACTTCTGGTAGGTCTCCCCCTCAATGTCCGAAGCGCCACAGAAAACAATCCAAGTTTGTCCAACTTCACCTTGAAGCTAATATCCCCTAATGCATGCAGCATTCAGGTAAACCTCTTCTGCACGCTCTCCAAAGCCTCCATATCCTTTCTGTGTTGGGGCGAACAGAACTGCATGCAATACTCCAGGTGAGGCCTAATCAAAATCATATAAAAGCTGAATCATGACTTCCTGACTCTTATACTCAATGCCCTACCAATGAAAGCAGGTGTTCTAAAGAGTCCAAGCACTGGATTGTTGCCAAAGAAGTAGTCCAAACTGTGTGGTCACTATTACAGTGCAGAAATACAGTAACTAATTTATACATAAAAAGCTCCTAAAATGTCTTAGATGTTGCAACACATTGAAAGTATGACTACAGTACTACTTGTTCAGAACACTAAGGAAGTTCAGCAAGTCTCAATCACCCGTACCAATTTTTCAGATGCGCTACAGAAAGCAATCTATCTGAATGCATCACAATTTAGTTTGACAAATGTTCCGTCAAAGACCACAATAAATTGGAGAGCTGTGGATGCTACCTAGTCCATCACAAGGTCCAACCTCCCCACTGTTAACTCTATCTATACTTCACACTGCCTTGGGAAAGCAGCCAACATAATTAGGGACCACTTACACCCAAGTCATTCTCTCTTCTTCACCCTCCCAACATGCTGAAAATACAAAAACCTTGAGAGTACATACCATCTGATTCAGGAACAGCTTCTTCCCCACTATTGTTATAAGACTACTGAATGGGTCTCTCATAAGCTGTAGGTGTAGCCCTGATCTCCCAGCCCACCTCATTGTGGCCCCCGGCAGTTTTTTTCTCTGCACTTTCTCTGTAACTATAACGTTATAAACGTGTCATATTATATTCTGCACTGGTATTTTTACTTTAGAGATAAAATGTGGAAACAGGCCCTTTGGCCCACAGAGTCCACGCCGACTAGTGATCACACATCTTTGGAGTGTTGAAGGAAATCAGAGCACCTGGAGAAAACCCATGCGGTCACAGGAGGATGCATAAACTACACACAGACAGCACCCATAGTCAAGATCGAACCCAGCTTCCAGGCGCCATAAGGCTGCAACTCTACCACTGCATTACTGTGCTGCACCCATTTAAAAACTGGTTTTAAGCACTATATATTTAGTTGTGCATGGTTGATTGTATACACAATGATATTAAACCAATACCAATGGAGCATAAAATTAAATACTTCCACCTCTGGTCTTTTCTAGTGCACATAGTGGACATATGCCACAAACTGGGTGCAAAACACACAAGTTGATGATACCTCCACTATCTGTTGAAAAGAAGTTTGCAAGAGCATTCGGTGAAATGCTGAATCTCTTTAAACATGTCAGAAAGTTCAGGCAATGGTGTGTCTTCTTCATGATTACATCCATGCACTGGGCCCAGGACACAACTTACTGAGGAAGGGTGCATGCTGCAATTGGAACTGCAGATGCACTGCAGACGATCGACACAAAGTACTCCAGTAACTGGAGAAAAAGGATGGATGATGTTTTGGGTCGAGACCCTTCTTCAGACTCTATCTTCCGTATAACTCCAGCGCTTTGTGTCTATCTTCGGTATAGCAGTCTGAAAAAGAGTACCGAGCTGAAACATCAACCATCCTTTTCCTCCAGAGATGCTGCCTGACCCGCTGAGTTACCCCAGCACTTTGCGTCTCTCTTTTGCATGCTACTATAGAATATATTTAGCATTATTGAATGAGAATGATCCCAGGGATGATTGGGTCAACGTCTGAGGAGTGTTTGATGGCTCTGGGCCTGTACTGGCTGGAGAACGGGGGATCTCATTGAAACCTACCGAATAATGAAAGGCCTAGATAGAGTGGATGTGGAGAGGAAGTTACCACTAGTGGGAGAGTCTAGGACTGGAAGATACAGCCTCAGAATCAAAGGACATATCTTAGTAATGAAAATGAGGAATGTCATTAGCCAGGAACCTGCGGAATTCATTGTCACAGACAGCGATGGAGGCCAAGCCATTGGGTATTTTTAAAGCAGCAATTGATTCGTAAAGGTGTCAAAGGTTACAGGGGGAAGACAGGAAAATATGTTTGAGAGGATAAAATAGATCAGCCGTGATTAAATGGCAGAGTAGACTTAATGGTTTGTATGGCCTAATTCTACTCCTATGTCTTATGATCATATGATCTTATGATCCAATGATTGAATACAATGCATTTCTCGGCAGAGAAATCCACAAGAAGATGTAAAATTGTCAAAGATTATGATTAAGATTTGGGTGAACTTCCTTGGATTGATTGAACCGATCAAAAGAGACGGCATGTCAAATAGCCCTTCAGCCCACCAAGTTCACGCCAGCCATCAACCTTTGCATCCACTACCAGGCCCAGTCTTAGTCACGTGCAACCAAAAAGAGGAAAAATTGTGGAATACCTCTCTTCTAATTCTGAAAGCATTACAGGTATATTGTTTTGTGCTGTATATATGATTCATATTTTTTTCAGTTTATCAAGTGTAATTTTATCTGTTTTGCTGACAATGTTTGGTTAGGGTCAGAGATCAAACAAGACTGGTCACGTGTGTGACAGCACATGGAAGTATTTTACAAACTGTGAATTTTAAAAAGCTAGAATGTTCATATCTTTAGCAGACATGCATTATAGTTCTGTAGGTAGGAAAATAACAATGAATAAGATTAATCACTTACAAGAAACTTTTAATGTATTACTTTTTTATGACATCTGGTCACGTGTATGACATTTTGGTTCACTTGCCAAAGAATGGGCCACCTACACATTAGGGCAATTTTACAGAAGCCAATTAACCTACATTATATATGTCTTTGGGCTGTGGGAGGAAACCGAAACACCGGGTGGTAGCTTACATAGTCTTTGGGAGAATGTACAAACTCCACACAGAGGTTAGGTTTAAAATTGGGTCTCTTGTACTGCGAGGTACCTGCTCTACCAGCCACACCACTGTACCACAAGGGTATTTAATGATGCTGCCAGAGAATATGTTTAACACTGTTGAATGCATTGAATATTTCGGCACAGAAATCCAGGAAAGATGTGAAATTGTCAAAGTTTATGCTTAAGATTCAAACAAGTGGAACAGTGGCACAGTAGTAGGGATGCTGCCCCACAGCATCAGTGATCCAGTTTGATCCTGACTTCAGGTACTGTCTGTTTGAAGATTGCAGGTTCTCCATAGGACCACGTGGGTTTCCTTTGTCTGCTTTGGTTCCTCCCACATCCCAAAGATGTGCAGGATTGGAGTTTAATTGGCTTCCATAAATAACCCCTAGTGCGTAAGATGTGAAAAGTGGGAATACAGGGAGCAATGTATGGGTGATCAATTGAAGGCCTGGACTTGGTGGGCTGAAGGACCTGTTTCCACATTGTATTTCTAAAAAATACATAAAAAAGGTATGCAACGATAGTTGAAACTCAATGTTGGATGCATACCTCTGAAGTCCATTGGATCTTAGTTTATTTTAGTTTCAAGATACAGCGCGGAAACAGGCCCTTTGGCCCACCAAATCCGCAGCAACCAGCGATTCCCATTCAATAGCACTATTCTACATTCTGGGAACAATTTTACCCAGCCAATTAGCCTACAATACTGTACGTCTTAGGAGTGTGGGAGGAAACTGGAGCTCCCGGAGAAAACCCATGCAAAGTGGCCGGAAGAACATACAAATTCCATACAGACAGCAGCCATAGACAGGATCAAACCCAGGCCTCTGGCGCTGTAAGGCAGAAACTTTGCCGCTGCGCCACCGTTACCCCAGCATTTTGTGTCTATGCCAGTTTTAGCTCAGTTAGAGAATTGCTACCAAGGTAAAGAGAAACAGCAGCAAGCAGATGGAAAGCTTAGATGTAATTAGATGCTGGAGAGGCTGACAGATATCTAAGGGGCCTCAGAAGATATATGCAGAGTGAAAATGTTTTTGCAACTGCATGAAGATGAGACATTTATGCTCAGAGCAATTCACAGGATGAAGCCAGCCTGGTTCTCACACATAGACTTCCATGTAAAATGCACAATGACCTGTACTGACTAAACACAGGTTTTAAAAAAAAATGTTTGCAGGTGGCCTTGGACTGTACTGAAAATATCGTAAATGTGTCCATCACTCTCCTGCCCAATATATCCTGGCAATAGCAACCAAACACAACGGGCGGCACTGTGGCGCAACGGTAGAGTTTAGTTTACTTTATTATTGCCAAGTGTGCCGAGGTACTTTGAAAGGCTTTTTATTCACGATATCCAGCCAGCAAAAAAGGCTATACATGACCACAATCAGGCCGTCCACAGCGTACAGCTACAGAATAAGAGGGATAATGCTTAGCGCATGATAAAGTCCAGTCAAGTCTGATAAATATAGTCCGAGGGTCTGAAATGAAGTAGATGGTAGACCAGGACTCCTGTCTAGTTGGTGATAGGATGGATTACCAACTAGAGAGTGGTCCTGACCTCCCATCTATCTCATTTTAAATACTTCCTCACATTACCTGAGACCAAGGTTCGATCCTGACAATGGGTGCTGTCAGCGTGGAGTTTGAACATTGTGATCATGTAGGCTGTCTCTGGGGCTCCGGTTTCCTCCCACATTCCCAGATGTGTGGGTTTAAAGTCTAATCGGTCCTCTGTAAATTTCACCTTAGTGCGCAAGGCATGCATGCAAAAATGGGATAACATGGAACTAGTGTGAACGGGCGATCGATGGTCAGCGAGGGCTTGGTGGGCTGAAGGACCTGTTTCCACGCTGTATCTCTAAATCAAACTATACTAAACAAGTCTGAAGAAGGGTTCCAAGCCAAAATGTCACCTATTTTTTTCTGCATTTTGTGTCTAAACTAAACAAGTGTTTGATGCACCCATGTAGAAATCACGAGGCAGAATGTACTGAATTTTAATATGAGCGCTTTCTCATGTGATCTTGATCGCTGGAAGGTGAGAGATTGTTCTTGTTGGAATGATTTTGACCTATGCTTCCATATCTATTTTTAAAAGAGGCCAAATTAACATTTATTGCTTCTTTCTCATTGAACTTCCATTAACTTCCATCAACTAATTCACGTTGTGCTTGAGGATATCCTTGAATGGTAAATGGTGAATCTTAGGCTTGAAGACGTTTGTTGTTGAGGTTGTTCCAAGAAAACGCCTCAGATGCTCAGTTGAAGTCTGAACAT
This sequence comes from Raja brachyura, assembly GCA_963514005.1. Next base: position 131,599,084 of record OY740781.1, read on the forward strand.
TGATCGACCATGATAACAACTCTTCTGGTGTGTTAATGAAATGCCATGATGAATGTCCGACCATTACAAGAAGCAGTTAGCTCAGATTGGGGAAAACAAAATGATGTGTTGCTTTCAGTGGTACAAAAGAGATCCAAAAAAACTAAATATTGGTTTTGGTATAGATTCGTTATGTCACATGTATTTAGGCACAGTGAAAAGCTTTGTTTGCATGCTATCTAGTCAAATCATAGTATAGATGAGTGCAATCAAGGCATACATTGGTACAATAGGTAGTACAAAGAGGAAAAACACCAGAGTGCAGAATATAGCATTACAGTGTTATCCCATTACAGTTACAGAGAAAAACGTGTAAGGATTGCAAAGAGGTAGGTTGGAAGGTCAGAACTACACTCTAGCTTACGGGGGACGGCTTAGTAGTCTGATAACAGCAGGGAAGAAGCCGTTCCTGAAATAGTGGTATGTGCTTTCAAGCTTTTCCCTCTTCTGTCCCATGGGACAGGGGAGAAGAGAGGGTGAAAAAGGTCTTTGCTTATGCAGGCTGATTTCCTGACTCAGTATGTAGAGAAGATGGAATTGATAAAGGCTGGTCTGTGTGATGGTATGGGCTACATCCACAACTTTAGTTTAGTTTAGTTTAGGTTAGAGATACAGCACAGAAACAGGCTCTTCAGCCCATTGAGTCCTCACCGACCAGCGATCCCCACACAATAACACTATTCTACATAAGAGGGTCAATTTACAATGTTATCAAGCCAATTAGCCTACAGACCTGCACATCTTTAGAGTGTAGGAGGAAACTGGAACACCCAGGGAGAACCCATGCAAGGTCACGTGGAGAACATATAAACTCCATACAGAGAACAGGTGTAGTCGGGATCGAACCTGGGTCTCTGGTGCTGTAAGGCGGCAACTCTAAAGCTGCGCTAAACTCTCTGCAATTTCTTGTGGCCCTGGACAGAACTGTTACAAACCAAGCTGTGATGCACCCTGATAGATTTCTATGGCATATCTGCAGACGTTGGTAAGAATCGTTCGAAACATGCTGAACTTTCTTACTCATCTGAAGCTGTGATGCATTGCAGTGCTTTCTAAGCCATAAATTCAGTATGGATGGTCACTTAAACCAACAAACATCATCTACCATTAGTCTAATTAACTTAAACAATTAATTTCAAGGTGTTATATTACTCAAAACACATTCCTCTCAGTCACAAGTACAAAGTGTGAGGAATGGTCCCAATCCAAAACGTCACTCATCCTTTTTCTCCAGAGATGCTGTCTAATCAGCGGAGTTACTCCAGCACTTTGTGTCTACCTTCCACCATCATTCCACCAGCAGTCTGAAGAAGGGTCTCGACCCGAAACGTCACCTATCTCCTTCGTTCCTTAGATGCTGCTGCACCCGCTGAGTTTCTCCAGCCTTTTGTGTACCCCCCTTCCACCATCATTAGCAGCCTAAACCAACGATGGCAACTTCTGCCACCATAGCAGAGAAAGTCAAAGTGAGAGTGTATTAAATGTTTATACTTTTTTTTAAATTTAGGCTTAGTTTTATAATTGCTGCATGTATAGAGTGAAAAGCTTTATTTTGCATGCTATTCAATCAAATCAGATACATTGATACAATCAAGCCAATTCCATGCTGTATGACTCTACGACTCTCTGACTCTATCAGATTGGATGTACCATGCATAGATACAATCACCTCAAACTCAAGTACAACAGATAGGGTAAAAGGAAAGATACAGAGTGCAGCATTGCAGCATTGAGTGCAGCACCCTCAGCATTGTAGCGTAATAGTTCCAGAGACAAAATCCAATGTCTACGAAGGGGTAGAAGTGAATCGGGCAGTATCCTGGCTTATGGAAGGAGATGGGCATGATGGGTCGAATGGCATGTTTCTGTGCCATACGACTTAATGACTTGTAATAAACCCTACATTGATCCCTTATCCGCGTCTCCTCTGCATCACACACTTATGTCCAGTCTATCACATGGACCAGACTTCCCACCATTGACTCCTTCTACACTTCATGCTGCCTTGGAAAAACATCCAGCATAATCAAAGACTTGTTCCACACTGGTCATTCCTTCTTCTTCCTGCTCAATCTGGCAGAAGGTACAGAAGCTTGAAAGAGCACACCACCAGACAGGAACATCTTTTTCCTCTCTGTCTTCTGGTTTCTGAACAGTCCTTCCATAAGTCAGGGTCCTGTCCGGTTCACCTCTACCCAAATACGGATTGGACTTTGCAACAGTCTCTGCAACTGATGGACTACAATTAGGGTTGCCAACTTTCTCACTGCCAAATAAGGGACAAAAGGGCAAAATAAGGGACATATTCCCAACGGCAATTCGTTGACAGACTGGGCCGTGGCTGGGTGAATGATGAGTTGGCCCGGGTGCTGGACTGCACACAAAGCCCAGCCAGCGGGCAAGCTGAGGAATTTTTGGCCCGGGCGCCGGACTTTGGGCGTGACGTCGCGCACAAAATCCGGCACCCCATCCAACTCATGAACCGATGATCGGCCATGTGAAGGAGGGGTGGTGTTGTCGGTGGTAAGTGAAGGTCTGAAGGTCGGAGAGCTGGCCATGCTGCTGACTGACGGGGCCACGTGCGAGGCGCTGCTGCTGCACTCCATGGGCTGCATTATATCGGGATGGGTGAGGCGGGGCCGGATGCAGCGATCCGACCCGACAGTACCCTTGACCCGAATAGTAGCAGCCAAATATGGCACAAGGGCGGTCCCGTATGGGACAAACCAATTTAGCTCAATATATGGGATGTCCCGGCTAATACGGGACAGTTGGCAACCCTAGCTACGATGCATCTTTTTATTCTGAGTCTGTGCCCTCGAGTCCTGTAATCTGTTGCTTCGTCCTTGCTCTATACATTGTACGGGTTTGCCTTGATTGTACTCATTCATGTATGGTACAGCATATCTGATCTGTTTGGATAGCATGCAAAACAAGGCTTTTCATTGCACCTTGCTACAAGTAATACGTAACAAGTGCAAGTAACAAAAACAAATTTAAACCTATTGTTTACCTTCCTAACTAATACTGCACTGTAGAAACAAAGAACTGCAGATGCTGGTTTACCAAGGAAAGGCAAAATGCTGAAGTAAATCAATGCATCAGGAAGCATCCCCAGATAACATGGAGAGGTATCATTTCTGGTCGGAATCCTTCTTCAGACTGATGGCAAAATATCCTGGTGGGGAAGAATGAAGTGTGGGGGGAGGGGGGGGGGGGGGGGGAGGGGAGGACAGAGCATGGCAAATCAAAGCACTGTACTGGCATATTTCATATTTCATTAAACATCACCTATCCAAAGTATTTTATCCAGAACAGAGGGAAAAAAACAGAGGACATAGGTTTATGATGAGAGGGGAACATTTTCATATGAATCTGAGGGGCAACTTTATCACACATAAGTTGGCGTGTATGTGGAACGAGCTGCTAGAGGAGGTGGTTGAGGCAGAAACTACAACATTATTTAAAAGACATGTGGACAGGTGCATGGACAGGAAAGGTGGAGAGGGATATGTGGCAAACGCGGGCAAGTGGAACTAATGTAGATGGGGCACCTTCGTCAGCACGGGCAAGCTGGGCTGAAAGATCTGTTTTCGTGCTGTGTGACTCCATGCTGTCTGACCCGCTGAGTTATTCCAGCACTTTGAAACTTTCCTTGGCAAGCCAGCATCTGCGGTTCACTCTATCTACAGCTTTCAACATTTACGCATTCCAGTTCCGGTGAAGGAGTGCAGAGGTAGTTGAGGAACCAAAAAAAAATATTGCTTTTGGCAACATTAATCTTTACTTCTCTGATTAATGTGAGCCACTCAACATCATTAATTTCACACAAAAGTTGGCAGTCATGAACGGACAAATGCTAAAATTTAGACAACCCTGTTAAATTAAGTATTGGTCCCTTTTAAGGAAGGATTGAACTAATGCAGAAAAATGAATTTTAATAAAACTAACATAAATTATTTTATTAGAATCGAGAGAGAGATGATGAACATATTGAATTCATAGTCGGTGCCTATAATTTGTTCAAAAGGAAGCTGCCCCATTGTTGTACTCTATCTTCAGGCTATATTGAAATAACTTTTGCAGCAAAGTCATAACCTTAAAGATCACTGTCACACCATCTTATCCATCTTCAAGCTACACCTCTTTCCAATCCCATTAATGTGTTTCAGTCCAATGACTGTAGATCACTTCAAAATTTATATTTCAGTAATAAAATATGTTCTGTAATGAAACCTATATTTTCAAATGCTTATGGTCGTTTCTGAATACATTTTCTTGCCGTTCCATTTATTGCCTACATTTCATGGCTAAGTATTAATTCAGGGCACTGAAGAATAAAATAACTAAACTGAAAATGAGGATGAAGGAGAGAAGAGATTTGTGTCAGATTGAAAAGGGATATAATGTTGCAGAATAAAATATCAGCAATGGTATCTAAAGTCAATTAGATTCATGAAGAAACTAAATGTTCTGGAAAGGAAATGAAAGTACTGTCAGGAAGTAGATACAGGTGCTTGAAAACACGTACCACCAGACTCTGGACCAGCTTCTTCCCCTCTGTTAACAGGCTTCTGAACGGTCCTTCCATAAGCTAGGGAACTGTCTAATTCATCTCTACCCCATTGCGGACATTGGACTTTGTATCTGGGACTGTTGCACTACTATACTGAGAACTATATTCTGTGCGCTGCATCTTCCCCTTTGCTCTACCTATGGTACTTGCGTTTAATTGGAGAAACTCAGCGGGTGCAGCAGCATCTAAGGAGCGAAGGAGATAGGCGACGTTTCGGGTCGAGACCCTTCTTCAGTCTTAGATGCTGCTGCACCCGCTGAGTTTCTCCAGCTTTTTGTGTAACCCTCGATTCTCCAGCATCTGCAGTTCCTTCTTTAACATTTAGTACTTGAGTTTAATTTCCTTGTATTTATGAATTGAATTAGCTGACCTGATTGGATAGTGTGCAAAACAAAGCTTTTCATTGTACAAGTGACAATAATAAAGCTAAACTTAAACCTCAACCTAATTTCTTGTGAGCACAGAAAAAGACACAAAGTGCTGGAGTAATTCAACAGAGCAGGCAGCATCTCTGGAAAATATGGATGTGCAATGTTTCAGGTTCAGAACCTTCTTCAGACTGAAGAGGGTCCTGACCTGAAGCATCAACTATCCGTGTTCGCCAGAGATGCTGCCGGACACGTTGAGTCACTCTTAGCGATTTTATTGCAAAACAGCATCTACAGTTCCTTGTGTCTACATTCTAGTAAGTTTGTTTATGCTATCTGATCAAGTTAAACTTTGAAGGACAACTATCATCATAGTAAATCAATGCCACACCTTTCTCAAGCGCAATAAAGGAGCCAATAAATTCAGTATCATTTGCTAGATCGTGCATCACAACAAAGTGTGGTAACAAGGAATGCAGATGCTGGTTTACCAAAGAAAGACCAGAATCTCTGGAGAACATGGACAGGTGATGTTTCAGGTCGGGATCTTTCTTCAAATGGTTTGTTATCCTGGCTAATGGAGTGGAAACATAAGGCACAGCAGATGCTGGACTATTGAGCAAAACACAAAGTGCTGAAGATAATCTTATAATAATACCTGGTATCAGGGAACAGTCTACGTGCCAGCGGTCAGTCAAGGGCTCACAGTCGAGAGCAAAGAGAGACCCAGCATGAGGGGGCTGCCGAGAGAACAAAGGGGGACCCGGCAAAAGGGGTGGGGGTGGGATGCCAAGACTGAATAGGGACCATTGAGACTGTAATTGGTACTTTTGTAACTGTCGGCACCCTATACATGGGGACTCTTTGCAAACATTGTGCATTGTATGCAAAACAAAGAATTTCACTGTACCTAGATACATGTAACAATAAAGTATCATTGAATCATTGAAGTCATTTGTTGCCAACCTTGATTTGTCCAGCCCTCTTACCCCTTCCAGCTTTCTTCCCTACAATAAAGTGTGATTCAGTGTTGCCAACATTCTGATGGACTTCAACAGACCTTAATTTCATAGTCGGGCTACAATGGACTGCAGCTGCCAAAAAGTGCATTTAGAATTACTGATTAGGGATTAATTTTGGTTTAACCTTTCCTAATGTGTGTGAACACAACAGGATGCAGTAGTCCAATGTGATTCATTGCACAGCTGACAGAGTGGGTAATAGATAGGGCTTGGGGTGTTCCAAACCATTTATTATGTGTGTACACGACTCTAAGTACCTTGTTACATATTTTATTCCATGACTTGCTCGTATGGATCATGTCTGTGTGATCAATGCCCAGATGATCTCACAGTTAATTTTCATTTAATAATTCGTTTAGTTTATTTTAAAGATACAGCGCAGTAACAGGCCTTGTGGCCACCGAGTTAAGCTGACCAGCGATCACCTGGTGCACTAGCACGATCTGCTACACTGGGGACAATTTACAATTTTTACCAAAGCCAATTAACCTACAAACCTGAACGTTTTTGGAGTGTGGGAGGAAACTGGAGCACCTGGGGAAAACTCACGTGGTCACGGGGAGAATGTACACATTTCGTACAGACAGCACCCGTAGTCAGGATCAAACTCAGATCTCTGGGGCTGTGAGGCAACAACACTACTACTGCACCACTGTGTGCCCTGGTTTACAAAAAAAGACACAAAGTGAGAGAGTGGGCACACAAAAATGCAGGAGAAACTCAGCGGGTGCAGCAGCATCTATGGAGCAAAGGAAATAGGCAAAGTTTCAGGCCGAAAACCTTCGTCAGACCCTGCAGCATCATCAAGTATGCAGATGATACAACGGTGATTGGCCTCATCAGCAACAACGATGAGTCGGCCTACAGGGAAGAGGTCCAGCACTTAGCAGCATGGTGCGCTGACAACAACCTGGCCCTTAACTCCAAGAAGACCAAGGAGCTCATTGTAGACTTCAGGAAGTCCAGGGGCGGCACGCACACCCCCATCCACATTAACGGTATGGAGGTGGAACGTGTTTCTAGCTTCAGGTTCCTGGGAGTCAACCTCTCCAACGACCTCTCTTGGACCCACACTACCTCAACTCTGATCACGAAGGCTCACCAGCGTCTCTTCTTCCTGAGGAGACTGAAGAAGGTCCATCTGTCTCCTCAGATCCTGGTGAACCTCTACCGCTGCACCATCGAGAGCATCCTTACCAACTGCATCACAGTTTGGTATGGCAACTGCTCTGTCTCCGACCGGAAGGCATTGCAGAGGGTGGTGAAAATTGCCCAACGCATCACCGGTTCCTCGCTCCCCTCCATTGAGTCTGTCCAAAGCAAGCGTTGTCTGCGGAGGGCGCTCAGCATCGCCAAGGACCTCTCTCACCCCAACCATGGACTGTTTACCCTCCTACCATCTGGGAGGCGCTACAGGTCTCTCCGTTGCCGAACCAGCAGGTCCAGGAACAGCTTCTTTCCGGCGGCTGTCACGCTACTCAACAACGTACCTCGGTGACTGCCAATCACCCCCCCCCCGGATACTTATTGTTATTTATTCAAATCATTTGCTGTGTCGCTCTTCCAGGGAGATGCTAAATGCATTTCGTTGTCTCTGTACTGTACACTGACAATGACAATTAAAATTGAATCTGAATCTGAATCTGAGCAGCATCTATGGAGTGAAGGAAAGAAGCAACTTCCTTTGCTCCACAGATGCTGCTGCACCCACTGAGTTTCTCCAGCATTTTTGTGTACCTTCGATTTTCCAGCATCTGCAATTGAGGTGTGGAAGAGAGGTGGGGCTGGACAAAGACTGGTGATAGGTGGGTACAGGTGAGGGGAGGGGGGGGTTCATTGATAGATGATTGGACAAAGGCCAGAGATGAAAAGACAAAATGTGTGACATAAAGATCGAAAGTGTACGATTTGAGAGGCCAGAGGAAGGAATGTTGGTGGATGGGGACAGGGGAGTGGGAAGCGGATGATAGAAACATTTCCTTGCTGTTTGTACGAGATCTTATGATGGAAGGCCAAAGGGTTTTGGGCCAATATTTATCTCCCGGATACAAACCCCGAATGGATAGTTTGGTCTTTATCAACGAGCTAGTTTGTGGGAACTGTTTGCCGCTCAAGTGTCCCTCTGTGGTGAGAGGGCAGCAATGCTTTGCCAGGTTGGACTAGGGTCCAGACAGTATTTCCTTCCAATCCTCCCTTTTACAATGGTGGTGACATTTCAATCCAGTTACATGTTATTTAAAATAAAATAAAATTGACGATAAAAAAATAAAGTCTTGATGCATTTGATCAGAAATCTAATTTGTGACATAGATGTTAATTCTGGCAAATTGGAGCTGCCAGGACACTAACATTGAGGAAAGTCTGGGCTGCTAGGCCATTTTGGTCAAATTCAGAGAACGGGGATTCCCCTCCCCCACTATAGATGAGGCTCGCACCAGGGTCTCCTCCATACCCCGCAACACTGCCCTCTCTCCCCATTCCCCCACTCACAACAAGGGCAGAGTCTCCCTGGTCCTCACCTTTCACCCCACCAGCCGGCACATACAACAGATAGTCCTCCGTCAGTTTCGCCACCTCCAACGTGACCCCTCCACTCGCCACATCATCCCATCTCCCCCCCTATCTGCCTTCTGCAAAGACCGCTCCCTCTGCAACTCCCTTGTCAATTCTTCCCTTCCCTCCCGCTCCACCCCTTCCCCAGGCACTTTCAATTGCAACCGCAAGAGATGCTACACTTGTCCCTTCACCTCCCCCATCCACTCCTTTCAGGGACCCAAGCAGTTCTTCCAAGTCCGACAGAGGTTCACCTGCACCTCCTCCAACCTCATCTACTGCCTCGTCCCCTTCCCACCTCTCCCTCAGCCCTCGGGCCCTGGCATTCCTTCTCTCTCTATCTCTCCCCCACCCAAGTCGCACTAGCTTCTCATTTTCACACTACAAACAGCTTACAATGGCCTGTTTCCTTTATCTTCAATGCTTTTTTGCATATCTTTCATTCATTGTCTGAAGAAGGGTCTCGACCCGAAACGTCGCCTATCTCCTTCACTCCTTAGATGCTGTTGCACCCGCTGAGTTTCTCCAGCTTTTTGTGTAACCCTCATCTACTGCATCCGTTGCTCCAGATGCCAGTTGATCTACATCGGTGAGACCAAGCGGAGGCTGGACGATCGTTTTGCAGAATGAGCAACACCGCAAGTTGGAGGAACAGTACCTCATATTCCGCTTGGGGAGTCTGCATCCTCTGGGCTTAAACATTGAATTTTCTCAATTCTGTTAACCCTGGCTGCCTCGTCCCCTTCCCACCTCTCCCTCAGCCCTCGGGCCCTGGCATTCCTTCTCTCTCTATCTCTCCCCCACCCAAGTCGCACTAGCTTCTCATTTTCACACTACAAACAGCTTACAATGGCCTGTTTCCTTTATCTTCAATGCTTTTTTGCATATCTTTCATTCATTGTTCTTTATCTCTCCACATCACCGTCTATATCTCTCGTTTCCCTGCTCCCTGACCAGTCTGAAGAAGGGTCTCGACCCAAAGCGTCGCCTATCTCCTTCGCTCCTTAGATGCTGCTGCACCCGCTGAGTTTCTCCAGCTTTTTGTGTAACTCTTGGTCAAATTAAATATGGCTTCTGCAGAATTGGGACAAGCTGCTGAATGATGCCAGTTTGTCTGGAGCCTAGATTAGAACTCTAGGGAAAGAATGGGACAACTGCAGATCCTTACAATAGGTGTAAATTGCATGAAACGGATTGGGTGAATGCAGATGAGACACACACACTGTAAATAATGTTGCAAAGCTTTACTTTGCTAAATGTTGATTGGGTTAAGTGTTGAGTCTTGTCTGGGTTTCTTGGATATCTAGGCACATGTTGCATAATTCATCTTTGTTAACTTGCAACTAGAAACATTGTCAGATACATTGTATTAGTCACTGTATTATTGGGTTAGGGAACCGTCTATCATGTACTGTGTAAATCAATATTTGTTATTGGACTGTATGGAGACCACCCCCTTGTGGTTCGGCCCCTCAAGGTTCGAGGACCTATAAAAGGCCGCTCCCACGAGGCCCGATGTCGATCTTCTGGATGACGCTTGGGATGGCGTGACGCTTTGTAGTGTCTCTGCTTGCACGAGGCTAGAAGGGCTTGGCCAAGCAGATACAAGGATATCGAAACCGCGGTGGTTAGGTATAGTAGTGGGGAACTGTTATTGTGTTTTCCAAAATAAAGTTTAGATGCGCAAGTGCTTGACTCAGTATTTTATTGACTGAAAGTGGGGAAGCTTAGAACGAACTATTTACATAGGCATAACAAATATCACACCTTGGATAGACACAAAATGCTGGAGTAACTCAAGGGATCAGGCAGCATTACTGGAGAATAAGGTGACGTTTAGGGTCAAGAGACTTCTTCAGATTGAGAGTCAGGGGAGAGGGAAACTTGAGGTGTGAAGAGGTTTAGACCAAAGCAGAGGCGGCACTGAAGACCAAGGAAAGGTGGAGCCCACAATGGTCCATTGTTGGATGTGGAAGAGGTGATAACAAATGGATACGAAGAGAGAGGGGATGCAAGGGTTATTTGAAATTTAGAGAAATCAATATTCATACCACTGAGTTGTAAGCTGCCCAAGCAAAATATAAGGTGCTGTTCCTCCAATTTGTGTGTGGCCTCTCTCTGACAGTGGAGAAGGCCCAGGACTGAAAGGTCAGTATGAGAGTGAGAAGGGGAGTTAAAATGTTTGGTAACCAGGAGGTCGTGTCGTCCAAGGTGGACTGAGTGCAGGTGTTCAGTGAAATGATCACCCAGTCTGTGCTTGGTCTCGCCAATATTGTGTGTATCTTCAGTGTAAACAAGCATCTGCAGTTCCTTCCTACACAAATATCACACCTTCCCCAACTAACAATGAACCTACCAGGGAACACCCTGCATTATGTCATTTGTGACTGGCCCTAATTTGTTCTGGTCTTTTCTCGCCTCCTTGGTCATCCTGTTGCAGGAAATATGTTAAAGAAGGAACTGCAGATGCTGGAGAATCGAGGGTTACACAAAAAGCTGGAGAAACTCAGCGGGTGCAGCAGCATCTAAGGAGCGAAGGAGATAGGCGACGTTTCGGGTCGAGACCCTTCTTCAGACTGGTCAGGGATCATGGAAACGAGAGATATAGACAGTGATGTGGAGAGATAAAGAACAATGAATGAAAGATATGCAAAAAACTATTGAAGATAAAGGAAACAGGCCATTGTAAGCTGTTTGTAGTGTGAAAATGAGAAGCTAGTGCGACTTGCGTGGGGGGGGGGGAGAGGGAGAAGGAATGTCAGGGCACGAGGGCTGAGGGAGAGGTGGGGAGGGGGAGGAGGTAGTCTGGGTTAACAGAAATGAGAAAATTCAATGTTTAAGCCCAGAGGATGCGGAATATGAGGTGCTGTTCCTCCAACTTGCGGTGTTGCTCACTCTGGCCGTGGAGGAGGCCCAGGACCGAGAGGTCGGATACGGAATGGGAGGGGGAGTTGAAGTGCTGAGCCACCGGGAGGTCGGGTTGGTTATTGCGGACCGAGCGGAGGTGTTCGGCGAAACGATCGCCCAGCCTCCGCTTGGTCTCACCGATGTAGATCAGCTGGCATCTGGAGCAACGGATGCAGTAGATGAGGTTGGAGGAGGTGCAAGTGAACCTCTGTCGGACTTGGAATGACTGCTTGGGTCCCTGAAAGGAGTGGATGGGGGAGGTGAAGGGACAAGTGTAGCATCTCTTGCGGTTGCAAGGGAAAGTGCCTGGGGAAGGGGTGGAGCGGGAGGGAAGGGAAGAATTGACAAGGGAGTTGCGGAGGGAGCGGTCTTTGCGGAAGGCAGACGGGGGGGGGGAGATGGGAAGATGTGGCGAGTGGAGGGGTCACGCTGGAGGTGGCAAAACTGGCGGAGGACTATCTGTTGTATGCGCTGGCTGGTGTGGTGAAAGGTGAGGACCAAGGGGACTCGGCCCTTGTTGTTAGTGGGGGAATGGGGAGAGAGGGCAGTGTTGTGGGGTATGGAGGAGACCCTGGTGCGAGCCTCATCTATAGTGGGGGAGGGGAAACCCCGTTCTCTGAAGAACGAGGACATTTGTGATGACCTGGTGTGGAAGACCTCATCCTGGGAGCAAATGCGGCGTAGACGGAGGAATTGGGAATAGGGGATGGAGTCCTTACAGGAAGCAGGGTGGGAGGAACAGTATTTCAGGTAGCTGTGGGAGTCAGTTGGTTTGTAGTGGATGTCAGTCAGGAGTGTATCACCTGCAATAGAGATGGTGAGGTCAAGGAATGGTAGGGAAATGTCGGAAATAGTCCAAGTGTATTTGAGTGCCGGATGGAAGTTGGTGGTGAAATGGATGAAGTCAGTCAGTTGTGCGTGGGTGCAGGAGGTGACACCAAAGCAGTCGTCAATGTAACGGAGGTAAAGGTCGGGGGTGGGGCCCTGGTACGCCGAGAACAAAGATTGTTCGACGTGTCCGACAAAGAGGCAGGCGTAGCTAGGGCCCATGCGTGTGCCCATAGCTACGCCTTGTGTTTGGAGGAAATGGGAGGAGTCAAAAGAGAAGTTATTGAGGGTAAGGACCAACTACGCTAGGCGGAGGAGGGTGTCAGTGGATGGGTATGGGTTGCTCCTCTGGTCGAGGAAGTACCGGAGGGCTTTGAGACCATCCTGGTGGGGGATGCAGGTGTATAGTGACTGGACGTCCATGGTGAAGATGAGAGGGGCCTGGGGAATGGAATGCGTGGAGCCGACGGAGAGTGTCTGAGGTGTCTTGAACATAGGTGGGGAGGGATTTAACAAAGGGGGATAAGATGGAGTCAAGGTATGTGGAAATGTGTTCGGTGGGGCATGAACAGGCAGAGACAATGGGTCTGCCAGGGCAGTCGGGTTTGTGGATTTTGGGGAGAAGGTAAAATCGGGCTGTGCGGGGCTGGGGAACGATGAGGTTGGAGGCTCGGGGGGGTAGGGAGCCGGAGTTGATGAATTCGGTTATGGTGCTCGAGATGGTGGCCTGGTGCTCGTCAGTGGGGTCATGGTCCAGGGGTAAGTAGGAGGAGGTGTCCGAGAGTTGGCGCGTGGTCTCCGCTTTGTAGAGATCGACGCGCCAGACTACCATGGCACCTCCCTTGTCGGCGGGTTTGATAACCCAGTCTGGGTTGTTGCGGAGTGAGTCGATGGCAGTACGTTCGGAGGGGGAGAGATTGGAGTGAGACAGGGGAGTGGAGAAGTCGAGGCAGTTGATGTCCCGACGGCAGTTCTGTATAAAGAGTTCTAAAGCTGGAGGGCCACGAGGGGGGGTCCACGAGGAGGGGGTACGTGGGAGACAGGAAAAGGGATCATCAGTGGGGGGCGAGGACTTATTCCCATGGAAGAACGCTGTGAGGCGGAGGCGACGGTAGAAGAGCTCCAATTCGTGGTGGGTGCGGAACTCATTGAGGTGGGGACGGAGGGGGACAAAGGTAAGACCTCTGCTGAGGACCGCAGGAAATATGTTGTTAAGCTGAAAAGGGTGCAGAGAAGATTTACAAGAATGTTGCCTGAGCTATAGGGAGAGGTTGAGCAGGCTGGGATTTTATTCTTTGCAACACAGGAGGATGTGGGGTGACCATATAGAGGTGTATAAGATCATGAGGGGAATAGATTGTGTGAGTACACAGACCCTTTTACCCAAGATAGGGTCCTTAAGAACTAGAGGGCATAGGTTTAAGGTTAGAGTGGAGAGATTTAATGAGAACCTGAGGGAGAACATTTTCACACAGAGAAGAAGGGTCTCGACCCGAAACGTCGCCTATCTCCTTCGCTCCTTAGATGCTACTGCACCCGCTGAGTTTCTCCAGCTTTTTGTGTAACCCACGATTCTCCAGCATCTGCAGTTCCTTCCTTAACACTTCACACAGAGGATAGTGGATATATAGAATGTATGTATGGATGATGTATAATATTATAGTGAATCAACATAAGCCTTCGCCTCTACCCCATTGAGGACATTGGACTTTGTCTAGGGTACTGATGCACTACAATGCTGAGAACTATTTCTGTCCGCTTCATCTTCCCCTTTGTTTCTACTTATTGTACTTGAGTTTGAACTGACTGTATTTATGTATCATATCATCTGATCAGTTTTGATTGCCTGCAAAATAAATGTTTTTACCTATACCTCTTGACATGTGACTATAATAAACCTAAATCCTACCTCTAGGTTATAAAATACTGCTGGCAACATTTACTGAAAAATGCTCAAATGATTTTAATTGATCTGATACTTTAACAATGGAATTAATCCATTGAATTGAAATGCATTCATGCCATTGCTAAAAATAGCATTCATAACCCTGCCCGACAAAGCACCTTACACCAGATTCCCAATGCTCGTGCTTCACATTGTCACAGCAAGCAATTTCAATGAGGTTGATTCAAGGATAGTCTCGAAAGCTCCTTGAAAGTATGTTTCTGCCTCAACCTTTTGTGAGATTGACAGTTCTTGATTGGATGTCAGGGGTTATAGGGAGAAGACAGGAGAATGAGGTTGAGAGGGAGAGATAGATCAGCCATGGTAGAATGGCGAAGTAGACATGATGGGCCAAATGGTCTAATTCTGCTCCCAAAGTTTATGAACATGAACAATCTTTGCTGAAGAGCTTCCAAACTAGCAGAGAAGATCCAGGTAGACGTAGAACAATCTGCTGACTGCCACAAAAGGACACAAAGTGCTCGAATAACGCAGCAGGTTAGGCAGCATCTCTGGAGAACATGGAGAGGCGATGTTGTATGTTGCAAACAGCTTTGATCTTGGTCAGTTTGGAGAAGTTTGGCCAAAGTGCCTGTTACCGTGCTGACTCTATGGAATGACTCATTTTCAAACCAGACCAACTATTTTTATTGTGTTGGAAGGAACTGCAGATGCTGATTTACACTGAAGATAGACACAACATGCTGGAGTAATTCAGTGGGTCAGGCAGCACTCCTCCATGAGTGGGAGAGTCTAGGACCAGAAGCAATAGCATTAAGGGCCTGTCCCACCAGCATGCAACGGCATGCAGCGAGCACGGCCTAACGGGGTCACTTGAACCGTACAGCCTCGCGGGGGTGGTCCCACTTCGATCGCCGGAGGCATATGGAGTTGTGCGGAGCAAAAGATAGATCAGTCCTGCTTGGATGCCGGTTTAGACTTGATGTGCTGACTGCCCTAATCAACTTGTACAACTTACGGTCAGGCAGCTTTGACCCACAGTCAAAGCCCCAGTGTGTCCATGTGACAGCACAGGTAGTTAGCTGCACTCGCAGCAGCCAGCAAAGCTGCACGCATTCATGCCACTGTCAATGTAAGTGCTAAGCCTTGCCACTTGCAGTCTAAATATTGCATCTCTCTCTCTTCCTCTCCCTCTCTCTCACTCAATCTTCCTGCAGCGACTTTTGGGGAGGTTCGGAACATAAAAGGCTCAACTACAACTTCCAACAACTTACCTGGATAAGGAAAATGGCAGAAAACTGTGCCATTACGGACAGGCTGCTTAAGCACCTCAAGTCTCTCGCAATATCGCGATCTCACGTAGCTGCGGAAGCCCCTGACTTTAAAATTTCCCACGCTGGCCGGGAATCACCCGACCCAACTGAGGAATGCAGTTACTGTACCTGGAGTCCCGGGGATGACCTAAAGAGCCGACGGGCTGGATCTCCCAGAAACAATGAAGCTGCAGCTGCCGACTTTGAGGGTACCCCCGTTCGTTACGGAGCTGGAGCTGCCATCTGTGGAGGAATTCCCGTTCCAGCGCAGGTCCGCAGAAACAGCAGGTGCAGTAAACTCAGTACCTGGAAACAAAGGCGAAGCCTCCATTGTGTCTGGAAACGTGGCCGGCGGGCAGGACTACAGGTCAGATTGAAGCGCAGGGGACTTCGACCCACTCTCCCTACTATCCTACCGGCCAATGTACAGTCCCTTGAAAATAAAGTGGACTTAAGGGCAAGGCTGCTTTATGAAAGGGAGCTGAGGGAATGCTCTGTGTTCTGTTTCACAGAGACATGGCACACCCCCAGCTCCCCCGACTCAGTGGTCCAGCCTGAAGGGTTCTCCATCCACCGTATGGACCGTACACTGGCACCTGGGAAAGGGAAAGGGAGAGGAGGGTCGTCTGCCTCGTGGCCAACTCTGTGTGGTGCTCAGACGTGGCAGTCCTGTCCAACTCCTGCTCTCCACACCTCGAATATCTTGTGGTGAAGTGCCGTCCCTTCTACCTTCTGAGGGAATTCACCTCCATCAACCTGACCGCGGTTTACATCCCACCCCAGGCAGACATCTGTCTGGCACTGGACGAGCTGCACACCGTGGTCAACAAACACCAGACGTCTTACCCCGAGCCATTTACCACCATTGCTGGGGACTTCAATAAAGCAAACCTAAAGGAATCACTCCCTAACTTCCACCAACATGTCTCCTGCTGCACCAGAGGACCAAACACCCTCGACCACTGCTACACCACCATCAAGAATGCCTACCGCTCTATCCCTCGCCCTCACTTCGGTAAATCCGACCATACCGCGGTGCTGCTTCTCCCTGCCTACAGGCAGCAATTAAAGAGTGCACCCCCAGAGGTGAGGACAGTACAGAGCTTGTCAGCAGGGGCAGAAGAACAACTACAAGACTGTTTGGAGTCTGTAGACTGGGCAATGTTCAAGGACTCGGCAACGGACTTGAATGAATATGCCACAGTCGTTACAGACTTCATAAAGAAATGTGTGGAGGACTGCATCCCCACCAAAACCTTCCGATGTTTCCCAATCAGAAACCTTGGATGAACTTTGAGATCCACACTCTTCTGAAGACCAGACACCGGGCATTCACGTCTGATGATACAGTGGTGTACAAGAAGTCCAAATACGACCTTGGTAACGCCATCAAAAAGGCCAAAAGGGACTTCTGCTCCAAACTGGAGGTCGGGACAGATGTTTGGCAGCTGTGGCGGGGCCTGAATGCAATCACCTCATTCAAGGCGAAACCAGGAGGCAGCTCGAATGTCGGTGAAACATCACTCCCTGACAAACTCAATGCGTTTTACGAACGCTTTGATAGGGAGAACACTGATGTGCCTTCCCGAGCCCCCATTCGCTGTGATGGTATTTCAGTCTCAGTCACAGAGGCCGACGTCAGGAAATCCTTCAGAGGGGTGAACCCTCGAAAAGCGCCTGGACCTGATGGTATACCTGGTCGTGCTCTAAAAACCTGTGCGGACCAACTGGCTGGAGTTTTTAACGGACATTTTCAACCTGTCACTTCTGACGTCTGAGGTTCCCACCTGCTTCAAAAGAGCATCAATAATAAGAGTAAGGTGATGTGCCTCAATGACTATCGACCAGTGACACTAACGCCTGTGGTGATTAAGTGCTTTGAGAGGTTGATCATGGCGCAAATTAACTCCTACCTCGACAAAAACCTGGACCCACTGCAGTTCGCTTACCGCCACAACAGATCAACGGTGGATGCGATCTCGTTAGCCCTCCACTTACAGCTCGGCATTTAACACAATTATCCCCTCCAAGCTGGTTACCAAACTCGCAGAACTGGGTCTCTGCGCATCTCTCTGCAATTGGATCCTCGACTCCCTCATTCACAGACCACAGTCTGTTCATATTGGTGGAAATGTGTCAGACTCGATAACAATCAGCACGGGAGCACCTCAAGGCTGCGTGCTAAGCCCCCTGCTGTACTCACTCTATACTCATGACTGCGTAGCCGGTCATAGTATGAACTCCATCATCAAGTTCGCTGACGACACCACTGTTGTGGGACGTATCACTGATGGGGATGAGTCAGAGTATAGAAGAGAGATCGAGCAACTGTCCATATGGTGCCAGCACAATAACCTGGCCCTCAAAACCAGCAAAACCAAGGAACTGATTATGGACTTTGGAAGGAGTAGAATGGGGACCCACAGTCCTGTTTATATCAACGGGTCGATGGTTGAAAGGGTCAAGAGCTTCAAATTCCTGGGCGTGCACATCTCTAAAGATCTTCCCTGGTCCAAGAACACTGATGCAATTATCAAGAAAGCTCATCAGCACCTGTACTTCCTGAGAAGATTACGGAGAGTCAGTTTGTCAAGGAGGACTTTCTCTAACTTCTACAGGTGCACAGTGGGGAGCTTGCTGACTGGTTGCATCGTGGCTTGGTTCGGCAACTTGAGCGCCCTGGAGAGGAAAAGACTACAAAAAGTAGCAAACACTGCCCAGTCCCTCATTGGCTCTGACCTCCCTTCGATCGAGGGGATCTATCGCAGACGCTGCCTCAAAAAGGCTGGCCGCACCATGCTGGCCACACAATCATCTCCCTGCTACCTTCAAATAGAACGTACAGGAGGCTGAGGACTGCAACGACCAGGTTCAGGAATAGCTACTTCCCCACAGCCATTAGGCTATTAAACTTGGCTCGGACAAAACTCTGAACATTAATACCCCTTTATCTGTTATTTGCACTTTATCAATGTATTTATTCATGTGTGTAATTAAGTATATAATGGTATATGGACACACTGATCTGTTTTGTAGTCAATGCCTACTATATTCTGTTGTGCTGAAGCAAAGAAATAATTTCATTGTCCTGTCAGAGACACATGACAATAAACTCTTTTGACTTTGACTTTGCTCTTGCTTGGTCATTCTCTCTCTCCCTCTGACTCTCCCTCACTTTCCCCCTCTTTCTTTTCACTCCCATTTTTGCTCATCCTCTTCCCCCTCCCCCTCCCTCCCTCTCTGTCCCTCCTCTTTCCAAATGTTGTTTTATTTTGCACTACATCAAACATTACACCTCCTAATGACCAAACGTTCAAGTTTCCATAAGCCTCTTATACTCAAGGGTTTAAAGAGTTGGTGTAATTCGAATTGGAATATTGACCAAAGACGGTCAGTCTAGTTGATGAGGGCAAAACATCCTAAACTTTAGCAGTGGAGATGTGAAGGGAAAATAGTTGTAAGAGTAAAATTGTACTGCTGCCAGGGAGGGAGCTGATGATTACCATAAGATGTAGGATCAGAATTAGGCCATTTGGCCCATTGAGTCTACTCTGCCATTCGAACACGGCTGACGGGTTTTTCCATATCAACCACATCCTGCTGCCTTCTCCCCCTACCTTTTAACACCCTTACTAAACAAGAAGCTTTCAACCTCAGCTTTAAAATGCCCAATAGCTTGGCCACTACAGTCGTCTGTAGCAATAAATTCCACTGATTCACCAACCTCTGGCTGAAGAAATTCCTCCCTACCGTTCTAAAAGTATAGGGCCTGTCCCACTTGGTGATTTCTTTCGGCGACTGCCGGCGTCTCTACTGACGTATCAGGGTCGGCGAAAGATTTTGAACATTTCAAAATCCAGCACGGACCAAAAAAATGTTGCGACCCTTGAGGAGACACCACGCGTCAATATGTTATCACACCGCGTCACACCGCAACCTTTTCTGTGACCTGATACGTCAGTCAATGATGCCGGCACTCGGCGAAAAAATCGGCAAGTGGGACAGGTCCTTATGTCTCTTTATTCAGAGGCTGTGTCCCCTGGTCCTAGAATAGTAATTGCCCTCCGAGTGGACTCTCCCACTACTGGAAACATCCTCTCCACATCCACTCTATCTAGGCCTTTTATCATTCAGTGCATTATTACAATTTCAGTGACATTGTTATTACAAAAACCATATTATTTTTGTTGATGCACCAAATTTGTTTGTTCATACTTTGATGGAACACATCATCAAACACAGGATATGTTTTGTACAAGTTCCATATACATATCCTCTAGGAGCGGTTTTCAGTCAGTCAGAAATGCAAACATTTGCACATGCCTAATGTGACGAGTAAATTATAATAAACATTTTAAATAGTAACTATAATGAGCAGCTACAATTCTACACTTCAATTGTATGAATTATCATTGTTGTTTCCTTTTTGGAATTCCCTTTATCCCGTGTCTGTACACTGTGGACGGCTCCACTGTAATCACTTATAGTCCTTCCGCTGACTGGATAGCACGAACAAAAAGTTTTTCACTGTACCTCGATAAACGTGACAATAAAAAAAACTAACTATTCATAGGATTTGCCCGAGTTTATCCAAATATATATTGATGGTTACTTGTAAATATTTCCATTTTATGACCGACATAATTTTGAAGCCAATTGGAATGTCTGAACAGTCACGATTGGCAGAATGGAAAATGCAATGGTAATGGTACAATAAGCTCCAATTATGTGGTAATAGTTCACTTGCTTTGGTGCTGTTGATTGAGGGACAAGTGCTGGTCGTTATAAGGGGTAACTGAGTGCAGTTCTGGTCAAGCTAGTACAGGAAGGATGCGGAGGCTTCAGAGAGGGTGCAGAGAGTCATAGAGCATGGAAACGCTGCCCCTCAGCCCAACTTGCCCACACTGACCAACATATCCCATTTACATTAGTTCCACTTGTCCCTGTTTGGCCCAAATCCCTCTACAACCATCCTATCGATGTTCCTATCGATGAATGTACCATGTATCCATGTACTTGAATCTAAATGCAATAGTACCTGCCTCAACTACCTCCTGACTGATGAATGCCAATGAGCCGTAGAGATAGAAATTATACATTTATGAGAGGCATAGTTGGTAGATGGTTGGTACCTTTTTCCCGGGTTGAAATATCAAAGACTAGAAAGCATAGCTTTAAGTTCAGAGAGGAAAAGATTAAATGAGATGTGCAGGCAAGATTTTTTTCGGAGGTAGTGGTAGGCACCTGAAATGCTCTGCCACAGTTGATGACAGAGACAGATACAATAGCCGTAATTAAGGGGTTTTCAGATAAGTACATGTATCAATGGCTCAATCGATATGCAGGGAATAGAGGGTTATGGATCAGATACAGGGAGCAGAGATTAGTTTAACGGCATCAAATTTGGATATTCTGGACTGAAAGACCATTTTGCTGTGCGGTACTATTCTATTTTCTTTTACATGGAATCTTTCACTTTCACAAAGACTCAAACAACACACAAAAAGATAAATTATGTATAATTTCTGCAGGAGAGTAAAAAGAAAAATACTGCAAAAACAAGTCTTTATCACAAAAAACACTATTGCGTGTTAGATCATGAGCAATGAAGATACGGAGTAAAGGCAGGCGGTAGAGAACTCCTTTAGGGAGGCATGGTGTTGCAGCGGTAGAGTTGCTGCCTTACAGTGCCAAGACCCATGTTCGATTCTGACTACGGGGGCTGTCTGTACGAGATTTGTATGTTCTCCCTGTTAATGTGTGGGTTTTCTCCGGGTGCTCCATTTTTTCTCCACATCCCTAAGATGTGCAAGTTCGTAGGTTAACTGGCTTCTGTAAAGTGTCTTTAGTGTGTAGGATAGTGCTAGCTAACTATCCTACACACTAGGGCTGTGGGCTGAATGGCCTGTTTCCACGCTCTGTCTGTGTGTGTGTGTTTGCGAATACGAGTGTGTGTGTGTGTGTGTGTGTGTGTGCGTGCATGTGTATGGTCCTGTCCCTCATCTCTAATCATAACAAAATAACATTCTTACTGCAAGCGACCTTTTGCACTTGCACTTTTGATTTCCCATTTTGAAATAAAAACTATTATTATTCTTCAACTCAATCATTTGTATTGCATTATCTTATAATGCCCCAAATTAGCTTCAGATAATGCACTGCAATGTAAGGATATTGGCAGCAATAAATGATCCTTTTTGTTCCTCTAGATTCAAACCTTCCTTATTTAATTTAAATTTGTGGTCATTGGGGTTGGATTATCAACTATTTTAATGCCAGACCTCCATTGGCCCATAGAAGGAACTGATTTATTTACTATAATAAAGCAGTTGAACCATCTCATTTAAATGCAATAATCAATTTCATTTTCCATGGCCTTTTTTAATTCCTTATACATGGACTGCTGGTAATTCCAGCATTTGATTTCCTTCCCCAGATGCCCCTGTGGCTTTGATATAACAGTCATTGCACTGCTTCTGAGAGCAGGTTACAAGTTGCCCAGATACCAGTATCCCTTCTCTTTCTCTCTCCCTCTCTCCCTTTCTCTCTTTCCCTTTCTCTCTCACACACAGAGAGTCATAGTCATTGTACACATTTTGTTAATTCATTCATGGAATGTAAGGATTTATTACCTCTCATATCAGAGGCTGAGAGGAGACCTGATAGAAGTATATGAAATTTATGAGATGCAGAGATAGGGTAGACAGTCAGGACCTTTTGGAAATGTTCGTATGGAAATGTCAGACTCAAAGGCATAAATTTAAGGTGAGAGGGGCAATGTTTGCAGGAGATGTGCTGAGAATGGACATAGGCAAGTTTTTTTCAGCAGTGAAAAAAGCCTTTGGTGAGCATGTGCAACGTGCTGCCAAGGATGGTGGTGGGGTCTGGTATGATCATGGTAATTAAGAGGCTTGTAGATTGGCACATTAATGTGCTGAGAATGGAGGGATATGCATCACGTGCAAGCAGCGGAGATTAGTTTAACTCGGCATCATGTTCGGCATGGACATTGTGGGCTGGAGCGCCTGTTAGTACACTGTATTGTAGTGGTACATAAGAAGCTTTTGGAAAAGGCACATGAATGTGCAGGAAAGGGAGAGGTTTGAATCACATGTAGGCAGAGGAGATTAGTTCAGCAACATCATATTTGACACGGACATTGTGGATCGAAGGACCTGTTCCTTTAGTTTAGTTTAGTGTAGAATAGTTTAGTCACATGTACTGAGGTAGAGTGAAAAGCTTTTTTGTTGCATGCTATTGCATTGCAGTCAGTGGAAAAACAATACATGATTACAGTCCAGCTATCCACAGTGTACAGATACATGATTAAAGGAATAATGTTTAGTGCAAGATAAAGTCAAGTAAAGTTCGATTAAAGATAGTCCGAGGGTCTCTACTGAGGTAGATAGTAGCCCAGCACCATTCTCTAGTTGATGATACAATGGTTCAGTTGCCTGATAACCGCTGGCAGGAAACTGTCCCGGAATCTGGAGGTGTGTGTTTTCATAATTCTATACCTCTTGCCTGATGGGAGAGGGGAGAAGAGGGAGTGACTCATCCTTGATTATGTTGCTTGCTGAGGCAATGTGAGGTGTAAATGGAGTCAATGGAAGGAAGGTTGGTTTGCGTGATGGTCTGGGCTGCATCCACAATTCCCTGCAATTTCTTGTAGTCTCGGATGGAGCTGTTCTCAAACCATGCTGTGATGTGTCCCGATGAAATGCTTTCCACGGCGCATCTGTAGAAGTCAATGAGAGTTCCTAAGTATTGTGCTGCGCTGTGCTGCGCTGTACTGCACAGTCAACCCTGTGCTGTACTGTTCTATGTTCTCACTAAATACTCAAGAGAAGCTGCTACTGCTGAGTCCTCTTCTTCATGGAGGAAAACAGAACAGAAACAGAACTTCCAGCCTTCTAGTCAAAGCCAACTATCAAATTCCCAGCTGCATTAATCCTATTTATCAGCACTTAGCCTGTAGGGTCATAGAGCTGCGCAGTGCTAATATCGCCCCTTCAACACTTGTCTACACTGACCAAGGTGGCATACTGCACTAGTCCCATTTTTATGCATTTTGCCCATATCCTCACTCTAAACCCTTCCTTTCCTTAGAGTCTTCTTTGCATTGGTGATTCAAGTGCTGGTTCAGATGCCTCTCAGGTGCTGGATCATTGTAGAAGGTAGCTTGCCTCCTTTCTAAGAGTTCAGAATCACATCAGGCTGGTAAGAAAGGAAAACGTCACTCTCTTAAGGACATTAGCAAACCAGATGGGTTTTTACTACACTATTACTGATACTAGATTGCTTTAATGTGCTTCAGATTTGCAAACCTAATTGTCTTTAAATCCCCAGCTGCTGATGTGAGATTTGAACTTGCATCAGTGCATGATAAGCCAAGTCTCTGGATCTTGTATAGTAACTTGTATAGTACATACTATATCTCTTGTATAGTAACTTGCATCCCCATGTAATGTGAGTGGCAGTGGGCTATTAACTAACCATGCAAAGTTTACACACATTTTGAGAGATGCAGGGATTTTCTAGTCAATATTTATCTCAATTTCAACACAGCAAGGAGCAGATTTTCTGATCATTATTGCAATGCCACCCGTGGAATTTGCTATGTGCAAATTGATCAATTGATTGATTGAAAGACACAGCAAGGAAACAGGCCCATCGAGTCCACACCAGCCATCAATCACCTATTCACACTAGTTACATGTTATCTCAGTTTCCCACCCTACACACTAGGTGCAATTTACCAAGGCCAATTAACCAAAGAACCCAGACGTCTTTGGGATGTGAGAGCAAACTGGAGCACCTGGAGGAATTTGAGGCAGGCACAGGGAGAACGTGCAAACTCCACACATTCAGCACCTCAGGTTAGGATCAAACCCAGTCTCTGGTGGTGTAAGATAGCAGTTGCACCACTGTGCAACCAATGGATGCTGAATTTGTTTCATTAAACTGTGACTACGCCAGAAGTACTTTATGTATTATCATGTGCTTTGGATCAAAATAAAATATGTGAAATGGGCAATATCAAATCCTGTTCCTGTGTCCAATCTTGAGTTCTAAGCTTTATTAATAACTTCCACAAAAAGATCGAGTAACTCTGCGCGTCAGGCAGCATCTTTGGAAAACATTGATAGGTGACATTTTGGGTTGGCCCCTTTTTTCAGACTCATTGTCGAGTTGGGTGGTTGGAAAGAAAGCTGGAAGCAACGAGAGGCAGGACATGCGTGGCAGGCAATAGGTGAACACAGGCGAGGGATATTTTTGACAGGCAGACTGTTGGACAAAGGCCAGAAATGTAATGATGCGCAACAAAAGGAATAAAAAGGTGCAAATTGTAAAGCCAGAGGAAAGAATGTGGGGGGAGGGGAAGATAGGAAACAGGTGTGAGTCCACGAGGGGCACAGAGGAAGAGTGGAAGAAAGGGAGAAGCTGGGGGAGGGGGGGGGGGGGGGGGTGTGATAGATGAGGGGAAGTAAGGGGATGGTGTTAGGGGTTACCTAAAATTGGCGAATTCAATGTTCATATCTTGGGTTGTATGCTCCCCAAATGGAATATGAGATGCTGTTCCTCCTGTTTATGTGTGTGGCCTCAATGTGACAGTGGAGAAGACCCAGCAGAGAAAGGTCAGTATGAGAATGGGAAGGGGAATTAAAATGGATAGCAGTCATTTCCATTTCAAAATGGATTACTTTAGATTTTAAAGATACAGCAGAGAGACAGGTCCTTGGCCCACCGAGTACGCTCTATACACTAGCACCGTACAATTGTTATTCCTGGCCAGATTAGAGAGGCTAGGACTCTAAAATTGAGTAAAGGTTTCAATGCTGCTGGGCCATTTGGTCAATTTGAAAGTGCTCTCTGTGGAAATGGAACAAGCTGCAGGATGGTGCTCAGATCCCAGATCTGAGCTGCAGGAAGAGAATGGGAACATCTGCAGACCCTGGTAATTAGGTGCAAAATGCATAGAATGGATTGGATGACCGCAAACCAGACATGCACCTTGTAAATAATTGTAAATAATGTTGCAAAGCTTTATGTTACTGAATGTTGATTGGATGAGGTATTGAGCCTTGTCTGGTTTTCTCGCATATCAGGATAAATGTTGCGAGGTTCGCTTCCTTCGAGAAACACTGTTTGAATACAATGTATTAGCCACTGTATTATTCGGTTAGGGAAATGTCTGTTATGTAATGGGGTTAATCAAATATCTGTATTTGGATTGTAAAGAGACCACCCCCATGTGGTTTGGCCCCTCGGGGTTCGGGAACCTATAAAAGTCCGCTGCCACGAGGTCCTGCGTTAATCTGGGAGAGCGCTTGGGACTGCGTGACCTTTTGGAGTGTCTCTGTTTGAGCGAGGCCTAGAGGGCTTGATCAGGCAGGTACGAGGATCAAACCTGCGGTGGGTTAGGTATAGTAGTTGAACTGTAATTGTGTTTTGTCAAAATTAAGATTAGTTGTGCAAGTGCTTGATTCAGTGGTTTTTGACAAACTAGTCTGGGGGGAAGCTTAGAACGCTTAGAACGAGCAATTTACACAATGACAATTTACAATTGACAGAAGCCAATTAACCTACAAACCTGTAATCATTGGAGTGTGGGAGGAAACTGAAGCACGCACAGAAAACCCATGCGGTCACAGGAAGAACGTACAAACTCTGTACAGACAGCATCCGTAGTCAGGATCGAACCTGGTGCTGTGAGGCAGCAACTCTACCGATGTGCCACCGTGTCAATATATTCATTAAAGGATACCACTTCTACCTCAGGACAGAACTTTTCTAAATTGCTTTACATTTAGTTTAGTTTGGAGACACAGCATGGAAACAGGCCCTTCAGCCCACTGGGTCCCTGCCAATCATTGATCACCTTAAATTGGTTCTATGTTATCCCAGTTTTCCACTTCTTATATTCTAGCAGCAATTTACAGATGGCCAATCAACCTACAAACCTGCATGTCTTTGGGATGTGGGATGAAACCAGAGCACCCGGAGAAAAACCCACGTGGTTACAGGGAGAATGTGCAAACACTTCACCGTCAGGATTGAACCCGGATCTCTGGCGCTGTGAGATAGGAGCTCTGCCACTATGCCACTGTGCCGCCCCTACAGTTCCCACATAACAGAATGATCTCGGTTCCCAACCAAAATGAGCAGACTTCCAAAAGTTATTTGCTGAGCCAACCCAGATTGAGCGAGTCACACTTCTTTAACAAGTCAACAATATTGCATCCTTTGTCACACTCACGAAAGGACATAAATATGCAAAGGCAGATGATGCCATTTAACTCAAATCACTAGTTTACATTACCAAAGATAAACTCTCAAGGGATGCTATTGACACCATCATATGTAGGCAATGCACGGCATGTGAAGGCATCTGGCATGATGATGCAGATCTGTTAGCCACACATTTGGATAGCAGTAACAGGATCGGTCCGAGTCAGAATGGATTTATGAAGGGGAAATCATGCTTGACTAATCTTCTGGAATTTTTTGAAGATGTAACTAGGAAAATGCACAAGGGAGAGCCAGTGGATGTAGTGTACCTGGACTTTCAGAAAGCATTTGATAAGGTCCCACATAGGAGATTAGTGGGCAAAATTAGGGCACATGGTATTGGGGGTAGAGTGCTGACATGGATAGAGAAGTGGTTGGCAGACAGGAAACAAAGAGTAGGGATTAACGGGTCCCTTTCAGAATGGCAGGCAGCGACTAGTAGGGTACCGCAAGGCTCGGTGCTGGGACCGCAGCTATTTACAATATACATCAATGATTTGGATGAAGGGATTCAAAGTAACATTAGCAAATTTGCAGATGACACAAAGCTGGGTGGCAGTGCGAACCGTGAGGAGGTTGCTATGAAAATGCAGGGTGACTTGGACAGGTTGGGGGAGTGGGCAGATGCATGTCAGATGAAGTTTAATGCGGATAAATGTGAGGTTATCCACTTTGGTAGCAAAAACAGGAAGGCAGATTACTATCTAAATGGCATCAAGTTGGGAAAAGGGGAAGTACAACGGGATCTGGGGGTCCTTGTACATCAGTCTATGAAAGTAAGCATGCAGGTGCAGCAGGCAGTGAAGAAAGCGAATGGCATGTTGTCCTTTATAACAAGAGGAATTGAATATAGGAGCAAAGAGGTCCTTCTGCAGTTGTACAGAGCCCTAGTGAGACCACACCTAGAGTATTGTGTGCAGTTTTAGTCCCCTAATTTGAGGAAAGACATTCTTGCTATTGAGGGAGTGCAGCATAGGTTTACAAGGTTAATTCCCGGGATGGCGGGACTGTCATATGCTGAGAGAATGGAGCAGCTGGGCTTATACACTCTGGAGTTTAGAAGGGTGAGAGGATATCTCATTGAAACATATAACATTGTTAAGGGTTTGGACATGCTTGAGGCAGAAAACATGTTCCCGATGTTGGGGGAGTCCAGAACCAGGGGCCACAGTTTAAGAATAAGGAGTAAGCCATTTAGAACGGAGATGAGGAAACACTTTTTCTCACAGAGAGTGGTGAGTCTGTGGAATTCTCTGCCTCAGAGGGCGATGGAGGCAGGTTCTATGGATGCTTTCAAGAGAGAGCTAGATAGGGCTCTTAAGAATAGCGGAGTCAGGGGATATGGGGCGAAGGCAAGAACGGGGTACTGATTGGGGATGATGAGCCATGATCACATTGAATGGTGGTTCTGGCTCGAATGGGGGGTGGGGGGGAGGGAGGGGAATTAAAGTGTTAAGCAACCAAGAGGCCTGGTAAGTTTAAGTGGACTGAGCGGAGGTGTTCAGCGAAATGATCGGCAAGCCTGCGCTTGGTGTCGCCGACATCTAGGAGTCCACACATGGAGCAGCGGATACTGTAGATGTACCAGGGACTACTGATAAAAGTATGATGCATGACACAAGTTAGTTAGGGCCAGAACAATGATTAAGCCATAGTGAGAACAAAAGAGGTGGTGAAACACCCAAATGAGCCATGCTGACACTCATGATGGAATTTGAGACAATTAGAGAGCCCACTTAAGTACTGGCTCAGGGGTTACACAAAAAGCTGGAGAAACTCAGCGGGTGCAGCAGCATCTAAGGAGCGAAGGAGATAGGCGACGTTTCGGGTCGAGACCCTTCTTCAGTACTGGCTCAGTCCACTAGAGAGATTCAGTCTGTGGGAGAGGAGACAGGACTAGTAATAAATAGAACATTACATGCACATTTCAAAGCAACAGGGATAAGGTACCTTTGGGAATTGATAGTTAGCACGTAAGATCAAAGAAAAAAAGCATTTTGTGTGGGATCAGAGAGTGGGAGGAAGGGAGAGAGAAACAGCAAGAAGAAGCAGAGAGAATAGAATGTGCAGCCTACAGGATACAGCGGGAGGAGAAGAGAGTTTGTCACATTTAGTCAAGGCAGAGGAACGGATACAGAATACAAAAGTGCTGGAGTAACTCAACGGTTCAGTCAGCATCTGTGGAGGGAATGGACAGGTGACGATTTGGAACGGAAACCTAATTTGGTCTAAAGAAGGGTCCCGACCCGAAACATTGCCTGTTCATTCCTTCTATAGATGCTGCCTGATCGGCTGAGTTCCTTCACCTTTTTGTGTTCTGCTCAAGGTTGATAAAAATAATTGTTTTTTAATTTTATGCCCATCATCAGTTTCCCTGAAAGTGAAATGTTGGACTGGACCTCGCCTCATTTCACCATTGCAAAGGTACAAAGAATGAACAAAGGTTCCTGCTCACAGACCACTCTCCATAGGTTTAAGATCTTAATTTGCAGCCAATTAAATATTCTTGGTGTTAATTTAATTAATATTTTGGCTTCCCCATTTCTCACATTTTTAACAGTGCAAAAACGTTAATTTCTGGCAAGTTCCAAATGCATTCGGATGATCTCTGCTCTTTAGCAAACTTGCTTATCGAGGGTAGCTGTCAGAACATCTCAAGGATAATCTCATCCTGTGGGGCAAAGTGCTGGATGGTGTCTTTCAGTGGTGATTGAACTCAGGCAGAATAGAAATAGAAGTCTCTTCAAATAATTGTTCCCACCTGAAAAACTGATGGTGAGATTAACATTTGAACTTTTAACAGCAAGTCTTTGGGGCGGCATGATAGCACAGTAGAGTTTCTGCCTTACAGTGCCAGAGACCTGACTTTGATCCTGACTACGGGTGCTGATTGTATGGAGTTTGCACGTTCTCCCTGTGACTGCGTTGGTTTTCCCCGGGTGCCCCAGTTTCCTCCCACACTCCAAAGACGCACAGATTTGTAAGTTAATTAGCCATGGTTAAACTGTAAATTGTCCCTTGTGTGTATGATAATGCTGGTGCATGGGGTGGTCGCTGGACGGCATGGACTTGGTGGGCTGAAGGGCCTGTTGCTGCGCTGTATCTCTAAAATCTAATTACAAAGTTGCTCTATTTTGCTGGAATCATTTGAACTTTCATCAGAATGCCTCTGCTCAATGGCAGAGTTTATATAAATTAATTTTACGATAATTTTGACTTCAGGAAGCAACCATTTACTATATATTTAGACCTCTTCCCTTTGGTAGCTGTTGCTTGAGAATAAAGTTTAAAAATACAACCCTAGCTGTTCTGCTCTTCCACAAGTCAAATAATCAAGAGGATTGGGAGCATACATGGAGAAAATTGGAAGGAAGTCCGTTTTCACAGGTTTCCCACTCCAGATGTGTTGCAAGTACTCCATGCAAGTGGTTGATGAATGGGGAGCAACTGACAGATCTCCAGCCACTTCTGTCCAAGATTAGATGAGATGAGATTGGAGGCTTTTTGGCAATACCACTGATTACATCTCCTATTTGGGCATCGGTGAAATATCTTACCGATATATCACAGGTGTATGCATTGTGATTAAGTGTATTGAATAAGCAAGTCAGTGAAGGTTCATTGACAGAGACAAAGTACTGGAATAACTCAGAGGGACAGGCAGGATCTCTGGAGAAAGAGGATGGGTGACGTTTCGGGTCGGGACCCAAATTCAGACGATTTGAATAGTGGCAAACCATGAATTTGCGAGAGATAGAGAGAGAGAGAGATATAGAGAGAGGGAGATAGAGGAAGAGAGAAAGAGTGGTGTATATACGTACACATATATATACACACACATAAATATATATCTCTATACACACACACACGTTGACACATAACTAAGTAATTACACTAAACATCCCTCTATCTCTCTCTCTCTCTCTCTATATATATATATATATATATATATATATAGAGAGAGAGAGACAGACAGAGATAGACAGAGATAGACAGAGAAAGTGAGATTTTCCGTTTAGTTTATTTATTTATTTATTATTAGAAGTAAATACATAATAAAAAACATTTTGTTTGTTGTAGTCATACATTATTAATATTGTTGTATTATTAATTGTATAATAATTGTACTTCTATACATTTTTTAAATTTTTATATAGATAGAAAATAATAGAGGGAAAGAAAACAAACCAAAAAATTAAAAGAGAATGGAGTAATCAGCTAATTATACAACATTGGAGATATGTCCATGGATTATAAAATGTAATTCTTCATCTAATCCTTGATTCGGGTTTCAGTCAGGTTCTCGTGCCGAACCGGTTTGCCCCTTCAAATATTCAATGAATGGAGACCATATTCTAGAAAATAGTTCTTGTTTGTCCATTAAGACAAATCTTAATCTTTCCAAATGTAGGGTCTCCGACATTTCCATAGTCCACATTTTAATTGTGGGGGTTATAGGGCCTTTCCAAAATGTTAATATTATTTTTTTCCCAGTTATTAAACTACAATCGATAAAGTTTCTTTGGTTTGTTGTAAATAATTGACTTTGTTCTAGTATTCCTAATATTATTAACTTTGAATTGGGATCCAATTGGATATTGACAACTTCCGAAGCTGCACTTCTTCCTATTTGGAATCCTTCGTTAGGCAGCACTTCGTTGGGGAGCACTTCGGGTCCAGTGATCACAATACCATTAGTTTCAATATAATTATGGAGAAGGACAGAACTGGGCCTAGGGTTGAGATTTTTGATTGGAGAAAGGCTAACTTTAACGAGATGCGAGATGATTTAAAAGGAGTGAACTGGGACATTTTGTTTTATGGGAAAGATGTAGAGGAGAAATGGAGGACATTTAAAGGGGAAATTTTAAGAGTACAGAATCTTTATGTTCCTGTTCGGTTGAAAGGAACCAGTAAAAATTGGAAAGAGCCCTGGTTTTCAAGGGAAATTGGACATCTTGTTCAGAAAAAAAGGGAGATCTACAATAATTATAGGCAGCATGAAGTAAATGAGGTGCTTGAGGAGTATAAGGAATGTAAAAAGAATCTTAAGAAAGAAATTAGAAAAGCTAAAAGAAGATATGAGGTTGCTTTGGCAAGTAAGGTGAAAGTAAATCCAAAGGGTTTCTACAGCTATATTAATAGCAAAAGGATAACAAGGGATAAAATTGGTCCATTGGAGAGACCGAGTGGACAGCTATCTGCAGAGCCAAAAGAGATGGGGGAGATATTGAACAATTTCTTTTCTTCGGTATTCACCAAGGAGAAGGATATTGAATTATGTGAGGTAAGGGAAACTGGTACAGTAGCTATGGATACTATGAGTTTCAAAGTAAAAGAAGTACTGACACTTTTGAAAAATATAAAAGTGGATAAGTCTCCAGGTCCTGACAGGATATTCCCTTGGACATTGAGGGAAGTTAGTGTAGAAATAGCCGGGGCCATGACAGAAATATTTCAAATGTCATTAGAAACGGGAATAGTCCCCGAGGATTGGCGTAATGCGCATGTTGTTCCATTGTTTAAAAAGGGTTCTAAAAGTAAACCTAGCAATTATAGACCGGTTAGTTTGACTTCAGTGGTGGGCAAATTAATGGAAAAGATACTTAGAGATAATATATATAAGTATCTGGATAAAGAGGGTCTAATTAGGAATAGTCAACATGGATTTATGCCTGGAAGGTCATGTTTGACTAATCTTCTTGAATTTTTTGAAGAGGTTACTAGGGAAATTGACGAGGGTAAAGCAGTGGATGTTGTCTATATGGACTTCAGTAAGGCCTTTGACAAGGTTCCTCATGGAAGGTTGGTTAAGAAGGTTCAACTGTTGGGTATAAATGCAGGAATAGCAAGATGGATTCAACAGTGGCTGAATGGGAGAAGCCAGAGGGTAATGGTGGATGGCTGTTTGTCGGGTTGGAGGCAGGTGACTAGTGGGGTGCCTCAGGGATCTGTGTTGGGTCCTTTGTTGTTTGTCATGTACATCAATGATCTGGATGAAGGGGTGGTAAATTGGATTAGTAAGTATGCAGATGATACCAAGATAGGGGGTGCTGTGGATATGAAGAGGATTTCCAAAGTCTACAGAATGATTTATGCAGTTGGAAAAATGGGCTGAAAGATGGCAGATGGAGTTTAATGCTGATAAATGTGAGGTGCTACACCTTGGCAGGACAAATCAAAATAGGACGTACATTGTAAACGGTAGGGAATTGAAGAATACAGTTGAACAGAGGGATCTGGGAATAACCGTGCATAGTTCCTTGAAGGTGGAATCTCATATAGATAGGGTGGTAAAGAAAGCTTTTGGTATGCTAGCCTTTATAAATCAGAGCATTGAGTATAGAAGCTGGGATGTAATGTTAAAATTGTACAAGGCATTGGTGAGACCAAATCTGTAATATGGTGTACAATTTTGGTCGCCCAATTATAGGAAGGATGTCAACAAAATAGAGAGGGTACAAAGGCGATTTACTAGAATGTTGCCTGGGTTTCAACAGCTAAGTTACAGAGATAGGTTGAATAAGTTAGGTCTTTATTCTCTGGAGCGCAGAAGGTTAAGGGGGGACTTGATAGAGGTCTTTAAAATGATGAGAGGGATAGACAGAGTTGATGTGGACAAGCTTTTCCCTTTGAGAATAGGGAAGATTCAAACAAGAGGACATGACTTTAGAATTAAGGGACAGAGGTTTAGGGGTAACACGAGGGGGAACTTCTTTACTCAGAGAGTGGTAGCGGTGTGGAATGAGTTTCCAGTGGAAGTGGTGGCGGCAGGTTCGTTGGTATCATTTAAAAATAAATTGGATAGGCATATGGATGAGAAGTGTATGGAGGGTTATGGTATGAGTGCAGGCAGGTGGGACCTAGG
This sequence comes from Raja brachyura, assembly GCA_963514005.1. Next base: position 131,632,756 of record OY740781.1, read on the forward strand.
GAAAAAAGTTGTTCGGCACGGACTTGAAGGGCCGAGATGGCCTGTTTCCGTGCTGTAATTGTTATATGGTTAGTCTGGAGAAGGCTCCTGACTCAATATGTCGTCTGTCCATCCTCGTCCGAGATACTGCCTGACATGCCATGTTCTTTGTCTTTTTGCACCTATGTGGTTTTGCTGGATTGCTGCATTGTTAGTGCTGTGGTTAGTATGCAACCCTAAATGTTCTCCCCTGCCCAGTGGCTCTAAGAAAATTGCATGGCACTGATCCAAGAAAAAGCAAGCATGTAATTCCTGAAGCTGCTCAAGTGAAATGTGAGGTCTGTAAGCCTGGTAAATTCTGAGCTTCGACGGAAAGACATGCATGTCTTATTTAGCGATAACACCAAAACCAAATGCTATACTTCAGTGTACAAGTGACTCATGCTTTGAACAGTTCTGCTGGATTAACACGTACACACTTTCTTTAAAAGGAAAATGACCTGAAAATGAAGAGCTGATATCCAAGAAGAGAGAACCATTTACATTGAGGTCACAATGAGATATTATAGAGGAGATGGTGTATTGATACAGCATTTCTAGATTGTGTATTGATACAGTATTTCAGTCTTAAGAAGGGTCCTGACCTGAAACTTTGTTTGTCATTTTCTCTCCACAGATGTTGCCTAACCCGTCGAGTTCCCGATGGTCTTAAATTTGGTGGCAATGTTGTTGATGATCATCTCTTGCATGTTCTTCATAGAACATAGAACATGGAACATAGAACGTGATATATAATTCCGCACCGGAATGGGCCCTTTGGCCCACAATGTTTGTGCCGAATGTGATGCCAAGCCAAACTGATCTCATCTGCCTGCATATAATCCATATCCCTCTATTCCCTGCTCTTCCATGTGCCTAATCAATAGCCTCATAATCATCTCAATCTTATTTGCCTCCACCACCACCCAGTGCATTCCAAGCTCTCACCACCACTGTAAAAAATTTGGCCCACACATTTCCATTAGACTTTTCCCTTCTCACCGCTCTACCAGCGTCCCACGTTCTTCATTTTCTCCAGAGATGCTGCCTGACCCACTGAGTTACTCCAGCACTTTGCATGTTATTTCTAGCTAAACCAAAAGTATTCAGTACTGAAGATTGACACAAAATGCTGGAGTAACTCAGTGGTTCTGGCAGCATCTCTGGAGAAAAATATATTTTCTCCAGAGATTTGCCTGACCCGCTGAGTTACTCCAGCATTTTGTGACAATCTTCGGTATAAACCAGCATTTGCAGTTACTTCCTGCATGCGTGCAGTACCTCTGGAAAAATAATAGCCATCAAGTATTTTGAGAACTTTAAATATGCTTTCTGCCAGACTTTGGTGAAGTGATAATTAGATCTGTTAATGCTGACTTTGCTGATTTATATGCACAGCACAATGCAATGTTGCTTTAGGTGATAAAATATGGGGACATTTTTCATCAGACTTTTACGGGAGTTCATTGATAGGAACACTCAAATTAAATTTCAAATTGTAGTGAAGAACATTCGTTGAATAATAATGAATGCACAAGGACCATTTTACTTCAATGGGCAGAATTAATTATATCTGGACATTGCATATAATTGTAACTTAATACAAAAGTCAATAGGTTACTTAGACACAACACCAAGGTTGACAAGTGTTTTTGTTTCTTGTAACCTGATGAAATCAGGAGCAGATTGGCCGCCTTCCTCGGGGGGTTTATGTTTAACACACACCTCCACATCGCTGTCCGATTCCATTTATCATTACAGAACAAAAACCACAGTTACAGGTGAAGAGATCCATCAAGATATTGTGATACCCTACCTGGGGAGATATTGCATTATGAGGAAAAATAATGAGAGGAGGATGCCATCCTCATCCAATTATTACACTAATTATCTTGGCACTGCATGTAATCAACACCAGCCATGTTGTAATTATGGACAAGGAGAATCAAATTAATTAAGCGGGTTTAAATAAAACCCCATTGAAATCCACTGTCTAAACCTTCGAGATTCCCCACTCCTTCAGAAAATATGCCTCATGCTTTTTCAGGGCAGCTCAAAGTTCCAAATGATTAATGGTGAACCTTCAGTCTATCACAGGGGTGGGAGATTGCAACTTTCACGTGGTCTGCCCTGTTTCAACGAATGCAATCAACCTGGCGTGCACAATCAAATAAGATCAAATAGAACAAGTTGTCCTACACGCCATACGCAAGAAGAAGAAGAGTCTATCACAATGGCAATCAATTCTGCAGGGGACGTCTCACAAGGCTTACATTTTAATACTGGACATCAGCCAGTGGAATGGATGAAAGATGACGGAGACTCTGAAGTGCCCCCAAACCTGGTTCTGATCACAAACGAAGATCATGCAATTGCAAAGATTTTAAGACTGAGCAGCCAGCTGCCAGACAAATGGCAGTACAATGCTCCATTTCAAAAGGATTCCTTAATTAATTGGCTTTTGAATATGCCAAAGGAAATGAGTTTGAACTCCAGTTGTTATGGGAAATGAATAAAATCAAGTTGTGATCGTGTCATTATTGCAGAGAGGGTGAGGAATGTCTACATGTAATTAAAAGGCAACTGTTGCACTTTGTTTGGTCGGTGCTGTAATATGCTGAACTTTCCATCAAAGCCTCGCCTTCTGGTGCTGCTCAACATCAGAGAGCTATGCTTTTGTTCCCGAGAGTGATGTAAACACGATCACCATACCAGTGCACGCAGTAACTCTTTCTATCACTTCGCATTGCTAATATAGGACCACCACCGATTTTCCAGCAACTGGGCGGCACAGTGGTAGAGTTGGTGCCATACGGCGACAGAGACCTGGGTTTGATCCAGCACTATGGGTGCTGTTTGTGCGGAGTTTGTACGTTCTCCCCGTGAAAACGTGTTTGCTCCGGATTCCTCTCACACTTCAAAGATGTACAGGTTTGTAGGTTAATTGGCTTGGGTAAAAATTCTGGTGTGTAGGATATTGCTAGTGTAGGGGATGATCGCAGGTCAGCATGGACTCGGTAGACCGTAGGGCCTGTTTCTGCATTGCATATCAAAAGTCTAAAAAAGCAAAATCTAAACTGATGGTCTGGCACTTTCTTTAATCCGGACAAAATTACGAGAGTATAGTTTATGACACACGCTCTTCGAGACATGTGCCTCTATCCTGAAAGCTCTAATTGTTCACCTCTTAGTTAATCGTTAATTCTTTATTTAAATTTCTAGCGGTCCATGGTGCATTAGAGACACAGGAGTAGTATAATTCAGAGGTATCTTGTTGAATTATTATTTTGTGACCTCTGTTCTTCTGGCAAAAAGGATAATCTGGCAAGGGAAGGGTGCCAGAAAATTGGTGCTGGGCCTGTATGATTCTCCTGCCCTTTGCCGGCAATCAATAATTTCCAGCGTTCTGCAAGATACAAGGTCATGCCAGAGTGAGGCCCTACCCAGCTTTTCATAAAAGGTCATGAGTCACAGGGGCAAAATTCAGCCCATCAAGTCTACTCCGCCACTAAATCATGGCTGATCTATCTTTCCCTCTCAACTACATTCTCCTGCCTTCTCCCCAGAACCTATGACAACCTTATATAGAAACATAGAAACAAAGAAAATAGGTGCAGGAGGAGGCCATTCGGCCCTTCGTGCCAGCACCGCCATTCATTGTGATCATGGCTGATCGTCCCCTATCAATAATCCGCGCCTGCCTTCTCCCCATATCCCTTGACTCCACTAGCCCCTAGAGCTCTATCTAACTCTCTCTTAAATCCATCCAGTGATTTGGCCTCCACTGCCCTCTGTGGCAGGGAATTCTATAAATTCACAACTCTCTGGGTGAAAAAGTTTTTTTCTCACCTCAGTCTCAATTGACCTCCCCTTTATTCTAAGACTGTGGCCCCTGGTTCTGGACTTACCCAACATTGGGAACATTTTTCCTGCATCTAGCTTGTCCAGTCCTTTTATAATTTTATATGTTTCTATAAGATCCCCCCTCATCCTTCTAAACGCCAGTGCCTAGTGTTTTCAATCTTTCCTCATATGACAGTCCCGCCATCCCAGGGATCAATCTTGTGAACCTAAGCTGCACTGCCTTAATCACAAGGATGTCCTTCCTCAAATTAGGAGACCAAAACTGTACACAATACTCCAGATGTGGTCTCACCAGAGCCCGAAACAACTGCAGAAGAACCTCTTTAGCAATCAGACAGGTGCATGGATAACACAGGTTTAGAGACATACAGTATGGGCCAAACGCAGGCAAGTGGGACGAGTGTAGACGGGACATGTTGGTCGGCGTGGGCAGGTTGGACGAAAGGGTTCGTTTCCAGCCTGTATGACTATGACTCTTGACTGATATGGAGAAGGTCACCTAGCAGAATATTGGTATTGGTTTATTATTGCCACGTGTACGGAGGTACAGAGACAAATATTTTGTTTACATGCTTTTCAATTAAATCAGACCATACTATACTTGAGAACAATTAAGCCATACACAGATACAACAGGTCGTGCAAAGAGAAAGATTCCAGAGTGCAGAATATAGGTCACAGCATTGTTGCATTCCTATTCCAGAAAATACTCCCAATATCCACAAGGAGTAACGTTGGAAGATCAGGCACACAACCCAGTTTATGAGAGGATCATTCAGTAGTCTGATAACAATGGGGTAGGAGCAGTTTCTAGGGCTAGCAGTATATACTTTCAGACTTTTGTTTCTCCTGTCCAATGGGAGAGGGGGGAAGAATAGCTGGAATGAAAAAAAATGCTTGATTATGTTGGCTGCTTAATGTAGTGGAGGTCAATGGTGGCGAGTCAGGTGTGTGTGATGGACCAGGCTACATCCGCAACTCTGCAAATTCGTGCTATTCCCAAACTAAACTGATGCAACCCAATAGTACACTTTCTAGGGTGCAGATGCAGAAGCCAGTAAGAGCCGTTGGAGAAATACTGAACGCCCTTAGTCTTCTGTGGAAGTAGGGGAGATGGAAGACCACTACACTCTAACCACGATCAACAACATATGATGCCACATGAAGGAAAATCAAAGCAAGATGGATGGTTCTACCATATGACACTATGATCAGTGCATCATTTCATGATGTAGTTCTCCTCACGGACACTGATTTTAACAGACTCTCAATTGAGAGATTCTTGATTAGTAAGTGTGTCAAAAGTTATTGGGGAAACAGGAGAATGGGGTTGAGAGGGTAAAATAGATCAGCCATGATCAAATGGTGGTGCAGATTTGATGGGGGCCAAATGGCCTAATTCTGTCCTATGTTTTAATGTGCTATGGAAAGGATTTTATCTAAATCTATTAAGATTATACAATCTAATTATTAATCAAGTGCACTATAATCCCCAACATCCTATACTTTGATGATTCAATTTAAAAGTGAAAACCTCCACCAAATTAATTCTTGAAAGGAACCAAAAGATTACCTTTTCCCACTGATAACTAATATTTATGCCACTCTCACTGAACGAGGCAGTTTAAGCTGCTTAAAACCTTGTTATCTAATCCTGCATTGAGCGTGAGCCATATGCTACAAGCCGAGACCTGCTTATACTTACTTTATAACTGCAATAATTCTTACTCAATGAATAAACTGTGTTCTTCCTTCTTCAGTGAGGCAGAAAATGAATCCAGTTTATATTTACCCATATTTCCACATGACATCAAAGGAAGTCATTTAGCTCATTGAATCCATGACAGTTCTAATCAATCCCTTTCCTTCTACCTATTTCAAGAACCATTTACACCCCAGGTCATTCTTTCTTCTCCCCTCTCCTGTGAGGAATAAAATACTAAAGCATAAAAGTATGTTCCACCAGATTCTGGGAACAGTGTCTTTAGTTTAGAGTCAGTGGAAACAGGCCTTTCGGCCCAAGAGTCTATGCTAACTATTGATCATCTGTTCACACTAGTTTTATGTCATCCCACTTTCTATCCACTCCCTGTGCATGAGGTGACAATTTCCGAGGTCGCTTAACCTGCAAGCCCACACATCTTTGCGATCTGGGAGTGGCGACACAATTACGCTGAGGTAGTGTTGCTGTCGTACCGCTGTACCAAGACCTAGGTTCAATTCTGACTACAGGTGCTGTCTGTACAGACTTTGTGCATTCTCCCTGTGACGGCATGGGTTTTCACAGGGTGCACCGGTTTCCTCCACAGTCCAAAGACATACAGGTTTGTAGGTTAATTGACCTGTAATTTGTCCCTAGTGTGTCATATAAAACTAGTGTGTAGGATAATGCTGGTGTAGGGAGGGATCGCTGGTTTTGCGCCTGTTTTGCGCCTGTACCACAGGCTTTGCGCCTGTTTTGCGCCTGTACCACAGGCTTTGCGCCTGTACCACAGGTTTTGCGCCTGTACCACAGGTTTTGCGCCTGTACCACAGGCTTTGCGCCTGTACCACAGGTTTTGCGCCTGTACCACAGGCTTTGCGCCTGTACCACAGGCTTTGCGCCTGCTTTGCGCCTGTACCACAGGCTTTGCGCCTGCTTTGCGCCTGTACCACAGGCTTTGCGCCTGCTTTGCGCCTGTACCACAGGCTTTGCGCCTGCTTTGCGCCTGTACCACAGGTTTTGCGCCTGTTTTGCGCCTGTTCCACAGGCTTTGCGCCTGTTTTGCGCCTGTTTTGCGCCTGTACCACAGGCTTTGCGCCTGTACCACAGGCTTTGCGCCTGTACCACAGGCTTTGCGCCTGTTTTGTGCTGTAGCTCTAAGCTAAAGTAAACCAAATTTCTACCAGGAAGTTGGCAGGACATGAGAACCTGAGCAATAGGGAGAGGTTTGGCAGTCTTGGACATCATTTCTTGGCATGTAGGCTGAAGGGTGATGTTATAGAGGTGTACAGAATCATGAGGGGAATAGATAGGGTGAATGCACAAAGTCTATCATCCAGGGTAGGGGAATGACAAACCGGAGGACATAGATTTAAGGTGACTTGGATAAGATTTAATGGGAACCTGAGGGGCCACATTTTTACCCAGTGTGTGATAGGTATATGGAACGAGCTGCCAGAGGAGGTAGTTGAGACTGGTACTATACCAGTTTTTTAAAAGACACTTGGACAGATACATGGATAGGAAAGGTTTAGAGGGATATGGACCGAACACTGGGAAATGGGATTTGCTTAGATGAGGCATCTTGTTCAGTACAGAGAAGTTGGGCCGAATGTGTAAGAAGGAACTGCAGATGCTGGTTCTGTTTCCATGCTGTATGACTCTATGTTTCTATGATTTCAATGCATTTACTTCAAATTCCTGAGGAGCATTGGTTACTATGATTGTATTATTATTTTCACTATTATTGTTTGTTTGGTTTAATATGTGTGTGTATTTGTGCGTATATTTTCTATGTATAAAATAAACGAGAAAAAAAGTTCAGTATATATATATATATATATACATAGAACTTTTTTTCTCAATCACATTGTTTACAGAGTACTATGTTTACATATTCTGTTGTGCCGTTGCAAGTAAGAATTTCATTGTTGTATCTGGGACATATGACAATAACACACTCTTGACTCTTGAACTTGTCAGATTGGAAACCATTTCAGTCACAAGGAAGACTAAAGGGGAATTAATGAGCAAAAGTGAAGCAGTCCATTTACATTCATGTGTTGTGGAAATATTTTTCCTACAATGTACCAAACTCTAGTTGTTAGGACTGCCAATAAACCAGTATAACGTTGGTAAATGACAAAAAAAAATGTGGTGGATGACATGATCAATATCTTAAATGGTTCATTAAGACACATCAAGAACCATCAGACGGAATACTTAAAAGCATAAAAAAGTACTTAGTAGAATGCAAATTATGCTATTGTGGGACAGAGAAGAAAAAATATACTCACAACACTCATCATCTGACTTGTTAACATCAAGAAGCAATGTTTTGAAAAATTGCTCTGTCCTTGATGTAATGAATATTGAGCAGTGTGTCTGATGTTAAGAGACAAGAAGAGGCATTTATTATTGACAGTTCTAATTACACTGGCTGGCGTGGGTTATTGTGAAAACTTGGCTGTGCATGGAAAAAAAGTAAAATAGAAACTCGAGTATTTTTTTTCTCTGCAGTGATTGAAAACCCACAAAACACACCTGAAAGTTCGCCTCCATGAATATATTGTCGATTAGGAAACTTTTTTTTATTTTGAAACAAGGACTGTGCTTGTCATCCTCAGGCTCCTTATGTTAATCAGGCATGCTCAAAGAGCGACACATATGAAACTCAATGATTTGAGGAAGAAATTTGAATAAAATGAGCTTCTAAATGTCAGTGAATTTTGGGATCAGGAACTGTGTAAATAACGTTAAGAAAGTGATTATTAATTTGTTGGAAATAGCGAATTCAGAGAGTTAACCTTTAACCCCTGTTGCTCAGCAACAAATCTTAACAGGAATTGATGATGGCCTGCCTCTCTTATGTGCTTTTTTATAAATGGGTCGCACAGTGGCGCAGTGGTAGCGTTGCTGCCAGACAGCGCCAGAGACCCGAGTTCGATCCTGACTACAAGTGCTTCTTTGTACGGAGTTTTACATTCTCCCCATGACCTGCATGGGTTTTCCTTGGGAGCTCCCATTACCTGCCATAGTTCAAAGACATACAGGTTTGTAGGTTAATTGGCTTTGTAAAATTATAAATTGTTCCTAGTGTGTGTAGGATAGTGTTAATGTGCAGAGATCGCTGGTCGGCACGGACTCGTTTGGCCAAAGGGCCTGGTTCCACATTGTATCTCAAAACTAAACTAAATTATTATGCCCAAGAATGTGTTAATATATGCACAGTTTTGTTTTACCAAGGGCAGTTACAGTATATAGATTATGCAGAGAGAAATGGATCAAATAATAGCAGTTAAAGTATATACTATAGCACAGTGGCGCAGTGGTAGAGTTGCTGCCTTACAGCGCAAGAAATCCAGGTTCGATCCTAGCTGCGGGTGCTGTCTGTACAGAGTTTGTACGTTCTCCCCGTGACCGTGTGGGTTTTCTCCGGGTGCTTTGGTTTCGTCCCGCACTCCAAATACATACAGGTTTGCGGTTAATTGGCTTTGGTAAATTGTCACCAGTGTGTGCGATAGTGCTAGTGTATGGGTAATCAATGATTGCCGCGGACTCGGTAGGCTGAAGGACCTGTTTCCATGCTGTATGCCTAAACTAAGCTAAACTAATTTTTGAAATCTTTAGGTAAGGACATAAATGACTAAGGATATCAAATGTGTCTCGCACAATCATGGTATTTATTGCAGACGCTGTATTGAACTCTGCCTACCATTATATTTCCCCAAGAGCTGCTGCTTGTCAGTTCACGATTTGTTGTTTGCAAGAACGCAATACTGTATCTTTCCTTGAGGTTAATGATCTCTTGTTCACCATCATTTTGCTGTACTGAGGGAAACTGAGGGTGAAATTGGTTTTACACTGCAGCAAAATAAAAAAAAAACAACACAGGGAAAAAAATGTCTGGGATTTTAAAAAGCTCATTAACAAAATGTAATCCAGCTTGCCCAGTGGTGACATTGCTGGACAAGTAATCCACAGACCTGAACTAATGATGTAGAGACATTTCAAATCCCATCGTGACAGCTAAAGAATTTAAATTAAGTTATTTAAATAAATCCTGAAAATAAGAGCTAGTTAGCTACAATGGTGATGGCAACACCATTGCACTTAGAAATCCGTATGGTCCTTTCAACAAGAGGAAACTGTTCACCCAACTATTTACGAGAATGATGCCAGGACATAAGGGCTTAAGCTACAGGGACAGGTTGGGCAGGTTAGGACTTTATTCCTTGGAGCATGGGAGGATGGGGTGATCTTACAGAGGAGGAAAAGATCATGAAGGGAATAGATAAGGTAGACGCACAGAGTCTCTTTCCACGGGGTAGGGGAATAAAGAACCAGAGGACATAGGTTTAAGTTCAGAGGAATAAGAATTAATAGGAACCTGAAGGGAAACTTTTTCACACAGAGGGTGGTGGGTGCATGCAACGAGCTGCCAGAGGAGGTAGTTGAGGCAGGTACTATGACAGCATTTGAAAAACATTTGGCAGGTACTTGGATAGGAAAGGTATAGAGTGATATGGGCCAAATGCATGCAGGTGTGACTAAACTAGAGGGAGCATCTTGGTCGGCATGGGCATGTTGAGCCAAAGGGCCTGTTGCCATGTGACTCTATGACTACATGGCTCTGTGACTCTCTCAAACACTCAAAAATGATGGAGATAACAAAGTGTGGTGGACACTGCCCGGTCCATCACTGGTACTGACCTCCCCTCGATCAAAGGCATTTCTAGGGGGCCACAAATAAACAGCCAGTATCCACACCACCCTGGACATGCTCCCATTTTGCTCCGACCATCAGGAAGAATGTAAAAGCGCCTAAAAATCTTGACCACCAAGTTCAAGAATAGCTCTGCATCATAGAATCATACGGCATGGAAACAGACCCTTCAGTGGCATGCTGGCCTAGGTGCACCAGCTAAGAGTTGTCCCATATCCCTCTAAACATTTCCTACCCATGTACCTGCACAAGTGTGTTCTAAATGTTGATATAGTATCTGCCTCAACTTCCTCCCTTGGCAACTTGGTCCATATACTCACCATCCCACTTGCTCCCAACAACTATCAGGTTGTTGAACACGACACCACACAAACCTCAACTACGAACTATGGACTATCATTTGTTGTATTAAGGACAACTGGTATTGTTGTTCACTATAGTTTTATTCATTTATTGATTTTGTTTGTTTATTATGTATTATCTTTATGAATTGTGTTTACAAGCCTCTTACGCTGCTAAAAGTAAGAATTTCAGTTCCGATGTTGGTGCATATAACAATTAAACATTCTTGACTCTCGATTTGAGCTGTTTTTAGTTTAAAGTTTACTTTTAGTTTTAGAATTACAGTGTGGAAACAGGCCCTACAGCCCACAGCAACCAGCAATCACCCATACACTAGTGCTATCCTATGCTTTAGGGACAATTTACAGAGGCCAATTAACCTACAAACCTGCACGTCTTTGGAATGTGGGAGGAAATCGGTGCAAACTCACACGGTCACAAGAAAAATGTACAAACTCTGCACAGTCAGCACCTGTATTCAGGATCGAACCTGGGGCTCTGGCGATGTTAGGCAGCAACTCTACCGCAGCTCCACTGTGCCACCCTGTTTTCTTAATTTGCTTGGATTCATGGGGGTCTCCAGAACTCCTGCAGTGCAGGTGACACTTGTTCCTTTGTGAAGACTGAGGAACTCAATCTGTTCACAAGCAACAACGGGATGGGCAATGAATATTGTCATTGCCAGATGCAGACACACCTCCTGAACACAATCAATACCATATAAAACAAATACAGAAATGACTGCAAATACTAAGTAGGCATCAGCTGAGAAACACAGAGTTATTGTTTCAATGACCTTTCACCAACATGGGGTAAAATTAGAGATACATTTCTCACGCTGCCAGGGTCAGAGGTAGAAATGAATAAGACAGTGGTGTTTTAGAGGTATTTAGATAGGCACATAGATATGCAGGAAATGGAGGGATATGGATTATTTGCAGTCAGAAAAGATTAGATTAATTGGCATAGTTCGATATGGACATTATGGTCCAAAGGGCCTGTTCCTGTGCTGTCATATTCACTAGTGGGAGAGGTGGAGGCAGGACATAGAAACAGAAAAATAGGTGCAGGAGTAGGCCATTCGGCCCTTCAAGCCTGCACCATCATTCAATATGATCATGGCTGATCATCCAACTCAGTATCCCATACCTGCCTTCTCTCCATACCCCTTGATCGCTTTAGCCACAAGAGCCACATCCAACTCCCTATTGAATATAGCCAATGAACTGGCCTCAACGACCTTCTGTGGCAGAGAATTCCAGAGAGGCACCACTCTCTGTGTAAAGAATGTTTTCCTCATCTCGGCCCTAAAGGAATTCCCCCTTATCCTTAGACTGTGACCCCTTGTTCTGGACTCCCCCAACATCGGGAACAATCTTCCAGCATCTAGCTTGTCCAAACCCTTAAGAATTTTGTAAGTTTCTATAAGATCCTCCCTCAATCTTCTAAATTCCAGTGAGTACAAGCCGAGTATCCAGTCTTTCTTCATATGAAAGTCCCGACATCCCAGGAATCAGTCTGGTGAACCTTCTCTGAACCCCCTCTATGGCAATAGCCTCCAAGTGATAGGTAGACACATGTGAAGGGGGTTTTAGAAACAAGGAACTGCAGATGCTGGTTTATTGGAGGGGTTGACTGGCAAATGCCTGGAGTAAATGATAAAGATGAAAAGGAGACAAAGGGTTATCAAATAAAACAAGAGTAGTGAAATGCCACATGGAAGGATATTAATGAAAGGGAAAGGAACCAGAGAGGTGGAGGGGGTGATGCGGATAGTGGGAGAAATGGGCGTGCTCTGGGGTGTGGAGGGAAAGATAGAAAAGAGAGAAGGGGAATGGGGTTGTTTCTTTAAATTGGAGAATTCAATGTTCATTCCGAAGATAGTTACAAAATGCTTGAAAAACTCAGCGGGTCAGGCAGCATCTCTGGTGAAAAAGAATAGCTGATGTTTCAAGTCGGAACCCTTCCTCATACCGTTAGGTTGAAAGCTGCCCAAGTGGAATTTGAGGTGCTGTTCCTCCAATTTGTATTTGGCCTCACTCTGGCAATGGAGAAGGCCCAGGACAGAAAGGTCAATACGGGAATGGGAAGGGGAGTTTAGGTGGTTAGCAACTGGGAGATCCAGCAGGCTTTGGCGGACTGGGCACAAGTGTTCATTGAAGTGGTACTGCAAGATGGCAGATGCAAGACAATGCAGTGCTGGTGAGTGGGCTGGCAGCTCACCTCTTGCATATTCAAAGGCACTCTCGACGTTCTGAGGTCAACTGCTGCCGGTGCCCGGGGGAATGGCTGAGTGACTCCACATTTTTAATGTCATTGATCTCAAATGACACAAGATGACGCTGGAAATATGATGACTCTTGTGTGCTGTCCCAATGTAATCTACTATTCCTACATTCATAGAAACATAGAAAAATAGAAAATAGGTGCAGGAGTAGGCCATTTGGCCCTTCGAGCCTGCACCACCATTCAATATGATCATGGCTGATCATTCAACTCAGTATCCCGTACCTGCCTTCTCTCCATACCCCCTGATCCCTTTAGCCACAAGGGCCACATCTAACTCCCTCTTAAATGCAGCCAATGAACTGGCCTCAACTACCTTCTGTGGCAGAGAATTCCAGAGACTCACCACTCTGTATGAAAAATGTTTTCCTCATCTCAGTCCCAAAGGAATTCCCCCTTATCCTTAAACTGTGACCCCTTGTTCTGGAACTGTGACCCCTTGTTCTGGAACTGCGACCCCTTGTTCTGGAACTGTGACCCCTTTTTCTGGAAACAGACAGCATGACTGAGTGATCCAGACCTACTATCTTTAATTGGACTTTACTGGACTTAATCTTGCACTAAATCTTTTAGCCTGTGGATGTACATTGTGGATGGCTCGATTGTAATCATGTATAGTTTTTCCACTGAAGATAGGCACAAAACGCTGAAATAACTCAGCGGGTCAGGCAGCATCTCTGGAGAGAAGGAATGGGTGATGTTTCGGGTCGAGACCCTTCAAAAGCTTCTCACTGTACCTCTGTGCACGTGACAATAAACTAAAGTAAACAAACTAAACTAAGGTCTTGTGTACTTAAGTATGGTTGTGCCTATATATAGTAAGACTTTTACTGAACAAAAAAGAAGCAGATTTTCGCTGTACCTAGGTACACGTGATAATAAAGTACCAATGAACCATAGCCGATGCTTGGTCTCGCTGGTGTAAAGGAGGCCACAGGGGGAGCTCTCAATGCAGTGGATGAGGATTGAACATGTGGTAAATCTGTGGAGGCCAAGTCATTGGGTATTTTTAAAGCAGAGATTCACAGGTTCTTGATTAGAAAGGGTGTCAAAGGTTATGGGGAGAAGACAGGGAAATGGGTTGAAAGGGAAAGATAGATCAGCCATGTCTGAATGGTGGAGTATGGGGTGAATGCCTTACTTCTGCTCCTGTGACTTTGAACATGAACATCAGTTAACACTGAATAGAGTTCCCAGGTCTATAACAGTTGTTCCAGTAGCTGCCTCACTGTGCTTGGCAAAATACTATAGATTAAAAGCTAATGAATAGCAATGGGTGATCAATCTCGTCAATACATTTTTTTCTTTAAAATGTATCACATGCATATTGTTATCTGCCTTTAATATCCTCCCATGGGTGTCTTATCAGTTTTACCTCACTACAGAGCACTCAATTAACTGAAAATCCAATGGCTCCAAAAACAAAGACTGAGAATCCTTCAGTTCATTTTATTTTAAACAAATGGGCAGCTTTCAAACTTACTTCTAACATTATCACTCAGGATTAGTGAGTGAGCGTTAGTCAAGTGAAGGAGAATCGTGTACTCAAAGTGCAAATAAATCTAATTAAAACATCCCCCGACTTTGCCCATTTTTTTCCTGATAAATAGCACTGTGCATTTGTTGCAGGCAAAGGTGAATTGTGCTTGATGGCACACCACAAACTATTCACAATGAATTATGCATAGGTATGCATAGACGGAGTTGACAGTCAATATTTTCCCCGGAGTGGAAATATCAAAGACAAGCTTTAGGACTTTAGACATACAGCATGGAAACATGCCCTTCGGCCCACTGAGTCCATGCCGACCAGCAATGACCCCGTTCACTAACACTATCCAACACAGGAGACAATCTACAATTTTACCGGAGCCAATTAACCCACAAATCTGCACATCTTTGGAGTGTGGGAGGAAACTGGGGCACCCGGAGAAAATCCACGCTGTACAAACCTAGTGCAGCAGCACCTGTACTCAGGATCGAACCCGGGTGTCTGAAGCTGTAAGGCAGCAACTCCACAACTGGGCCACTCTGCTCGAAGACGAGAGTGGCAATGATTAAAGGAAATGTGTGGGGCAAAGTTTTTACAGAGAAAGTTGTGGGTCCTGGAATGCATAACCCAGGGTGGTAGTGGAGGCAGATATACAGGAGAATCTAACATCCTTTTGGATAGGCACATGGATATGCAGGGAATGGAGGGATGTGGATTACATACAGGCAGAGAAGACTAGTTTAGCTTGTTGGCTTGGTTGACATCAACATTGTGGGCTGAAGGGCCTGTTTGTGTGCTGTACATGCTAAAAAAAGTCAAATAGATAGTCATACAGTGTGGAAACAGGCCCTTCAGCCCATTTTGCCCACTCCGACCAACATCCCATCAACAGCAGTCCTGCCATCCTGTGTTTGGCCCATATCCCTCTAAACCCGTCCTATCCATGTACCTGTCCAAATGCTTCTTTAAAGTTGTAACAGTACCTGCCTCAACTCTTTCCTCTGGCAGCTCGATCCATGCACCCTTGCCATTTGTGTAAAAAAAGTTACCTCTCAGGTTCCTATTCAATCGTTTCCCACTCACCTTAAACCTTTGTCCTTTGTTTCGCAATTCTCCAACACTGGGTAAAAGACTTTGTGTATTTACCCTATCTATTCCTTCATGATCTTATACATCTCTATAAGATTAATCCTCATCCTCTTGTTCCCCAAGGAATACAGTTCTAGCCTGCTCAACCTCAACCTCATGCTCAGACCCTCGAGTCCTGGCAACATCCTGGTAAATCTTCTGCGCTCTTTCAAGCTTGACAACATCTTTCCTATAAAATGGTGACCAAACCTGAACACAACATTCTAAATATGGCCTCACCAATATCTTTTATAACTATACCATGACCTCCCAACTTCTTTTTTTTAAAATAATATTTTTATTAGAAGCATGTACATATCATATTCAAAACACATTTTGTATATCTATTACATATTGTTAATAGATGGGGTTCCAACTATCAAAATAATAGTGGTCCTCATTTATCAATTGTATATTAACTCTGCTTTATTTGGGGTTTTTATATAGATAGAAAATGAGAAGAAGAAAAAAAGACACAGTAAAAAAGAATGGACTAATTTACCGATAATACAATTTTGGAGATAGGTCCGTAGATTATAAAACATAATTTTTCATCTAATCCTGAGCTCGACCCAACTTCTATACTCAATACTTTATGTTCTACATGTTCAGAGGGAGGTGATTCTCATATCACAACACAACAATACTTTATTAGCCAAGTATGTTTTACAACATACGAGGAATTTCATTTGCCAAGTTGCTGAGGGGGAGGGAACAATGTTTTCCTTTATCCTCCTCCAATCCATTACCTACTGTGGCCCAATCCTCATGTCTTCCTTCTCACATAGTCATACAGCACAGAAACATGCCCATCAGCCGAACTTGCCCATGCCGACCAAAATGCTCTATCTTCGCCAGCTCTACCTGCCCGCGTTTGGACCATATCCCTCTAACCCTTTCCTATCCACCTACTTGTCCTATTAACAGTGTGTGTCATTACAGGGAAGTGTAACAGAGCCAATTAGTGTCATAAACAAGTAGAAGCTTTGACCATGGGCCACTTTGGAAGGACCATTATTCCAACACCACATTCCTCTCAGATTATTGAGAACAGCCATGATTGCATAGAATAGCCGTGCATGTAAGAAGGGCTAGATGGAGCTGGATAGATGTTGCAACACAGTGGCGCAGCAGTAGAGTTTTTGCCTTACAACGCCAGAGCCCCGAGTGCGATCCTGACTGCGGGTGCTGTCTGTGCAGAGTTTGCACGTTCTCCCTGGTTACGTGGGTTTCTGCCAGGTGCTCCAGTTTCCTCCCACACTCCAAAGATGCGCAGTTTTGCAGGTTAATTGCATCAGTAAAAATTGTAAATTGTCCCTAGTGTGTGGGACAGTGCTAGTTTACAGTGCGATCGCTGAATGACACGGATTCAGTGGGCTGAAGGGCCTGTTTCCACGCTGTATCTTTAAAGTCTAAAGGCCGAAGAGCCTCACTCCTATCCTATACTCCATTATATATTCATTAATTTCATGAGCATTAGAAAATTGCTTTCAAATTTTGACGATATATAAACAGGACTTCTGGCAAAATCCACCTGTCAATGGTTTTCATTCTCTGTGCAGTCTGGAAAAATTCCACGGAGATTGCTCAATAAAGTAAAAACATGAAGTGTTGCCAACGATGCAAAATACATCCCAGTGACAGGTGAGTAATATGCACCACCATAATTTTAGTTTAGTTTAAATCAGAGATACAGCACAGAAACAGGCCCTTCGACCCACCGAGTCTGCGCTGAACATTGATCTCCGTACACGCATTATTCTCCACACCAGGGATAATTTACAGAAGCTAATTAACTTACAAACCTGTAGGTATTTTAGAGTGATGGTGGAAACCGGAGCGCCCAGGAAAACCCATGCAGGTCACGGGGAGAACGTCCAAACTCTGTACAGACAACACCTGGAGTCAGGATCAAACCTGAGTCTCTGGCGCTGTAACGCAGCAGCTCTACCGCTGCACCACAATGCCACCCCGTAAAAATAAAAACAAACTGCAAGATGAATAGTCTTGCTAACGGTGCAAAATGCATCCCTGTGACAGGTATGTATCACCATAATTTATTTAAACAGAGTGTAATTCATTATAACATGAAGATTAATTTACTCATGCAGAACCAGTAAACAATCTGATGTGGAACAATGCTCGGAGCCAGAGCAGAACAGAACACTTCTCTGCAGCAGACACTTAAGCTGGGATGATATGCAGGGGGTGATTGCACAAGGCGCATGCTAAAACCTTTATATCTGTGCACCTTTCAATCAATTTACACGTGTAAGTGGAGAGGTTGTGATACAGTATCTGGTAGAATGCCGATTCCGCAGCTGGCTATGTTTCATGTGCATTCCGACTTAGATTTACAGAACCCTTGAAAAGAAGGAAGAAATGATGCCATAATCAAAAAGAGAGAGAAAAAAACATTTGCTGAGAGTTGAAGTGAAGCTTAAGAGATACTGAAGGAATATTTCAATGGCGCTGATGTCTTTGAAGCATAGTGCAATACAGCATGGAAACAGGCCCTTCAGCCCAACTTGTCCACACCGACCAACATGTCCCATCTACACTAGTCCCACCTGCCTGAGTTTGGTCCCTATCCCTCTAAACCTAACCTGTCCATGCACCTGCCTAAATGTCCCAACTACCTCCTCCACAGCTTGTTCCATATACCAACAACATTTAGTGTACAAAAGTTACCCCTCAGGTTCCTTTTAAGTCTTTCCCCCCTCATGATGTTGGTTCTCGATTCCCCTACTCTGGGCAGGAGACCCCCAGATCTATTCCTTCCACGATCTTGTACGCTTCGATAAGATCATCTCTCATCCTCCTGCGCTCCAAGGAATACAGTCCAAGCCTGCTCAACCTCTCCCTACAGCTCAAGTCCTGGCACCATCCTCATACATCTTCTCTGCACTCTCTCCAGCTTGTGATGACTTTGGCATCTGGTGCCTTGCTCCCAACTTGGCAAATAACCCTTGCTTTCCCTGTCTCTCCATCCCTCTCCCATCCTGGTACTCCGTCTCATTTCACTATCCTCCAAATTATATTTTACTGATTGTATACCTTGTTGTCACCTTCCCCTCAGTTAAAAATGGTCCATTCTCCTTTTTTCTTGAACTTCGTCCCCTTTGATCTCTCGTTTTCACACCTTACCCTTCCATATTTTCATGTCTCCCTCTCTGCTGACTTTCAGAGGGGTCTCGCCCTGAAACATCACCCATTCCTTCTCTCCAGAGATGCTGCCTGCCGCTGAGTTAATCCAGCATATTGAGTCTATTTAAGGGTTATGAACTTTTTTTGTTGGAAAGAGCTGCAGATGCTGGTTTATATCGAAGATAGACACACCAGGCAGCATCACTGGAGAAAAATAATAGGTGATGTTTCGGGTCAGAACCATTCTTCCGACCTTCAACAAACTCTTTCATCAAGATTGGGAATGTTGGGAATGCACAAGGGAAAATTTGGCAGCACAGTGTTCCTGTTAGTTGACCTCAGGCTCACACTTGTTCACCAGGCTTTTGGCCAATGAACCAGGCCAAGATGTTGGCAGAGATTTTGAAGCCACAGAGTCATACAGCACAGAACATGCCCTTCAGCCCAAATCATCCATACTTACCAAGATGCCACCCATACACCAGTTCCATGTTATCACAGTTTTGTCAACCTTTGCATGAGGGGCATTTTACAGAGGCCAATTAACCTACAAAGCTACCGTTTTTGGAATGTGGGAGGAAAGTGGAGCACGAGGTGAAAACGCATAAGGTCGCAGGGAGAATGTACAAAATCTGTATGGACATCACCCATAGTCAGGATCAAACCCAGGTCCCAGACGCTGTGAGACAGCAGTTCTACCACTGCACCTCCCCAGTTGGTGGTTCCATTGCTTTCCACTCCTTGAATTTACAGAGACGAAGGAGGAACCTGCAATTCCATTGCACCTATTGCATCGTTCTCACAAGGTCATGAGGTCACAAGGGATAGAAGTAGAATTAGGCCATTCGGCCCATCAAGTCTACTCTGCCATTCAATCCCTCCTAACCCCATTCTCCTGCCTTCTCCCCATAACCTCTGACACCTTCTCGGGGCATCCTTGACTTTACTGTAGCCAATAAGTCCTTTTAGTGCATCTACACCTTTGCAATGTCACGAAACGCAAAAGACACATTTTGCACATGAAGCTCCCATCAGCGACAAAAAGGCTACTTTGGGGCCCTTATCTGAGAATGGACATGCTGGTTAGTGGAGAATGTTCAGAGGACATTTACGAGAATAATCCCGGGGATGACTGGGTTAACGTATGAAGGGCGTTTGATGGCTCTGGACTGTTCTCGCTGGAGTTTAGAAGAACGAGGGAAAGATTTCATTGAAACCTACCAAATAATAAAAGGTCAAGATAGAGTGAATGTGAATGGGATGCTTCCAATAGTGGGCGTCTAGGACCAGAGGGCACAACCTCACAATAAAAGGATGTACCTGTAGAATGGAGATCAGGAGGATTGATTTTAAGCCAGAGAATGGTGAATCTGTGGAATTCATTGCCACAGATGGTTGTGGAAGCCGTCAATGGGTTTTTTTTTCAAAGTAGAGATTGATAGTTTGCTGATTAGTTATGTCATCAAAGGTTTTGGGAAGAAGGCAGGAAAACAGGGTTGAGATGAAAAAATAGATCAGCCATGATCAAATGGTGGAGCAGACTTGATAAGCTAAATGGTTTAGTTCAGCTCGTATGTCTTTGGATCTGATGGTATTTTGCCATTATGACAATATCCATCAGCTAATTGTACCAAATTCTGCATTCGATAACCTACTCTGCTTCAGAAATTTGGCGTCGTTATTCAAACGAATTGAGATTCAAAAATGTTGTAAACATAGAGAAATATTTACATAAAATATAGATAATATATTTATTGGCACATTCTGAACATGGAACCCCAACAACTGGAATATTTCCAACAAACTAATTTCAATCATTAACTTGAGGGAGGATTTGGGAGGAAAGACTTAGGTAGATATAAACTGTGTGAAATGCACACAAACCTAAAAGATGGAGCTCAGGAGGAT
The DNA here is from genome assembly GCA_963514005.1 of Raja brachyura. The sequence goes on from OY740781.1 coordinate 131,653,368, forward strand.
GAAGTGGTTTTTAGAGGTGTACAAAATCATGAGAGGAATAGATTGGGTAGACTCTAGCCCAGAGTAGGGAAATTAAGAACCATAAGACATAGGTTTAAGGTGAGGGAGGAGAAGATTTAATAAGAACCTGAGATATAACCTTTTCACACAGAGGGTGGTGGGTGTATGGAACGAGCTGCCAGAGGAGGTCGTTGAGGTAGGTACTGATGCAACATTTAAGAAACATTTAGACAGGTACATGGACAGGACAGGTTTAGACAATAGACAAGAGACAATAGGTGCCAGAGTAGGCCATTCAGCCCTTTGTGCCAGCGCCACCATTCACTGTGATCATGGTTGATCATCCACAATCCACAAGTACCCCGTTCCTGCCTTCTCCCCATATCTATTGACTCCGCTATCTTTAGAGGACATGGACCAAACTCAGGCAAGTGGGACTAGTGTAGATGGGACAGGTTGGTCGATGTGGGTAAGTCTGGCCAAAGGCTTATTTCAAGTATCAAGTATCAAGTATCCTTTATTGTCATTCAAACTTTTCAGTCTGAACAAAATTTCGTGCCTTGCAGTCATAGCATAGAATAAAAATAACAAAACACACAATAAACACAGATTTAACATCCACCACAGTGAGTCCACCAGGCCCTCCTCACTGTGATGGTAGGCAAAAGTCTTAGGTCCTTGTCTCATCCCTCCTTGTTCTCCCACTGCGTTGAGGTGATCCAAGCTTCCGATGTTGTGATCCCACCGGGTGATGGTAAGTCCCGTGGCTGAATCCAAGCTCCGCAAATGGGCCGGTTCAAACTCCGCGGCCCGAGGCGGTCGAAGCTGCCGCCCTCCAGTCCAGCGGACGCAGCTGTTGTTGTGGGAGCTCCGGAGAACAGGTCACCAAAATTGTGTCCTGCGAGCTCCTGACGTTATCGTCCACTGGGCCCGCGGCCAAGCCTCCAAGGCCCCGAAGTCGGGTCGCCGGCGCTGCAACGCCGCCGCAACACAGCCCTGAAATCTGCCAGCCCCGCTGGTAAGTCCTGGCTGGCTCTGCCTCCAGAGCCTCGAGGTCAGTCCCAGTTGGAGGCCGCCAGCTCCGCCATCAGGCTTCAGCGCAGACGGAGACAGAGACGGGGGATACACCAACAAAAGGTCGCATCCCCCTGAAGGAAGAGACTAAAACAAGTTTCCCCCCCCCCCCCCCCCCCACACACATACACAACTAAAATAAAACTAAAACAAACTGTGACAACGGGACGAGAAAACAGAGAAAAAAAAACAAATGGACTGCAGGCGTGCCGCTGCTGCTAGGGTAGCGCCGCCATTCCCACACTGTAAAAGGCCTGTCCCATTAGGGCGTCATTTGTGCGTCACGCAGATGACGCGCAAAGATTTTGTACATCACAAAATGATGTCGCCCAAATGATGCCCAAGTGGGACAGACTCCATAAGAATCATGGTAAAAATAATCAAAAAGAATGTACATTTTTTCATTAGCACCCAGTCTGAGGTCTGGTGATGTGGTGCAAACCTCAACAATGGAATGGATGACAAAGAACTGTTGTGCCTATCACCTCCCATGCTTTGTTCTGCCCTCATCTCCTTTTCCAGCGTTATCCACCTTCCTCCACCCATTTTCCAATCTAAACTTCCCCTCCTCAGTATCTACATAGCTCTTGCCAGACTTTGCACCACCCATAACTCTCTTTTCCAGCTAACTCCCCCATTCCACCCAGGGGCCGCACAGTAACGCAGCAGTAGAGCTGTTGCCTTACAACGTCAGATCCTGATTATGGGTACTGGCTGCACAGAGTTTGCACGTTCTCCTGTTTTCCTGCATAGGTTTTCTCCAGGTGCTCCTGTTCCAAAGAGTTGCAGGTTTGTAGGTTAATTTGCCTTTGGCATAATTGTAAATTGTCCCTAATGTGTAGGATAGTGCTAGTTTACAGGGATCACTGGTTGGCACCGAGGACCTGTTTCCGTGCTGTATCTCGAAAGTCTAACGCCCGCCCATCAGTTAATCAAATCCCCTCCTCACCTATATCCACCTGTTGCTAGTTTCTGAGAAACGCTTCTAAACCGAAATGTTCTCAACTCAAGTATATCCATGTTCTCCTGAAATGCTGCCTGCCCCGCTGAGATAGTCCAGCACTGTGTGTCTTCTAACACTTTCCAGCCATTATTCTGCCCCCATCTCTCTTATCCAGTTTATGCACCCCTCCACTTCACCCAACTTCCAATCAAAATCTCCCTCACCTGTTTAAAATTTATCATTTGCCCAACATTGTTCCCCTCATCCACCTCACTTTTCCAACTTTCTCCACCCCTACTCAATCCATCTACTTATCACCCCCTCCCCCCTGTATCTCTATCACTTGCCAGTCTTTCTCCCATCCCCATCCCTCTTTTCCACCCCTCTGTCTCCCCAGTACCATCAATCTGAAAATGTATCCCGACCCGAAACATCCTGACCTGTCCATTCTCTCCACAGATGCTGCTTGACCAGCTCAGTTCCGACAGCACTTTGTGTTTGCTTCAAGATTCCAACATCTGCAGTTCCTTGTGTCTCCATAGACTTGGGAATGTGGTTGCGTCAGTGAAGGTAAGTGGGAAAAGGTGTGATGTGTCCACAATTACAGGGAAAAGAGCTAGTAGTTAATGGGTTAGGACAGTGGCACAGCTTTAGTCGCTGCCTCACAGCGCCAGAGACCCGGGTTTGATCCTGACTACGGGCGCTGTCTGTACGGAGTTTGTACATTCACGCTGTGACCACGTGGGTTTATTCCGTGTGCTCATGTTTCCTCCCACATTCCAAAGATTGCAGGTTAATTGGTGGCCGATTAGGAAAAGGGGAGATGCAGCGAGACCTGGGTGTCATGGTACACCAGTCATTGAAAGTAGGCATGCAGGTGCAGCAGGCAGTGAAGAAAGCGAATGGTATGTTAGCTTTCATAGCAAAAGGATTTGAGTACAGGAGCAGGGAGGTTCTACTTCAGTTGTACAGTTGGTGAGACCACACCTGGAGTATTGCATACTCTTTTGCTCTCCAAATCTGAGGAAGGACATTATTGCCATAGAGGGAATGCAGAGAAGGTTCACCGGACTGATTCCTGGGATGTCAGGACTGTCTTATGAAGAAAGACTGGATAGACTCAGTTTATACTCTCTAGAATTTAGGAGATTGAAAGGGGATCTTATAGAAACTTACAAAATTCTTAAGGGGTTGGACAGGCTAGATGCAGGAAGATTGTTCCCGATGTTGGGGAAGTCCAGGACAAGGGGTCACAGCTTAAGGATAAGGGGGAAATCCTTTAAGACCGAGATGAGAAAGACTTTTTTCACACAGAGAGTGGTGAGTCTCTGGAACTCTCTGCCACAGAGGGTAGTTGAGGCCAGTTCATTGGCTATATTTAAGAGGGAGTTAGGTGTGGCCCTTGTGGCTAAGGGGATCAGAGGGTATGGAGAGAAGGCAGGTACGGGATACTGAGTTGGATGATCAGCCATGATCATATTGAATGGCGGTGCAGGCTCGAAGGGCCGAATGGCCTACTCCTGCACCTAATTTCTATGTTTCTAATTGGCTTATGTGAATTGTTCCTAGTGTGTACATTAGAACGAGTGAATGGGTGATCGCTGGTTGGCATGGATTCCGTGGGCCGAAGGGCCTGCTTCAGCGCTGTAGCTCTAAACTAAGGTAAAAATAAACATCCTGACTAACCTGGTTTAAGAGTCCTAGTGAAGCGATAGTTCTTGGCCAGGCCAATGTAGAAACCTCCCCAGCTTACTCTTTGAGAAAACAACTAGAGTTGAGAGTTTAGAGATACAGCACAGAAACATGCCCTTCGGTCTACCAAGGCCACGCAGACCCATGAACCTCATTACATTAGCACACACTACACACTAAGGACAATTTACATTTTTTACCAAAGCCAATTAACCTACAAACCCGCACATCTTTGGAGTGTGGGAGGAAACTGGAGCACCTGGAGAAAACCCACAGGGTCATGGAGAGAACGGACAAACTCCGTACAGACAGCACCCGCAGTCACTTGGGTCTCTGGCACCTTGAGGCAGCAACTCTACCGCTGCGTCACCGTGCTGCCCAATTTCTTTCTTTGCTGCCTGGGATTCATTTTCAAGATACAACTAAAAGAATATTATGGGAACCCCTTGCTGTTCACTGAACCAGGAGTCCAATCCTTGTTGTGTAGAGGAGAAGGGGTGGCACAAATCAGTGTGATTTTCAGGCATAACTGATAGCATCGAATTTACACAGCACTGTGGTGTCTTACAAATCCACTTACTGTATGTGCATGTTTGAAAATGTTTCGTTACGAGAGGTAGTGAATTGTACACAGATCATAAATATTAGAACAGCTGACAGAAATGATGTAGAATTCAAAGAATTGTCGACAGATTCTTCACATATTTACTCATAATTAATTCATGACGGCCTGCTCTGTAGCTCATCTCCCACTATCTCAAGCTAGACAATAGAGCAGAGAGAGAGAGAGAGAGCAGGCCAATCTTCAGAATGTCAATATAACACTGTGTGTTTTCCAGCCTGGCGACATGTGTAGTCCTCAGTACATGTACCACGGCAAGTTTCTCTTTGATCACTCAGTTTGCATTGTCCAATGTGTTGGGTAAGATCCTGTTTCCCCTGGGCTATAGCCTCCGTTTTAAAAACCTCTGAGTGAAGGAGCAATATGGTGGCGCAGCGGTAGAGTTGCTGCTTTACAGCACCAGAGACACGGATTCAATCCTGGCTACAGGTACTGTCTGTATGGCGTTTGTACGTTCTCCCTGTGATCTGCATGGATTTTCTCTGGGAGCTCCGCTTATCTCCCACACTCCAAAGACATACAGGTTTGTAGGTTAATTGTGTTGGTAAAGTTGTAAATTGTCCCTTGTGCGTGTAGGATGCTAATGTACAGGGCTCACAGGCCGGCGCGGACACGGTGGGTCGAAGTGCCTGTTTCCCCGCTGTATTTCTAAAGTAAACTAAACTAGGTACAGACGTAAATGATGTTGGCTTACATCAGTGTGTAGGAAGGAACCGCAGTTGCTGGCTTATACTGAAGAAAGACACAAAATGCTGCAGTTACTCAGCAGGTCAGGCAGCATCTCTGGAGAGAAATAATAGGTGGCATTTTGATTCGAAACCCTTCTGCAGACTGATAGATAGAGAAGGCCGGAACAAAACTGGGCAGCAACAGATGACTTCAGGAAGGGTGGAATTCATAATGGCCCACTTTTGGGTGGGGAAGATGAGACGTGAACTCAGTGGGCCATAGGGACTGTTTCCACGCTGTATTTCTAGTCTAAAGACTAAAAGTCAGAAGGAGCTCTCCTCAAGGTTACGGGAAGGTCAATTTAATATCTTATCTGAAAAAAAGCAGCACCAACAATGCAGCAATCACTAGGCTGTGTGATCACTCCTCAGGAGTTGAGCCCGAATCCATTGCTTTTTGACACCAATATAATGTGGTACCATGCTAAGCCAAGTGTGATGACCCTTAGGCACATGTTCCGAGGTACACTGAAACGTTTTTGTTGCATGCTACCCAGTCTGAAGCAGGGTCCCGACCTGAAACATCGCCTATGCCTTTTCTCCAGAGATGCTGCCTGAGCTGTTGAGTTACTCCGGCAATTTGAGTCAATCTTCAAAGAAAATACTATACATGATTACAATAAAACCACCCACAGTGCACAAATAACAGATAATGGGTACAACATTTAGTGCAAGATAAAGTCCGATAAAGTCCAATTCAAGATAGTTCAGAGTATGAGGTAGATGGGAGCTCAGGGCCGCTCTCTAGTTGGTGAGCGGACCGTTCAGTTGCCGAAGAAAAAACAGAAGAAACTGTTCCTAAAGCTAGAGGTATCCGTTTTCACACTTCTGTACCTAATGGGATGGAGGAGGGATGCATACCTCAACTAATCACTCAGGTTTGGTGAGATTGGGATCTGTCTACCTGGGTCACTGTGCATGTGGGTACTCTTACCTGATGGGAGAAGGGAGAAGTAGGAGCGATCGAGTTGAGACGCATCCTTGGTTATGTTGGTGGCCTTGCCGAGGTAGCGTGAGGTGTAGATTGAGTCGATGGAAGGGAGGTTTGCATGATGGTCCACAATTCTCTGCAATTTTGTGCGGTCTTGGATGGAGCTGTTCCCAAATCATGCTGTGATGCATCCTGGTAAAATGTTTTCTACAGCGCATGTGTAGAAGTTGGTGAGGATTGTTGGAAAGATGCCGAACTTCCTAAGCTTTCCAAGAAGTAAAGGCGTTGTTGTGCTTTTTTGGAACCTGCCAGGTTTTTGCAGGAGGTCTGACAGGATAGCCAGCAAAATAATTACGCTTGATTAGATGATGGAAATTAATCTTAGTTAAGGCTTGCTCAGTGGTGATGAAACCTTGTGTGAAAAAACAGGAGTCATCTGGGCTAAGGCTATATGAACTGAACTTGTTTGACTAATTTTGTTATAAAGCTCAAGATGATTTAATTAGATTATTGGATAAGAAATGAAGTATTTATGCAAAGTTATTTCAGGAAGCTCAGCGAGTGGTTCGACCCCTTCCTATAGCTCAAGGTAGAGTTGATATGTCAGTATGTTGACCTGTGTACTGCAGCGGGGTGCTGAGAAGATTTACAAGGATGTTGCCAGGACTGAACTACAGGCAGAGGTTGGGCAGGCTAGGACTGACTATTCCTTGGAGTGCAGGAGGATGAAGGGTTATCTTACAGAAGTGTACAAAATCATGAGAGGAATAGATCAGGTTGTCACACAGAATCTCTTGACGAGAGAACGGAAATCATGAACCAGATGACATAGGTTTGAGGTGATGGGGAAAATAACCCAAAGAGTAACTTTTTAGGAAGAACTAGGGGGCCTTGAGACAGTCGCAGGAGCAGCACTGATTCTAGCACAGATGTACTGGATTAAATGTTTTGCCAAACTCAGAGTACTGGATTGCAAAGTGAGGCATGGTAGAGATGTTGTCTTACAGCATCAGAGACCCGGGTTTGATCCTGACCTCGGTCCGCTGTCTATGCGGAGCTTGTGCTTTCTCTAGGTTCTCCGCTTTACCTCCCAAATTCCAAAGACTTGCAAGTTTATCAGTTAATTGACCTCTGTAAATTGTTCCTATTGTGTAGGATGGAAACAGTTTGAACAGGTGATCATTGATCGGTGCAGACTTGGTAGGCCAAAGAGCCTGTTTCCTGTTGGTTGGTTCCTGCTGACTGGTTAGCAGGCAACAAAACCTTTTCACTGTACATCGGTACAGTGACAATAAACAAAACTCAATCCAAGGTCCTGTTTCCACACTGTATCACTAAACTAAACTAAACTAACTCAATGGGTCCGGCACCCTATGGAGGGAAATGGATAGGCAATGTTTCAGGTCAGGACCCTTCTTCAAACTTTACTTAGGATTTAAACTTTAGAGATACAGTGCGGAAACAGGCCCTACAGCCCACCATGCCGACCAGCGATCCCCCCATAAACTAGTCCTATCCTACACACTAGGGACAATTTCCAATTTACAGAAGTCAATTAACGTACAAACCTGTACATTTTGGAATGTGGGAGGAAACCGGAGCACCCGGAGAAACCACATGTAGTCACATGGAGAATGTACAAACTCCGTACATACAGCACTTGTAGTCAGGTTCAAATTTGGGTCTCTGGCGCTGTAAGGCAGCAACTCTACCTCTGCACCACTATGCTGCCATTCGTAATCCAGCACTCAGTGTCTGACAGAACATTTAACCCAATATGTCGGTGCTAGAATCAGTTCTCCTCAGGAGACCATGTCAAGGCCCTCCAGTTGTTCCTTGAACAGAGATCCAATAAATATCCATCCATCTCACTTATCTAAATGTTCAACTTCTGTCTGGTAAAATCTACACAATTCCATTAAATACTAGACTGAGTGTGACCCGTTGGGTCCCAGCATCACATGGGGGGGCTAGTCTCCCAACGCAATATTCCACCTCGTCACCAATTCCAATATTGGTGGCCAATATTGGGAGCTTTCTGGAGTGCTAGTATGGGTGTCGTGGGCTGAAGTGACTGGTTTCCTGAGGGCTAGTATGGACATTTTGAGCCGAATGGATTCTTGGGCTGGCGGCTCAGTCACTCAAGCCTGTTGTGCTGGCAGCTCACTCACTCTCGGCTGGTGGGCTGGCAGTTGACTCACGGCTATTCCTTGAAATTCCATTTCAAGCAGTGTGCAAGGCCTCCAAATGCAAGTGCAATTTGATACCACTTCAAGCAGGGTGCAAGGCCACCAAATTCAAGTGCAGTTTCATACCACTTCAAGCAGGGTGCAAGGCCACTAAAGACACTGAGTCGTGACCTCTCCCTCCTCCATCTTGAGCGACTGAGCCATGCCCACACTTTTGGGTTTAATAGTCCCTCCCCCCTCCCACCAGAAGGGGCGTGGCCTTCATGGCGTGAATGACGAGAGAGAATCTTAACATTTTTTAAACACTAATAACTCTTTTATTTTTCATCGATGGGAAAAATCCTTGGCACCTGATGAGCGGAGGGGGACTGAGTAAGATGGCCAAAAAATCACAGCCATATGTGGTAGCGTTTTTTCTAAAATCAATATAAAGCGCAAAGAGGAAGTGGCCGAGATTAGACTTTTAATTATAAAGAAGGCAGGCAACTTTAATTAGGCAACACAGATTTCGCATTTCCAAACCAAGGGCAAAACAGCTTTAGCATTTCCAAACCAAAGGCAACACAGCTTTAGCATTTCCAAACAAAAGGCAATACAGCTTTAGCATTTCCAAACTATATTTTCAAACCACATTAAGGGCACTGACAGGTCAGTAAAACCACTCGCAGTTTAGTAGACATGTGTTCAGTGTTATTCACAGCTCAGACTGAGAGACATGACCCCCTTGCTCCCCCATCTTGCAGAGACTGACTGAGGCACTCAACACCTCTGGGTTTTATTGTGCCTCCGGAAGGGGAGTGGCCTTCAAGAGAGAAAATCTCAACATTTTTTAAACACTAATAACTCTTTTATTTTTAATCAATGGGAAAAATCCTCTTGTCCTGCGCAGCGGAGGGGGACTCTGAGTAAGATGGCCAAAAATCACAGCCGTAAGTGGCAGCATTTTTTCTAAAATCAATATACAGAACAACAGGAAATGGTCAAGATCAGACTTTTATTAATATAGATAACTCCGATGAAGGTAACTGCATTCCTCTATCCTGTCTGAAGAAGGGTTCCAATCCGATACGGCATCCATCCTTTTATCTCCAGAGATGCTGCCTGACCAGCTGAGTTACTCCATCACTTTGTGTCTAACTTCAGTATAAACCAGCATCTGTAGTCCCTTCCTACTATTCTAATCCTGCCCACATGAAGATTGCCCATGGATTTAATTTCTCCACAACTGACAGGCATGCATTCAACTGCCAAGACTCCAATTTGCTTCCTAAATTCTCTGCCTCATTACCCTACTTTTCTCCTTTAAAACCTCTCTCTGTAATGAAACATTGGTAATTTGTCTCAATATCTTTTAATGTGTCTTGGCACTCAGATGATCTCATTTGGTTACCATCCTATAAAGCATGTAGGGACCTACAAGATGGCGGACTGCAGGAGTGGGCCGCCATTGTGCATGGCTGCTCTGCCTGCAGTCATGCCTTTCACCCTTTTTTATTTCTACTTTTAGTCCTGTTGAAAAACAAAATGTTAGTTGGAGGTCTTTTATGTGGTGGGTGGGGGGAGGGGAAGGGAGAAACTTTATTTCCTAGTCCCTAACTGGTCGGGGAGGCGGCTTCCCTCCGAGCTGCTTCTTTGCCCCTTCCTCGCGGCCTACCATCGGACTGGAGTGGCATTTCCTGTCGGGACCGGCCGGAACCCCAGCTTCGGCGGCGGCACAGCGTTGGGACACCATCACGGAGTTGGCGATGCCTTACCCAGGTTGCCGTGTGGTAGGCTCCAGAGTGCTGTGACCGCCGACTCCAACATCCGAAGAGCTGTGGCTGCGGGTGTCCAGCCGCGGGCAGCGCTTGATTTAAAACACCGCGGAGCCTGGGATCCGAGATCGTCAGAGTCGGAGCTCCAACCAGCATGGCCTGAGGACTGGGGAGGAAGTGGCCGCTCCAGACATTCCAAGCACTGAGGAGTGTTCACCCGACTCCGAAGTTCCATCTTCCGGGCAAGACGGCCTATAACATCGGACTGGCTGCGGAGGCCACAAATAGGCACCAACCTCGGGTGATCACAGAGGAAGAGGACTGAACTTTCTGGTGCCTTTCCCCACAGTGGAAAATGTTGATTCTGTTGTGGGGGGGGGGGGGTTTATGTTCATGTTGAATTCTATAATCTGTTGTGTCATTTTTCTTTAAAAAAAATTTTCTATGGACATACGTAAACTTAATTATTTATTTTATGTAAAGCACTTTGGTTTCAAGGCGAGTTGATTTAAACGTGCTATATAAATAAAATGTACTTACTTACTTACTGCAGTTGCAGTAAGTGCACTATATAACCCGAAGACTGAAGTAGGGTCTCGACCCGAAACATCGCCTATTGCTTCGCTCCATCGATGCTGCCTCACCCGCTGAATTTCTCCAGCATTATTGTCTACCTTTGATTTTTCCAGCATCTGCAGTTCTTTCTCAAGCACTATATAAAGTTGTTGTTTAGGTTTGTTTATTATTGTCAAATAAAGTTGTCGTTCTCAACAATGAAGGACGCTGATGGCAACTGGTGAACAGATGACCATTTCTCGTTTAGTTTAGCTTAAATTAGTTTAGTTTAGTGAAAAGCTTTTATTTGCAGCTCGATCCAGACTTCAAGGGAAGTGAATGGCTGGAGGCCTGCAGCAGCCTGGAGCTTGCCTGGAACATGCACCGCTCATAACAACTGGAGCTTGGACTGGATTTTGAAAATGGTGCTAAAACAAGATGCCTCCTGCATGTGGGATCAGTGGACTATTTCTGCACACTTGCTTATCAGGGATGTGCTTGGATATGACCATAGTCTACAGGACTGTTTGTAAGAAAAGAGTTTCACTGTGCATTCGCACTTCGCACATGTGAAAGTATAAGTGAAAGCTATTCAGACAAAGAAAATACTATACATGATTAATATCAATGCGCCCACAGTGCACAGATTTCACTGTATGTATCTCATTGTTACCTTTTCCACATGCAACACTTGACCATTGTGGGCTCCACCTTTCCTTGATCGTAGCTGGTTTTGATTTGTTCTTTCATTCATTTTTTCTTTGTACCTTATCAAGCCTCTAGTTTCCCTCTCCCCTGACTGAAGAAGGGTCTCGACCCAAAATGTCACCTATTCCTTTTCTTCAGAGATGCTGCCTGCCCCCCTGAGTTACTTCAGCATTTTGTGTCTATCTTCTGGTTCTCTGGTGCTGTGATCCTGATTAGTAAATTTATAATCAGCTAAATAGTAAGTTTGTTGATGACACCAAAATTGGTGGATTTGCAGACAGTGAGGAAATATACAGCGGGATATAGATCGGCTACCTATATACAGCGGGATGTAGATCGGGTGGAAAAATGGCAGATGGAGCTGAACAACTGCGATAAGCTGTACTTTGGGAGGTCGAATGTAAGGGGAAAGACAGTTAATGGCAAGATCCTCAACAGCATTGATATACAGAACAATCTTGAGGTCCGTCAATAAACTGCCAAAAAAGTGGCAACACAAGTAGATAAAGTGGTAGAGAAGGTGTATGGTCTACTTGCCCTCATTGGTTGGGACATTAAGTGCAAGGGTCACAAAGTCATGTTGCAGTTTTATAAGAATTTCATTCGGCTGCATTGGTAGTAATGCATGGGAATCTGGTCACCCCATTACAAAAGATGTGGAGGCTTTGGAGAAGGTACAGAGGAGGTTTGCTAGAATGCTGCCTGGACTATAGGATATTAAGAGAGATTGAACAAAGCTGGATTGGCTTCCATGGAGTGTCTGAGGCCGTGGGCAGACCCGACAGTAGTATCGAAAATTAGGAGAAGCAAAGATAGGGTCGACAATCAGAATCTTTTCCCAGGGTGGAAATGTCAGAGGAGAGGACATAACCTTAAGGCAAGACGGGTAAAGTTTAAAGGAGGTGTGTTTTGGACAAGTACTTTTAGAACAGAGAGTATTGGGTGCTTGGAAGGTGCTGCCAGAGGCGGTGGTGGAGACAAGTACGATAGTGGCCTTTAAGAGGCTTTCTAGACAGGCACATGGATATGCAAGAGTATGGAGAGATATAGACCAAGGGTGAACAAAGAGGAAGATGACTGAACTTTATTGCCTTTCATCACAGTGAGAAGCGTTGATTCTCAACGGTGGATGTTTATGTTAAATTCAATTGTGTATTGTGTTCTTTTTATTCGTATGGCTGTATGGTAACTCAAATTTCACTTTACCAATTGGTGTATGTGACAATAAATGTGGACGTGAACTTGAACTTGAGATCATGAGCAAGCAGAGATTAGTATAACTTGGCATCATGTTCGGAACGGACATGGTTCAATGGTTCTTTATTGTCACGTATGCACAGCACAGCAAAATTATTTTGCACAGTCGCCACTATTTTTGTGCTGTTTAAAAAAATAAAAATGAAAACAGGAAACACAAACAGTCCAGTCCACGCGTTGCAAGTCCTGGAGCACCCCTGATCCAGGTAAGCCTGACCCAATGGCCCTCTCCTCTGCCGACTACTTGCTTCACCAAGGGGGGGTGGGAGGGGAGCTAATATCCTGGTTCCTCCCCTAGCGGCCCACTCCTCGCATCCGTCACTGCCAGTAGCTCCCTCTTCTTTGACTCTCCAGTCTGCGGGGCTCCGTGCTTCCCCCACACGTGGCTGTTGTGTCTTCATTCTCAGCAGTCAACGGGTTTTTGTTGTCGTCTTGAGGCTGAATTGTGGGCTGTAGGGTCATGTGGCTGTATTGTACTGTGCTATGTTCTATTGAGGTCCTGTTATGAGTAATGAGGAACAATCACCGTAGGACCTGAAGGAAGGTAAGCGGTGAAAGAAAAATAACTGTGTAGGAGGGAGACCATCAACCATAGTCAGCTGCCTCGTCATTTCAGGATGTAATGTCTTCAGAATATCACGGTGTTAAAATATTCTCGTATTCTAAATCTGCAGAACAATGTACTACTATTTCATGTAGGGAAAAGCAAAGCCACGAAAGCCTCAGTGATTTACTCCTATTTTTAGCTATCATTCACGAAGCTGCTGATTATAAGTGGCCACTAATGGCGCTCTGTAGCCCCAGTATAAATGGGTGAGGAAGAGTATCTGCCACTAATTGTGCTTTTTATTTCTTCTCTCCTTCGTTCACTGCCAATTCACACAAATGTTCCTCATTAGGCAATATCAGCGAGTGGAATCATAAACACAGCCCTTCCAATTATACATCGTTAATGTGGTAAAGGGTTGATAGAAGGTGTGCAGCAGCATTTCCAATCCAATATTGCCCTTCATTCTCAGAGGATGTCAGGGAAGAGGATCGGTCAAGGTTGATTCAGTCAAGGTTGTTGGCATTGAAGAGAACTTCGGATTATCGTTATATTGCTTCTTGAACAGGCTCTGCATTTTAATAGCAGAGCCCAAAGTGCTGGAGTAACTCAGCGGGTCAGGCAGCATCTGTGGAGAGAATGGATAGGTGACGTTTCAAGTCGGGATCCTTCTTCGGTCTGAAATGTCACCTGTCAACTTCCCTCCCCAAATGCAGCCTGACCCATTGAGTTACTCCAGAGCTTTGTGTTTTGCTCACGATTTCAGCATCTACAGTTCCTTTTGTCTCTGTCGATTAATAATTCAATTGGCCTTGGCTTCTGCTTCCTGCCTTACCACTAAAGCTCCTTCCCTCCATCACTATCCATTAATCCCCTGAATTTACAGAGGTTAATGGGACAACATGATGGCACAGCATTAGTATCTTGGAGTCATAGAGCTATACAGCAAAGAAGGTTGTTGAGGTAGTCTAGGTGATTGAGGTAGATTAGAAATATAGAAAATATGTGCAGAAGTAAGGCCATTGGGCCCTTCGAGCCAGCACCGTCTTTCAATATGATCACGGCTGATCAAGCAAAATCAGTACTCCGTTCTGGCTTTTCCCTTGAATCCATTCACCCGAAGAGCTAAATCTAACTCTCTCTTGAAAACATCCAGTGAATCAGCCACCACTGCCTTCTGTGGCAGAGAATTTCACAGATTCACAACTCTCTGGGTGAAAAAGTTTTTCCTATTCTAAATGGCCTACGCCTTATACTTCTACTCCTGGTTTGGACTCCCCCAACATCAGGAATATTTTTTCTGAACCCACCCTGTCTATTTTATATGTTTCTGTAAGATCCCCTCTAATCCATCTAAATTCCAGCGAATACAAGCCCACTCGGCGCATCATACGTCAATCCCGCCATCCCGGGAATTAACTTGGTGAACCTACGCTGCACTCCCACAATAGCAATAATGTCCTTCCTCAAATTAGGAAACCAAAATTGCACCCCATACTCCAGGTGCGGTCGCACTAGGACCCTGTACAACTGCAGTAGGACCTCCTTGCTCCTAAACTCAAATTCTCTCGCATTGAAGGCCAACATGCCATTGGCTTTCTTCACTGCCTGCTGTACCTGCATGCTTACTTTCAGTGACTGACGTACAAGTACACCCAGGTCTCTTTGCACCTCCCCTTCTCCTAATCTGACACCATTCAAATAATAATCTGCCTTCCTGTTCTTGCCACCAAAGTGGATAACCTCACATTTATCCACATTATACGGCATCTGCCATGATTTGGCCCACTCGCCCAACCTATCCAAGTCACCCTACAGCCCCATGTCATCCTCATCGCAGCTCGCACTGCCACCCAGCTTTGTGTCATCCACAAATTTAGACATGTCCCATTTAATTCCCTTGTTTAATTCCATAACAGCATTTAAAAGATACTTATATAGAAACATGGAGAGGAAATGGTTGGGGGATATGTTTAATTTAGTTTAGTCTAGTTTAATTTAGTTTATTATCATCATCATGTGTACTGAGGTACTGTGAAAAACCTTTGTTTGCAAGTTATCCAGTCAAAGAGAAGACCATATATGAATACAATTAAGCCGTCCATAGTGCATAGATAAAGGAAAAAGTGTACAATATTTAATGCACAATATAAAATTGAAATATAGGCCAAATGTGGGCAAATGGGATTCGTTTAGATGAGGCATCTTGGTCGGCATGGACAAGTTGGGCCGAAGGGCCTGTTTCCGTGTGGTAGGAATATATGACTGAATTAAGTAATTCAAGGGTTAACCAGTCTGCGATGCTCTGGAATGAACCGAGATGTTGATGGAAGTGAACATGCTTTAACTGACCATTTGCCTCTGATCTAAAAAGAACATCTCATGATGCCTGGGGAAAATGATTGGACAAGGGAACGCAAATAGCGAGATGACACCACCAGTGATCAGTCAGCTGCGCAGTCACATATAGAAAGAACAATGACGAAGACACGACCAGCCCCGAGAACAGCTGTTGCTCCATGTACAGTGCTAATGAAGCAGACAATCCATACAAGTGATACGAGCGTGATCCTCTGTAGGGAGGCTCAAACGTTTGGTCCGTTTTACAGCTGAATTGACACACAGATTGATCGCTATCGACTGCCTGCCACAGGAGATCACAGTGGGATTGTAATCAGGGTAAAACTGGCAAATGTAATTTATTTTGACTTAGAGATACAGCACGGAAACAAGCGTTTCGGCCTACCTAGTCCACTCTGACCAACGATCCCCATATATTAGCACTATCCTACACACTGGGGACAATTTATAATCTTTACCGAAACCGATTAACCTGTACATCTTTCGAATGTGGAAAGAAACCGAAGCACCCGGAGAAAACCCATGCGGTCACAGGTACAATGTACAAACTCCGTGCAGACTGCACCCACGGTTAGAATCAAACCTGGGTCTCTTTGCTGTAAGACAGCAACTCTACCGCTGCACAGAGTGTTGTCCTGAGTGCACAGTGAGACTAATAAATGATTACCTCACCACAGGTGTGACACGTTAACATGCATGTCTGCAGGTGATAGTGCATGTGCATACATGCAACCCTCCGAGGATATAAGATTGACCTAATCTGAAGCAGGACTTTTGTTCCAAGTGACAGCTGCTCCGTCATATCAGGCCCTGGAGAGTTAAAGTCAGCAAGTTTAAGAGAAAGAAAAGTTAGAAAAGTCTCTAAATAATAAATGTCTTCACCGCCTACCTGTGTCACAACTAATTTGTTTTGTTTTGCAAAACTACATTGAAAATATACCAAGAAACAAAACAGGTGATAAAGTAACAACTACAAACATTGAAGATTGGGCAGAGGACCCCTGATCATTATTAACAGATTTTTTTTCTCCCTTCGCCCCACCACAGACGGGTCTTTGTCAAACTCTCTCCCTGATTCACAAAGATGGATTTAAAGGAAAACGGTCCACGCGACCATATTAATGATGGAGATCACATATTGAACTGGAGATCACATATTTATCTGCTCTTATGAAGACTACACTGACAGTAGAAAATAATGAACCCAGTGGGGATTAAGTGAAATGTGAATGTTTTCAGGCGGGAACACAAGCCAGGAGGTAGTAAAAATATCCATGTTGGATGTCAAAAATCTATTTACTTGATTTGTTGTCTTCAATACATGGGGATGTGTAAGCCCAGATACTTCTCCATTAGTCTGAAGTATTGTTCCAATCTGAAACGTCCCTTGTCCATTTCCCTCCATAGTTGCTGCCAGACTGCTGAGATTAAATGTTGGAGATACAGCGCTGAAACAATAGACGATAGACAATAGGAGCAGGTGTAGGCCATTCAGCCCTTACAGCCAGCACCGTCATTCAATGTGATCATGGCTGATTGTCCACCATCAGTACCCCGTTGCTGTCTTCTCCCCATATCACCTGACTCCACTATCTTTAAGAGCCCCATCTAGCTCTCTCTTGAAAATATTCAGAGAACCGCCCTCTGAGGCAGAGAATGCCACAGACTCACAACTCTCTGTGTGAAAAAGTGTTTCCTCATCTCCGTTCTAAATAGACAATAGACAATAGGTGCAGGAGTAGGCCATTCGGCCCTTTGAGCCGGCACCGCCATTCAATGTGATCATGGCTGATCATCCCGAATCAGTACCCCATTCCTGCCTTCTCTCCATATCACCTAACTCCACTATTTTTAAGAGCACTAACAAGCTCTCTTGAAAGCATCCAGAGAACCCACCTCCACCGCCCTCTGAGACAGAGAATTCCACAGACTCACCACTCACCACTCTCTGTGAGAAAATGTGTTTCCTCATCTCCGTTCTAAATGGCTTACTCCTTACTCTTAAACTGTGGCAAACCCTTAACAATCTTATATATTTCAATGAGATCCCCACTCATCCTTCTAAACTCCAGAGCCCAGCAGCTCCATTCTCATAACCTTGTGAACCTACGCTCCACTCACTCAACAGCAAGAATGTCCTTCCTCAAACTTGGACACCAAAACTGCACACAATACTCCAGGTGTGGTCTCACTAGGGCCCTGTAGAACTGCAGAAGGACCTCTTTGCTCCTATATTCAACTCCTCTTGTTATCAAGCCCAACATGCCATTCGCTTTCTTTATTGCCTGCTGTACCTGCATGCTTACTTTCATTGACTTTCAAGGACCCCCAGATCGTGTTGTACAAAGATGCCGGTTGGCCCACAACTACACGTCGATCAACGATCACTCAATACACTAACATTATCCCACACACTAGTGACAATGTACAATATCACTGAAGCCAATTAACCTACCAATTAACCATTGGATGTTTATCCAATCATCTTTGTGGTGTAGGAGGGAACTGGACCACCTGGGAAAACCCACGCGATCACACAGAGAATGTACAAACTCCATACAGGCAGCATTTGTAGTCAGGATCGATCCAGGGTCTCTGTGAGGGAGCAACACTACTGCTGCGCCAATGTGCCACCCTTGGTTTCTCCAGTGGATTGTATTTTGGCACAAAATTTCAGCATCAACATGCTCTTGTATCTCCTAAATGCTTCTTGAATATTGGGAGAAGTCCTGCCTCCACTGTCCATAAAGCAATGGCTTCCGGATTCATACCACACTCTGGGTAAAATAATATGGAAATACAGCATTATTTCAACAGAGAATAACTATGTGGTTAATAAGACTGGCTACTTCCAATGATGTTTCTCACAGAAGCAAAAAGAAAAGGTAAAGAATATATAAAACTATGATCTGTAGCCCAGTGCATCACACAGTCCGGACTCCTCACGATTGACTTCATCTGCACATCACGCTGCCTTGAAAAGGCAGGCAACATAATCAAACATGTCCTCCTCCGGTCATTCCTTGTTCTCCCTTCTCGTGGCGGGCAGAAGATACAGAATCATGAAAGCACACACCATCAGAATCGTGAACAGCTTCTTCTCCTATATTATCAGGGTTCTGAATGGTCCTTCCATAAGCTAGGGTACTGTCCGATTCACCTCTACCCCATTGCGGACATTTGATGACTTTGTCTTTGAAACTGAGACGCAACAATGCTGGGAGCTATATTCTGCTCTACCTTGCTATACCTATTGCACTTGATTTAGCTCTCATTTCAGTAGTTCCCTTGTCGCACTTATATCGCTATGAACAAAAGGCAATGTGATGATGTCAACTTGTTCCTTGATGTACCTCAATATTTAGTCCATTTCATTAAGTAGCTGTTGCTTCTAGAAGCCAGTTCACTAGCATCTCTGGATTTGCAGAGATGTCAGCTGAATGGTACAAATTAAAGCCCTTTGAAGTAAACAAGTAATTCACTGAAATAAATTGGTTTTAAGTAATGTAGAATAGTTAATAATCAATGTATGCCAATACAGACATTAAATTGCAATGAAATTACTGAAAATCTAGCAGTGAAAAAGTATCCTTTCTAAATGATTTTCCAGGCAATTTCCAAGTGATTCTGAGTGTTAAATCAAATCCAGGCTCCACTGCCTGGAGATTTGATTACAGCAACCCTCCCACTCACCAAAAACGTACTGGTTCGCAGGTTAATTGGCTTCTGTAAATTGTAAATTGTCCCTAGTGTGCAGGATAGTGCTTGTGAACAGTATGATTGCTGGGTGGTGCGGACTCAGTGGGCTGGAGAACCTGGTTCCAATCTGTATCTACGAAGTTTTAAGTCCAGAGATATGATCTTTATTTTTGGTGGGGGTTCTTGCTGATTGGATTGTAGTCTATGCTGCAAACCTTTTTTGCATTCTCTTTCTCCCTGTTGTTTTCAGACAATGAATGGTCCTTCCATAAGATAGGGTTTTGGGGAACTTGGAATTTCCCTCTGTAATTGTAAATATTATAGTACGGTATTCTAAACTGTTGTACTTTTCTCTTTGCACTACGTTATACTTGTGATGAATGCAAAATATTGGAGCAACTCAGTGGATCAGGCTGCATCTCTGGAGAAAAAAGGACGGGTGAAGTTTTGGGTCCGAACCCTTCTTCAGACTGAAAATACGGGGGGGTGGGGGGGAGAGTAATTGGAGGTAGGAAAAGGACAGAACAAATCAAGGTCGGCAATAGAAGACCATGGAAGTGTGCAGTTCATAATGGTTCATTTTTGGCTGGGGAAGAAATGATAACGTGTATGTTTCGCCTGTATTCATGTGTAGTGTGATTTGACTAGATGGCATGCAAACAAAGCATTTAGATACTGACATAGACAAAAGGTGCAGGAGTAAGCCATTCAGCCCATCGAGCTAGCACCGCCATTCAATGTGATCATGGCTGATCATCCACAATCAGTACCCCATTCCTGCCTCCTCCCCACGTCCCTTGATTCCGCTAGTCCAAAGAGCTCTATCTAACTCTCTTTTGAATGCATCCAGTGAATCGGCCTCCACTGCCTTCTGAGGCAGAGAATTCCATAAATTAAAAGTTTTTCCCGATCTCAGTTCTAAATGGCCTATCCCTTACTCTTAAGCTGTGGTCCCTGGTTCTGGACTCCCCCAACATCGGGACCATATTTCCTGCATCTAGCGTGTCCAATCCCTTAATAATTTTACATGTTTCCATAAGATCCCTTCTCATCCTTCTATATTCCAGTGAATACAAACCCAGTTCTCCATTCTCTCATCACATAACAGTCCCGCCATCCTGGGAATTAACCTTGTGAACCTACGCTGCACTCTCTCAAATGCAAGAATGTCCTTCCTCAAATTAGGAGAACAAAACTGCACACAATACTCCAGGTGTGACCTCACCAGGGTCCTGTACAACTGCAGAAGGACCTCTTTGCTCCTACACTCAGCTCCTCTTGTTATGAAGTCCAACTTGCCGTTAGCTTTCTTCACTGCCTGCTGTACCTGCATGCCTACTTTCAGTGACTGATGTAGAAGGACACCCAGGTCTCATTGTACTTCCCCTTTTCCTAACCTGACACCATTCAGATAACAATATGCCCTCCTGTTCCAAAGTGGATAACCTCACATGTATCCATGTCATACTGCATCTGTTATGCATCTGCCCACTTACCCATCAGTGTCATCTGCAAATTTGCTAATGTTACTTTTAATTCCTTCATCTAAATCATTAATGTATCTTGTAAATAGCTGCGGTCCCAGCACCGAGGTTTGCGGCACCCCATTAGTCACTGCCTGCCATTCAGAAAGAGACCCGTTAATCCCTACTCTTTATTTCCTGT
This sequence comes from Raja brachyura, assembly GCA_963514005.1. Next base: position 131,674,093 of record OY740781.1, read on the forward strand.
CTGCCAAACAATTTTCTATCCATGTCAATACCCTACCCCCAATACCATGTGCTCTAATATTGCCCATTAATCTCCTGTGTGGGACCTTATCATGGGCTTTCTGAAAGTCGAGATATAGTACATCCAATGGCTCTCCCTTGTCCATTTTACTTGTTATATCCTCAAAAATTTCCAGAAGATTAGTCAAGCATGATTTCCCTTTCATAAATCCATGCTGACTTGGACTGCTATCCAAATGCGCCGCTATTAGATCTTTTATAATCGACTCCAGCATCTTTCCTACCACCGGTGTCAGGCTAACATCAGCTACCCTCCAACCACAGGAACTAATCCAGACTCTATTGAAACATTGGAAAATTATCACCAATGTGTCCATGATTTCTAGAGCCACCTCCTTGAGTACCTTGGGATGCAGACCATAAGGCCCTGTGATTTATCATCCTTCAGACCCATCAGTCTACCCAACACCATTTCCTGATTAATGTGAATTTCCTTCAGTTCCATCAACACCCTAGGTCCCCTGTCCCCCAGTACATCTGGGAGATTGTTTGTGTCTTCCTAAGTGAAGACAGAACCAAAGTACCTGTTCAACGCATCTGCCATTTCTTTGTTCCCCATAATAAATTCACCTGTTTCTGTCTTCAAGGGAACCACATTTGTCTTAACTATTATTTTCCTCTTCACATACCTAAAGAAGCTTTTAGAATCCTCCTTTATATTCTTGGCTAGTTTACCTTTGTACTTCATCTTTTCTTCCCCCTATTGCCATTTTAGTTACCTTCTGTTGATCTTTAAAAGTTTCCCAATCCTCTGGCTTCCCGCTGATCTTTACTATGTTATGCGTCTTCTCTTTTATTTTTATACTGTCCTTGACTTCCCTTGTCAGCCACGGTCACCTCATACATCCCTTAGAATTTTTCTTCCTCTTTGGCATGAAGTTATCCTGCATCATCTGGATTATTCCCAGAAATACCTGCCATCGCTGTTCCACTGTCATCCCTGCTAGGGTATCTTTCCAGTCAACTTTGGCCAGGTCCGCCCTCATGCCTCCATAGTCCCCTTTGTTCAACAGCAATATTGACACTTCCGGTGTTACCTTCTCCCTCTCAAATTGCAGCTTAAAACATCATATTATGGTCACTACCTCCTAATGGCCCCTTTACCGTGAGTTCCCTTATCAAATCTGGTTCATTGCATGACACTAAATCCAGAATTGCTTTATCCCTGGTAGGCTCCAGTACAATCTGCTCTAAGAATCCATCTCAGAGGCACTCCACAAACTCCCTTTCTTGGGGTCCAGTACTAACCTGACTTTTCCAGTCTACCTGCATGTTGAAATCTCCCATAACCACCGGGACATTACCTTTGTTACATGCCAATTTTAACTCCTGTTGCAACCCTATCTCCAGGCTACTGTTTGGGAGCCTGTAGATAACTCCCATTGGGGTCTTTTTACCCATACAATTTCTCCGTTCTATCCACAATGACTCTACATCTTCTGATTCTATGTCACTCTTTGCAAGGGACTGAATTTCATTCCTTACCAACAGAGCTACCTCACCCCCTCTGTCTGTTTTTTTCGATAGGCCGTATACCCCTGAATATTCAGTCCCCAGCTCTGATCCTCTTGAAACCATGTCTCTGTAATTCTCACAACGTCATACAACTAATTTCTAACTGAGCCTCAAGCTCATCCACTATTTTTCTTATACTTCGGGCATTCATATATAACACTTTTAATTCGGTATTCACCTCCCCTCTCACACCCGTTCTTATTTCATCTGACCTTACTCTCTTGCCCCTTCTTGAACTTTCCTTCCCATTAATTTGGGTGTCTTTCGTAACTTTTCTTTGTTCATTCTTTGTTTCCACGGTGCCTATGACAATAATAAACAAATGCCGATTCCAATACGATGCCTTGGACCCAACCCTGACGATGTGCTAACTGCTCATCCTTTTGGAAGCCATGTCAGTCAAATTTGTGTCATAGGAGCAGAATTAGGCCATTCGGCCTATTGAATATACTCAGCCATCACTTGCCAGAAATTGTCCCATCCCCAACCTCTTTCCCATCTTTAATCCCCTCCTACTATAATCAGTCTGGAGAACGGTTCCAACCAGAAACATTGCCTATTCCATGTACTGCAGAGATGCTGCCTGGCTTGCTGCTTTACTCCAGCACGTTGTGTTCTTCCCTCTTTTCATACATCCCCTTCAATTAAACCAACGGTTAATAAAACAAAATAAACAAGTGTATTCAAATATGCTTGAGGTTTGCTTGCTATTCTTCGAGTGCCCCGAGATATAGAAGTTGTAACAGATTCTCCTGGTACGTTACTGAGGTTAGAAATTAGCCATATTTTCCTTAAACTGTGAAAGGCACTTATAGCCCAGATGGTTAACAACTCCATGAACTATTTTACAACAATTCTTTTAATCATCTTTATTCCCTCATGGAGAAATACATGTGCAGAATGTTAGATTGGGGTGTGCATGTTTATAACATGAGAGATACAGACATCTGGGAAATTATATTCATGGGCACACTGCAGAAGCTGTTTTCTTTCAGTATCCTATCTTGTGAAATCGTTTCCATTTTTACTCCTTCTGATCCAAATTATTGTGAGATTTTCATATCATTTCGAGGAATCTTCTTTTAGTCACTATGATTGAAGACAGGGGTTCAGGAGATAATCGATACGCATTCACGAGCTCTCCACGAGACATTCAATGCCGTCAAAAGGTAAATCTTCCAAACACAGTCTCTTAATTAATAGTTTCTTTATTGTAGTAGAAAAAACAGTAAGATATTCATCCAAACTTCTTGTTTAAGTACATTTTGATCTTACTTGTGGTCAAACTCGTGCATGGTTGAAAGCTGTGACCTCTCCCCCATGCTTCTTCAAACTAAACCAAACTAAACCAAATCTACTAGGGTGTCTGCGCCAGAATCCTAGTTGCAAACACGCCTCAGACTACGTATAACAGGCAGATAAAACTTAAAGGTAACTGGTTATAGTTATAACATACAGAGTTAAGCTAAATGGCTGCCACACAAATTGTTTGTCAATCTTATTCCAAGGCCTGATCTCCAAACACAATCTGCAGCAAGATGATGAGGATGTGAAAGGTTCATAAGTTCGAGGAGCAGAATTAGGTCATTCGGTCCACCCATCCAATCATGGCTGATCTGTCTTTCGTTATCAACCTAATTCTCCTGCCTTCAACCCTTACTAATTAAGAATCTGTCAATATCCACCTTACAAATATCCATCGTAAAAATAAAAATATCCATTGATGATCTCCACAGCCTTCTATATCAATGAATTCTACAGATTTACCACTCTCTGACTAAAGAAGTTCCTCCTCATTTCCTTTCTAAAGGTACGTCCTTTTATTCTGAGGCTGTGGCCGTTGGTCCTACACTCTCCTACTAGTGGAAACGTCTTCTCCACATCCACTCATCTGGACCTTTCACTCTTCTGTAAGTTTCAATGAGGTTCTCCTTCATTGAAAAGTTAGAGCTGTAAAGGAGACAAAATAGTGTTTGAAAGGGGAGGAGAGGAGGAGTGAAATGCAATGCTGGAGGGAGGATGTTTATTATTTTTCTCTCTCCGCAGTTGCTGCCTGACTAATACTGCTTCCAGCATGTAGAAAAAAAGAACTGCAGATGCTGGATTATACCAAAGATAGACACATAGACACAAACAGCATCTTTGGAGAAAAAGGATGGGTGACGTTTCGGGTCAGGACCCTTCTTCAGATGTGCTTCCAGCATTATGGATTTCACACTAACTAATCTGACAACAACTCATAAACTCTTGGCCTCTCTACAGATAAGGGGAAAGACAGTAGGTTCATGAGGAAGGTACAACCTGTTTCACATACAACTCTGATTTGGAAATATATTGCTGATCCCTCATTGCTAGGAAGTCAGAATCTTTTAACTCCCTTCTGCACAACACTGTGGGAGGTCATTCACAAGAAGGGTTGGCACAACTCATTGATATGATTCACCATCAGCAACCACGACCCGGTGGACTGCAGTCTGCAGGGGGTAACTGCCGAGCCATCCCTGCTCGTAGGACCCAGCAAATCATGGTCTGGAAGGGGGAGCCTGCCGAGCAGGCCCATTTTGTAGCATCACAGTGGCACAGCTGGAAGGCCCGCTGCCTCACAGTGTCAGGGGCCCACGTTCCATCCTGACCTTGGGTGCTGGCTGAGTGGAGTTTGCACCTTGTGATCGCGTGGGCTTCCTTCGGGTGCACCCGTTTCCTCCCCCATCCCAAAATAAGCTAATTGGCCCTATGTAAAATTGCGTCTAGTATTTTGGAAGCGGGTGAGAAAGTGGGATAACATTGAACTAATGTGAACGGGGGATCAATGGTTGATGTGAACTCGGTGGACTGAAGAGCTTCCTTCTATGCTGTATCTCTAAACTCTGGCAAATTGCTAGAACCATGATTGACACAAAATTCTGGAGTAACTCAATGGGTCAGGCTGCATCTCTGGAGGAATAGGTGACATTTCGGGTCGGAACGTTTCTTCAGACTAAAAGATGGTGGAAGAGGGTGGGGAGAAACAGGTGGTGATAAAAGGCCAGAACAAATCAGGGCCGGCAACAGACGACCTCAGGGAGGGTGGAACCCATAATATCCCATTGTTGGCTGGGTGTTAGAGGTGCTAATGAAGATTGCCACTACTTTGCCCCTTTTCTCCTCAATTTCAGTAAGAGAATGCTGGTTACCTCAGGCATAGACAGCTGAAGTTCACACCTCATTAGTGAAATTATTTATTATGTTTAATCACTGCTCAGTAGTGCTGGTGAGCAAGAAGGGAGATTGCAGGAAATTGTAAACACTGATGCACGAGTAAAGGAAATGCTTTGCGTACCGAATAGAGAAAGGGCTGGATAGAGTGGATGTAGAGTGGATGTGGAGTGGATGTTTCCACTAGTGGGAGAGTCCAGGACCAGAGGGCACAGGGTAGAGGGCAGAGGCCAGAGGGCACAGCCTCAGAATAAAAGGATGTACCTTTAGAAAGGAGATGAGGAGGAACTTCTTTAGTCAGAGGGTGGTAAATCTGTAGAATTCATTGATATAGAAGGCTGTGGAGACCATCAATGGATATTTTTATTTTTACGATGGATATTTTTAAGGTGGATATTGACAGATTCTTAATTAGTAAGGGTTGAAGGCAGGAGAATTAGGTTGATAAAGAAAGACAGATCAGCCATGATTGGATGGTGGGGTAGACCGGGTGGACCGAATTACCTAATTCTGCTCCTCGAGTGGATGTTTCCACTAGTGGGAGAGTCTAGGACCAGAGGGCACAGCCTCAGAATAAAAGGACGTACCTTTAGAAAGGAGATGAGGAGGAATTTCTTTAACCAGAGGATAGTGAATCAGTGGAATTCATTGCAACTGAATCGCTGTGGAGGCCAAGTATATGGGTATTTTTAAAGCAGAGATTGACAAATGCTTGAATAGTAAGGGTATCAACGATTATGGGGAGAAGGCAGGAGAATGGGATTGAGAGGGAAAGGTAGATCAGCCATGTTTGAATGGAAGAGTAGACTTGATGGGCCGAATGACCTAATTCCGTTCCCAATTAACTTCTGAATGTGTAAAAGCGTAGCAGGTAAGGAGCGAGGAGAGGTGAAATACTGAGCCAGAGGAAAGGACATTGGTGAAGGGAACAGGAGCTGGAACAAAGAGGATTCTCCTGGTATTTGGAGAAATGGGTGCACACCAGTAAGAGGGCACAGTGGGGGAAGGGGGTGGTTATATAAAATTGGAGACTAGAATACAAGAAGACCTGAAAGGTGTTTGGGAAGAACTGTAATGTGGTGTGATGCTGCTAACTTTTAAGGCAGATTAATTGATGGGAACATCACATGGTCCATCACTTGGGAGACCACACTAAACAAAGCAAGTCTAACCAAGCTGTTAATCAATTTCTGGAAAGTGGTTTCCACGGTAGCAAAGCATTGCCAGAAAGCATCAGAATATAAACGAGCAATTGTACATTGAAGCCATTTATCATTCCTATCTGTGCTCACTCCTTTACTATCCATTGTTTTTATTCCTTATTGCAGGAGGCACTTTTAGTTTAATTCATTGTCACATGTACCGAGGTACAGTGAGAAGCTTTTTGTTGTGTGCTATCCAGTCAGCGAAAAGACTATACATGCTTTCAATCAAGCTGTCTACAGTGTACAGTCACAGGATTAAGGGTATAACATTTAGTGCAAGATAAAGTCCGGTAATGTACAATAAAAGATTAAAGTTCAAAGGTCTCCAGTGAAGTAGACGGGTAATGGAATAGAAAAATTCATTATGAAAAATTAAAAAATGCTTTTGTTTGAAGGTGATAAATACATTTATGTTTAGTTTGTGGATGGATATCCGCCCCAAACATAATGCCAAGTTATACTAATCTCCTCTGCCTGCCTGTGATCCATATCCCTCCAATCCCCACTTATCCAGGTGTCTATCTAAAAGCCACTTAAATACCACTATCGTACTGCCTCCACCACAAGCCATGGCAGCACCTGCAAGGCACCCATCACTCTCTGTGTAAAAAGCTTGCCCCATGCATCTCCTTTCAACTTTTCCCCTCTCACCTGAAAGTTCTGCTCTCTAGTCTTTGACATTTCCACCCAGGGAAAAGTTCCGACTGTCTACCCTATCTCTGCCTCTCATTATATTAGATATGTCTATCGGATTTCCCCTCAGCCTCCAATGTTGCACAGAAACCATTCCCAAGTTTGTTGTCATGTTCCTTGCTTTTTTGAAGACAAGGAACATTCCCATTCTCTTGTGGGAATTCTTGATCCTCTAAATAGAGAAGATTGGCAGAATGGTGGACAAAGACTACAGTTGAAAAGGAGACAAATGGATGTCAGATAAGTACTTTAAGAGATGAAACCTAAAATAAGTGGGTGGGATATATAGTAGGTGCAAGGGATCAGAAAAGGGGGGGGGGGGGGGGGGAGAATGGAAGGGATGTTACTTAAAATTAGATAATTCAATGACCAAGGTGAGCTTAAGGATATTCAGAAAGAAATGTAACACGGAGTGCTAACTCTTCGAGGAAGACTAATTGATCGGAACATTACATTGCAAGATGTACTAAGAGAACCTTGAGCTAGATTCTCCAGAACACACAAAGCCTGTCATGAATGTCAGAAAAAGTCCACCATCTCCTAAACCACTCTCCCTCACATCTCATCGAACACTGTAGAGTTAATTGGCTTCAGTAAATTGTAAACTGTCGACATTGTTTCTACAACATTGGGGCGGCACTGTGGCTCAGCGTAGAACCGTTGCCTTACAGCGCCAGAGACACAGGTTTGATCTTAACAATGGGTGCTGTCTGTACAGAGTTTGTACGTTCTCCTTGAGACTGCACGGGTTTTCCCCAGGTGCTCCGTTTTCCTCCCACACTCAAAGGATATACAGGTTTGTAAGTTAATTGGCTTCAGTAAAATTGTAAAATGCGCCTAGTGTGTGGTATAGAGTTAGTGTATGGGGTGATTGCAGGTCTGCATGGACTCTGTGTGCTGAAGGGCCTGTTTCACCACTGGATCTTTAAAGCTAAAATGGAGTCACTCCCACCACACCTGTGGCAGAACCTTGAGTCCCACATTGGCCTTATCAAACACGTTAATGCCCACAGACTGGGATGGACGCGAGTCACCACTATGACAAAGATCTGCCCAAGTGCAGGAAGGTTAATTCAGCCACTCAACAATACAACATTATTTTCTCTCCTATCTGAACTAAAAGTCAGGATATTTATCGTCTTCAGATGGACAATTAAAAACAGAATGTATCAGTTGTGGCTTGGAGGGGAGCACACTTGCATCTGTGTCAGAAGGTTGTGAGTTCAATGCTTATCCAAGAGTCAAACTTACTTGCAGCAGCACAGTAGGCCTGTAAAGAGTACTCATAGCAAACATCATAAATATTACAAAATAACAATAAATAAAGCTGGATAGAGTGCAGAGAAGATTTATGAGGCTGTTGCCAGGAATTGAGGGCCTGAGCTGCAGTGAGAGGCTTGGACTTTGTTCCTTGGAGCGTATGAGGATGAGGGGTAATCTTATAGAGGTGTAAGAGATCATGAGGGGAATAGATTAGGTTGATGTACAGAGTAGGGGAATCAAGAACCAGAGGACATTGGTTTAAGGCAAGAGGGTAATGATTTAATAGGAGTCTGAGGGGCATTTTTCACTCAGAAGGTGGTGGTTATATTGAATGAGCTGAGGCAGGTACTATAACAACATTGAATAGTCATTTGGGCAAGTACTTGCACAGGAAAGGTGTAGAAGGATATGGACCAATGCAGGCAGATGGGACTATTGTGGATGAGGCATATTGGTTGGTATCGGAAAGTTGTGCCGAAGGGTCTGTTTCCACGCTGCATGACTCCATGACTAAATATAAAAACCACAATTATATTGCCAAAAGGCTGAAGTCATTAGTGCAACCAAAACAGTTCGTAGTTCATAGTTTAGTAGTGTTGTGCAGTGTTCAACAGCCTGATGGTTGTTGGGAAGAAACTGCTCTTGAAGCTAGCGTTCAGGGTTTGTAGGGTCAAGGTTACCTTCTTCCCGACTACAGGAGCGAAATGAGTGACTCGAACATTAAAAGTCTTGGTTAATATTCCAAACGAAAGCCGATCGAATGTTGGAAACATTGTCATTCAGATGCAATTATAAAGTGACCAGTTTCTCAAATGAATGATAAAGATCCCAAGGGTGCCTTTACGAAGGAGAACAGGGAGTCATCAAAAAATTGATCCGGCCAAGGATGGACCACAACGATGATAGCCTCTATGATAACTCAATGATCATTCTCCACACTGGTGCCCCACAACGATGAGATCTTAGTCCCTCACATTAGTGTCCCTGTACATGCACGGCTGTGCAGCCAAATTCAGCTTTAACTCCATTAACAAGTTTGCTGATGACACCATGGTTGTAGGCTGTAACACAAACAAAAATGAGTCAGAGTGCAGGAAGGAGATAGAGAGCTTAATGGCATAGTGTCAAGCCAACATCCTTTCCATCAATGTCAGCATTATGAAGGAGCCAGTCATAGACTTCAGGAAGCGAGGTGGAGTACACACTCCAGTCTATCAACGGTGCTGACGTGGAGATGGGTGTAAACATTATCAACAATTTGTCCTGTTCCAATCACACCGATGCTACAGCCAAGAAATCACATCAACGCCTTTCTTCCTCAGAAAGCCATGGAAATTTGGCATATCCCCAATGACTTACCAATTTCTATAGATGCACCATAGAAAACATCCGATCCGGATGCTCACAGCTTGGTTTGGCAACTGCACTGTCCTAGACTGTAAGGCATCGCAAAGAGTTGTGAATGTAGCCCAGTCCATCACAAAAAAACAGCTTCACCCACCATCAACTCCATCTACGTTACATAAAAAGGAAGGGGGGACCCAGTGGGGGTGGGGGGTAGGGACTGCTGCCACTTTCTACGACAGGCAGAAGATAGGACTGTTCAGTGAGCTTTTACAACCTTGTCAGCGCCAAGAAAATGGCGGCTCTTGTGCGCTGCCTAGGTGAGGCTTGCTGTGTTTTACCAGGTTGTACGCAAAACAAAGTGAGAATGTGAGAATAACGTACCATGATTCACTTCATGTTGCCTCAAGAAAGCAGCCAACATAAACAAGAACCACTCACACCCCACATTCTCTCTTCTCCTCTCTCCCATCTCGCAGAAAATAAAATGGCTTGAAAGAGTGCAAGTGCACCACCAGATTTAAGAACAGCTACTTTTCTGGTATCAGATTTAGGTTTAGGTTCATTATTGTCACGTACATTGAGCTACAGTGAAAAGCTTTTTGCTGTGTGCTGTTTAGTTTAAGTTAGTTTAGTTTATTGTCACGTGTACGGAGGTACAGTGAAAAGCTTGCTGTCCATCAAGTCAGACAGTACAGTACATGATTCCAATCAAGTCAAACACAGATACAATGTCAGCAATGAGGTACATTGGAGAATTGGAACCGTACCCTACCATTTGTTCAGTATGATAACAACTCAAGCTGTTCTTGTGTCTGGTGGTATGCACTTTCAAATTTCTGTATCTTCTGCCCAACATGAGTAGGGAGAAGAAGAAATTAATGGGATAGAAGTCAAACAAGTCAAAGTCAAACAAACTTTATTGTCATTTAGAAATACATCGATATATGCAATTCCAAACACCGTTGCATTTGGCTCACTGTGCAACATGATAATAAACAGAAGGATAAAATGGATAAAATGGATAAAAGGATAAAATGGATACAAGGATAAAAATAGACAATGGTGGCAGCCCATTACATGGCATTCAGGAGTCTGATGGCTCGTGGGAAGAAGCTTGTGCAGAACCTTGATGTTCTGCTCGTTATACTACGATATCTTTTGCCCGAGGGCAGCAGAGTGAACAGTCCATGATGGCGATGTGTGGGGTCCTTTATAATACTGCTGGCCTTCGACACACAGCGTTTGGTCGCAATATCCCCGATTGAGGGGAGAGAGTCCCGATGATTTTTTCCGCTGTCCTCTCCACTCTCAGCACGGACTTCCAGTCGGAGGCTCTACAGTCCCCAAACCAGACAGAGATACAGCTGGCCAAAATACTCTCTATGGTGCCCCTGTAGAAAGTGGTGTGGATGGGATGGGGGGAGGTAAGCTCTTCTCATCCGGTGCAGAAAGTGCAACCGCTGCTGTGCTCTCTTAACTGTTGATGAGATGTTATTTGACCAGGTCAGACTGTTAGTGATCTGCACCCCCTGGAACTTAGTGCTACTGACCACCTCCACATCGCTGTCATTGATGTGAAGTGGTGTGGGACTGTGCCGGTTTTTCCTGAAGTCGACGATGACCTCCTTTGTTTTTTCGACATTCAGGATCAGGTTGTTCGTATTGCACCAGTCCACCAGTTGTTTCACCTCCTTCCTGTAAGCCAGCTCATTGTCGTCCCGGATGAGGCCCACCACTGTTGTGTCATCTGCGTACTTCATGATGTGGTTTGTACTAAACCTGGCACAACAGTCGTGGGTCATCAGGGTAAACAGCAGTGGACTCAGGACACAGCCCTGAGGGGAGCCGGTGCTCAGAGAGATGATGTTAAAGGTGGTGTTTCCAACCCTCACTGACTGGGGTCTGTCAGTGAGGAAGTCCAGTAGCCAGTTACACATGGGGGTGCTGAGGCCCAATGGACCCAGTTTGCTTATCAGGTGCTGAGGGATGATTGTGTTGAATGCTGAACTAAAATCCACGAACAGCATTCGCACATAAGTGTTCTTCTCCTCTAGATATTCCAGGCTCAGATGGAGTACGGAGGATATAGCGTCCTCTGTGGAGTGGTTTGGCCTGTAAGCAAACTGGTATGGGTCAAGTGTGGAGGGGAGTCTGGAGGTAATATGGTCCCTGAACAGCCTCTCGAAGCACCATCATTATGGGAGTGAGTGCTACAGGGCAGTAATCGTTGAGACATTGTATTTTGGATTTTTTAGGCACTGGTATGATGGTGACAGTCTTGAAACACGATGGGATGACAGCCTGTTTCAGCAGGGTGTTGAAGATGTCCATAAGGACATGTGCCAGCTGATCAGCACATTCCATGAGCACCCGCCTGGTATGTTATCAGGGCCTGCCGCCTTCCGTGCATTCACTCCTTTTAGGGTCCTCCGGACATCCACTATATCAAGACTGAGTGCCTGTTCATCACAATGAGGAATACCTTTTTTCGCAGGTGTGTTATTTAATGCCTCGAACCGTCCAAAATAGTTGTTGAGTTAATTGAGGAACTCAATGTTGTCATCACAGGGTGCTGGAGCAGTCTTATAGTCCGTGATTGTTTTGATTCCCTGCCACATGCGCCTGGTGTTCATGGGGTCATGAAAGAAGCTCTGGATTTTCTGACCATGGGCACGCTTTGCCAGCCTGATGACTCGGTTCAGGTTGGCTCTTGCGGATCTGAGTGCCACCACGTCACCGGATTTAAACGCGGCATTACGTTCTCAGCATTCCACGTACCTCTGGGGTCATCCAGGGTTTCTGGTTGGCCCGTATAGTGATGGTCTTGGTGACACAGACATCCTCTATGCACTTTTCCATGTAAGCAGACACATACGCAGCGTACTCCTCCAGGTTGGTGTGTTGACTGTCAGTTGCAGCCTTCTTGAACATGGAAATTATATTAGCTATTTTCCTGAAGCAGCTTGGATCCAATGGTTTAGTTTAGTTTAGAGATACAGTGCAGAGACAGGCCCTTCGGCCCACCGAATGTGCGTCGACTAGCGATCCCCGTACACTAGTCCCATCCTATACACCAGGGACAATTTTCCATTTACAGAATGCAAATTAACCTACAAACCTGTACGTCTTTGGAGTGTGGGAGGAAACCGGAGCACTTGAAGAAAACCCATGCGGTCACGGGAAGAATGTACAATCTTCATACAGACAGCACCCGTAGTCAGGATGGAACCCGGGTCTCTGGCCTGTCAGGCAGCATCTCTATCGTTGCATCACCGTGCCATATAATATAATGTTCATAAATCATAGGAGAAGAATTAGGCCATTTGGCCTATCGAGCTTACTCCGCCATTCAACCATGGGTGATTTATTCTACTGTGCCACCCGTCGTGTGGTGTCTGATCTGTGTGATGGGCTGCTCTACATTCACAACTCTCTGCCCTATTTTTATCCATCAAGTTTTAATTCTCAATTGTTCAAGTGTTCTTCAGTGTCTGCCTTCAATGCCACTCAAGTACTTGAATGTGTAGACTTTTTTTTTGTAGGACATTAAAAATTGTGTTGTGAATCATTTGATGTGCATATTCAAAGCCAGTGGGTCAACAATAGAATTGTGAATGTATTCTGTACGAACAAAAGAGTTCATTTGACTAACATGTACAATGTACAGGGAATCATGGAGTCACGGAGTCATACAGTGTGGAAACAGACCCTTCAGCCCAATTTGCCCACACCGGCGAACATGTCCCATCTACACTAGTGCACTTGTCTAGGTTTGGCCAATATCACTCTAAATCTAACTATCCATGTACAGTATTCGAGTGGTGGCGCCTGCAGCTGTCTGTCCTCTCATCCTTTTTGTTATTTTTAGTCTGTTTTAAAGTTTGTTTTTGGAGTCTTTTTATGTGGGGGGAGGGGAGGAGGGGGAAACCGTTTCTCTTAGTCACTTGATCTATCTTCGCCCCCCTCCTCGCCCCCTCCTCTTGATTCCCCAACTCTGGGAAAAATAATCTGTGCCTCTACCCGGTCTGTTCCACTCATGATGTTGTACACCTCTATAAGATCACCCCTCATCTTCCTGCGCTCCAAGGAATAGAGAGATACACTACAACACTGTGAGAGAGAATTTCTATCTAGGAAGCCAGTGCAGTATTATATGGCTCATTTTTACAGCTTTGATATTTTATTTGTATACTACTTAGATAATAAATGCAGATGATAACTTGAAGTAATTAAAAAAAACTGAAATATTACTTTAACAGGTGGAGAAATCTACTGTTATTGCTTGAGTGTGTCTAAGGATTTATGAATAAATTGTGGTGATTCTGTATCCCTCTCAGAGGAATGACCTTTACATTAGTTCAACTTACATCAGGGTTTATATGCTGCAGAAAATGTCAAACAACCAGTTACCACTACAATCTAATTTGAAGCCCAAGTTTATTGTATTGTCAAAAGCCACTTCCTTAGATTACAACCTTACAATGTGTTGGCAACTAGCCTTTTATTCCATACACAGTGCACTTCCACTTGATCCACAGCTCTGAGTAAAAGGTTGTTGCATTATATTCATCATGTCTTTCACTTAGCCTTGATTCCGCTGGCATGGCGTCATTGGGTCTTTTGTCTAAAAATACAGAATGATGGATTCCCAACGCACCCAGAGAGATCAGTCAGCCAGTCATGTCCGCGGCAGCTCTTACCAAAGTAACCAGCGGGTCCACAATTTAACATCACATCTGCAAGGTCTTGCTTCTGACAGTGCAGTGCTCCACTGAGATCAGCAAGGGGATGCAGCCTGGATTAAAATTCTTTAGAATAGGATTCAAACACAATCCACTGACAGCGCAAAGTTCTGGAATTCTCTCAGTGAAACTTTCTCCCTTTTTGTCTCACTTTACTCCTTTAAGATATTATCTCCTTGAACAAATTTTGGTCATCGGCCCTTCATGCTTTGGTTTGTGGTTCAGCGAACATAGAACAGGTACAGCTCAGAAATAGCTCACAATAGCTCCACAGCCCCAAGTTAGGGTGGCATGGTGTCGCAGCGGTAAAGTTGCTGCCTCACAGAGCCAGAGACCCAAGTGTGTAGGATAGTGCTATTGGTGGGCCAAAGGGTCTTTCTGTGCTGCATCTCAAAAGTCTAAAGTAAAGTCTAAAGTTAAACTAATCTCCTTCTTGCCCCTCCATTACCTGTATATCAGTATGACTATCTAAAAGCCCTTTAAATGTCACTATCATATCTGCCCACACCATCAACATTGGCAGCGGATTCTAGGCACCCACCTCGCTGTGTAAAAACAAAATTCTCCACACCTCCTTCAAACTTATCACCTCTAACCTTAAAGCGATGCTCGCAAGTGTTTGACACGGTGGAAGATTGTAACCTTCACGTGGTCCGCCCTGTTTCGACTAATGCAATCAACTCGATGTGCACAAACGGAAGATCAAATATAACAAGTTGTCCTACAACTTTAGGCTGTGCACGCCACTTGAAAGAAGAAGAGGTGTTTGACATTTCTACCCTGGGAAAAAGGTTCAGACTGTCTACCTTATCTATGCTCTCTCATAATTTTATATACTTCTTAGTTCTTCCTTCAACCTCTGACACTCCAGAGAAAACAATCCAAGTTTGTCTAATTTCTCCTGACACCTAATACTTTTTAATCTGGGCAACATTCTGGCAAATCTCTGTGCTCCCTGTCCAAACGCCACATGGTGAAGGGATGAGACAAAGACGGGCATCATTTACAAGTCTTTGTCTCTCACCCCCCCCCCCCCCCCCCCCCCGCCTCTTTTGCAGCTTTCTCACCAACACTCCAAGCAGACTGAAGGCGGGTCCTGACTTGAAATGTCACCTTACCATGTCTTCCAGAGATGCTGCCTGACCCACTGAGTTACGTCAGCACTTTGTGATCTCCCCAAGCTTCCTTTGCAGGCCTGAAATGATCACAGAGTCCATATCCTCTGTTACACTTCCATCTCTATTTTACTTCGGAGTCACGTGAGTGACTACGTGAAGAAGCCCCGCCTGACGCTGGATCGGCATTACGTCGTCGCTGTCGGCAGAGGAAAGAGCTGCAGAGCGCAGCTCCACACAGCGGTAAGGAACCGGCCCGCTGGTAAGAGAGATTTTCATTTCTAGGGCGGTTTTCAGAACTCCGTAGCCTGGTGGGTAAACCAGGAGGAGTTAGAAAGAAAATGGAGTAAGCCAAAAAACAGCGGGTAAAACGTGCGTCCCGGGGAGAAGAGTCGGGACAGGAGATTATTGCGGAGCCGGTTCCGATACCAGTGGCCGTTGAAATTCCCGTTAGTGAGGCTTTGATTGCTCCACAAACAGAAACTTTGGAGGAAAACCCAGTGCCTAAAAAATGTAAAAGAAAAGCTGAAAGGCCTGAGGTTTCTGAGGACTCTGATTCAAAAGGTCCAGAAAGAAAAGCCTTATGGCTCAGAATGGATCAAATGGAGAAAATGCTCCAAACTATAATCAACCAAGGGTCTAAGTACCCAGAATATTCCCAGGCAGCCCCTGAGGGGGTTCCATATCATGAATATGGTGCCAGTTTGAATTGGGAATTTGAAACTCCAGTGCCTGGGATTGGACTGGAGGAAGTCTCCTTGAATAAGTTTCAGGAGTACCAGGGCTGTATGAGACAGACCCTGAAAGTGGTGATTGAGGTCCGGAGTACACACCACAATACAAATATATTGATCCAGGTGTGCCTGATGTGGCACAAAGTTTTGCTATACCTGGAGGAGGCGGTGAGGCCATGGAAGAAAACCTGGCGGCCAATATTAATTATAAGGTCTCTCACCCGCTTCAAGAAGCTGTTATGGTTGAGACAGCAGAATTGTATAAAACACCTATTAATTGTGCCTCATTGAAGGTACCTACGGTGAATCCGGGTGTTTGGGCGCCAATGTCATCGATGATGCAGGCGCAGGAGATTCGATTTCAAAGAGTCCTCAAGCTGATTTCAGCTGGCATTACTGCCTTTGGAAGACAAGTGGAAGGTTGTGGAATGACCAAAGTTTAGAAGCATATGTTGGCTTTATTTTGCAACTCATTTTTGAGATAAATTGTATGAGGAAGATTGCCATTCGGCCTCTGTTACATCCAAGATTTGCAGGGTTGTGCAAGCCAGCAATGTTCAAACTCCTGGTTTATTTCGGAGAGAATTTGTCTAAACAAATTAAAGAAATGGATGAAGAGGCAAAAACCATTGGCCTTATGAAACCCTTCACTTTTGGCCAGAGAAGGGCTGGCCATATGAAAAGGGGATTTGATTTTGGAGCTGGAACAAGCCGAGGCAGGAGTATGATAAGAAAGAATTTCCAGCCAGCACAGTCGAATGTACACCCATTTCTTGGGAAAAGGAGATCATTTCATCCAGTTGGAGAGGTACATAAATTTATCGTATTAAAGAGGAATGTTTGGATGAACCTCAGATTGGTGGTAGACTCCGAATGTTTTATAATGAATGGGACAGTATAACACCTGATCGTGTTGTATTAGATACTGTGTTAGGATATACCATTGATTTTGTAGAAGGTATGGATCCATTGGGACAGAATAAGCCTAATCATTCTTTGATGTTTCAGCTCTTGAAAAAATTCAAATTGACAAAGAGGGTAAGAATTTGTGTGAAAAAGGAGTTATTGAGAAAACAGGAGAGGATCCACAACAATTTGTATCAAATATTTTCCCCAGACCAAAGGAAGATGGGGGTTGTAGAATCATTTTAGATCTCACACAATTGAATACATTTGTCCAGTATAAACATTTTAATGGACTCATTCAACACTGCAATGCAGCTGGTATCAACAGGTTGTTATATGGCTACAATAGATTTGAAGGATGCATATTATTCGGTCCCAATTCATCATAGTTTTCGCAGGTATTTAAAGTTTAAATGGATGGGACAGCTGTGGCAATACAAAGCATTACCTAATGGATTAAGTTCAGTACCTAGATTGTTCACTAAATTGTTGAAGCCAGCACTTGCACTGCTAAGGGCACAAAAACACATCGTTATGGCTTATCTAGATGACATTTTAATTGTCAATGCTAATCAAGAGTCAGCTGAAAAATCAGTCTCAGCAACTACAAGCTTGTTTGAGAAGTTGGGATTCCTGATTCATCCAACAAAATCTAAGTTACAGCCATCCCAAACCATTGAATATCTGGGGTTTGTGATTAATTCAGTTACCATGTTGGTAACTTTACCAATGGATAAGGTGATAGATTTGACAAATGTGTGTCAGAACCTGATTAACAAACCTTATCCCTCCATCCGAGAAGTTGCCAAGGTTATTGGTAAGTTGGTAGCAGCATTTCCAGCAGTAGAATTTGGTCCTCTACATTACCAAAATCTTCAAAGGGCAAAAACTCAAGCGCTTATTCAGCGAGCAGGCCATTTTGATAGGCCAATGCAATTGCCAAAGGAAGCTTTATCAGAATTACATTGGTGGGTTGAGAATGTTCCACAAGCTGCTAAGAACATTTTGGTTCATCAGCCAGTAGTGTTTTTGCAAACTGACACAAGTTCTCTCGGATGGGGGGCTACGGATAATGAGACCAGCTGTGGGGGCAGATGGGCTGTCCAAGAGGATTTATTGCTCCAAACATATGGTATTGATTATTTGGAGCTACTGGGAGCATTTTATGGATTAAAAGCTTATTGTTGTACATTAAAAGATTTACATGTCCATATACAAATAGACAATACCACAGCTGTGGCATATATCAATCACATGGGTGGTGTCAGATCAATTTCATGTGATCATCTGGTAAACCAGATGTGGCAATGGTGTATTGGTAAAAATATTTGGCTTTCAGCTATTTATCTCCCAGGGAGAGACAATGTTGTGGCAGACAAAAGATCACGAATATTTAAAGACAATACAGAATGGATGTTAAATCCACAAATTTTAAAAAATATTGTCAGTCGGTATGGAGTACCGGACATTGATCTGTTTGCATCTAGATTGAATCACCAATTGCCCAAATACGTGTCTTGGGAACACGATCCGGGGGCAGTAGCAGTGGATGCTTTCTCGCTACACTGGGGGAATATGTTCTTTTATGCTTTTCCCCCATTCTGTCTGATTGGGCAATGTCTCAAGGAAATAGCGCAAGACGCTGCCAAAGGCATTTTGGTGGTGCCAAATTGGCCTACGCAGTCATGGTTCCCATTTTGTATGACAATTCCCAGTTGTGACAATCTGTTGACACAACCAGTAACAAAAGAAATTCACCCATTGCATGATCATATGAATTTGTTAATCTGCAGGTTCTGACCAGACCATTCCAAGAGTTTGAACTGTCGGACAGGACCATGGATGTTATAGATGCAGCTTGGAGGAATAGCACTAAAAAACAATATATGTCGCATATAAGAAAATGGGAAGCTTTTTGTACACAGTCAAAGATTTCTTATCATACTGCAAACATTTCAAATGTATTGGAGTTCCTTGCTGGGTTACACTTTGATGAGCATTTGAGTTATAGTGCCATTAATTGTGCTTGTAGTGCATTGTCATCCTATTTAGGACAAATTTCTGATCGGGATTCAGTAGGGTCTCACCCATTAGTATCCCGATTCATGAAAGGTATTTTTAATAAAAATCCTCCCAAGCCCAGATATACAGAAATTTGGGATGTTAGCATTGTTCTCACTTTGCTAAAGCAATGGACTCCAATTACTTCAATGTCTTTGCAGAAATGAACATTTAAGGTGGTTATGTTAATGGCATTGGTATCAGCTCAAAGAGTACAAACTTTGCAATTGTTACGGTTGGATTGCATGCATGTGACTACAGATAACATTGTGTTTTATGTTTATGACCTGATCAAACAAAGCAGACCAGGGAGAACTGGAATTAAGGTAATGTTTAAAGCATATCCTATTGATGAAACATTGTGTGTAGTTAAGCATTTAACTCAATACATTGAGGTAACCAAAAATCTCAGAGGTTCTGAGAAAGCGTTATTGATAACACACAAAAAGCCACATACAAAAGTTTCAGTTCAAACCATTTCTAGATGGTTAAAACAGGTTTGGGTCTAGCAGGAATAGACATTGATGTGTTTAAATCTCACTCCACTAGGGCGGCAGCTACGTCCGTGGCGAAGGTACAGGACGTACCACTCGATCAAATTTTAGAGGCCGCAGGGTGGTGCAGAGAAGAAACATTTTCAAAGTTCTACAATAAACCTGTTGTCACGGTGCCAGGATTTGGACACACAGTACTGGGTTCTCTTTAAATGCTTGCTTTGTTTTATATTATCGATTTATATTATCGATTTATGTTATCATTGACATCATTTATCAATTTTTCTTTTGTAATTTTCCCCTGTGATAGAGGGGTTATTATTAAAAAAGTTGTTCTTTTTTATGATTAAAGGACTTATTACATAAATTGTAACAATGTCTTAAAATACTATTTACTCACTACTGTTTTGACTAAACAGAGAGTCGTATGGAATGAATTTACGACATAAAAAACACAGAGCTTTAAAATCTTCACGTAGTCACTCACGTGACTCCGAAGTAAAATAGTAAGATTAAACGAGAACTTATGTGTTCGAAGTTTGATCTTTATTTTGTGAGGAGTTACGATGAGGGATTACGTGCCCTCCACTCCCAACCCTCATAATATAAATGATCATCTGGTAGTTCTAGTCTATCTTGAGCCTTACTATTTTACTCCGGCTATTGGTTCTGTGTTTTTCATACCGCTGCTTTGAAGTATGCCGATCCAGCGTCAGGCAGGGCTTTTCACGTAATCCCTCATCGTAACTCCTCACAAAATAAAGATCAAACTTCGAACAGGTAAGTTCCCGTTTAATCTTACTATTGTAGCACAAACCACGCAACATTGCTCAGTACCTACTCGGCCTTGATTCTTTTCAGCTTGACAGCTTTGGTCATTATCAGTGTTGAGAAGGGAGGCGCATGAACAGTTCAGTCAAGATTACCACTTCAAATGAAGCTTCTTCCCACTGTGTCCCTCCTTCAGAGGGCCTTTGCTGGAATAAATACTAATTTCAATTTTTTTTGGCTCAGTTTGAAGCAATGAGATGCCAAAACAGTGGATCAGACAAACTGAATCTTGACAGCTCTTCTGTTCCGAGTCTACGATAAGCATGACCTTTCAAATTCTCTCCTAATTAGCAAGGGCGCAATTACACAAAGGGTATCCAGAAGCTGATGCATCATACGAGCAGGAGAAAGATTCTACCACCCGAGTAAAGGATATACTAATGTTGTCTAGTGCAATGATTGCGTGTGTGCGCTTTTACACATATTATGTACACATGCATTCACGTGCTGCAAATGCACACTCACGCACATACAGGTATGTGAAACCTGCCCCTCAGATTCCTATTAAATCTTTCCCCCCTCACCTTTATTCTGTACCCTCTAGTTCTTGATTCACCTGCACTGGTAAAAGACTATGTGCATTCACCCTTTCTATTCCCCTTACGATTTTCTGCACCACTATAAGATCATGCCTCAACCTCCTGCGCTTAAGGGATAAAGACCCAATTTTTCCCTATAGCTTAGGCCCTCTAGTCTTGGCCACATCCTTGTAAATCTTCTCTGCACCCTCTCCAGCTTTATAGCAACATTCCAATATCAGAATGTTCAATGTCCACAAAAGGGTAGAGGCGAATCGAACATTACCCTAGCTTATGGAAAGACCGTTGAGAAGCCTGATAACAGAGGGGAAGAAGCTGTTCCTGAATCTGGTGGTGCGTGCATTCAAGCTTCTGTACCTTTTGCCCGATGGGAGCAGGGAGAAGAAGGAGTGACCAGAATGAGACAAGTCATTGATTATGTTGGCTGCTTTTCTGAGACAGCGTGAAGTGTAGATGGAGTTAAGGGTGGTGAGATCAATGTGTGATCAACTTGGCTACATCTACAACTCGCTGCAGTTAATTGTGGTTGTGGGCAGGGCTGTTCTCAGACCAAGCTGTGATGCAACCTGGTAGTAAGCTTTCTATGGTGCATCTGTAGAAGTTTGTAAGAGTCACTGGAGACATGCTGAATTTCCTCAGTCTCCTAAGGAAGTAGAGGCGTTGGTGTGACTTCTTACCTGTCGCATCGTTGTGGTTGGTTAACAACAGATCATTTGTAATATTAATGCCAAGGAACTTGAAGCTCTCAACCATTTCCTCTATGATGCTGATTGGGGCATGTACTCAACCACGTTTCCTGAAGTCGAGAAGTAGCTCCTTCCTCTTGCTGACATTGAGGGAGAGGCTGTAGTCCTAACATCATGTTACTGAGTTCTCTACCTCTTTCCTGTACCATGTCTCATTATTGTTTGTCATCCGGCTCACCACAGTGGTGTCATCTGCAAACTTGTGGACGGAATGAGAGCTGAATTTAGCCGCACAGTCTTGAGTGTATGGGGAGTATAGTAGTGGACTGAGATCGCATCCATGCGGGACACCATTGTTGAGAGTTTTAATGGAGGTGATGGTGTCACCTATCCTCACCAACTGCGGTTTGTGGGTCAGAAAATCGAAGATCCAGTGGCACAGAGGGTACTGTTTACAAGATACTATATTTCATATGCTATACACAATTTCCTAATTGATATAGATCAGCACGCCAAAAGTCTTCTTCATCATCCCATCTACTCGTGATGCCACTTTCAGTGAACTATGTACTTGTACTCCGAGAACTCTCTGCTCTCTAACATTCCACTAGGATCCTATCATTCATTGTGAAAGTCCTGTCCTGGTCTGACTTCCTAAAATGTGACCCCTCACACTTTTAATTAGCCATTCCTCAGCTCACCTACCTACTCAGCTGATCGAGATGTTACTGTAATTCTTCATAACTATCTTCACTGTCTACAAGACCACCTATTTTAGTGTAATTTGCAAACTTATTAACCGTGCCTTGCACATTCTCATTCCTGTACAACTATCAACAAACAGTCTGTATTTTTAGTTTAGTTTAGTTTATCTACCAAGGTACAGCAAAAACCTTTTGTTGTATGCTGATCAGTCAGTGGAAAGACAATACATGATTACAATCAAGCCATAGTGTACAGATACATGATGCAGGGAATAACTTCTAGCGCAAGATAACGTCCAGTAAAGTCCGATTAAAGATAGTCCGAGAGTCTCCAATGAGGTTGATAGCAGCTCAGGACTGCTTTGTTCATAGAATGGTTCAGTTGCCTGATAACAGCTGGGAAGAAACTGTCCTTGAATCTGGAGTGTGCATTTTCACACTTTTATACCTCTTGCCCAATGGTAGAGGAGAGAAGGTGTGACTGGGGTGAAACTTATCCTTGCTTATGCTGGTGGGCTTGCTGAGGCATCAGGAGCAAATGGAATCCATGGAAGTGAGGTTGGTTTGTGTGATGGTCTAGGCTGTGTCCACAATTCTCTGCAATTTCTTGCAATCTTGGATGAAGCTGTTTAAGAATAGTTTAATAAGAGTCTGCATTCTGAGCAGCTTTGCAAAATCATCAGTTCCAATTTTGGGATATAGGGCTTGCCAAGATTATAGCTCTAATTAAGGATATCCAATGGTCTTTCCCATAGATAGTCCTACAAGGGGTGGGGGGTTGGGGGAAACTTTTTCTAATCTTTTACCTTGAGAGAGATGCTATTTTTTCTGTATTATACCTCCGTCCGCACTGCGGCCTAACATAGTGGATTTGACGACTTTTGCTGGAGTCCGACTTCGAGAAGCTCCACCGTGGATACCTACGGACTTACCATCGTGAAGCTCACGACCCTGTCGGGGGTCGACTTTGGGGTTCCAACCGTGGGTGCCTGCGGACTTTAACATCACAGAGCTTGCGGTCTCTGGTTGGAGACCGTCTTTCGGGAACTCCAAGCCGCAGGAGCGTCGCCAACCCGACGAGGGAGCTTCGATCGACCCAACTGCGGATGGTTCAACTGCCCCGACCGCGGGAGAATAAAAGAGGAAGAAGATTGGACTTTATTGCCTTCCATCACAGAGAGGAACGTGGGGAATCCACTGTGGTGTGTGTTTATGTTAGATTTTATGTAGTTGTGTGTCTTGTTGCTTTTTGTTTATTATGGCTGTGTGGTTATTCGAATTTCACTGTACCTTAATTGGTACATGTGACAATAAACTGACGTTGAAAACTTGAAGTGATTTTCTCTCAAGTGCCTATTTACAGTAATTCCGTTTAGGAGCTGGGCATATCTCAAAGGCTGGATTCAAGTCTGTATATGTGTAGTCTCATTCTTAAAAAAGGTCTTAGATTGGCCCAGATTTAGTGTATTAATAGTTTCAAATACTCTCAATGGGAGAAATTCAGCGATACAAATGAAGCCTTGTCAAATTAAGTTATTTTTCTGTTATTAAGCATGTTAAAGTCCTGTTTTTGATTAGTTTAGTTTAGTTTTCTTGTCACGTGTGAAGTGAAAAGCTTTTGTTGCGTGTTATCCAGTCAGTGGAAAGGCAATATATGATTACAACCAAGACATTTACAGTGTACAGATACACGATAACAAATTAGGATGCATTAAAAAATATCACAGCAACCTTCAATAAATATGAACGTAGCTAAATATCAAATATTCAGCTGAGGCTGTAAAATATGATAGTCGACTAACCATGGCCTGTGCTCCCTCCGGCTTTACCCGGCACAGAAGACCCACGTGTAAACTTTAATTGATTTGCAAAGTCTAAACATTGAACTTCACATAGAAAATTTACACAGCAAGGGATGACTTGGAGTGCAAATAGTTTAAGTAAACAATTCCCATCAGCAAAATAAGTGGGCCATCTACCAAGCTACAAGATTTTATTTCCTTGACATCAGGAAAGGGAAATTAATAAAAGCCTGAGGTCGGCAGACAGCTTCTGATGGAGAAAGGTACACATGCACTACGGGGGACTTCACTTCAGATGGAGAAGCTGACTCTATAGGTTTCTCCATCTGCCCGTAATGTGTAGGATAGAATCAGTGTATGGGTGATTGTGGTCGGCATGGACTCAGTGGGCCAAAGGGCCTATTTCCACGCTGTATCTCCAAAACTAAAACAGGAGATTCCAAGAGGCAGCTGCCATCTGGGAGAAAATCCTCTTAATTAGCCATTAAGTGACCATTTGGAGCAGAACAAGACACAATTCTTAGGTAGACAAAAATGCTGGAGAAACTCAGCGGGTGAGACAGCATCTATGGAGCGAAGGAAATAGGCAACGTTTCGGGCCGAAACCCTTCTTCGGCCCCCCCCCCTCCCCCCTACCTCCCCACCCTACTTCAGACTGTTCATCTATTCCCTGCCTTATTTTGTCTTGCCTCCCCTCTCTTCCAGTTTCCTTCTCACCCCCCATAATAAATCTGAAGATGCGTCTAGATTCGAAACATCGCCCATTCCTTCTTTCCAGCGATGCTGCCTGTCCCGCCGAATTACTCCTGCTTTTTGTCTCTATCTTCAGTTTAAACCAGCATCTGCAGTTCCTTCCTAACATCAATCCATGTTGTTCAGAGATGTGGCATGACCCACTGATTTATTCCAGCATTTTGTGCCTTTTTTTGTCAATCAACATCTTCAGTTCCTGTTTCTGTATAACATATTAGGTCACAGGTGGAGTAGTGCGCACATTTCCTGTCATTACTCTGTGGGAAAGATGTGACTGCATCGGAGAGGGTGCAGAGGAAACTCACCAGGGTCCTGCCTGCAATGAAGTGTTTCAGTAATGAGAAGTCACAGTTTAAAATGAGTTTGTATTCTTTGGAGTGGAGAAGGCTTGTGAGGGGAATACTTGATTGAGGAATATAACATTTGGAGGAGCAAACAGGAGGACCTAATGAGGACATTTCTCCTCAGCAGAGGTATCTATAGAAAAGAGTAGGAGATTTAAAGGGAATTCAAGGAAGAGGTTTTGCACTCAGAGGATGAAAGGTTTAGAGGGATATGGACCAAATGGGGGCAAATGGATCTAACTTTGATGGAGTATCTTGGTTGATTTGGATGGGTTGGGCCGAAGGCCTTATTTCCCCACTGTATGATTCTACAACTCATATCTGGAACACACTGCTACTGGGAATGGTGGAATCAGGAATTCTGATAACGTTTAACGAGAATTTCAATGAACACTTAAACTGATATGACATGGAAGTTATTCGAAATTTAGATAAATATGGACTGAACATAGAACGGTGCAGCACAGGAAGGGATCGTTTGGCCCACAATGTTTGTGCCGCAAAGCACATGATACAAAGTTGGACACAATGTGCCGGAGTAATTCAGTGAGTTACACAGCATCTCTGGAGAAAAGGAATAGGTGACTTTTCGGGTCAAGACCCTTCTTCAGACTCTGAAGAAGGTTGAGTGGGAAGAAGGGTCTCAACCCAAAACATCGCCTGTTGAGTTTGAATAAGGGCTCAGACCCAAAATGTCACCTATTCCCTTTCTCCAGAGATGCTGCCTGTCCCACTGAGTTACTCCAGCATTTTGTGTCTATCTTCGGTATAAACCAGCAACTGCAATTCCTTCCTGCACATGATGCCAAGTTAAACTGATCTCATCTGCCTGTACATGATCTATATCACTCTATTCCCTGCACTTCTATGTGCCGACCTAAAAGCTGAAACGCCACTGTCGTATCTCTGGCAGTGTGCTCCAGGCCCCCATTATAACCATATAAAAACCATATAACAATTACACCACGGAAACAGGCCTTCTCGGCCCTTCCAGTCCGTGCCGACCATTTATTTTCCCCTAGTCCCATCTACCTGCACTCAGACCATACCCCTCCATTCCCTTCCCGTCCATATACCTATCCACTTTACTTTTAAATGTTAAAATCGATCCTGCCTCCACCACTTCTGCAGGAAGATCATTCCACACAGCCACCACTCTCTGAGTAAAGAAGTTCCCCCTCATGTTACCCCTAAACTTCTGTCCCTTAATTCTCATGTCATGCCCTCTTGTTTGAATCTTTCCTACCCTCAATGGGAAAAGCTTATCCACGTCAACTCTGTCTATCCCTTTCATCATTTTAAAGACCTCAATCAAGTCCCCCCTTAACCTTCTGCGCTCCAAAGAATAAAGACCTAACTTGTTCAACCTTTCTCTGTAACTTAGTTGCTAGAACCCAGGCAACATTTTAGTAAATCTCATCTGTACTCTCTCTATTTTGTTGACATCCTTCCTATAATTAGGCGACCAAAATTGTACACCATACTCCAGAATTGGTCTTACCAATGGCTTGTACAATTTTAACATTACTTCCCTACTCCTATATTCAATGCTCTGATTTATAAAGGCCAGCACACCAAAAGCTTTCTTTACCACCCTATCTACATGCGATTCCACCTTCAGGGAACTATGCACAGTTATTCCTAGATCCCTCTGATCCACAGCATTCCTCAATTCCCTACCATGTAGCATTACGTCCTATTTTGATTTGTCCGGCCAAGATGTAGCATCTCACACTTATCAGCATTAAACTCCATCTGCCATCTTTCAGCCCACTCTTCCAAATGGCCCAAATCTCTCTGTAGACTTTGAAAATCTACTTCATTATCCACAGCACCCCCTATCTTAGTATCATCTGCATACTTACTTATCCAATTTTCCACCCCATCATCTAGATCATTGATGTACATGACAAACAACAGTGGACCCAACACAGATCCCTGAAGCACCCCACTCGTCACCGACTTCCAACCTGACAAACAGCCATCCACCATTACTCTCTGGCATCTCCCATTCAGCCACTGTTGAATCCATCTTGCTACTCCGCCATTAACACCCAAAGATTGAACCTTCTTAACCAACCTTCCATGGGGAACCTTGTCAAAGGCCTTACTGAAATCCATATAGACAACATCCACTGATTTACCCTCATCAATTTCACTAGTAACTTCTTCAAAAAATTCAAGAAGGTTTGTCAAACATGACCTTCCAGGCACAAATCCATGTTGACTGTTCTTGATCAGACCCTGTTTCTCCAGATGCTTATATATATTATCTCTAAGTATCCTTTCCATTAATTTGCCCACCACTGACGTCAAACTAACAGGTCTATAATTGCTAGGTTTATTCTTTGAACCCTTTTTAAACTATGGAACAACATGCGCAGTACGCCAATCCTCCGGCACTATTCCCGTTTCTAATGACATCTGAAATATTTCTGTCATAGCCCCTGCTATTTCTACACTAACTTCCCTCAATGTCTTAGGGAATATCCTGTCTGGACCTGGAGACTTATCCACTTTTATATTTTTCAAAAGTGTCAGTACTTCCTCCTCTTTGAATCTCATAGTTTCCATAGCTACTCTACTTTTTTCCCTTACCTCACAGAGTTCAATATCCTTCTCCTTGGTGAATACCGAAGAAAAGAAATTGTTCAATATCTCCCCCATCTCTTTTGGCTCTGCAGATAGCTGTCCATTCTGGCTCTCTAATGGTCCAATTTTATCCCTCGTTATCCTTTTGCTATTAATATAGCTGTAGAAACCCTTTGGATTTACTTTCACCTTTCTTACCAAAGCAACCTCATATCTTCTTTTAGCTTTTCTAATTTCTTTCTTAAGATTCTTTTTACATTCTTTATACTCCTCTAGCACCTCATTTACTCCATGCCTCTTATAATTATTGTAGCTATCTCTCATTTTTCGAACCGTGTCCAATTTCCCTTGAAAACCATGGCTCTTTCCGATTTTTACTATTTCCTTTCAACCGAACAGGGACATAAAGATTCTGTACTTTACAATTTCCCCTTTAAATGTCCTCCATTTCTCTTCTACATCCTTCCCATAAAACAAAATGTCCCAATTCATTCCTTTTAAATCATTACGCATTCCCTCAAAGTTAGCCTTTCTCCAATCAAAAATCTCAACCCTAGGTCCAGTTCTGACTTCTGCATAATAAAAATTGAAACTAATGGTATTGTGATCACTGGTCCTGAAGTGCTCACCAACGCATACCTCCGTCACCTGACCTGCTTCATTTCCTAACAGGAGGTCCAGCACTGCCCCTTCTCTGGTCGATACCTCTATGTATTGCTGCAAAAAAGTATTCCTGCACACATTTAACAAACTCCAAACCATCCAGCCCATTTACAGAATGTGTTTCCCAGTCTATTTTTGGAAAATTGAAATCTCCCACAATCACTACCTTGTGCTTACTACTAATATCTGCTATCTCCTCACATATTAGCTCTTCCAATTCTCTCTCCCCATTTGGCGGTCTATAATACACCCCTAAAAGTGTTGCTACACCATTCCCACTTCTCAGTTCCACCCAAATATCCTCCCTAGACGAGCCCTCTAATCTGCCCTGCCAAAGCACTGCTGTAATATCTTCTCTGACAAGCAATGCAACCCCTCCACCTCTGTGGGTAAAACTCTCTGGGTAGAAAAATTGCCCTGCACATCCCCATTACATTTCCCCCCTCTCACCTTATAGCTGGATATTTCCATCATGGGAACAAGATTCTGACTGTCGATGCAATCTCTGCCTCTCATCATTTTGTACACTTCTATCAGGTCTCCCCTCAACCTCCGATGTTTCAGGTGCTTAGTGACCATCACACATGCAGTGGGCCGAAGGGTCTGTTTCCATGCTGCATGACGCTGAAATGTTCTAATAGATTGTGCAGGGCCATGTTTAAAATAGTTTGATGACAAGTATGCCTGGTAGTTGAGAGGAGAAGTAGAGGAAGTGTAAAAGGCAGACCCGGCCCCATAGATAAAGATAGAAAGCTATCTCCCTCTCTGCTACCTTGAAAAAAAACCACTTTGCTTGGAGTTGTTCCAAGTTCCACTTGCCCACACTTGCACTGCTAAATGAAGCAGGTGACATGACAAACCAGGTCAAATCGATCAGATCGGTCCCCTGTGGTTGAGAGCGCAGAATATATTAACTTGTTAGGAGCGCACTGTATGTGAATACTTGGCCAATAAACTTACTTACATATATATTGAAAAAAACAATTGGTTCATTCTAAGTCGGGATACAAAAAATGACTACAATTAATCTCTCCCTGCATCTCTCACTTTAACCAGCTTGGAGCGAAGGGATCTATAACTAGGCTCCAGTTATCATTTTTTGTGATGAACACTATTGAGACTGTTGTACAAGATATCTCAAGTACTAACTGAAAAAGATTAAGCTTTTGAAAATTATTATTATTTTTATTTCTGTTTAAGAAGGAACTGCAGATGCTGGAAAATCGAAGGTAGACAAAAATGCTGGAGAAACTCAGCGGGTGAGGCAGCATCTATGGAGCGAAGGAAATAGGTGATGTTTTGGGTCGAGACGGAATGGAATAGATGTGGACACACGAGCATACTTTACATCAGCTACAATAATTACCATTGTTTTTATTTCTCTCCTTTTCCAAGGATGTTGCCAGGACTTGAGAGCCCAAGCTATGGGAGAGGTTGAGCAGGCTAGGTCTCTATTCCTTGGAACGCAGAAGGATGAGGGGTGATCTTATAAAGGTATATAAAATAGTAAGATTAAACGAGAACTTACCAGTTTGAAGTTTGATCTTTATTTTATGAGGAGTTGCGATGAGGGATTTCGTGAAGAACCCGCCAGCATGCATGCGCGACATTCTTCAAAGCAGCGGTGTGGAATCACAGAACAACAAAGAAATTACTTGTTATAGTAAGATTGAAGAGACTCTAATTACCAGTTGACTTTATGATCGAGGGTTGGGAGCGGAGGGCACAAAATCCCTCATCGCAACCCCTCATAAAATAAAGATCAAACTTCAAACTGGTAAGTTCTCGTTTAATCTTACTATTTCATTTCGGAGTCACGTGAGTGACTTCGTGAAGACTTCAAAGCTCTGTGATTTCATGCCCGGGACAACGTCCATGCTGTCACACACGCCACTGAAAGGATGGATAGGAGTAATCAAATTTTCAGACTGCTTGTACTGAAAAATAATAATATTTATTAATAACAACAAAGAAAAAACCCCTCACTGGGGAGAATATGTATGCTCTTGACCCGCATTCAGCACGGCCTCTGCGAACAATACAGGAGCGGTAACAGGTTTATTATAAAACCGTTGAAAGGTGGCTTCTCTCGCCCATCCCGCTGTGGCAAGAATATGGTCCATGGGCACCTCCATCACCCTTGCTGCCGACGTCGATGCAGCCCTGGTGGAATGGGATTTAAAGACATTAGTGTCAATACCTGCTTCGTTCAAGACGATCCTGAGCCATCTGGAGATCGTCTGTACCGTCACTCTATGGTGAGGTTTTTTGTGGCTGATAAGTAGGTATTTCTCCATTCCCCTTAATTTCCGCGTCACTTTAATATAGTGGCGGATATGGGTGGCTAAACATAGCCTTGCATCAGCGGGGTATGCTGGAAACTTCAGCTGCAGCCCCGTGTATCCAGGTCTATGCTGCTTAAGTAATTCATCAATAAAGAAGATTACTTTTTCTGGGGTAGAGATCATTCTGTCAATCTTGACCTTGTGAAGTGTCTGTACCCTTTGCGCTGAAGTAAGTGCCAGTAACATCACCAGTTTCAGGGTGAGTTTGTCCAATTCAAGCCCTTCCATGGGCGACCACATCTTGAGCAGGGTTAGTACTTTCCCAATATCCCAGGTGATGTTGTAACGAGGTCTTGGCGGATTGGAATTAAATATTCCCCGCATAAGTTTGGACACCAGCTTGTTGGATCCTACCTCAATATTGAGGTAGAATGATAGCGCACTCCTGGCGCTGTTGATGGCACTGTAGCTGAGGTGTTCGTCATGATGCAACCCCGCAAGGAATTCAGCACATCGGTGATAGTAACGGAGTCATATGCAATGTTGGAGCAGCCGCAGTAGGTTTCCCATTTCCTGATATGCGTAAGATATTGCCGCCTTGTGGACTCTCTGCATGATGCTCCAATAGTATCCATTGTCCTTGATGATAGACCATACTGCAGTAGTGGCCTGTTCAGAACCTGCAAGCCAATAACTTTAAGTGACTATGGCAGGGATGTGGTTCCCCTGAGACAGGGTTCATCACCAGTTGTGGGCAACCCTCTAAGAGGACCCATGGTTGACTGATCATATCAAGGACCACCGGATACCATGGCTGCGTAGGCCAGTCGGGTATGATAAGAATGCCTTTAGCAGCATCTGACTGTATTTTCCGTAATACCCGACTGATGAGGCAAAATGGAGGAAATGCATAGAAAAACCATTTCCCCCAGTCTAGCGAGAACGCGTCCATCGCCATTGCCCCAGGATCTGGCTCCCATGATACGTATGTTGGTACCTGATGGTTCAACCGTGACGCAAAAAGGTCAATATCCGGTTTACCAAATTTGGCTGTAATTTTTGCGAGTATTTGGGGATTTAACATCCACTCGATGTTGTCATTAAATTTGTGTGACCTGGTGTCCGCCACTGTATTGAGCTTACCTGGTAAATAGGTAGCTGAAATCCAAATATTCCGTTGTATGCACCAGAGCCAAATTGTATTTGCCAATTCATCACATGAAATTGACCTGGTACCGCCCATATGATTTAGATATGCCACCGCAGTGGTATTATCTATTTGGAGACGGACATGAGTGTCAGTAAAGTTTGAACAATGAGCTCTAAGTCCGTGAAATGCTCCTAGCATCTCCAAATAATTTATCCCTTGTGATAACAACAGGGTAGATTCAAGGGTGTCCCATCTGCCTCCACAACTAGTGTAGTTGCCGTGGCTCCCCAGCCATGGGAGCTTGCATCTGTTTGTAAGCACACCATCGGACTGGGCACAATGATGGGTTTAAATGAATCATGGATATTATCAATCCACCATTGTAACTCAATTTTTGCCTTGAGAGGCAGCTGCATAGGTCTATCGAAATGTCCAGCGTTCAATTTTAACGCTGAAATCTTGGCTCTTTGCAAATTTTGATAATGCAAAAGTCCGTATTGAGCAGCTGGAAAAACTGCTATGATTTTCCCAATCACCTTAGCAGTTTGTCTAATTGATGGTATACTGGCGCAGACCAGATTCTTACATGCTTGAATGACATCCCCAATTTTGTTAGCTGGTATGGTGGCCATCATGCGATTGGAATCCACCGTGAATCCCAGATAATCCATGATGGATAATGAATCCCACTTTTTGAAAAATTTCCACAGTGGCTGAAACTGCCAATTTCGCTGATTCCAGAGTGTTTCCAATGATTAGGATATCATCCAGATAAGCCATGACCATGTGATTTTGCCTCCTCAGTGTAGCCAGCACCGGCTTGAGTAATTTAGTACTGGGGCCTGTGGTAAGCCCATTAGGCAAAGCTTTGTATTGCCAGAGCTGATCCATCCAGGTAAACTTCAAGAACTTCCTATGATGTTTCTGAATGGATACTGAATAGTATGCATCTTTTAAATCAATCCATGCCATGAAGCAGCCCCCAGAAATCAAAGATTTGGCTGTTTCGAACGTGTCCATTTTGAAATGGGTATATTTTACAAAAGTATTCAAATGGGTCAGATCAATAATAACCCGACATCCTCCATCCTTCTTAGTTTTTGTGAATACGTTAGATACAAATTCAATTGGTTCGTGTATAGTTCTGTCTATCACGCCTTTTTCTTGTAGCCTCAAGATTTCAGCATAGCCTACTGCCGTTTCCTTGCTGGACAGTGTAAATTTGCGATTTGGCATATGCTGGGGTGGAGGAATTTGACCATTTATGAATTCAATCTCATGGCCTTGAATACTTTGTAAGATAAACTCATCAGAAGTGATGGTTTCCCATGCCTCCTTAAAAAACCGTAGTCTACCCCCAACATGTGAGGTTAGACATGCAAGTGCATGAAATCCAGACCGCCTTACCTTCATGGTTATCGGCGGTCCCTGACATGTTTGGTGGGACGTGGAGGTGCTGAATTGTGCTGGTAATGCGGAGTCCGCATTTTCCATGCTGGCCGCTGCGGGCCTAGCCCTAAAAAAGGCCTGGGCTGTTGAGGCTGCTGATATTGCGGAGGCGCTGGAGCGTAGGTCCTTGCTGGCCTTTCGGTTGGACCTCGTGGCCTGAAGAATGGTGTTTTTCTGGCCGTTTGTCTGGTCAAGGTATGTGACCTCATAAGATCCACCGTCTTTGCATGGTCATCCAAATCCTTGACCTGCTTCGGGAGGTCTTCTCCGAACAACTGTTTGGGTGGTGGTGTAGGGGGTGCTCTGCATAGCCCTGCGAATTTGGGGTTCAATGTAGGCTTGATAATGCTTTTTCTGAACGCATTAATTTCATACTGCGTGTTGCATAGCAGCGCCAGAGCATCCTATTGCTCGGTGTTCAAATCCACACCGTCCACCGACCTCGCAAAAGCGGTAATCCCAGCAGTGAGCAGTTTCAGGATCCTTTGCAATTTCACTTCCTGAGCTCTGATGCCTGGGCTAATATTGCCCCAAATCGGCATGTTCACAACAGGCACGTTAAGGGAGTTGCATTTACCCGGTGCCTTGTGTCTGTTCATGGCCTCCGCAAGGACCTGCTCTTGTAGCTGATGGTTAGTGAGGAAGTCAATGGTAGCAGCCAGTTTGGTATTGAGGGGTTGTCCCGACGATTCGGGTAGCGCAAACTTGGCTGCCACATCCAGGAGCTCCTCCTGAGGGACCTCAGGTGCTGTTGGTGCGTGGACCAAGATCTCCTCATCTTCTGGCTGTCTCATGCTATCCATTGACGATGGGGATATATCCATGAGTCCCCTAAACTAAATGTTTCCCGCCTTTGATTTTGCTGCAGGATTTGTTCCATCATCCTCTCCATCCTGTCAATTTGCCCTTCGTCATGCGAGAACGGGCGTCAGAGTCCTCATGCCCAAAGGAACTTCTGAGGCTCCTATCATCGGCCCGTACCTCGTCGAGGTAATCTCGGTGCCGAGATGAAACGTCGCTACCAGCCGCCTCAGCGAAACTGAACGACTCCCGCGTGGATCTGCTCATGCGCCTCCTTTTGGCTGAGCTAGGCCCCGCTGCCTCTAAGGGCAAATGCGGTGAGAGGTCGGCACCCAACGCCGCAGCGTGGTGACCCGACATCCACGCGGGCTTGCCGACTGTCCTTAATCTGGACCCAGACGGTGTACGGTCCCGTCCTGCCACCAACGGGGGATGCTGTGACTGTGGCGAGACTCCACCTGTGCGACTCTTCCTGGTCCTGCTGGGTGGTGAGTCTACACTGGCCCTCCCAGGTCTGCCAGTGGACTCGGGTCTCGCCAATCCACCAGTCCGCAATCTAGCGGCCTCTGGTGAAACCTCCGCCCGTGAAGGGCTAGGTAGACGAGCTCTATCCCTGGCTCTTCCACGAGGGCTCAGGGAGAAGGGCCGTGCAGCAGCACGTGAACCCCGTTTGCTCGTATCAGCCAACGATCCTGTTGGCGATAATGAAATGGATTCAGGGTCTACCTGCTCCGGCGCCGTACCGACTTCCTGCTCTGCGGGATCTCCGCTAGAGCTCAGTTGTGTCGGTGGGTCGGGTCCTGTGAATACAGGGCTCCCCGACTTACGCGCCTTTTTCCCGGCCCATCTAGCGGGTGCTGCCGTTGAAGAGGGCTCCGGGATAGGTGGCCGGCGACTCCTTTCGGACGTCCTGCGGCCCGTACTCCTTTTATCCATGTTCCTGCTGGAGAGAAAAAATGCTCAAATAACAAGAACAACCAACTCAAGGTTGTCTGTACTTACCTGAGTTGTCCTTATGAAGGGCTGGTGGTGAGCCGCGCTCCACCTCCAGCCGTCGACTGCAATGCGTTGCGACGATATGTTGCGCATGCGTGCTGGCGGGTTCTTCACGAAGTCACTCACGTGACTCCGAAATGAAATCATGAGATGAATAGATTGGGTAAATGCAAAGAATCCCTTGCCCAGAGCAGGGGAATCAAGAACCAGAGGACATAGGTTTGAGGTGAGGGAGGATAGGTTTAATAGGAACCAGAGGGGTAACGTTTTCACACAAGTTCACTCTCAGTCTGAAGAAGGGTCACGACCTGAAACATCACCTATTCCAGTTGTGTATAGTAGTATCCACTTTTATTTTATTGCATGCAAAGCAATGCTTTTCGCTGTACTTTGGTACATGTAACAATAATAAACCTGAACCTAAACCACAAATCCAAATACCTCTTACTTGTATTATGATGATCTTCACTGATCTCACCCACCATTCCTGCCCTATTGTTTCTATGTTGGCATCCCAACCACAGTAGACACTAACCAAAAAATGATGCAAAGTGCTGGGGTCAGGCAACATCATTAGAGGCAGCACAGTGGCGCAACGGTAGTGGGACACGGGCAACCTAATACCCCTGTCCCACTTAGGAAACCGGAACGGAAACCTCTGGAGACTTTGTTCCCCACCCAAGGTTTCCGTGCAGTTCCCGGAGGTTCCCGGGGTTTTTTGTCAGTTTCAACCATTAGGTTGACTGACAAAAAACCTCCGGGAACCTCACGGAAACCTTGGGTGGGGCACAACGTCTCCAGAGGTTTCCGTTCAGGTTTCCTAAGTGGGACAGGGGCATTACAGTGCCAGTGACCCGGGTCCGATTCTGACCGCTGGTGCTATCTGTATGGAGTTTGTATGTTCTCCCTGTGACTACGTGGATTTATAGGTTAATTGGCTTTGGTAAAATTGTAAATTTGCCCTAATGTGTAGGATTGTGTTGGTGTACGGGGTGATCACTGGTTAGCACAGACTCGGTGGGCCGAAGGCCTTGTTTCTGTACTGTATCTCTACAGTCTAAAGTCTAATCCTGTGCATTACCTAGTTATTACTCTCCTGATAATTCACCTACCTGACCTAGCCACTTCTCACATCCTCCATCTCTCATTTGGCTCAGTGTCAATTTTTAACCTGATTACATTACCATAAAGCACCTTGAAATTTTGCACTTGTTCATTCTCATTGCAAGATTGAGCCAATTAATCTCACAACACACGTCCAAACAATGGAATTTGTAAAGAATTGGCGCGTACACAGATGAATCTTTACTACTACTTTATTAATTAAACACACACATCACTGCCCTAGCTGTATGTGGTCTGTCACGGACACTAGAGAGAGAGCTATGGGTGGGAAGGTCACAGTTCTACTAGATGATAGGGGGAGTGGTTAGCAAGGGCTACGTCACTACTGTTAAAGGTGTACACACATATCATCTACATAATTGTTTATGGAATTAAACAGGTTTCTACTTACCAGACTCGCTAAGATTTCACCAGTTGGAACAGAAATTCCTACAGGTTCCAGTTGACTATCTCCAATCACAAGTACTTTCTAAACAGTTAATGGAATTAGTGAATAAATCATTTGTGTCCTTTTAAAATACTTTTCTTTTAATCAAGTTCATGCCTGTTTGTAAACAGAAGAACTGTGAAAATATTTTCATTTACTTCATGCATCCTGCTCTGGGTTACTTCTGTAATTCTCCTAATATATGTCAGGAGATGCAGGGAGTTGAGAACTTCTGTGGTGTTATCTCTTCAAGTAACTGCAGCGAATTGTGGATGCAGCCGAAACCATCACACAAACCAACTTCTCTTCCATTGACTCCATTTATACTTCACGCTGACATGGCAAGGCCACCAGCAAAATCAAGGATGAATCGCACCTTGGCCACTCCCTCAACTCCCCTCTCCCATCGAGCAAAATGTATAGAAGTGTGCAAATGCACACCTCCAGACTCAGGGACAAGAAATTCCCAGCTGTTAACAGGCAACTGAACCACCTTACCGCAACTAGAGAGCAGTGCTTATCTACCTCATTGGGGACAGTCGGACTATCTTTGATCAGACTTTACTGGCTTCACCTTGCACTAAACGTTAATCCCTTATCAAGTATCTGTACACTGGGAATGGGTCGATTGTAATCCTGTGTTGGCCTTCCGCTGACTGGTAAGCACACAACAAAAACAAAAGTTTTTCACTGTACCTAGGTACACGTGACAATAAAATAAAACTGAACTGAACTGATGGTCGGGTATCTAAATCTCTAAGACTGTCTCCGAGAATTTAAATTAAACCTCTAGGGCATTGCTTTTCCTTTATTAATTTAAAGGATTCTTGAGGGTCCAACTCCATAACTCACTGAAATTGTTAACACGTGCCAATGTAATGGGGAAAAAAGCATATCAATAAGACTGAATTGTGCAAGACTAATTTTCCTGAGAAATGACATTATGGAGATATACAAAATCATGAGGGGCATAGATAAGATGAATGCTCGCAGTCCTTTTTCTTAGTATAGGGAAGTTGAAAACTCGGGGGCATAGATTTAAAGTGAGAAGAGAATCTTTAAATGGGATTTGAGAGGCAGGTTTTTCACAGAGAGCGATGGATATGTGGAATGAGCTGCCAGAATAGTTGAGGCAGGAATAATTACATTAAAGAGCATTTAAGAGGTAAATGGATAAAAGATGTTGAAAAGGTTATGGGCCAAATGCAGGCAAATGGGACTAGCTCAACTAGGCAACTCTGTCATCATAAAATGACACAAAGTGCTTCAATAACTCAGCAGTTCAGGCAGCATCTCTGGAACACATGGATAGGTGACATTTTGGGTTGAGACCCTTCTTCAGACTGATGATAAGAAGAAGAAAACTGGAAAAGGGTAAGACAAGACAAAGTGTGACAGGTAATAGGTTGACTTAGGGGAGGGTCTTTTTTTGATAAACCGATGGTTGGAACAAATGCCCGATGTAAGATAAGAACAGACGGTGTGAGTCAGAGTGGATGAGTTGGGCTGAGGGGTCTATTTCCATGCTATATAACTCGATGATTCAAAGGGACAGCACAATTGACCAGCAGTAGAGTTGCTGTCTTATAGCGCCAGAGACCCGGATACGATCCTGACAATGGGTGCTGTCTGTAAGGAGTTTGTAGGTTCTCGCTGTGACCGTGTGGGTTTTCCCCAGGTGCGCCGGTTTCCTCCCACATTCCCAAGATGTATAGGTTTTCAGGTTAATTAAATTCAGTAAAATTGTAAATTGTCCCTAGTGTGTAGGATAGTGTTAATGTACAGGGTGATCACTGGTTGGCTTGGATGGTGGGCTGAAGGGTCTGTTTCCACGCTGTAACTCTAAACTCTAAAGACTGTGACCCGACATTTATTTTTCTGGTAACGTTCTTCTGAAGGGAAACACTCCAGGGACTAAAACTGAGGAGGGCGTTTTTACTCTCTCAGTAGTAACTTTCCCAGTGGAGGGCATGTTAAGGAGGCAAATTAGATCGTCAGTCTTTTCCCATGCACTTAACTCCATCAGAGGCTGTAGAACACTCCTGCATCACCTTAAATATTCTCTGGAGCCACTGGAAGTAGGGGAGTGGTCAGAGGAAAGTTAAAATAAATCCTAGTGTGCAACCAATACAGCTACATTTCCAGACATATTAAGAATGGAGGCACAGTGGTAGAGTTGCTGACTTGCAGCATGAGAGACCGAGTGTGACCCTGACCACAGGTGCTGTCTGCACAGAGCTTGTACGTTCTCCCCGTGACCTGGGTGGGTTATTTCTGGCATCCTCCCACATTCCAAGGTGTACAAGTTTGTAGGTTCCAGTAAAATTGTAAATTGTCCCAAATGCGTGTAGGATAGTGTTGGTGTACGGGGTGATCACTGATCGATGCAGACTCTTTGGGCTGAGGGGCCTGTTTCTGTGCTGTATATCTAAACTAAGCTAAATTTTACTTCAGAGTCACGTGACTTCGTGAAGACCCCGCCAGCACGCATGCGCGACATATCGTCGACCGCATGCAAAGCGACAGGCAGGGAGGAGGGTCGCTCCTCCACCGGAACGGACCTGCAGGTAACAAACAACTAACCTGAGGTTGGGTTTCTCTTTCAGGGAGTCTGTGGGACGAGTACCCCACCAAGGGGCCGCCTCGAAAGACTGAGTGTGGACCGCAGGAACGCAGGCAGTCAGTGGCGGCATCACTACACACCGGGAAGTCGGGCAGCCCGTTTACCCGGCAGGGCCTGGGCTCCGAGACTCGCCGTTCGCGAGTAGCGACGGCAGAGTGGCAGCCCCGACTCAACGCCACAGCCCGCAGGAATACCGCGGACTGGTGGCAACGCTACCGGGAAGTCGGGCAAGCCTGTTGACCCGGCAGGGTCCAGCTCGGAGACTCTCCATTCGGAGGTAGCGAAGACGGAGCAGGAGCTCCGACTCAACGCCGCAGCCCGTACACCAGGAACGTTGGACTGGCGGCACAACGCCCGGATGTGGGGCAAGCCCATTGACGGGTAGCAACGACAGTCTATAATCCCGCATGGAGCGGATGGGGAGCACTAGTTCCAACGTGACACACTCCAGCAGGATTCTGGTCACTGTGGGTCTCCTAGCAGACCCACGGCAGTACCCTTTACAGGGCTGCCAAATGCTCACCCTCTTCGCAGGGGAGCATAAGGAGTCAGATCTGGGCTGCCTCTGAAGAAGGGGTGTTGGCAAAAGAAACACAAAATGCTAGGGGTGCAAGAACAGGAGCTACTCTGGATGGCATCCAAGTTGCGATGCCCTCACAAAAGGGGTCACCATTATCAACAGGCAGCCAGTTTAAATTACTCAACAACTTATCTAGCTCCAGGAATCGGTATTTCCCTCAATGTGCCTGCGGCAAATCCTCAAACTACTGGCCTCAGGTATTACCAGGTCAGTAGACGAAGATATGTCAGAGGAGCAACAAGAAGCTCTGACACTCTCCAGTATGGTCAATTGAGATCAACTACTTCAGGAAGAATGCCATCCGGCCTACACTAAACCCCAAGTTCGCGAGGCTGTATAGAACCAGCAGTGCACAGCCACCTATGTTTCAGGGACAACCTGCCCAAACATGCAAAAGACCTCGATAAGGAGGCAATAGCCATCAGCATGATTAAGATGCCGGCCTCTACCAGGTCCTCACATATTTGGCGGCAGCACCCTTATGCATCCACCAGCAGGCTGCGTTATCGCACTGAAAGAAAAGCTGGTGAAAGCACGAAGGCCGTACAACCTACACAAAGGTCTCTTTCAGGCCATGTCCCAGAACAGCCTTCCTGGAAGATGCGCCAACCCCACACCACAACACCTCCACCACCCAGGATCCAAGGAAGGAGAAAACCAACACAGTACCACCGGTAACCATGGAGGTAGGTGGTTTTTTGTTGCCTTCAGAACATAGCGTGTGTAACTTCTTCACAGGTTGGGGGAAGGTTACACTGGTACAGGGAATAACTTCTGATCTTTCATACTGCACAGTATTCAGCGATACAAAACTGAATCTGTTGACAAACTTTCCTTTCCGGTTCAACATGCACCTAGCCAAATGTTTGCGCTTTCACAAAAAAGAGAAAGTGGAAGGTCATGTGGAACTGTTAAATCTATATACAAAAGGAGCAATAGAAGAAACCAAACATGAGTTTCTTGAGTTTGTATCAGACATGATGGCGGATGCCCGCATCATTTGATTTGACACAATTGAATGCAGTACACCCACTTAAAATGTGGGAACAATTCTTGTTACTTCTAAAACAACTAAGTTCCAAAGGGTGCTTCATGGTGCATCGACCTAAAAGATGCATACTACTCAGAACCAATAGACAAAGATCACCGCAGATATTTAAAATTTATCTGGCTGGGAGCTCTGGCAGTATAAAGCGCTGCCTAATGGATTAACATCAGTCCAGACTGTTTTCCAAAAATATTGAAACCAGCTTGGCGTCTCTTCGGAAACAAAAAACATATTATCAAGGCGTATCTGGATGACATCTTATTGTGGGGATAACATTGGAATTGGCTAAATTGGCTGTCTCAGCCACCAAGCTCCTATTTCAAAACTCTGGGTTATTATCCATCCAGACAAATCCAAGTTAAATGCCTTCCGGTGACTATGGATTTGGGATTCACGATTGACTCTGTTCACATGTCTATCACTTTGCCAAAAGGACAAAGCAGCAGATTTGATAGAGGCATATAACACCTTGTTTGCGTCAGTAAACCCTCTATTCGGCAAATAGCCAGGGTAATTGGAAAGTTTGTGGCTGCCTTTTTTCCCAGCCACAATTTGGACCCTTACATTCCCAAAATCTACAAAAGGCCAAAACTACAGTATTACAAACTGACGCCTGCACTCATGGCTAGGGAGCAATCAATACCACCTCCACCTGCGGTGGTAGATGGAATACACATGAGTTAACCTTACTTCAGGGTATCAATCATCATAAGGTGTTGGGAGCATTCACGGACTTTGGGCTTACCTTTCAGACATGCATCATCTGCATGTTCACCTACAAATTGATAATACCACCGTGGTAACATACATTAATCATATGGGTGGAATTAAGTCGATATCTTGTGATGAATTGATCAATACAATCTGGCACTGGTGCATAGAAAGAAACACTTGGATATCAACTCCAGGTCACGCAAATTCAATGATAATACCAAATGAATGTTGGACCACCAGTCATTTTCTGACATTATAGCTCAGTATGGAACGCCCGATATCAATTGTTTTGCATCAAGACCTAATCACCAGATACCACCGTATGTTGCATGAGAATCAGACCCTGGGGCAGTAGCGATGGATGCATCTTGTTACACTGGGGAGGGGGGACTGTTTTTTCTATGCATTTTCCCCCCTTTTCTGCCTCATTAGTCGGGTCCTGCGGAAAATTCAACAAGACTCCGCATCAGGTATTTGGGTGTACCCGATTGGCCTACTCAGCCATGGTACCTTGTGGGACTCGACATGGTAAGAGCAATGGGTTTCGAACTACAAACACCCGAGTTTGCTGGTACACCCATGACAAGGGAGAGTCATTCGTGCCATGACCGAATTAACCCATTCAGTGCAAAATTTGGGAAAGACCTCTCCTGGAATTGGGCTGTCAGACCGAACCATGAATATCATCGCGGCATCATGCAGAGAGTCCACTAGGGAACAGGACCTCACCCATATCAAAAAATGGGAGGTATTTTATACCAAGACAGACACAACTTACAACACAGCCACCATCGCGGTTGTGCTAGAGTTCCTGGTAAGTCTACACTTCGATGAAGGCTTGAGTTATAATGCCATCAATTGTGTGAAGTGCCATATCCTCATACCTGGGATAGGAGCTAGAACACCATGGAGGAGTATCTCACCCTCTGGTGTCAAAACTCATGAGCTGATTTTAACACAAAATTCCCCAGGCCTCAATATAGCCAGACCTGGGATATTGGCATTGTCCTGACCTATTCAGAAATTGAGCACCAGCCACGTCCCTCTCACTAACACGTATAAAATAGTGATGCTGATGACACTTGTAATGGTGCAGCAGGTCCAGTCTCTGCACAAACTAGACTGGACACCATGTACTACACCAAAATACATAACCTTTCACATTATGAGTTACCTAACAAAACAGGCCTGGGTCATCTGGCCTCAAATTGGAGTTCCTGGCTTATCCCGTAGATAGACGCCTATGCGGAGTGAACCACCTCCTACATTAACTGGAGATCACCAATTATCTCAGGGGTACGGACATGGCTCTATTGATAAGTTCAAACATCCTCATCACAGAATACCATGCAGACCATATCAAGATGACTCCGGGTGGTGCAGCAGGGGTGGACACTGACATTTAAATCTCATTTCACCAGGACTGCAGGATGATGGAAGTCCCATGGGCCACGCCCTTGTAACGGTGGGTTGGTCAAATGAAACAACTTCCAGTGGTTATAACGAACCTGTGGCCATGCCTGGGATATCTACAGACACTATTTTAAGTTCTGTATTAGAATTCCCCGTTTTTAGGGGTTATTATTATTGTTGTTAAATAATACATTGTTTGTTTTTCAGAACTGTACAAGTCTATTGATCATCATGGCAGTGTTGGAACATGTACTTGTTTCCAGGGCATGAAATCACAGAGCTTTGAAAGTCACTCACATGACTCCTAAGTAAAATGGTAAGATTAAACGAGAACTTACCAGTTCAAAGTTTGATCCTTATTTTATTTTCAGGGAAACTGCTAGAGTCAGTTATTAAAGATGGAATAGCAGCGCATTTGGAAAGTGGTGAAATCATTGGACAAAGTCAGCATGGATTTACAAAAGGTAAATCATGTCTGACGAATCTTATAGAATTTTTCGAGGATGTAACTAGTAGAGTGGATAAGGGAGAACCAGTGGATGTGTTATATCTGGACTTTCAGAAGGCTTTCGACAAGGTTCCACATAAGAGATTAGTATATAAACTTAAAGCACAAGGTATTGGTGGTTCAATATTGATGTGGATAGAGAACTGGCTGGCAGACAGGAGGCAAAGTGTAGGAGTAAACGGGTCCTTTTCAGAATGGCAGGCAGTGAGTAGTGGGGTACCGCAAGGCTCAGTGCTGGTACCCCAGCTATT
Source organism: Raja brachyura (assembly GCA_963514005.1). Next base: position 131,717,706 of record OY740781.1, read on the forward strand.
TACAATATACATTAATGATTTGGACGAGGGAATTAAATGCAACATCTCCAAATTTGCGGATGACACCAAGCTGGGGGGTATAGGTAGGTGTGAGGAGGATGCTAGGAGGCTGCAGGGTGATTTGGATAGGCTGCGTGAATGGGCAGATGCACGGCAGATGCAGTATAATGTGGATAAATGTGAGGTTATCCACTTTGGTGGCAAAGACATGAGGGTAGACTATTATCTGAATGGTGGCAGATTAGGAAAAGGGGAGATGCAACTAGACCTGGGTGTCATGGTACACCAGTCATTTAAAGTAGGCATTCAGGTTCAGCAGGCAGTGAAGAAAGCAAATGGTATGTTAGCATTCATAGCGAAAGGATTTCAGTATAGGAGCAGGGAGGTTCTACTGCAGTTGTACCGGGTTTTGGTGAGACCACACCTGGAGTATTGCGTACAGTTTTGGTCTCCAAATCTGAGGAAAGACATTCTTGCCATAGAGGGGGTTCAGAGAAGGTTCACCAGACTGATTCCTGGGATGTCGGGACTTTCAAATGAAGAAAGACTGGATAGACTCGGCTTGTACTCACTGGAATTTAGAAGATTGAGGGGGGATCTTATGGAAACTTACAAAATTCTTAAGGGGTTGGACAAGCTAGATGCAGGAAGATTGTTCCCGATGTTGGGGGAGTCCAGAACAATTGAATTCAACATATTGAATGGCTGTGCAGGCTGAAGGGCCGAATGGCCTACTCCTGCACCTATTTTTCTATGTTTCTATGAGAAGTTACGATGAGGGATTTTGTGCCCTCTGCTCTCAACCTTCTATTATAAGGCCAACTGGTATGTTAGTTCTCTTATCTTACTGTCTTCAGTCAACTCTACTATCTGTAATTTCACACCGCTGCTTTGAAGAATGTCACGCATGCGTGCTGGCGGGGTCTTCACGAAATCCCTCATCGTAACTCATAAAATAAGGATCAAACTTCAAACAGGTAAGTTCTCGTTTAATCTTACTGTTAAACGTGATTGTCTTTGACATTGAAACTACCGAGTCACATTGATCTAGTGCGCAGAACTGGAGAAATCATATTAGGCCCAATTTTCAGTGAGATTAGGTGCTGACACTTCTTCCTGTGATTCTTACAAAATGATAGAATACACGCAGGATTTCTGGTCACCTCCAAGTTTGCTGAAACAAAATAGACTTTTTTCCACCTATCCCTTTTAGCAACTATCGTGGCACATTGGCGCAGTGATGCCTTGCAGCACAAGAGACCCAGATTCGATCCTGACTATGAGTGCTGCCTGTGCGGAGTTTGTACATTCTCCCTGTGTTTGGTTTAGTTTAGTTTAGAGATACAGTGTGAAAACAGAGCTTTGCTAAAAATATCAAATTGTCCCCAGTGTGTAAGATAGTGCTAGTACACGGGGTGATCGGCACGGATTTGGTGGGAAAACGTGCCTGTCCTCACTGTATGTGTAAACTAAACTAAACTAACTAAACAAATAAAAAAATTAGCAACTTTAAAGATTTCAGAATTTCAGAAAGTCCCTGTGGTAAAGGAATTCAGTCCAACAAGGCATCCTCAATTTGAAGTCTCAAAAATGTTCTTAATGCAAAATAAGAAATAAAGATAGGGGAAAGTCTAAATGAGACTAGACCAAGTGGGACCCATTGGACCAGTCTGAAGAAGGGTCTCGACCCGAAACGTCGCCTACCTCCTTCGCTCCTTAGATGCTGCTGCACCCGCTGAGTTTCTCCAGCCTTTTGTGTACTGACTATTAGAAGTGTTGTGTGGTCACTGCCAAACCCAACATCATCCCCAATGCCACATTGCACAGGCACAACCATACTTAAGTACAAGAGTGTACGCCCATAGATTACACTGAGGTTGGATACAAGAGTTGCCATGTTTCCGGTGCCATCTTGTATCCTTCAAGTTCAGAGTTTAGAGAAACAATGTGGCAACAATCCCTTCGGCCCACCAGGTCTGCACCGACCAGCGATCAACCGTACACCAGCATTATCCTACACACTAGAGAGTGGTTCTGACCTACCTGCTACTTCATTGGAAACCGTCGGAATATCTTTAATCGGACTTTACCTTGCACAAAACATTATTCCCTTTAACCTGTATCTGTACACTGTGGATGGCTCAATTGTAATCACGCATGTGTATTCTTTCCATTAACTGCATAGCATGCCACAAAAAAAGTGTTTTATTGTTCCTCAGTACACGTGACAACAAACTAAACTAACCAACAAGCCCTTCAGCCCAACTTTCCCATGCTGATGAAGATGCCCCCTCTACCACTCGCCTGCCCGCATTTGGCCCATATTCTTCTAAACCTTTCCTATTCATGTACCTGCCCAAATAAATGCTGTATATAATATCTGCATCAACCTCTTCCTCTGGCTGCTCCTTCCATCTACCCACCACCCTCTGAGTGAAATAGTTGCCTCTCTGGTTCCTATTAAATCTTTCGCTGCTCAACTTAAACCTATGTCCTCTGGTTCTCATTTCCCTACCCTGGAAAAAAATACTCTGTGCATTCAGCCTATCGATTCACCTTTTAGGTTAGTTTAGTATAGAGATACAGCACGAAAACAGGCCCTTCAGCTCAACAAGTCCGCACTGGCCAGCGATCCACGTACACTAAACACTGTCCTACACACACGAGGGATCATTTACAATTTTACTAAGGCAATTAACCTACAAACCCGCACGTCTTTGAGGTGTGGGAGGAAGCTTGAGCACCTAGAGAAAAACTACAAGGTCACGGAGAGAACGTACAAACTCCGTACAAACAGCATTCGTAGTCTGGATCGAACCAAGGTCTCTGGCACTGTAAGGGAGTAATTCTGCCGCAGCGCATGTGTGTCGCCCTTGTTAAAAATATTGGATTCTTAACTTGGCACAGATGCAGTGTATGGAACGAACAATTTTTGTGCTGTATATCTCTGTAATATTTCTCTATGATAGCCAAAGATGATCAATAAAGTTTGAGCTTGTCAGTAACTCCCACGTCCCATGAATTAATTAAAAAAACACCCAAGGGAACGATTGATGTTTGCAATGCTTTTGGTCTCAAAGAATATTTCAGTGGAACACATAGGAATGTTTGGCCATTTAAAGATCGCTTGTAATCTCATCACTGCTAACTGACAGTGAAAATTATTCACACGCAGGCAACTTTTGATTCCGATGATAATTTAAGTTGGGGGCATTTCACGAGTTTAATTTCCAAGAGCTGATATATTCATTTTAATTTTTAATTTTTTATGTAATAGTAAAGTGATCAAAGGCTGGAGTGACAAAATAAATTTCCCGCAGTTTATCTTCAGAAATATTGGAGTCTCATACGAGTCAAAATAAATGGAGTGTAGGTCCACAGGTGTAGTCCAGTTCTTAATGTCAGTAAAATAATAAAGATTGCTGAGAAAGTACGGAAAGTTTTGTGCGAGTTGTGGGAGATCTCGTATTCTGCCTTCAATTCAATCATCACACTTCCTACAGTGTAGTTCATAGAACAGTATAGCACAAGAACAGACCCTTCGGTCCACAATGTCTGTGCTGAACATGATGCCAAGACCAACTCTTATCTGTCTGCACATAATCCACATCCTTTCCCTGCAAATCCATGTGCCTATCCAAAAATCTTTTAAATGCCACTAGCATATCTGCCCCAACCACCACCCTTGGCAGCGCATTACAGGCACTCACCACTCCTGTGTAAAAAACAAAATGCCCTCCACATCTCTTTTAAACATTGCCCTTCTCACCTTAAAGATATGGCACCTTGTATTTGATGTTTCCATCCTGGGAAAAGGTTCTGACTGTCCATCCCACTTGTAATTTGATTTCTATTAGATCTCCCCTCAACCTCCATTGTTCCAGAGAAAACAGTCCAAGTCTGTCCAACCCCATAATCCAGGCATCATTCTGGTAAACCTCCTCTGCCCCCTTTCCGAAACATTCACATCCTTCCTGTAGAGGGGTGACCAGAACAGGGGCGGCACGATGGTGCAGCGGTAGAGCTGCTGCCTTACAGCGCAAGAGACCCGGGTTTGATCCTGATTACAGATGCTGCCTGTACAGAGTTTGCACATTCTCCCTGTGACAGTATGGTTTTCTCTGCGTGCTCCGGATTCCCTCAACACTCCAAAGACGTACAGGTTTGTAGGTTAATTGGCTTCAGTAAAAATTGTAAATTGTCCCTAGTGTGTAGCATAGTGCTAGTGTATGGGGAGATCGCTAGTCGGCGCAGACTCAGTGGGGCAATCCTGACTACTGGTGCTATCTTTACGGAGTTTGTACATTCTCCCTGTGACCATGTGGTTTTTTTTTTGAATGCTATGGTTTCCTCCCACATTTCAAAGACGTACAGGCTTGTAGGTTAATTGCCTTTGTTAGAAATTGTAAATTGGCCCTAGTGTGTAGGATAGAACTAGTGTACAGGGTGATCGCTGGTCAGTATGCACTCAGTAGACCGAAGGGCCCTTTCCCATTCTGTATCTCTAAAGTATAAAGTCGCTTAGTCTAAAGTCTAATATTTTTATACCAGTCATATGTAATAATCATTTCCTTTTGTATGCCAAAAACAGCTCACTACCTGTGTTAGTATCCACGGAATCAAGTCCTCAAGATTTAGATATGTCAGCCAAAATATCAAAAGATGTGGAGCAAAACAGGTAATTAGGGTTGAAGTGATCATTGATTTCAGTAAAGGCCATTCTTCAGCCTTGTGCTCTCCAAAGAAGAAAGGCTCAGCCTATCCAACCTCTCTTTATAACTCGTCCGCAAGTCCAGGTACCATCCTGGTGAAGATAGACACAAAATGGTGGGGTAACTCAGCGGGACAGGTGCATCTCTGGAGAGAAGGAATGGGTGATGTTGCGGGTCGAGATGCTTCTTCAAACTAGTCAGGGGAAAGGGAAATGAGAGATATAGACATAATGTGGAGAGATATGGAACAAATGAATGAAAGGTGTGCAAAAAAGTAACAATGATAAAGGAAACAGGCCATTGTTAGCTGTTTGCTAGGTGAGAACGGGAACCTGGTGCGACTTGGGTGAGGGAGGGATGAAGAAAGAGGGAGTGCAGGGGGTTATTTCAGGTTAGAGAAATCAGTATTCATACCACTGGGATATAAGGTGCCCAAGAGAAAAATAAGATGCTGTTCCTTCAATTTACGATTAGCCTCTGAGTTACTCCAGCATTTTGTGTCTATCTTCAGTTTAAACCAGCATTTGCAGTTCCTTCCTACACATACCATCCTGGTGAATTTCTTCTACACCCTTTCCAACTTAATGACATTCATCCTATAGCCGGCAGAGCAGAACTGCAAACAGTACTCTAAATGGGTCAGTGTAAAAAGTCAATACACTTGGGTGTAGAAGTTGTGAGGGTATGTTACAGTTATATAAAATGTTGGTGGGGGAGTTTTTGAAATATTGCGATCAATTTTTAGCAGTATGTTATAGAAACATAGAAAATAGGTGCGGAAGTAGGCCATTCGGCCCTTCGAGCCTGCACCGCCATTCAATATGATCATGGCTGATCATCCAAATCAGTATAGGAAAGATGTTGTCAAGCTGGAAAGGGTGCAGAGAAGATTTAGGGGGATGTTGCCCGGACTCGAGATCCTGAGTTATAGGAAGACTTTGAGCAGGCTAGGACTATTCTTTGGAGCGCGGGAAGATGTACAAAACCATGAGAGGAATAGGTCGGGTAAATGCACAGAGCTTAATGGCCAGAGTTTAAGAAACATTTAGAAAGGTACATGCATATGATAGGCTTAGAGGGATATGTGCCAAATGCAGGAAGGCGGGATGTTTAGATGGGGCATATTGGTCGATGTCGGCAAGTTGAGCCAGAGGGCCTGTTTTCACGTTGTATGACTCTATGGGTCTATGACTGGATAGCAGTCACCAGTGAGTTGCAATAGAAAAGGGTCATCACAATAGCCTAAGATCAGCCTCACAGTGGAAAAGGACATGTGCAGGGCAAGTTTTTTTACACACATGGTGGTGGATGCCTTGAACGCACTACTGGGGAGGTGGTGGTGGAGACGATAATGGGATTTAAGAGGCTTTTGGATAGGCACGTGTATGTGCAGGGAAAGGAGAGATATGGATTAAATGCAGGCGGATAAGAGGTGGACTCAAAGTGCTGGAGTATCTCAATGGGCCAGGCCAGTGTGCCAAGAGCCTTATTGACCATCCTATCCATCTGCAATGCCACATTCAAGGAAATTGTCAGGAGCTGTATAATGAGAAGAACATTCAATGATGTTTGGGACAAACATGCAGGAAAGAACACCATGAACCCAATTATTCTGCTGTTTATCATCATTGCATGTAATTTAATGTACCAAGACAGATTTCACTCTCATTCTACTGAGATAATTGAAAAGCAGCGAAGCAACGTGTTCACAAACAGAACAAACATCTGCAAAGCATTTTAATTGCTGCTTTTGGTAAATAGATTGAAGTGTTTATATATCATTTTTGAAAAAGTTCAATGTAGAAAAAATATTACATGCATAAGTGCCACAGTCAGAAAGGAACAGCACAAGCAGTCATTTAGAAGATCAGCCATGATTGTTATTGGAAGTTGAGGAATGCTAATTCATGGACTTGTTTCCTGCTCCCATTACCTAATCTTCTATAAATACTAACTTTAGAGTTTAGAAACACAGTGCAGAAATAGGTCCTTCGGCCCATGAGTCTGCACTGCCCAATGATCCCCTTCTACTAGTTCTATCCTACTAGTTTGGCAACTAGTTGAGATGGTGTAGGTGGCTGGCGCTGACGATGGCTGCCACGGTGTGAACTGCTCCTTGCTGTTTTGTATGTGTTTGTTTGATTGTGTTGTCTGCGAAAATTCCCCCAAGGAAACTAGAACATTTTATTCTTAATGTTTTATTCTTAATGGTTTACTGTATGTCGTGTTGTTACTTACGAGCGGAGCACCAAGGCAAATTCCTTGTATGTGTACATACTTGGCCAATAAAATTATTCATTCATTCACATTAGGGGCAATTTACTATTTACACAAGCCAAATAACCTACAAACCTGGAATGTGTGAGGAAACCAGAGGACCCGGAAAAAAAACACGCTGCCACATGGCGAATGTACAAGCTCTGTACAGACAGCACCTGTCATCAGGATTGTACCAGGGTCTCTGGCGCTGTAAGGCAGCAACTCGACTGCAGCGCCACTGTGCCACCCATGACGCAGCAGCGCATGAGACGCAGTCTTCACTTGTTATATTATGATATTAGAAACAGGAGGGAGATAGTCAGGAATTCAGTTGTTCTCCCTCATTCAATTAGAGCTTGTCTGATCTGGATTACAGTTCTGCTTTTCCATCTTTGTTCTATTTCGCTTGACATCCGTAACTAACATATCAAACCTATCTTTAGCAATGACACAATGATCCAGCAGCCCCAATGTTTTGAGGGGGATCCGACTCGAAACATCATGTTCTCCAGAGCTGCTGCCTGACCCGCTGAGTTACTGAGATAGCACTTTGTGTCTATCTCACTTATTTTGGTTCAGATTTCCCAGTGCCTGAAACCTGCTTCCTGACCTCACTCCTAAATATTTGCTACTAATTTTAACATTATCTCAGGCAGCATCTCTGGAGAAAATGGATAGGTGACAAAAAGAATATGGGAGTAACTCAGCGGGTCAGCCAGCATCTCTGGAGAACATGCATAGGAGAGATTTTGGGTCGGGACCCTTCTTAAGACATTGTGGTGAGGGGGAGGGGGGGGGGGGGAAAGAGAGGAAGGGCAGGACAAAGCCTGGCAGATGATAGCTATATACAAGTGTGGGGAATTATTAATCGCAGATGGTTGGACAAATTGGGTGGCACAGTGATGCAGTGGACGAGCCACTGCCTCACAGCATTGGAGATCCTGACCTTGAGTGCCGTCTGTGTGGAGTTTGCGCATTCCCCCTGTGACCACGTGGGTTTCCTCCGGGTGCTCCGGTTTCCTCCCACATTCCCAGGACGTGCGGTTTGTAGGTTAATTGTTAATCGTCTGTAAGTTGTCCCTGGTGTGCAGGATGTGAAAGTGGGATAACAGAACCCGTGTGAACGGGTGATCAATGGTCAGCGTGGACTTGGTGGTCGAAGGGCCTGTTTCCAGGCCGTCTGTCTAAAAACTAAAAAGTTGGGGCTGTGAGGCAGCGGCTCGACCAGCTGCACCACTGTGCCGCCCCAAACACTCAGCATCTATCTACCAATTCCTCTCGGCATTTTCAAGCAGATGCTGACAGATAATAATACAGACATTTTAAAAATGGGAGAATATATTAAATCAGTGTTATGAAGTGCAGCAAATAATTGGAGTGCTCAAAGCTGTAATTCAGCTTTAAACTCTGCTGATGTTCATAAACCATTCAGTGATTACAGTCATGGTTTATGACTCCACGGAGTTATTGACTAATAATTCACTCAGCCATCTGACACATGTACCTCAGTGCCGCATTTCCATTTTCTTAAATAATGGCAGTTTTTCACTCTGGCTCAATATGGTCCTTTTGATATTGAATTCAGATTAATACTGCATCATAAGCAAAGCCAATGATGTCAGACAACATGGTTGGGCGGCACAGCGGTAGAGTTGCCTCCTTACGACGCCATACACCCAGGTTCAATCCTGACAATGGGGCTATCTGCATGGAGTTTGTATGTTCTGCCTGTGACCGAAAGCGTTTTCTCCCATATCCCAAAGATATGTAAGTTTGTAAATTAATTGACCTCTGTAAATAGCCCCCTAGTGCGTAGGGAGTGGATGCGAAAGTGGGATAACAGAGAACTAGTGTGAACGGGTGATCAATGATTGATGTGGACTCTGTAGGCCAAAGCTTCCAAAGGTCATGTGATACAAACACAATTAGACCATTTGGCCCATCAAGACAACTACGCCATTCAATTGTTAATCTTGGCTAAATTGAGGCAGCTAGGACTTCAAAATGGGGTTAAGTTTTAGGGTTGCTTGGAGATTTGGTCAAATTGGAATTATACCCTTCAGAGCTGGGACAAGCTGCGGAGAGGAGCCAGAGTGTCTGGAGCTTAGATATAATTTGCAAGCAAAGACTGGGAAAATTTGCAAACTCTGTCAATCTGGTACTAAATGCATAGAATGGATCTGATGGCTGCAAACAGGTAAATAGTTGTAAATAATGTTACAGAGTTTGACTTTGCCAAGTGTTGATTGGATGAGGTATTGAGCCTTGTCTATGCTTTCTGTAAATCAGGGTAATTGTTTCCAAGTTAACTTCATCTCTAAGTCCGTTGTGAATACAATGTATTGAACTGTTGTATCATTGGGTTTGGGGAATGCCTGTTATGTATGGGGTTAATCAATATCTGAGAGACCAACCCCATGTGGTTCGGCCCCTCGAGGTCCTGGGACATATAAACGTCCGCGATCACGAGGCTCAGCATCGATCTTCTGGAAGAGCGCTCGGGACTGTGTGAACTTCTGGAGTGCCTCTGTCTGAGCGAGGCCTAGAAGGCTTGAACAAGCAGATGCAAGGATCAAACCCGTTGTTGGATAGGTACAGTGTGTGATCTGTGGCGCGCTTTTGGTAAGATAAAATGTAGTTGTTTCAAGTGCTTGATTCAGTGTTTTTACTGAAACTAGACTGGGGGAAGCTTGGAAATGAGCAATTATCACAATCATGGCCGGTCTATCTCTCCCTCCTAACCCTATTCTCCTGCCTTCTCCCCACAACCCCTGACACTCGCAATAATCAAGAATCCATCTTAAAAATATCGATTGACTTGGCCTCCACAGCCTTGTGTAGCAAAAGAAAATCACAGATTCACCACCCTTAGACTAAAGAAATTCCTCCTCATCTCCTTCGTAAAGGAATGTCCTTTAATTCTGAGGCTGTGACCTCTGGTCCTAGACTCTTCCACCAGTGGAAACATCTTCTCCATCTCCACACTATCAAAGCCTTTCACTATTTGGTACATTTCAATGAGGTACCCCCTCATTCTTCTAAACTCCAGCGAGTACAGGTCCAGTGTAATCAAATACTCAAAAGCCTGGTTGGTCCTCTTGATCTCCTGGAGTGGCACCGCCCAACCCAGTTAGGCCCAGACTGCTGCAGGGCTTCCAGCTGTCACCTTCGTCTGGATCGTTCAGTAAGCCGTCGACCCGCTCCTCGAGGGCACGGAAGGCAAGACCCCATTTCACTTTCATACCGGACCTTGCTCCTCATGACCGCATTGGGGCCTGTTTCCATGCTGTATCTCCAAACTAAACAATAGACTAAAAGCCGCTTCTTCAGATTGGCGTTTCTAGAACTCCTGAACAAACTATTGGACTAAGAGCTCGATCCTATAGGATTGAAGGTTAGATCCTTCCCTGTACTGGAATAATCTACTCTAGACGATGCGTATGTCCAGTCATTCATTCACATATCAGGTAACGATCCACTACATTTTTGAACATCATGGAAATAAAGGAATCATTTGTGGAAATGGAATAAGATCCACAGTGTGAATGAACAGTGAAACCAACTCCAGGGCTGAATATTTCACTTCTGCACCTATTTTTTAACTAAATGATGCAGAAAGGAAACCTTTCAAACCTTTCCTAACTATGTACCTGTCCAAATGTATTTTAAATTGTGTTATCGTACTTCCCTCAATTACCTCCTCTGGCAATTGTTCACCAGCCGAGGTACAATAAAACGTTTTTGTTTTGCATGCTATCCAAACAGATCACACAGGAGTATAGAAGTTGGAATATTGTGTTACAATTGTACAAGACATTGGTAATAGGAGCTTGAAAACGGCAATGTCCAGGTTCAGCAGCAACCTCTTCCCTACAACAATCAGGCTATTAAAAACTACAAATAGGCTCTGAACTACAGTATATAGAGTTGCAGACATTATTTTTGACTTTGCACTAGATGTTGGTCAGGCCACATTTGGAGTATTGTGTTTTGGTCACCCTGCTATAGGAAGGATGTGTTAAGCTGGAAAGAGTACAGAGAAGATTTACAAGGATGTTGCCAGGACCCGAGGTCCTAAACGACAGGGAAAGGTTGGGTAGGCTAGGACTTTGTTCCCTGAAGGATGAGGGGTGATCTAATAATGGCGTATAAGATCATGAGAGGAATAGAGAATGGATGCACTTAGTCTTTTACCCTGAATCAAGGAATCAAAAACCAGAGGACATAAAGTAGATTTAAGGTACGAGGGGAAAGATTTAATAGACATTTGGACAGATACATGGACAGAAAGGTTTAGAGGGACATGTGCCAGCATGGGCAGGTGGGGCTAGTGTAGATGGGGCAGATTGGTTGGCATGGCCAAATTGGGCCGATGGGCCTGTTCCCATGCTGTATGATTCTATGAGTGTAATACTAATACATACAATCGTCAAACTCGAATACAATAGGCAGAGCAAAGGGGATGATAGAGAGTTAGAATATACAGTAGTCCTCAGCATTGTTGTGCAGCAGTTTCATAGATTGCCCAGAAATTACAAGGAAGGGTGGGAATAATGTAAAAAGCAAATAGCTTTAACATTTGTAACTACATTTGTGACTATACAGAAAAGAGGGGAGGAGAAGGGTCCAGTCAGAAGAATGGTCCCGACCCGATACACCACACATCCTCAATCTTCATTAAGGATGGGTGGCGTATCGGGCATCCTTAATGCTGCCTGACCCATTGAGTTACTCCAGCACTTTGTGTCTACCTCAGGTTTGTGGGTGAATCGGCTTCTGTAAATAGTCCCTAGTGTGTAGGATAGATCTAGTGTATGGGTGATTGTTGGTTGGCGTGGACTCGGTGGACCTGTTTCTAACCTGTAGCTCTGTTAGACTTTAGAGATACAGCATGGAAAAAGGCCCTTCGGCCAAATGAGTGCTTGCCGAGCAGCAATCACTCCTGCACTAACACTATCCTACACACACCAGGGACAATTGACAATTTTACTGAAGCCATTTAATCTACAAACCTGTACGTCTTTAGAGTGTTGGAGGAAACTGGAGCACCCATAGAAAACTCACGCAGTCATGGGGAGAACGGACAAACTCTGTACAGACAGCACCGGTAGTCTGGGTTGGATAGAATAAAGAAAGTATCTCTGACAGGCTGAGACTAAGTGGGTGAATGGAGCTGTTCCAAACACATTATTCTTTTGTCTATATAATGTGTTGTTGATAGCAATGCTGTGGTGTACGTCATTAGTTGGTGTGGACTCTGTGGGGCCGAAGGGCCTGTTTCCACACTGTAGCTCTAAACTAAACTAAACCACCTGTCCAAATCAATGTATCAAAGTCATTAATCATCTCTTCTTGCAATGACCAAAGGCAGGAGCTCCCAAACAGCACGTGGGCGTTCTTTAATCGCATAGATTCCAGCAGTTCAAGTAGGCGGCCTGCAACACCTTCTCAGGAGAGTTTAATGGTGGGCAATAAACACTTGTCTTGCAGCGACGCCCACATCTCATGAATGAAATCAAAAGAAAACTGCAACTGAGTCACGCAACTCTTACATGTTAAGAAATCTCCTTATATAACAGCCTTACTGCAGGATAATGGCGTTAAACAGATAATAAACCTTACAACAAATTATTTTCATTTTTCATCATCTCTCTGTTGGCACTTTGACTAGATTCCAGCAATTTATTTTGAAACATTACAAGACTTAAAACAAAAGGGCAGCACAAACGTGAGGCACATGGAAGAGCTGCTGCCTCACAACACCCAAGACCTGGGTTCGATCCTGTCCTAGGGTGCTGACTCTGTGGAGTTTGCACGTTCTCCCTGTGAATGCATGGGTTTCCTCCGAGTGCTCTAGTCTAGTCTAGTTTCCTCTACATCCCAAAGACATGTGGGTTTGTAGATTAATTGGCCTCTGTATATTGCTCCTAGTGTGTAGGGCAGTGGTTCTTAACCTGGGGGTCGTTTGGGGCTTTGCCGGGGGTCATGAATAGGACACAAATAACATATCAATTTGTTGAGCCAATGTTTAGGAACCTAACAACAAGTACATACCACATACAGTATTTTGGTCGCGTAAGCACGTACTGGTGCCAAAAAAGTTAAGAACCACTGGCGTAGGGGGAAGATGCAAAAGTAGGATAACATAGATTTAGTGTGAACGGTTGATCGATGGGTGGGGTGGACTCGGTGTGCTAAAGGGCATGTTTCCATGCTAGATCTTTAAAAATTAAAAATTAAAATAAAAACTCTCAATATTGCAATAGTTACTTGCTTTGCCTTTCTGAGAATTTGTAATAGTTTGAGATTTCCTTGGATAATGAAATTGCAAACAGGTTTACAATTCAGGTTTATAATACATGATTATAATGTATCCCCAATATTGCTGCAAAAAGTTAAGATCCACTTTCACAGACAGGGGCATTCATATGATTACATTTTTTTAATGTTCTTTGACATTTTTGATGTCACAACTGCTTCCAGAATTGCAGAATGTCCCTAAATTTGTCGCCAAGATACATCATTTGTCCTAGCCTCTTATTTATGCTATCTGCTTGTCATCCTGTTTGATGGTATTGTATCGCTTTAAAACTGCCAGCGGTCTACATTATATAAAACTGATCAAGCTGGAAATACTTACAGGGTTGCACAGTGGCGCAGCAATAGAGTTGCGGCCTTACAGCGCCAGAGACCCAGGTTCGATCCTGACCATGGGCGGTCTCGGTATAGAGTTTTTATATTCTTCCTGTGACAACGTGGGTTAACTCCAGGTGCTCTGGTTTCCTCCCACACTCCAAAGAGGTGCAGGTTTGTAAGTTAATTGCCCTCTGTAAATCGCCCCTAATGTATACGATAGAACTAGTGTATAGGGTGATCACCAGCACGTGTGGAAAGAGAAACAGTGAATTATTGGAAACAGTAAACCATAGATTGGCAACCCTTCATCATAACTTGGTCAATTTTATCCGGGCAATCACGAAAAAATCATATTGTATGTTTGTCTTGACTGGTCCAGTAATTGAGTACAAGAGGCAAGGTGTCATGATGGGGCTTTGTAGGACTTTGGTTAGGTTGCATTTGTAGTATTGCGGCAGTTCTGGAGGCCTCTCTACTCATGCCTCTACTCATTTCCTCCCACATTCCAAAGAGGTGTAGGAATTTAGATTAATTGGCCACTGTAAATTGTCCCTAATGTGCAGGATAGAACTAGTGCATAGGGTGATCGCCAGTCAGCGTGGACTCGGTGGGCCAAAGGTCCTGTTTCTATGCTGCATCGCTAAAGTCTAAAGTGGATAGTGAATACCTACAACATAAGCAGCTAGAATGATTTGGGCCTACCTTGGCCAATGTTAATGCTATAATAGATAGACACAAAATGCTGGAGTGATTCAGCTGGTCGGGCGGCATCTCAGGAGAAAAAGGATGTGTGATGTCGTGGGTCAGTATTGGGTTCCAGTTGGAAATATGTCCAGGACTAATTCCATTTTCCTTGTGTACTGCTCACTTAGTGACAGTATTAAAACCAAGAGCTACAAATGAGCTGAACTTCAATCCAAAATCCAGCCCTTTGGCAGTCAGTTTATTTCTCGATTCTAACCAAACATTCATGCACATTACAGCTGCAGCCTAGTTTGGCTTTCTCAACTTGTAAAATTGTATCCTTTGGAATTTAAGCTTTAGAGATACAGCATGGAAAAAGGCCTTTCTGCCAAATGAGTCCATATTGATCATGTCCATTCCTACACTAATACTATCCTGTACACACTAAGAACAATTGACAATTTTACCAAAGCCAATTAATCTATAAACCTGTACATCTTTAGAGTGTGGTGGAAACCAGGGCACCCATAGAAAATTCACGCAGTCACGGGGAGAACGTACAAACTCCATACAGGCAGCACCCAGAGTCTGGGATGGATAGAATAGAGAAAGTATCTCTGACAGGCTGAGACCAACTGGGTGACTGGAGCTGTTCCAAACACATTATGTGTTGTTAATAGCAAGGCTTTGGGTTGTATGTCTGACAGTCCAGAGCACATGAAACTGAGCCAAAGTGATAAAAAGCTCTGATACAGACAGAAATAAAAAGTTTTCCAAAAGTTTGAGAATTCATTACTGACCCTGTCCGTCATTTTGCCTTGGCCCTTCTTGGTATAACGGTGCAGGAGGCCACAGGTCAGAGTGGGAGTGTGATGGGTAATTGCAGTGGCAGACAAACAGAAGCTTGGGATCACTCCTGCTGAACAAGCCTAGGTTGCTCTGCAAAGCCATCACACAATCTTTTTATTTTCAACCATTAGAGGAGAACGCATTGAAACTTACCGAATAGTGAAAGGCCTGGATAGAGTGGATGTGGAAAGGATGGTTCCACTAGCAGGATAGACCAGCACCAGAGGCGATAAGCTCAGGATAAAAGGATATAACTTTAGAAAGGAAATGAGGAGGAGTTTCTTTAGTTCGAGGGTGGCGAATCTTTGCAATTTATTGCCACAGAAGGCTGTGGAGGCCAAGTCGGTAGATATTTATAAAACAGAGATTGACAGATTGTTGATGAGTATGGGTGTCAAGGGTTATGGGGAGAAGGCAGGGGAATGGGGTTGAGAGGGAAGGATAGATCAGCTATGATTGAATAAATGAGCAGACTTGATGAGCCAAATGACCTAATTCTTCTCTTATAACTTATGAACTGCTAGTGAAATATCAACCATCCTCCACTCCACTTGCCCACTCCAATGTCACCCCCTTTGAATGCACAGCCCTCCGCTCACTTAGCAACAATCACAACATTGTTATTAAACCCAGCGACAGGAGGTGTTGTTATAGTCTGGCGGGGTGACCTCTGCATGCTGAGGCCAATTGCCTGCTCTCGGACTTCCCCTCATACAAGCACCTTGACCATGACCCCATAGCCAAACACCAGACCATCTTCTACCAAACTATTACTGAAGGTTTGAAGCGAGGTCCCAACCCGAAACGTCACCTATCTATGTTCTCCAGAGATGCCGCCTGACCCGCTGAGATAATCCAGCACTAGGTGTCATTTTGGTAAACCAGCATCTGCAGTTCATAATTATAGGAGGAAAATTAAGCCATTTGACCCGTCAAGGCTACTCCGCTTTAAAAACTCCCATTGACTTGGCCTCCACAACCTTCGATGGCAATGAATTCCACAGGTTCACCATCCTCAGACTAAAGAAATTGCTCCTCATCTACTTTATAAAGGAATGTGGTTTTATTATGAGGCCTCTGATCCTGCACTCTCCCACTAGTGGAAACATCCGCTGGAATCTACTTTATCCAGGCCTTTCACTTTTTGTTAGGTTTCAATAAGGTCCTCCCTCATCCTTTTAAATTCCAGGTCCAGAGCCATCATACGTTATCAAACTCATCATACGTTAACTTAGTCATTTCTGGGATCATTCATGTAAACCTCCTCTGGACCCTCTTCAACACTCAGATGGTTGAGGGGGAAAAGATTTAATAGGAACCCGAGGGGCAACTTTTTTTTAAAACAGGATGGTGGGTATATCGAACAAGCTGCCACAGGGCTCAGTTGCAGCAGATACTATCATAACATTTAAGAGACATTTGGGAAAGTACAGGGAGAATGTACAAACTCTGAACAGACAGCATCCATAGTTTGGATCAAAACCAGGTCTCTGGAGCTGCAAGGCAGCAACTCTACCACTGCACCACTCACAATACTACAAATGCGGTCCTACCTTCTGCAGTGTACAGAGCCCTGGTGAGACCACACCTGAAGTATTATGTGCAGTTATGGCCCCTAATTTGAGGAAGGACATTCTTGCTATTGAGGGAGTGCAGTGTACGTTTACAAGGTTAATTTCCGAGATGGCGGGACTATCATATGCTGAGAGAATGAAGCTGCTGGGCTTGTGCACTCTGGAGTTTAGAAGGATGAGAGGTGATCTTATTGAAACATATAAGATTGTTAAGGGTTTGGACACGCTGGAGGCAGGAAACATGTTCCCAATGTTGGGGGACTCCAGAACCAGGGACCACAGTTTGGAATAAGGGGTAAGCCATTTAGAACGGAGACAAGGAAACAGCGTTTTCTCACAGAGTGGTGAGTCTGTGGAATTCTCTGCCTCAGAGGGCGGTGGAGGCAGGTTCTCTGGATGCTTTCAAGAAAGAGCTGGATAGGGCTCTTAAAGATAGCGGAGTCAGGGGATATGGGGAAAAGGCAGGAACAGGGTACTGATTGGGGATGATCAACCATGATCACATTGAATGGCGGTGCTGGTTCGAAGGGCCGAATGGCCTACTCCTGCACCTATTGTCTATTAGTGCCATAAAGCCTTGGAAACACATCCCAGTTTTTTTTTATTCTAGTCCTCTTGAAATGAATGCTAACTTTGCATTTGCCTTCCTTGCTACAGATATGTAAGCTATCTATAAATTGTTAGTTTTAAAACACCATTAGTGGCAACTCATTAACCTGCATACTCCAGTAACCTAGCAGTTTACAGGGAACTGATAGACTAACTTGTGGGCAGTGCTGAGGGAGAAATGGAATCAACTTGGAGCTCACTGGTATGCTAGATTATCCTGCAGCTGACATTTGGCAGGTACCAAGTAACTTGTTTTTAGCCGCAGTAATAAACAAATAAAATACTGCTGAATAAATGTTGATGAATGGATGGTCTGTCCAGGTCCCTGAATTTCAGTTTCGTTTAGCCTAATTTACATATGGCATGGAAACAGGCTCTTCGACCCACCGGGTCCACTCCCACCATCCATCACCCTTTCACACACTTGTTCCGCACACTCCCTACACATTAGGGGCAATGTACAGTTAGCCTACAAACATGTACGTCTTTGGAATGTGGAGAGAAACCGGAGCACACAGATGAAGACAACATAGCCACATATTGGACTCGAGTGGAGCTAATCTGCAGGATTAATGAGCTCTCTCAACCAGAGTACTATCCTGATTTCACTCATGCACAAACACGTTTCTTCTCTTGTTAAATGGTTGCCTAGAATTATCCATAATTACACAGACCTACTGATCCATACAATAACTGCTCAAAACAGATCAAAACCATGTCAAAATCATCTTGAGATCAAGCCAGAAAGCACATAGTGCTTATTTCAAGTTAAAACTACAATGGGCCATATAAAGCTATTGAAATTTGACAGCACCTGAGGTCTGGATTGAACCCAGGTCTCTGGCAGCAGCTCTACCAGCTGCACCACGGTGCTGCCCTTTGGTTTAATTTAGTTTAGAGAAACAGCGTGGAAACAAGTCCTTTCGGCCCACCGAGTCTGTGCCAACCAGCGATCCCTGTACTCTAACACTATTCTATACACTAGGGACAATTTTACTGTAGCCTTGTTTATACAATTTTACTATAAATGTGTATGTGTTTGGAATGTGTGAGGACACTGGAGCACCCGGAGAAAACCCATGCGATCACAGTGAGAACATACAAACTCGGTATAGACAGCACCCGTAGTCAGGATTGAACACGGGTCACTGGTGCTGGTCAGCAACTCTACTGCGCTGCCACCCTATGCTGATTTATGTAGTAATTCTAAAATGTCCACGTGCTATGGCTACACCAGTTAGACCTTTTTGAAGTAAGTTTCAAGTCAAGGTCAGTTCTACAAGTGTCAATGAAAGAAAGTGAGAGGAAAGTTGTGTCTTCCATTTTCCTGAAGTTGTCTGAGCAGATGGTTACGCAATGTTGACTAATCAGCAGCGATGTCTCATGCTCAAATTGTAGGTTGTAGAATTGATGTGTTAGCATTAATGAGTATCTTACAGAATCAAACATTTCCAGATTAAATAGATTACTGCGGAAAATCACACATTGATTGCTTGTACTGCTTTGTACATCTTTGGTTATGGTTAGGCTCTTCTATGTTCCATATTCTAGAACAGGCAGCACCTGTGGAGGGAAATGGGCAAATGACGTTTTGGATCGGAACCCTTCTTCATACGTTTATGAGCTCTAGGAGCAGAATTAGGCCACCTGGCCTATCAAGTCTGCTCCACCATTCATTCATGGCTGATCTATTTTTCCCTCTCAACCCCATTCTCCTGCCTTCTCCCCATAACCCCTGATAGCCTTACTATTCAAGAATTTGTCAATCTCCACCTTAAAACTATCCACTGACGTCCTTTTATTCTGACTCTATGGCCTCTGGTCAAAGATGCTCCCACTTTTGGGAAACACCCTCTTCACATCTACTCTATCCAGGTCTTTCACTATTTGGTAAGTTTCAATGAGATTCCCCCTCATCCTAAACCCCAGTGAGAACAGGCCCAGTGCCTTCAAACGCTCATCATATGTTAACCCAATTATTCCTGGGATTATTCTCGTAAAACTCCACTGAACCCTCTCCAGTGCCAGCACATCCTCCTCGGATATGGGTCCCAAAACTACTCACAGTTCTCCAAATGCAGTCTGAGCAGTGTCTTCTTCAGCTCTTCAACCATGTTGAACCCATAATTGGAGCTAAAGCAAGCCATTTGTGACCCTGAGAGGCCACCAATTAAAAGGAAAAAGAATAATATACTTTGAACTCAAAAGAGTTTAAAGTATCACACCCATGACATTGAGAAACTCAAGTGCCTTATACGTCTATATGTCAACTACAAGCTCTACCCATGCAGTAAGTGCCTTATACGTCCTATTACATGGGTACAGCTCATTGTATTTGACATTTACTCTTTCAGAAGAAAACAAATCTAGAGAAAACAAATCTAAAACAAATCAGTTCTAGGTAGTAAATATTACAAACTCTGGTCAATACACCGATCCAACACAAAGCAAGGACTGACTGCTCCAATTACAAATGGCAACAGCCTCATGGATATGCAGCGTTCGAATGAGCCTTTCTGAAGTTTTAAGGCCATGCCTGAAATTTCTCTGCCAAAGAAAAACTAATTTAACGCGCGCTGACCTTCATCCAGCGTTCGTGCAAAGCAACAGCACAAGTACTTTTGCAGAGATGAAATCACCCTGTTTGAATGTGATGGATGTGCGTATGAAGAAGATAAATTGTACTGTGCTTTAGTGTGATCAACAAAATTTGGCCAAAGTGTGCTGAATCCGTAGAATTAATTGCCACAGACAGTTGTGGAGACCATGTCATTGGTATTTTTGAAAGTGGAGATTGATAAAAATCTTGATTAGTAAGGGCATCAAAGGTCTTCGGGTGAAAGCAGGAAAATTGGGCTGAGAGGGAAAGATAAATCAGACTTGATGGGCCGAATAGCCTTCTAGCCGAATAGGTGCTCCTGTGGGTGATTCTGCTCGAATGTCTTATGGGCACTGGAAATCTGAAATAAAGGCAGGTAATTCTCAGCATGTCAGCCAGCCTCCCTGGAGAGATAAGCAAAGTTAGCGACTTCATTGATAAGCTTTCGGAATGAATGGAAGTTCATGAGAAAGAAATGTTAGCTCTGATTCCTTCTGCTGAGACCCTAACTGCCCTGTGGCATACATCCACATTTTCAGGCCCATTCTAAATTAAATTATATTTATTTTGTTGGACTACAATATTTAAAAAATATATATATAATTTTCATAATTTATGAGGATGTTGCTGGGATATGATGGCCTGATGGTTTAGAGGAATATGGGCCAAATGTAGGCAAAGGGGGCACCTCGGTCAGCATGGACCAGTTGGGCCGAAGAGTCTAGTATCGGTTCTGTATAGGTCTATGGTTCTGTATGGGTCAAAGCAAAATTTGACTCTCTCTTAACTCGAGTATCTCTTTCTCTTATGTAAAAAAATTAATTACAGTAACTTTTTGCTGCATTTCATCATCATTCTGCTTGTGTTTGAGGTGGTACAACGGTAGAGCTGCTGCCTTACAGCACCAGAGATCCAGGTTTGATTACCGCGGGGTAACGTTTTCACACAAAGGGTGGTGGATATATGGAATAAGGTGCCAGAGGAGGTAGTTGAGGCTGGAACTATCCCATCGTTTGAGAAACAGTTAGACAGGTCCATGGATAGGACAGGTTTCGAGGGATTTGGATCAAGCGCAGGCAAGTGGGACTAGTGTAGCTGGGACATTGTTGGCCGGTGTGGGCGAGTTGGGCTGAAGGGCCTGTTACCACTCTGGACCACTCTATGACTCTGGCTGCTGTCTGTTCGGAGTGTGTACATTCTCCCTGTAACTGTGTGGGTTTTCTCCTGGTGCTCCCATATCCGTTTTCCTCCCATATTCAAAAGGCATACAGGTTTGTTGGTTCATTGGCTTCAATAAAATTTTAAATTGTCTCTGGTGGGTAGGATAGTGCCAGTGCGCAAGGATCGCTGGTCGGCATGGACTCAGTGAAGGGCCTGTTTCCACGTTGCATCTCTCAGGTCTAAAAGTATAATGGGAGATGTCGCACAACTAGACGACAGACAGCATCTGCTTTCATGTTGTGTTTTCTGTGTGAATTCGTCCAACTCACTCAGACATGCAGAATAATGAAAGGATTGTTGTTTAGTTTGCAAAGCTCCCTCCGTGTGGAAGACCCAGTCATTGAATTGTGGTGGCTCCGTGACCTTTGTGTTTATACGGTGTCTGAGTAAAATGAGTCGCAACACGCGATTCCACTCCACCTCAGCTGCCAGCAGGTACTGGAGGTCATTTGTAGCAGAAATAATAATATTACATTTGGGCAGATTGAAGGCAAGTTCTGTATTCAGTTTACATAAAGAAATCATATCCTACAGTATATCTCGCCAACATGTTAGCAGCACATATAGTTCAGACACTCGCGACGATCAATATTGTTTTAATTTTAAGGATCCACACATTTCTGATAAGGCGTTTAAGAAAGAACTGCAGATGCTGGTAAAATCAAAGGTAGACACGAAATGCTGGAGACTCAGCCGGTCAGGCAACATCTCTGGAGAACATCATCATCATCATCGGTGGTCACTGGAAACGAGTATGACTGTCCTCTCCTCTCCATAGGGTCGTCTACATATGGGTCTGCAGATGTCTCGTGGCCGACCCATGATCCACACACCTGCAACGTGGGCAGTGGAGACTGACAGTGGTTGATACTCTCTCTCTCTCTCTTTACGGTGCTGAAGCTTTGTCTCGGCAACACGGCGTAGTTCCATTTCGTGACGTGCAGCTCCTTCCTGTGCAGATTTCCTCCAGGAGCGTCTGTCCAGTGCAATGTGCTCCCAGTTGCTCGATGTGATGTGGAATGTGGTGGTGATGCTGGTCATGTTGGCTTCCTCCAAAACACTGATGTTGGTGCGTTTGTCCTCCCAGGAGAACATAGATAGGTTACATCTCAAGGCAGCAACAACTGTTGCGTCACTGTGCTGCCCCGCTGCGCCACTGCACCACTGCACCACCCACAAAGGTTTCCATGTGTTGTGGAAAAGTGAATTGAGTGATGTGGAGTGATGTTATAGAAAAGATAATGATCCTTGAAGAATTGGGTTGGCTCATGATAAGTGTTTGAAGGTTCTAGGCCTCTGCTTACTGGTTTAGAAGGATGAGGGGAGGGGGTCTCATTGTAACGTACTGAATAATAAATGGCCTAGATAGAGTAGATGTGGAGAGGATCTTGCCACTAGCGGGAGGGTCGAGGACCAAAATACAATGACATAACTTTCAAAAGGAGATGAGGAGGAATTTATTTAACCACAGGGTAGTGAACCTGTGGAATTCAACACCGCAGACAGCTATGGAGGCCAAATCATTGGGTATGTTTAATGCAGAGATTGATAGGTTCTTGAGTAGAGTGGGCATCAAAGGTTACGGGAAGAAGGCAGGAGAACGGGGTTGAGAGGGAAAAATAGATCAGCAATGATCGAATGGCAGAGCAGATTCGATGGGTTGAGTGGCATAATTCTACTATGTCTGATGGTCTTATTAAGGAGAACCATGAAGAACAAGGATAGGAGATTAAATAAAAGATAGGAATGTGGTATTCCAAGTTTAATACTTTACAGAGGCTCTGTACTATAATACCTGTTGCCAACTATAATTTATAAACATCTTTAACCTTGGTCAAAAAAGGAAACTTTTAGCCCAATTTCATTTAAATAAAAGTAGTATTTGGATTTAATTTGAATTTTGACTGAAACTATTGATGACTTTTATCATCGCTTTTCAGATATTAAAGGGAAACTTGACAGAAGTATATAACATTTATGAGTGGCATAGATAGGGTAGAGAGTCAGAACATTTTTCTCAGGGTGGAAATGAGCAACACTGGAGGGCATAGCTAAAAGGTGAGAGGGAACAAGTTTAATGGAGATAAGTGAGGCATGTTTTGTTTTACAGAGAGCGGTGGGAGCCTGGAACACATTGTTAGGGGTGGTGCTGGAGGCAGATACGATATGAGTGGTGTTTAAGGGGCTTTTAGATAGGCACATGGAAGTGCAAGGACTAGAGGGATATGGATCATGTACAGGCAGATAGAATCAGCTATACTATTCCACATTCTATGAATCTATGCATTTTAAAAGGAAATTTGACTAAGATGCAGAGTAGCTAATTATTTGTTACATGCAATGTTATCCGTTGTTCAAAATTAAAATGGCCCTCCCATTATTTGATGAGCAAGGAAAAGCTAATTTAGTTCAATGATAATTTGTTGGGCAAACCTTTTCTGATTTACAACAGACACGAAGAACAGATGAAGTTATTTGAAGAAGATCAAGGAAAGACTTGTAGACAAATCCTCTCTCTTAGCTCCTGAATGAAAAACAAACTAATTTGGTGTTCATCCAGAGATTATTTACGGGATGTTATCTGCACCAAACCACAAGAGTAAATTAATGAAACACTCTGACACTCATTGACAAGACAACAAAGTGTTCTGCAATTGTGAACATTATTTATCCTGATGTTCACAAAAATGCAAAACTCACTGATGTTTATTTGTGGAATTTCCCTTGAGGCAAACAAGAGGAGACAAGGTAAAGAATACAAGATAATAAGAACTAGTAGTCACCTCAAACCTACTCTTGTATTCAATATGATAATTGCTGATCTTTTTTCATGGATATATAGTGTGGAAACAGGTCCTTTGGCTCATCGGGTCCGCACCAGTACTGCACACTAGGACCAATTTACAATTTTACTGAAGCCAATTAACCGACAAACCCATACGTCTTTAGAGTGTGGGAGGAAACCCATACTGTCACGGGGAGGATGTGCAAACTCAGTACAGGCAGCATTTGTAATCAGGATCAAACCCGGGTCTCTTGCGCTGTAAGGCAGCAGCTCAACCGCTGCACCACCTTCTGGTCACCCCTTAGTAAGGATTGAACCCGGGTCTCTGGCAAAGTTGTCAGCAAGCCCTTCTACTTAGAAGTTTGACGAGATTTGATGGATATGGCCCAAACACAGGCAGGTGGAACTAGCGTAGATGGTCTCTCTTGATTGGCATGGACAAGTTGAGCTGAAGGGCACGTTTCCACACTGTATGTCTCTATGTCACCAAATACTCCAATAAACGTCTATAGATGCAATGTAGAAAATATCCAGATTGGTTGCATTATGGCCAGATACAGCAATTGCAATGCATGGAAATACAAGAGGCTGCTGAGATTCAGACCGGTCCATCACTGGCACAGCCCTCCCCACCATTAAAAGCAGTTTCATGAAACCTGCCTCAGGAAGGTGACATCAAGAACTCCCACCATCCAGGCCATGCCCTCTTCTCATTGCTATCACCAACAGGAGGTTTGATGTCCCACATCAACCAGGATCAGGAACAGCTACTATCAGCTTTTTGAAACAACCTGCCCAACCCTAATCCTATCTCAGCAACAGAACACTAAGGACCATGCACCCAAAATGAAACTTAATTACGTTCTCCAGAAATTCTGCCTGACCTGCTGAGTTACTCCAGTGCTTTGTGTCCTTTTGTGTAAACCAGCATCTGCAGTGCCTTGTTTCTACTATCATGGACTTGGTTTGTTTTTCATTGTGTTTTGCATTAATGTCTTCTCTTTCACGGAAACAGGGCCCTTCGGCCCATCGAGTCTACATGAACCAGCGATGGCCTCATGCACTAGCACTATCCTACACACGGGACAATTTACAATTTTCCCCCAAAGTCACTCACCTACCAGCCTGTAAGTCTTTGGAGTGTGGGAGCAACTGGGGAAAACCCATGCGGTCACTGGGAGAAGGTACACATAACCCCATGTCAGGATTGAACCCGGGTCTCTGGCGTTGCAAGGCAGCATCTCTGTGCCACCTCACTGTGTATACGACAATACACTGGACAGTTACAATTTAGTTTATTGTCACGTGTACCTAGGTGCAGTGAAAAGCTTTTGTTGTGTGCTGTCTAGTTCGTAGAAAGATAATACGTGATTACAATCGAGCTGGACCTAGACTTGACTATTCATGCAAATTATCCACCATGCTCCTATACGTCACCATGGCTCATCCTCCATTATAGGAATCACTTGATCAGCAATTCTATTCAGACCCCACTGAGTCCATACGCAAGTCGCCAGATTTGGGAGCCATTTCCAAAGTCCCGGCTGCAGCTGGCCATAAAAGCCCATTGCAACCGTTGCCTCTGTTCCGATCGCCAGCGAACCGTCGTCCCTCTCTTCACCCGGCCCAGATCTTTGTGCCGGAGGGGGGGCTCCCACAGTGACGTTGAGGGCACGGAAGGCAAGACCCCCGGTTGCTTCTTACCGGCCAGCGTCTGCTGCCATTGCCAACTCACTCCACCTTCCTCTCCGGTTCTCAGTCCACTGGGTTGAACAGGAGTCGAGTCTTGGACAAGTCTCCCACTCCAGGCGGGTTCCCCAGTTCCCTGGCGGGCGAGTCACCATGCTGCCTGCCGAGGTACAGGAGCGGCTCATCGGGAATTCTTCTGCCCGTGTGGTCCACTGGACGTTCTTCAAAGCAATCCCATCAGACCTATCCCCAGACACTTTCGCCAGAGACAAAACTAATATTTAGAAACTTGGGGGAAAAGTTGGCTTTTTAGATGGGGCAGGCGAAATTTCAGGTTGGGACACTTCCCAAACAATATTTTTTCTGTATCTCAGAACATATGACAATAATAAGTCTATACCAATACTGAATACTTGTCCAGTATCCTCTTGCAAGCTCTGAGTGACTCCTTTTCACCTTCACATATGTTATAGTCTCATTCAGCATCTGAGAAGGTGAAAAGAAGCATTCTGTTCCTTACTTCCTCCTTATATGCTGTAAAATCATAGAGTTCAGGGACAGTTTCTTCCCAGGTGTTATCAGGCAACTGGACCATCCTATCACCAATTAGAGAGTGGTTCTGACCTACCAGGTACTTCATTGGAAGCCGTCGGAATATCTTTAATTGGACTTTACCTTGCACAAAACATTATACCATTTAACCTGTGTCTGTACACTGTGGATGGCTGAATAGTAACCATACATTTGTATTCTTTCTGCTAACTGCATATCATGCCACAAAAAACATTTTATTGTCCCTCAGTGCACGTGACAATAAATTAAACAAAACTAACAAGCCCTTCAGCCCAACGTGCCGATGCTGATGAAGATGCCCCATCTTCCAGTCTCACCTGCTCGCATGTTCTTCTAAACCTTACCTATCCATGTACCTGTCCAAATCAATACTGTATTTAGTACCTGCCTCAACTACTTCCTCTGGAAGCTCGTTCCATCTACCCACTACCCTCTGAGTGAAACAGTTGCCCCTCTGGTTCCTATTAAATCTTTCTCAACTTAAACCTATGTCCTCTGGTTCTTCATTTCCCAACCCTGGAAAAAAAGACTGTGCATTCAGCCTATTGATTTTCCTCATGGGTTTATTCACCTCCAGAGATCACCTCTCATCAAGGCATCTTTTTTAGTTTAGTTTAGTTTAGTTTAGAGATATAGCACGGAAACAGGCCAACGATCCCCGTACACTAAACACTGTCCTACACACACTAGGAACCATTTACAATTTTACCAAGACAATTAACCTACAAACCTGTAGGTTAATAGCCTTTGGGGTGTGGGAGGAAGCCGGAGCGCTTGGAGAAAAACGACAAGTTCACTGAGAGAACGTACAAACTCCGTACAGATGTTACCTGTAGTCTGGAGTGAAAACAGGTCTCTGCCGCTGTAAGGTGGTAACTCTACCTCTGCACCACCGTACTGCCCACATTTTACATCTATGCCCCCCTGCTCATCGAACCACCCACCTTTTGGGAACATTTCCATTAAATTGCCTTTCAAAATCCATCAATATATTGTTGACAAAACTTTCAAAATTTGCCTTTGTTGCCTTTGTACTTGACGCATCTTTAAAGTTAAGGAATGTAAATGTCATTTAACTTGTCCTGCCATTCTTGAAGAAACATATATGGAAACTTCATATCTCTCTCTCTTCCATATCTTTTAAGTTACAAGTCATCATCTCTCTCTTGTCACCAGCAGGAAGAGATAAGATGTGAACACAAAACTCAAAAAGTTCAGACTTTAAAAAAGAATTAAATTCCAAAACAGAAATGCTAAATCCTATTACGTGATGTGGTGGTATTTAGATTTCTGAGATAAGTTGAACATTGAACGTTACTGATGCTAATCTTTAAAAATAAATCTATGTTCTTAAGCATGCCAGTGTATAAAAAGATTTTTAAAATGTACGTCATAACTACTGAAGGATTGAAAGTCAATAAACTGACTGACAGTTGGTACGTGGATAGGAAAGCTTTCGAGGGATATGAGCCCAACACAGCATGTGCGACCAGTGCAGATGAGGCATTTTGGTCGGCATGCACAAGTTGGGCTGAAGGGCCTGTTTCAATGCTGTATGACATCATCACTCTACCACAGCAGTTTAGTCCCGACCTGGGTGGAACTCTGAATCAACAATTCGTAAATTTTAAAGATACGGAATGGAAACAGACCCTTCGGCCCACTGAGTTTTCGCTGACCATCGATCACCCATTCACCATAGTTCCCACTTTTGCATCCACTTCCTACACATTACAGGCAATTTTACAGAGTTCTCGAATTAAACTACAAACCTGCGGGTCTCCGAGATGAGGAAGAAAACTGCAGCACGTACAGCAAACCCACAGGATCATAGCTAGAATGTGCACCCACAGCACCCGAGGTCAGGATTGAACCACACATTCCCTCTGTGCCTGTCTTGAACTTCTATCTGCTTCATTGGAGACCTTTGTACTATCTTTTATCAGAATTTACTGGACTTCATCATGGATTGGACTAAACATTATTCCCTTTATCCGGAAGCTGTGTACTGTGGACGGCTTGAATGTAATCATGCATAGTTTTATCACTCACTGGATAGCACGCAACAAAGACGTTTTTCACTGTACCTCAGTACACGTAACAATAAATTAATTTCCTGTCCCGATTTGCACCTACACTCTTGTCAATTCCACATTGTATGTCATGTGCCCGATTAAATCAGTGCGTACTGTACATGTTTCTGACTTTCCAATAAACATTGATTTAAAGATCACAACCATTGTTCACTCACATTATTCCAAGGAGTACATTAACGCCATGGATAGGGTACAACTATATAGTTTATGTACCCTGTGGGAGGATTTTGATGATTTATAACCAACACTACCATTTAGTTCACTTTAAAACACACACTGCTGCCATACCTCACCGGGTCGGGCAGCATCTGTGGAGGGAATGGGCAGATGACGTTTCGGTTTGGGACCCTTCTGATCCTAAACATCACCTATCCATTCCCTAAGATGTTGCCTGACCCGCTGAGCTCCTCCAGCATTTTGTTCAAGATTCCAGTAACTGAAGTTCCTTGTGTCACTGTTTGGTCTACAGTCTTCAATGAAGATCCTCAGTAAGGATGACCTCAGATTTATAGAGTCATCCATCCAGCACGGAAACAATCCCTTTGGCCCAACTCGTCCGTGCCAATCAAGATGCCCCATCTAAGCTAGTCCGATGCCTGGATTTGGTCCATATATCTCTAAACCTTTACTATCCATTGTTGCTGATTACTTGCCAAGCATAACCCTTGACTGGAATGGAAGGTGGCGAGCCAACATGTCCTGTTCATATCACTGGCCTCTGATGGCCAACTTACCGCCAGAGACCCGGGATTAATCCTGACTACAGATACTGTCTGTACGGAGTTTGTACGTTTTCCCTGTGACTGCGTGAGATTCCTCCAAGTGTTTCGGTTTCCTCCCACATTCCAAAGACATGCAGGTTTGTAGGTTAATTGGCTTCTGTAAATTGCCCTTAGTGTGCAGGTTGTTAGTCAGCGCAGACTTGGTGGGACAAAGGGCCTGTTTCCATGCTGTATCTCAAAACTAAACTAAGTTTACTAGGTGGTGCCAATTGGATTTGCAGTGAAATATTGATAATGCTGGTGGCCTTGCTGAGGCAGTGTGAGGTGTAGCTGGAGACAATGGAAGGGAGGTTGGCTTATGTGGTTAGAGGGTTATGGGCCAAAGACGGGTAGGTGAGACGAGCATAAATGGGGCAATTTGGTTGGCATGGGCAAGTGGATCCAAGGGGTCAATTTTCGTGCTGACTATGATTCTTCCAAATAATGCAAAGGAGATTCTGACTGGTAACATGCTGGACTGGACTTAGCCACAACTGCAGAACTAATAGATTGCTGTGCAAAATTGGCAAGCTCCGAATGACCCGAATGACCTTAGAGAAAACAGATTGCAATACAGCAACAAGCATCTGGAAGATCATCCATAGAAGTCTTAGTGCCGCCAGCTAAATTCCATAACTCATAAAATTGGGCTAAGCTGTTTAAGGGCGAATTCATAAAACATTTTTACTCACAAAGACTGGAAATCCCACATCAACACATGAATAAAGAACAGGAGGAGAATATAATATGGCTCATCCAGCGTGAGATCATGTGTGGAGGTTGAAGGGAGACGTTTAGTTTAGTTTTGAGATACCGCGTGGAAACAGGCTCTTCGTCCCACCGACTCCTTGCCAATCAGCCATCTCCACATGCTAACACTATCCTACACCCACTAGTGAAAATTTACAATTATACCAAGCCGATGAGCCTACAAACCTGTACATCTTTAGAGTGTGGGAGAAAACTGGAGATCCCCAATGCAGGAATGAATTGAATGAACTAACTTCATACAGATAACACCCATAGTCCGGATTGAACCCGGGTCTTTGGCGCTGTCGGGCAGCAACTCTACTGCTGTGCCACCATGCCAACCTGATAGAGAAGGGGTTCGCAACCTTTTTCGTCCCATTTACACCTGGAAAATGTTATAGCACATAACAATATTATTTCACTTATTTATGAGCTAAAGATGAACAGATACTAGTATACCAGAACCAAACACAGTCAGTCAATGAGAATACATATGTACAAATCCAGAATCTACAAATATACCCCCTGGGTAGGTGAAATTTACCCCAGGTTGGGAACCCTTGTGATAGAGGTATATAAAATTATGAGAAGCATAGATTGGGTAGACGGCCAGGACTTTTCTCCTCACTTTTCATTGTACCTCGGTACACATGACAATAAACTAAATTAAACTAAAGGTGCTAATTAGTTTCGACACTTCACTAAGATTCAGACATTTAGGCCATCTTAAAGTCAAGTCTCATTCTGTCATTAGGGACAGTAAATAGAGATAATTAAATGGCCAAGAAAATTAATGGCTTGCTCAAAAAAATGGTTCTCTAATGAGTAAAATTACTTTTCTTTAAACTTTGTCCCTCTCACCTTAAAGCGATGTTCTTCAGTATTTTATATTTTTATCTTGCAAAAGAGGTTCTGGCTGTCCAATTATCTCATAATTTTACATACTTCAACCTCTCGCTTCCACCTCCAGAGTTCCAGAGAAAACAACCCTAATCTGTCCAACCTCTCCCTGTATCTTCCACCCCCTAACCAATGGGTCATTCTGGTAAACCTTCTCTGCACCCTTTCCATGGTCTCCACATCCTTCCTGTAATGAGGTTATCAGAACTGCACGTTATGCAACAAATAAATAATAATTTCAACACCTACTCATCCCAAACCCCCATCCAATCTATATCCTTTCCACTGACTTCACATTTTACACCTGTTCTATCCTTATGTATCTCTTTAACTCACTACCTATTTATTTTTTCCACGCTGGGCTTTTTCCACCCATCTGACAATTAAACCTTCCTCACCTGTATCCTCCTATCACTCTCCAGGCTTTCTCCCCCCCCCCCCCCCCCCATCCCCAACTACAATCAGTACTACTTCCATTGCACTCAATAGTTCAGAAGAAGGATCTTGACCGACACTGGATGTTAACTGAAAAATAAAGATGGGGCTGTTGGAGTATTTTAATTTAGTTTAGTTTGGTACAAGAGGCACTGCCTTTGGCCCTCTGCGCTGACAAGTGATCACCTGTACACTTGTTCAATCCTACACTCTAGGAACAATTTACAGAAGGCAATTTACCTACAAACCTATACGTCTTTGGGATGTGGGAAGAAACTAGAGCACCCGGGGAACACCCACGCAGCCACAGGGAGAACTTACAAACAGCAGACAGCAGCTGTGGTCAGGATCGTAAGGCAGCCCCTCTACCGCTGCGCCACTGTGCTGCCCCATTAGCATTAATTGTTAATTGGCATTTTTTTGTTTGGCTTTTCAATTTTTTGACTGCCAGCAAGTCCTGAAGGAACATGTATCGTTCAACAGCTTGTTACTGGTAAAATCAAAGCCATGCCGTTCATCATTGTAAAAACTCCACTCCACTGTCAATCTTCCTGGCAACCTGCTGAGGCTTTAACCAAGTAATAGGCACTTCCAGTGACCTGCTTAATACTGAACTGTGCTTTGAATCATGCCTCCCTTAAATTATTGCTCACTGCTCCTTCTCATTTCCAACAGTGATAGATCTTATATGGACATCATTGTCACATTGACATTTCAGTGTTTATAACATACCATCCCTTCACGTTGCAAATTTCAGGTGACCAACCGTACCCAAGTCAAATAATTTATATTTATATTTGGAGATGGAGTCCGGAAATAGGCCCTTTGGCCCACTGGTTGAGAGGAAAAGATAGATCAGCCATGATTGAATGGCGGAGTAGACTCGATGGGACAAATGGCCTCATCAGTTCCTATGACATGAACTTATGAACTGATGAGTCCTCGCCGACCGTCAATCACCCGTTCACACTAGTTTACAAAGGCCAAATAACCTACAAATGAACGTCTTTGGAATGTAGGAGGAAACCGGAGCACCCGGAGAAAACCCACGCAGTCACAGGGACAAGGTGCAAAGTCTGCACAGACAGCACCCGTAGTCAGGATCGAACCTGGGTCTTTGGTGCTGTGAGGCTGCAACTCTACCAGTTGTGCCACCAACCCGCCTTTCGCGGAGGAATTTACAGATGGGAAATAAATGATAGGAACTCCCATTTTAAAAGCTTGTTTTTGTTACAATATTATTAGCCTTTGGCCTTTATTAGAAACCGAGGTGTGACTTCTCAATTGTTGATGTTAAAGTGTACAGCAGCAGTCTATTTATCAAAGTAACCAGAAAACAGTTTTTGCGGAAGGAATAATCTCCTTCAATTACAATCACAGCAAAATAGAAGAATCAGATGGCACTAAGTAGAACAGAGAGATGGACTTATAATTCAAAGATTCATTTTGTTGAAATAACAATTACATGTAACACCAAGGAAATGCACGATTACAAGCTCAAGAGTTACACTAACCTCATGAACCCAACGTAAAAATGGTTAATTGGTGAGGAAATCAGCTTTTTTTTTTAAACTGAATTTATTGATCAACACAATTAGTTTATCTTTGTTCTCACTATTTATATAACCATCACAAGTGGGAAAAATCCAAATGCTTGTGCTGTAAAAGGTCTGTTATCGGGTGGCACAGTGGCGTAATGGTAGAGTTGCTACCTTTCAGCGCCACACACCCGGGTTCGATCCTGACTACAAGTGCTGTCTCGATGGAGTCTTCACGTTCTCCCTGTGACCGCATGTGTTTTCCCCAAGGGCTCCAGTTTCCTCCCACACTTCAAAGATATGCGGGTTTGTTGGTTAATTGGCTTTAGTAAAAATTGTAAATTGTCCCCCATGTGTAGGGTTGTGTGGGTTTACAATCTGCCTTTCCCAGGAGCAAACATGATTTTGCATAGTATACATGTTACCATTAATGTAATTTACCATGTTATACATTGGATGACACCAATTATATGGTGCCGAAACAGCCACACAATTCCATACCAGTGCTTATGAATGGCATGAACCTTTTCCTGACTTCCCTCACCAAATCTATCAGCTTTAGTCTGAGGGTGGTGAATCTGTGGAATTCATTGCCACAGACGGCTGTGAAGGCAAAGTCGCATAATTTTTAAGGCGGATAGATCAGCCATGATTGAATGGCGGAGTGATGGGCCGAATAGCCTAATTCTGCTCCTGGAACAAGTGAACATGAGCATCATCCTCTGCTGCTTTCTCCACACACTAGTCTGCCTTTCCTTTAATTGCATAGTGTCCAGAGTTTCATATTCCCATCGCTTTTTGGGTTTAACCCCATTCTCCTGCCTTTTCCCCATAACCCTTGACACCCTCAATAATCAAGAATCTGTCAAGATCCGTATTAAAAGAAAGCAGTGCTGAACCACTATCTGCCTCATTGGTGACCCTTGGACTATCCTTGATCGGACTTTGCTAGCTTATCTTGCACTGAACGTTATTCCCTTATCATGTATCTATACACTACATGGCTCGATTATAATCATGTATTGTATATCAGCTGACGGAATAGCATGTAAAAGCTTTTTGCTGTACCGTGGTACACGTGACAATAAACTAAACTGAGGAGTAGAGCTGAGGAGTTGGGGAAATAATTAAGCAGGAAAGAGCGGAGAAGATTTACGTGGATATTGAGGGCCTGAGCTACACGGAGATGTTTGGCAGGCCAGGTCTTATAGAGGAGTATAAAATCATGAGGGGAATAGACAGGATGAATGCACAGTATATTTTCCCCAAAGTATGGGAATCAAGAACCAGAGGACATAGGTTTAAGGTGAAAGCAGAAAGATTTAAGAAATCTGAAGGGCAACCTTTTCACAGAGAGGTTGTGCGGCACGGTGGCGCAGTAGTGGAGTTGCTGCCTCACAGTGCTAGAGGCCCGGGATCAATCCTAACTACGGGCACTGTCTATACGGAGTGCAGCGTAGGTTCACTAGGTTAATTCCCGGGATGGCGGGACTGACATACGATGAAAAAATGGGTCGACTGAGCTTCAATTTAGAAGAATGAGGGAGATCTTCTAGAAACATATAGAATTCTTAAATGATTGGACAGGCTAGGTGCAGGAAAAATGTTCCCGATGTTGGGGGAGTCCAGAACCAGGGATCACAGTTTAAGAATAAGCAGTAGGCCATTTCGGATTGAGATGAGGAAAAACTTTTTCACCCAGAGTTTTGAATCTGTGGAATTCTCTGCCACAAATGGCACTGGAGGCCAATTCACTGGATGTTTTCAAGAGAGTTGGATTTAGCTCATAGGGCTAAATGAATCAAGGGATATGGGGAAAAAGCAGGAATGGGGTACTAATTTTAGATGATCAGCCATGATCATATTGAATGGCGGTGCTGGCTTGAAAGGCCGAATGGCTTATTCCTGCAGCTAATTTTCTATAAAAATACTCAATGGCCTCCACAATTATCTACAAGAATGAATTCCACAGATTCACCACATTCTGACTAAAGAAATTCCTCCTAATTTCTAGAATCTCGTTTTTCAAGGCATACCATTTTATTCTGAGGCTGTGCCCTCTGGTCCTAGACTCTCCCACGAGTGGAAACATCCTCTCCACATCCACTCTATCCAGGCCTTTCACTATTCGGTAAGTTACAATGAGGTCCCTCCATCATTTCAGAGATCTTTGTTATAACACGTCTCTGCCTTATTGCCTCCAGAAGAAAATAATGGGACCATGAACCTGCCGTGACCATTGGGCGAATGTGGCAAATGGAGATTTCATTGTATTCCATTTATATTTATTAATTTAGGATTGTATCTCGACACCCTCACTCTCATTAACAAGATGATAATAAGGTCCATTTCCAATCAATGTCAAGAAGGTAGGTGTGAACCTCCTGCTCATAGATTCATATAGCATGGAAATAGGCCTTTAGCCCAACTTGCCCACACCAACCAACGTATCCCATCTACACTAGTGCCACTGCGTTTGGCCAATATCCGTCTAAACCAGGCCTATCCATGTGCCTGTCTAATTGTTTCTTAAACATTGCAATAGTCCTGCCTCAATACCTATTCTGTCAGCGCATTCTACCCACCACCCTTTGTGTGAAAATGTTACCCCTCAAGTTTGTTTTAAATCTTTCCCCTTCACCTTAAATCTGTGGCCTCTGGTTCTCGATTCCCCTACTCTGGACAAGAGATTCTGTGCATGTAGCCGATCTATTCCTCTCATGCTTTTGTACACCTCTATAAGATGACCCTCATCCTTCTGAACGCCAAAGGAATAGAGTTCCAGCTTGCTCAACCTCTCCCGAGAGTTCAGACGTTTGAGTCCTGGCACTATCATTGTAATCCACTCAAACCACTGCTGTCCATCGAGTAAAAGTATTCTCACAGTGCTCGGTTCACTTAATAGCAAAAATCCACAAAGACCAAATGGAGAAGAATATCTAAAATTAATGAATTTAGTGAACAAGAAACAAATTAATCTTGAAGAAAGGTTTGATTATTCAGAGTGAAATTAAACTGCATTTTTGACAGAACATTTCTTCCATACACCACCTCAATGGAAATGATTATTAAAATACAGAAATGATTCATATATTTATGTGGCTAATACGTTTACAAGGTACAAATCCATTTTCCTCCAGAGGGGTGATACAATGTGAAGAAGGATTCCGAACCGAAACGTCATCTATCCGTAGAGTCATAAAGTCATACAGTGTGGAAACAAACCATTCGGCTCAACTTGCCCACACCGGTCAACATATCCAATCTAAACTAGTCTCACCTGCCTGCATTTGGCCCATATCCCTCGAAACCTGTCCTATCTATGCACCTATCTAAATGTTGCGATAGCCAGAGCCTCAACAGCCTCCTCTGGCAGCACGTTCGATGTTCGCGAGCTGCTGCTTGATATGTGTTACTGTAGTATTTTCCGTTTTGTTATTTTTAAACCAGCATCTGCAGTTCCTTGTGCTCCACTGCAAAATCTCCTCAAGGTATGCATACTTTGAAGAGGTTCTCCTTTTCAGAGTCTGAAGAATTGTCCCGACCTGAAACATCACCCATCCATGTTCTCTGGAGATACTGCCTGACCGGTAAAATTAACACTCTCAATTTTTGAAAAAAAACAACATCTGTGGTTCATCACATCTCTCTGTGTTTTTGT
The DNA here is from genome assembly GCA_963514005.1 of Raja brachyura. Next base: position 131,754,037 of record OY740781.1, read on the forward strand.
CGTGTTTAATGGAGAATGGGTTCTTGCACAAACTATGCCTTTCTGGGAAAAGACATATAGCATGGAAAAAAGGCCTTCAGCCCAACTTGCTCAGACCGATTAACATGTCCTATTTACACTAGTCCAATCTGCCTGTATTTGGCCCATATCCTTCTAAACTTATCCTATCCATGTACCTGTCTAATTGTTTCTTAAACATTCCGATAGTCTCTGCCTCAACTACCTCTTTAGGCAGCTCATTCCCTACACCCACCACCCTTTGTGTTACCCCCTCAGATTACGATTAAATCTTTTCCCATTCACCTCAAACCAATGTCCTCTGGTTCTCGATTCCCCCACTCTGGGCAAGTGACAAATGTGCATTTACCCAATGAATTTCTCTCATGATTTTATGCACCCCTATCAGGTCACCCTTCATCCTCATGTGCTCCAAGGAATAGAGAATAGAGGCCTAGCCTGCTCAACCTCTCCCTGTAGCTCAGAATTCTGGCAACATCCTCGTAAATCTTCTCTGCACCCTTTCCACCTTGACAACATCCTTCTTATAACATGGTGCACAGAAATGAACACAATACTCTAAATGCCACCTCACCAGTGTCTTATATAACTGCAATTATATGACCTCCCAACTTCTATACTCAATAGGTACACAAAAATGCTGGAGGAACTCAGCGGGTGCAGCAGCATCTATGGAGCGAAGGAAATAGGCAACGTTTCGGGCTGAAACCCTTCCTCAGACACGATTTTCCAGCATCTGCAGTTCCTTCTTAAACATTTTCTATACTCTGACTTCATACCTATATCTTTATCTTTTATCTTTGCACTGTGCTTGTATTCATGTATTTCTTTTTTTTTAAATATTTTTTTATTAGAAGCATATACATATAATAGCAAAACACAATTTGTTTACCAATTTCATACATACAAACCTATTTTTTATTAAAAAAATTGAAGGATAGAGCTGTAGCGAAAAGAGATACATAAGAGAAAAAAAAATTATAAACTAATAGAGAAGGGTAAAAACAAAGGGAATTACCAATAACACAATTTTGGAGATAGGTCCGTAGATTATAAGGTGTAATTATTCATCCAGTCCTGAACTCAAGTTTCAGTCCAGCTTCCGTGTTGAACCAATTTACCCTTTTAGAAAATCAATAAATGGAGACCATATTCTAGGAAATAGTTCTGATGTGTAAATTAAGACAAGTCCATTTTTTTCCAGATGTAAGGTCTCCGACATTTCCGGAATCCACATTTTAATTGTGGGGGGTTGTTGGGTTTTTCCAAAATTTTAGTATTAATTTTTTCCCAATTATTGTACTATAATCAAGAAAATGTCTTTGATTTATTGTGAGTTTTATACTTTGTTCTGGTATTTCTAATATTATTAGTTTTGAATCAGGATCCAATTGAATGTTAACAACTTCAGAAATAATTTTAAAAATATTCATCCAAAATGTTTTAATTTTTATGCAGTTTACAAAGGCATGAGTTAAATTAGCTTCCAGGCATTGACATTTATCACAGATAGAAGAGATATTTGGAAAAATTCTGTTCAATTTTGTTATGGAGTAGTGTAATCTGTTTAGTACTTCAAATTGTATTAAAGAGTGTCTGGCGTTTAACGAACAATGATCGATATGTTGTAAACTTTCATCCCATATATATTTTGTTATGTGTTGGATGTCTTTCTTTGACTGAACAACAGCCAAACTAATGCTTTTCACTATATCACGGTACACATGACAATAATAAACTAAATTAAATTATTTTATGCTCTTGAGAAGGATCCATATTGATCAACATAGAACAAAACAATATAGCACAGCAACGGTCCCTTCAGCTTACAATGTTTGTGCCGAACATGATGACAAATTAAACTGATCTCTGCCTGGACATGATCCATAATCCTGTTATTCCTTACACTTCCATGTGAACAATGAGATCCGCATTCTTCTTAAGACAAGATCCCAGGGACTTCAGGTCTGGTGACGCAGAGGTATATAAGAAGTCCAGGTACGACCTTGACAAGGCCATCAAAAAGGCCAAAAGGGACCTGCTCTAAGCTGGACGATGAGACGGATGTTCGGCAACTGTGGCGGGGCTTGAATGCCATCACCTCTTACAAGGCAAAATCAGGAGGCAGCTCAAACGACAGCGAAGCATCACTCCCTGAGAAGCTCAATGCATTCTATGCACGCTTTGATAGGGAGAACACAGATGTGCCCCCATTCACCCTGATGGTATTACAGTCACAGTCACGGAGGCCGATGACAGAAAATCCTTCAGGGGTGAACCCTCGGAAAGCGCCTGGACCTGATGGTATACCCGGTCGACTTTTCAAAACCTGTGCAGACCAACTGGCTGGAGTTTTTGCAGACATTTTCAACCTCTCACTTCTGAGGTTTTAGGTTCCCACCTGCTTTAAGAGGGCATCAATAATACTGGTGCCCAAGAAGAGTGAGGTGAGGTGCCTCAATGACTATCAACCAGTGGCACTAATTCCTGTGGTGATGAAGTGTTTTGAGAGGTTGGTTACGGTGCATAACAACTCCTACCTCGACAAGAACCTCGACCCATAATAGTTTGGAGGATGAGATCGCACTAGCTCTCCACTCCGCATTGGACCACATGGACAATAACAACACTTGCGTCAGGCTGTTGTTTATAGACTACAGCTCGGCATTCAATACCATTATCCCCTCCAAGTTGGTTACCAAGCTCACGGAACTGGGTCTCCCTCTGCAATTGGATCCTCGGCTTCCTCATCCACAGACCACAGTCTATTTGAATTGGCAGAAATACTTCATCCTCAGTAAAAATTTGTACGGGAGCACCTCAAGGATGCGTGCTTAGCCCCCTGCTTTACTCACTCTATATCCATGACTGTGTAGCTGGACATGGTGCGAACTGCATGATGAAGTTCGCCGACGACACCATTGTTGTTGGACGAATTAAAGATGGTGATGAGTTAGAGTAAAGATCGACCGATTGACCGAATGATGACAGCACAACAACCTGGCTCTCAACATCAATAAAATCAAGGAACTGATTGTGGACTTTGGAAGGGGTAAGATGAGGACCCACAATACTGTTTAGATCAATGGGATGATGGTGGAGAGGGTCAAAAACTTTAAATTCCTGGGCATGCATATTTCTGAAGATCTTTCCTGGACCCAGCACACTGATGCATCAGCATCTCTACTTCCTGAGAAGATTATGGAGATTCGGTATGTCAAAGAGGATTCTCTTGAACTTCTATAGCTGCACAGTAGAGGGCATATTGACTGGTTGCATCATGGCCTGGTTCAGCAACTTGAACGTCCAGGAGCAGAAAAGACTGCAAAAAGTTGACCACTGCCCAGTCCATCACCGGCTCTGACGTCTCCACCATCGAAGGGATCTATCGAGTTGCTGCCTCAAAAAGGCAGCCAGCATCATCAAAGACCCACACCATCCTGGCCACACACTCATTTCACCATTGCCATCGGGAAGAAGGTACAGGAGCCTGAAAACTGTAACGTCCAGGTTCAGGAACAGCTTCTTCCCTTCACCCATCAGGCTATTAAACACGACAACAAATAAGCTCTGAACTACAACAGACTATTATTATTATACTATATTTGTTTATTTATTATGTGTGCATGTGTATATTACATACTGAACTTTTTTTCTCCCATTACATACTACATTTACATATTCTGTTCTGCTGCAGCAAGTTAGAATTTTGTTGTCCTATCTGGGACATATGATAATAAAACACTCTTGACTCTTGACTATCTAAAAGCACATTAAAGACCACTATCTTGTCTGCCTCCACCACCACCCCTGGTAATGTGTTCCTATGGCATCTCAGTAACACAGGACAAGACCGTGAGAAAGAGCATTCTCTTTTAGTTCAATGCTTTTGAAATGGTGACTAAATAAATTCCATTTCATTTGCAACTGTGGAATAAAAATCTGAACAGTTTGCTCCTCTAGCTAATCCAAAATTGATCTCTTGTGCTTGTAGCAGAATATTAAAATGCTAACAACCACCTTGAATTCAGGCAATAATCCAAGTGCAAAGTAGCCAAGAACATTGACAGCAATGAATGATTTATTGGATATAATTATTATTTCTTTCAATGCTACAGAAGGAACAGATTTTTCTTCCAATTAAACTGTCTTATGTCGATTTCCTTTCTCTTTGTGAACCATTTGGCTTTGAAAATTTTTTTGCTTCCCACTGATGCCTTCATCTATAACAAAGCTACCTTTAGGTTCCACTGCTTTCAGGAGTCGAGGGCGTTGGGAGAAGATCCAAAGACTGGCGGAGAGGATAGCATTAGCATTAAAAAGCCTTTTCACTGAAATTCCAACATTGCCTATCACGAACCATTGTGTACTTAAGCCCCTGTCCCACTTACGTGTCCTTGGCATGCTAATTACGCGATCTCGTGGTTGCGTTGAGGCGCGACGGTCCCGCAAAGGTCGCGCGCGATTTCATGCGCCCGCACAGCCGTCTGGAGTGCGTGACGTCATTTGTAGATGGACACAAAATGCAGGAGTAACTCAGCGGGTCCGGCAGCATCTCTGGAGAGAAGCAATGGGTGATGTTTCGTGTTGAGACTCTTCTTCAGTCTGAAAGAAGGGTCTTTCTTGGCCCCACTCTGGCAGTAGAAGTGGGGGCGGATCCGGATCTGCAACGGCTGTAAGCTCCAGGCCGAGTTCGGCGATCCTTTGTCTGCTTCTGCTGCTGTTGGAGGTGAGACATTGCGTCATGCCAGGGTCTTGGGCCTGTCCCACTTTTGGTGTCAGATATGCAACAGGCTGTTGGCGTGCAAAGATTTTGTTCGCTACAAAATTTCGGAGCGCTGCGCGATATCGCGCACAACTACTACCCCTCCGCACCTCAGTGGGACCGGCCCCGCGTGGCCATACGATGCCCGTGCGCCTCAACGTGATGTTGAGATCGTGTAGAAGTGGCTTCTCAATGAGGTATCATCGCTCTATGACTGTGCATTAAGCTCAAGGTTAATGTGTAGTTTTTGAGAGATGTTTCTTTGCAACTAACTTGGATTGTGAGGAGTATTGGCATCAATGGAGAAACTAGGTGAGGGGTGAAAGCGCACTAAAGTTAGCACACTTCAGTAACCCGGGCTCTTCCCCTTTCGTTGTACACTCATCTCCCATCCCCAATTCCCCCATTTCCTTTCCCCCCTTCCCCCATTCTTCTCCCACCACCCCCTTCCACCCATACCCCTTCATCTGGTTTCACATTTAACTCCTCTTCTCCTCTCCTTGTATGATATATTTTGTCTCCTATTCATCTCAACCATTTTTAACTTACTTTAGTTTAGAGATACAGCAGGGCTGGCAACATTTGGTGAGAGTTGGGAGTGAGAAATTGCGAAAGACAAAGCCCGGGACAGCTTAGCGACTGAGCGGGGGGGGGGGGGGGGGGGGTGGGCGGGTGTGGGAGGGGGTTGTTGTTGTCCCCCATTGGTACGGAGCTTTTGCATTTTTCAGCTTGAAATTGTGCAATCTGGTGCATACTGTTGTGAGTCTTTTAATTTACACTTGAATGCAATATATATGCTTTAAATTGGATTAGCTATGAATAAGGTTAGACTTAATTACATTCCACAATAGAGCCAGGCTCTGATCAACAGGTGCAGCACATGAATGATCTTAGTATATTCATGTATGGAAATCAGATTATATTGTTGACCAACCTGGTCTCACTGCACACTTGGTACTACTCCTGACCCTGACTCCAGTTGCATACCTTCTCTCATTCCTGACCCAGCCTTTCACCTGGCCCCCTATTCTACCCTGATCATAGCTGCTTACCTGCTTTGGTTCCCAGTGCTGAACACTCCCAGCTTTGACCGCTGAACACTCCCATTGTGCCAGCTTTGACTGCACACCTAGTACTATTCCAGACCTTGACTCTGGATGCACACTTGGCCTTGCTCCTAGCCTCTTTCCACTGACAATATATCTGGCCCACACATAAAGCCCCACATCTGACCCCCTGGACTTAACCTATTACGTTCAAGTCCACAGGTGCTTATCTAATGCGGCAATCTTTTATGGGGCACTTCACAGACCAAATTTTGTATAACAAAAGTTGTTATCTAACATGCTAGTTACTTCGTCAAAAAGTCATCAATTGGTTGAATACAATTTCTCATCCATAAAATTATACTCACTCAGCTGTATAAGTATTCTGATACCATTTCCTTCATTTTCCTAACAAACTGTCATGAAATCATTTTCACCCCCAATATTTACAGTATTTTGCTGTCTTCCTCTCAGCTGGGACTTTTCCGAAATGCAAGTATATGTAAGCAATATTATTCTATTAAATGTGATCTTGAGAGTACATAATATTTTCTGTGGTATTCATAATACAACAATGATAAAAATATCTTTGTTTTTATTGCACTTACCAACATGCATACATTATTATATTACAGTTAATATGTACCTCGGGCAATTTCTTCTTCCAATGCTCCCCATTCCCAATTACTTTTACATTGAAGTGATTGAAATCCAAGTGAAGTTTAAATGGCATCAGAACAATAAAACCTCCGGAATGGATGATATTCATTACATGGTATGGTTGGAGTCAGTATCAGCACAATTACTATATTAAACTTTGAATCTTCAGATGTCCTGGTTCAAGCTAAAACTACAGACTAATAATAATCTCCTCACACATTCCGCTGCACGCTTCCAGTAGCCACTGGTTGTCCTCCAGGATGCACGGAGCCGAAGCCTGATCCAAGCCGGTCAACTAGGTGAATTCGGCACAGAGACTCTCACGGCAGCGGCACAATGCTTCCGACACTCCAGGACTCTTGCACTGTGGCTGCTCATTGGCCGGAGCTACATTGAGCGACTCGCCAGCCCCGGTTCCCTGTCCACATCGGTCCCCGCCACTGCTTCTGCTTCAAACACCCGCGGTCCATGCAGTTGATATGAGTTTTGACATTTGACATTGATCAGAGAATTTCTCACAACAGAGCGTGAGAAATTTGAGATCAACATGAGAATTTGGCGAAATGCGTGATTCTCACCCTCAATGCGTGAAAGCCTCTCTATCCCACTCTCTCTCCCCCCCTCTTTTTCTCCCCCCTCTCTCTCTCCTCTCTCTATCCCCCTCTCTCTCCCGCTCTCTCTCCTCTCACCCCCCTCTCTCTCCCTCCCCCTATTCCCCTCTCTCCCCCTCCCTCTCTCTCCTTCTCCCCCTCTTTCCCACCCCTGTCTCTCTCTCCCCTCTATCTCTCTCTCTCTCTACTCCCCCCCCACTCCCCGCCTCCCCACTTCACTCTCCCCCCTCTGTCTCTACACCCTCCCACTCTCCCCTCTCCTCTCTCCCCTACCTCTCCCCACTCTCCCCCCTTCTCTCCCCCTCCTCTCTCTCCCCACCTCTCTCTCCTCTCACCCCCACTCTCCCCCCTGTCTCCTTCCCCTCTCTCTCTCCCCCTCCCTTTGAGAGTCTCTGTCCCTTCGGCACAGAGACTCACGGCAGCGGCGCAACACTTCCGACGGCCCGGGACTCTTGCACTGAGACTGCTCCATGGCCGGAGCTGCAGCGAGTTACTCGCCAGCCCAGCAAGCACTAGCCAGCCCGCAACCACTCGCCAGTCCCGGCTCCGCATCTGCCCCCGCTGCTGCTTCTGCTTCCAACCCTCCCTCAAACCCGGCTCTCCAACACCCGCGGGCAGCCCATGCAGTTGATATGCATTTTTAAATGTTCGTTGATCACGGGATTTCTCATGACAGAGCATGAGAAATTTTTGATCAGCGTGAGAGCATGAGAATTTGGCCAAATGCGTGATTCTCACGCTCAATATGTGAGAGTTGGCAGCCCTGATGATACAGCGTGGAAACAGGCTCTTTGACCCACCAAGTCCACGCCGACCAACGATCATCCATACACTATTTCTATCCTACATATCAGGGCCAATTGACCTGCAAATCTGTGGAGTGTGGGAGGAAAACCCATGTGGTCACGGGGAGAACGTACAGACTGCGTGTGGACAGCACCCACAGTCAACATCAAACCTGCGTCTCTGGCACTGTCAGGCAACAACTCTACCGCTGCACTACACTGCTGCCGCTGAAGGAGCTTAGCAGATCTATCGAACTACGGATAGAAAGTCGATTTTTAACTAAAACCGTGCGTCAGGACTGAGTTTGGAGAGGAGAAAGCTAATATAAAGAGGAAATTTCTTGTGGTTCAGTTGCATCATGGTTAAAATGATGGGTCTAGAAATGAGATCTCTCAAACATTGGGAGGGAGGCACGGTGGCAAAGCAGTAGTTGCTGCCTTACAGCGCCAGAAACCCGGGTTTGATTCTGATCACGTGTTGTCTGTAAGGAGTTTGTACATTTTCCACATGACCTGCGTGGGTTTTCACCGGGTGCTACGGTTTCCTCCCACACTCCAGACATACAGGTTTGAAGGCAAATTGCCTTTGGTATAATTGTAAAAAGGGGAAAGATTTAATTGGAACCTTAGGGGCAGCTTTTTCACACGGTGATTGGGAGGTTTCTGAAATTAGCTGCTAGAGGATGTAATTGAGACATTTAAAAGACATTTGGACAGATACAAGAGTCGGAAAGGTTTAAAGGCATATGGGACAAACATGGGCAGGTGGGAATAGTGTATAAGGGACATCTTAGACCGCATGGGCAAGTTGGGCCGAAGGGCCTGTTTCCGTGCTGTATGGCTCTAAGACTAGATTTATAAAAATGTAATGTTACAAGCATCAATAATTAAGTTTTCATAGGTTAATATTTTCACACAGATGGTGGCATGTACATAGAACGAGCTGCCAGAGGAAGTGATTGAGGCAGGTACAGAAGCAGCAGCTAACACACAAGGAAAGGCACAACATGCTGGAATGCTCAGCGAGTCAGGCAGCATCACTGGGGAAGATGGATAGGTGACGTTACCTATCCATGTTCTCCAGGGATGCCACCTGACCTGCTGAGTGACTCCAACATTTTGTATATTTCCATTGTAACCAGCATCTGCAGTTGCTTATTTCAACATTTAACAGACATTTGGTACATAGGCAGGATCGGTTTTGAAGGGTAGACATGAAGTGTTGGAGTAACTCAGTAGATTGGGCAGCATCTCTGGAGAAAAAGGATGGATGACGTTTTGGGTCAGGACCCTTCTCCAGGCTGTTAGACTTCAGACCAATCTGAAGAAGGCTCCTGACCCAAAATATCACCCATCCTTTTACTCCAGAGACGCTGCCTGCCCTGCTGAGTTACTCCAGCACTTCATGTCTATCTTTGGTATAAGGAACCATCTGCAGTTCTTTGTTTCTACTAAGGCTTAGATGGATGTGGATCAAATGCAGGCAAACGGGATAGTTATTTTTGTTGGCATGGACGAGTTGGGCCAAAGGGTCTGTTTTTGTCTTGTATGACTGATTATATAAACTATGGTTAGCAAAGATTCTAGGCATCTATTCTGTACATCCCGCAGGAAAAATGTAACAAGCTAGCAACTGATTAACTTTGTGTTGAAGTAGATGCGATGAGAGGTATTTCATTCAACATCATCATGTTATAATCCTGTGGCATGACAATAATGGCAGTTATCAAGATCACGTTGACAGTAATAGCCTGTTGGGAAGTTACTAATGTAGCAGATCACCTCGAAGACAAATCACACTTCACCGTAAAGCTATGTGATTTTTTTTCACTCAATTTCTCTGCCAAAGTCAACAATAATTCACTTCAAAGACACTGGATTTGGCCCACCTCTTAACTGCCAGGCTTTGGTCTGCTTCCTTCCATCCCACACTCCTACAATCAGTCTGAAGAAGGGTCCCGACACAAAACGTCATCTATCCATGTTCTTCAGAGATGCTGCCTGATCCTCTGAGTTACTCCAGCACTTTGTGTCCTTCTGTGTAAACCAGCATCTGCAGTTCCTTGTTTCTACTGGATTTTTATCGCACCCTTGCAGGGCATCCAAAATGGTTTTACACTCAATCACATACTCTGAAACAATGGTCACAGTTGTAATGAGGAACTTTTCTAAACCAACGATATTGGCATCTTTTCACGGCAGCTTAGAAAATGGTTTAGAGAGAAAAAAAACTTTTTTTATTGTGTGAATCACACAATGAAAGTGTTATTTTGTGCATGAATTTAAGTGTGTGTGCCCATTTGGATCAACAATAACAACCTGTGATATTGGAGACACAAGTAACTGCAGATGCTGGAATCTTGCACAAAATACAAAGTGCTTGAGTAACTCCATGGGGCGGCATGTTGGTGCTGCGGTAGAGTTGCTGCCTTACAGCACCCGGTTCCCGAGTTTGATCTTGACTGCGGGTGCTGTCTGTACGGAGTTTGTACGTTCTCCCTGTGACCTGCGTGTTTTTTTTCCGTGATCTCTAGTTTCCTCCCACATTCCAAAGACACACAGGTTTAGGAGATTGAGAGGCGATCTTATAGAAACTTACAAAATTCTTAAGGGGTTGGATAGGCTAGATGCAGGAAGATTGTTCCCGATGTTGGGGAGGTCCAGGACAAGGGGTCACAGCTTAAGGATAAGGGGGAAATCCTTTAGGACCGAGATGAGAAGGACTTTTTTCACACAGAGAGTGGTGGGTCTCTGGAACTCTCTGCCACAGAGGGTAGTTGAGGCCAGTTCATTGGCTATATTTAAGAGGGAGTTAGATGTGGCCCTTGTGGCTAAGGGGATCAGAGGGTATGGAGAGAAGGCAGGTACGGGATACTGAGTTGGATGATCAGCCATGATCATATTGAATGGCGGTGCAGGCTGAAGGGCCGAATGGCCTACTCCTGCACCTAATTTCTAAGTTTCTATGTTTGAAGGTTAATTGGCTTGGTATAATTGCAAAGTGTCCCTGTTGTGTGTAGGACAGAGTCAGTGTGAGGGGATCGCTGATCGGTGTGGACTTGGTGAGCCTGTTTCCACGCTGTATCTCTAAACTAAACTAGTTACAATTATATTACACATTTAAGACTTACAAGCAAGGCCAAATTTGCAGTTTCCACTCTTCAAAGTGAAGGATTATGTTGAAAGCTTTGGATTAATTTCAAATAATTTACCAGCAATCATAAACAGACATTGTCTAAGAAAACATGCAGATAGATATAAAATGCTAAGAGGCATTGCAGAAAAAGCTTCACAAAACAAGCTTCACTTGGAACTAAAAACCATTGGAAGGGTAATGAGGGGATTTCAATACAACAGGATATAAAATTGAGTTGTTTGGCAGAGGTACTGTCTACATTGATAACTGGTGGCTTTGGGTTAAGATTAGGGTTGTGAGACACTGCTGAAAAATCTTATCTCTGAAGGTTATGGGTTCAAGTGCCACAGTGGAGCCAAACCGTCTTAAATGTAGGTGGTTTACCAGCTTTTGATTGAGACATTAAACTGAATTCACATCTGCTGTCTCAGGAGGGAATAAAAGATCACCAAATACTGAGGAAGATCTGACAGTCATCCAAGGTGTCCTGGTCAACATTTGCCCTGTTTTATTAGTTATAGGGAGAGTTTGGCCAATCTTCGATTGTTTTCTCCGGAGCATCAGAGGTTGTGGGGAGACCTGATAGAAATATATTAAATTTTGAAAGGCATAGATGGGGTTAACAACCAGAAGCTTTAAGGTGAGAGGGACAAAGTTTAAAGGAGCTGTTTTAAACACAGAGGGTGCCTGGAACATGCCTCCTCTGTGGTGGAGGAAGATACAATAGTTTAAGATATGTCCTTAATATCTTAAGACATATCCAATAGCTTTGGACAGGCATGTGGCTAGGAGGGATATTTTAACAGGCAGGAACAGTTTGGCATCAAATTCGGCATGGACATTGTAAACCGTATGTCAAGCAGCTCTCTGAGAACATGGAAAGGCGACTGTTTGGGTCAGGACCCTTCTTCAGACCATTCTTCAATGAACAGAAACTCCTGTTTCTGTGCTGTACTGTTCTATGTTCCATGTCAGAGTGAGGCCACATGCAAATTGGAAGAGCAGCACATCATATTTCACTTGGGCAGCTGACAACCCAATGATATAAATATTGATTTCTCTAATTTCAAGTAACTCTTGAATTCCCTCTCTCTCTGTCCCTCCCTCACCCTTGTCGTCCTGCTAGTTTTACTGTTTGCATCCCATGTTATCATCTCCTCCATTGCCAATAATGGACCATTATGGGCTGTTTGGCAATTGGTGCCTGCTGTGATCTGTTCTCTGCCTCTTCATACCTCTGGTTTCCCTCTCCCGACTCTCAGTCTAAAGTCGGGTCTCGACCCAAAACGTCACCTATTCCTTTTCTCCAGTGATGCTGCCTGACCTGTTGAGTTAATCCAGCTTTTTGTGTCTACCTTTGATTTAAACCAGCATCTGCAGTTCCTTCCTCCACTAAAAAAAAACATTCTGGTTATGATTGTGTTGCTGTTTGTGCAAGAAGGTTTTATACCAATGTGCTTCCGTATTTCCTACATTGGACTGCTCATACATCAAAGGGGCCAGAACATTCGACAATAGGTGCAGAGTAGGCCATTCAGCCCTTCAAGCCAGCACTGCCATTCAATATGATCATGGCTGATCATCCTCAATCAGTACCCGGATCCTGCCTTCTCCCCATATCCCCTGACTCCGCTATCTTTAAGAGCTCTATCTAACTCTCTCTTGAAAGCATCCAGAGAATCGGCCTCCATCGCCTTCTGAGGAAGAGAATTCCACAAACTCACAACTCCGTGTGAAAAAGTGTTTTCTCGTCTCCATTCTAAATGGCCTACCCCTTATTCTTAAACTGTGGCCCCTGGTTCTGGACTCCCCCAACATAGGGAACATGTTTCCTGCCTCGAGCGTGTCCAAACCCTTCATAATCTTATATGTTTCAATAAAATCCCCTCTCATCCTTCTAAATTCCAGAGTGTACAAGCCCAGCCACTCCATTCTATCAACATATGACAGTGGTTCTTTGGAACCACTAGGTTTTGAAAAGCTCTCTAAAGTCGCAAATGCTTCCTCCTTTCAGAGGTACAGTAAGTGAATGAAATTCAGTTTCAAGGCTTTCTCTCTGGCTGGGCTCCCATTTACTACTAAACAGTACAAATAAATGTGCGACGAAAAGAAGGAGATTGCTGTGGCAATGACAGAGATCTTTGTATTCTTTTTAGCCACAGGCAAGGTCCTGGAAGACTGGAGAACAGCCAGTCTTGTTCCTTTGCTTCAGAGGGCCAAAAGGGACAAACTACAACAATTTAAAACTTGTGAACCTTACATCAGTTGTAGAGAATTTTTGGACAAAGCTCTTGGGGTCAGGATTTATTTACAGTTGGAGAAAAGTCGACTTATTAGGGATACTCAGCATGGCTATGTGCAGAAGAGGTCATGTTGAGCAAATTTGATTTATTTGGTTTAGTTTTGTTTATTTTCAGGTGTACAGAGGTAGAGTTAAAAGTTTTTGTTGCATGCTAACCAGTCAGCGGAAAGACTATACATGATTACAATCAAACCGTCCACAGTGCACAGATACAGGATAAAGGGAAAATCATTTAGTGCAAGATAAAGTCCAGTAACGTCCGATCAAAGATAGCATGAGTGTCCCCAATGAGGTCGTTTGCAGTTCAGGACTACTCTGTAATTGGTGATTGGATGGTTCAGTTGCCTGATAACAGCTGGAAAGAAACTGTCCCTGAATCTGGAGGTGTGCATTTTCACACTTCTGTACCTCTTGCCTGATCGGAGAGGGTTAGAGGGAAGATGGTCAGAAACTTTTTCCCCCAAGGTGGCAATGTGCAACCAAGGCAGCATATCTGGAATAGGTCACATTTCAGGTTGGGTGTGTGTGTGGGGGTGCGTGTGTGGGTGTGTGTGTGTGTGTGTGGGGGTGGGGGTGGGTGTGTGTGTGTGTGTGGGGGGTGGGGGGTGGTGTGTGTGTGTGTGTGTGTGTGTGTGTGTGTGTGTGTGTGTGTGTGTGTGTGTGTGTGTATATATGTGCCCGTGTGTGGGTGTGTGTGTGGGGGTGGGTGTATGTGTGTGTGTGGGGTGGGGGGTGGTGTGTGTGGGGGTGTGTGTCTGTGTCTGTGTGTCAAGAAAAGACAAGGACAAATGATGGCGAACTGATGGCCTCAGGCAGGGTGGCTCCCTGAGAAGCCAATTGTTGGCTTGGGATGGTGTGATCCCAAGAGGAATACATCATTGTGAACTGAAGGCTAAACCTACTGGGCGAGCAGTTTCTTTTTTCAACCAACACAGACACAATGGGCGGAATGGCTTCCTGTTATTCAGAAAATCTTCAACAACTGCATGAAAGATAGCTCGGCTTACATTTAGTACCATAATACTGAAGAATACAGATGATGTCAGGAAGCAGATGGAAGTAAATCACTTCCTTCAAAACTCTATCAAACCTGGGTGTAATTTGGAATTGATAGCTTTTGTCAAGAAAAAAACATTAAGGTTTATGGAGCCACGACAGGTAGATCAACAGTGATCCATCTAGATTTCGAGCAGGTTCAACTGAGTAGGCTGCACTTCTTCTTAAGGACCTTGAATGTTTATTTTCAAGGAGAATACAGTCAATGCAATCCATAGCCGTGGGTTTTTGGATCATTAAAAGATTATGGAGGGATATGGACCGAATGTGGGCAAATGGGACAAGCTTTGACGGGCATCTTGGTCAGCATGGAAGAGTTAGCCTGAAGGGCCTGTTTCCATGCTGTACACCTTGATAACTCTGTAGAACGTGCAGGCCAAAGAGTTATTTATTCAATGTCTCTGCATGTGAAGAGCTATACACACCAACCTCATTTCCCAGTTCTCAGTCCACAGCATAAAGGTTATGAAAAATCAAGTTTGCAAAAGTAATAAGGGGTTTGGCTGCTTTAGTTTAGATTGGTTTAGAGATACAGTGCAGAAACAGGCTCTTTGGCCAACCGAGCCCGCACTGACCCATACACTAGCCCTACCCTACACACTTGGGACAATTTACAATTTACCGAAGCCGATTAACCTACAAACTTATACGTATTTGGGGTGTGGGAGGAAATCGGAGTACCCAAGAAAAATCCACATGGTCATGGGGAGAACATATAATCTCTGTTCAGATAACACCTGTAGTTAGGATCGAAACTGTGTCTCTGGCGCTGTAAGGCAGCAACTCTACCGCTGTGACACTGTGCCACATTACTGTGACGATGCATCCGAGAACACTATCAAGTCAGGGTTTGAGACATTAAGCTGTAGGAAGAGGTTGGGCAGGCTAGAACTCTATTCATTTGAGCACAGGAGGAGGGGTGATCATATAGAGGTGTTGTCTAGCGATCTGGTCATTATCACTGATATATTTGGCAGCTTGGTATACACAAAGGGACTCCGCATTTTCCACCATGCAATACAAGCAATGTTTTGGAACAATTTCGACTTCTGCGGCTGCTTTGGAATATCTTGAATGAGAAGCAAAAGGATTTGGTTTATTGTTACTGAGGTACTGTGAAAAACTTTGTTTTGCATGCTATCCTAATAGCTCAGGTGTACCATATATAATTACAATCATTTCAAACTCAAGTACAATAGATAGAGCAAAGGGGAAGATACAGAGTGCTGAATTCTTGCATAGTTCCCAGCATTGAAGCGCATCAGATCGAGAGACAATGTCCAATGGGTTAGAGGTGATTTGGACAGTACTCTAGCTTTTGAAAGTCTCATGTCTTTTTTTTCTTTCAAACATCATGAACTTGAAATCTCATACAAAAGAAAGCACAGCCAAAATAATTGCATGGCAAAATTCTCTTTAAATCCCACATTATGAATCCATGCACATACCTTAATCAATAGCTAACCACAGCTGGAAAGCAAAGCAAACTTTCAGTACAATGATTAGATAACAACTTTCAAGTAAAATCTTCCGCCTGCAAAACTATTTGCTCTTCATTTAATTCTAGTGGATTCCGGTCTTCAGTGAAACATCCTTATTGAATTGTGTGTCAATATATCAGCAGTTCTGCTTTTATTATATTATTTTTGCAACAACAGTAGCCTGCTCACAGAAGTACCCAAACCATTTTCACTTGAATTAATGAAACCTCCTTCCGCCTTTGACAATCTCTCACATTTTTTAAACTATTTTTACAATTTTACTTTTTATACGGAATGTCTCTACCTGCAATCTCATTTCAAGGGAAATTGTCAGTTGAGAAGCCAGCGTAAGATAAATAGCTCATTTTCAGCTCAATGTAACCCTTCAATGATCATCAGGTACTTTGGCAACATTTAGTTTAATTTAGTGTAGAGAAACAGGCGCTTTGGCGCACCGAGTCCACACAGACCAGCGATACCTATACACTAGCACTATCATATACAGTAGGGACAATTTACAATTTTACCAAAGGTAATTAACCTACAAACCTGCCTGTCTTTAGAGTGTAGGAGGAAACTGGAGCACTCGGGGAAAAGCCATGCAGTCACAGGGAGAACGTACAAACTTTACGTTCAAGTATGTTATATTTATTGTCACATGCACTAATTGGTACAGTGAGATTTGAGTTACCATACAGCCATACAAATAAAAACACAATACATGATAGAATTTAACATAAACATCCCCACACAGCAGAATCAACGTTCCCACCGTGAGGGAAGGCAATAAAGTTCGGTCACCTTCCTCATTGATCACCCATTGTCGGGTCCTTTGAGCTCTCCGCAGTCGCCGCTACTCAGGATGTTCAGGCCCTCTCATCGGGATGATCAGAACTATGACATCGGAATGGAAGAACATTCTCAGCGGCTTGGTGTTTCGGAATAGGCCGCTTCCTACCGGAGACCGCGGCTCCCGAAGTCCACAGGCCGAGCTGGATGGAGCTCCAACACTGGTGACCCCCAGCAAGGTGTCCCAGGACTCCACGATGTTACAGTCAGCGCTGCCCACGGCGAGAAGCTCCGCAGACCACAGCTCCACAATGTTCAAGCAGCTGGCCCAACACTCAGAACCTCAACATGGCTATCCCCGGCAAGGCATTGCACCGCTGCTGAAGCTCTGATGAATCCAGTAGGTAGGCCGCGGGGGAGGGGGAGGTGGGGCGACGATGCGACTCTGAGAAAATACGCATCCTCAAACAGGAAGTGAATGGAAACAGTTTTCCCCTTCCCCTCCCCACCTCCCCCACATAAAAAGACTAAGAAACCTCCAAAAATATACTTTTAAACAGACTAAAAATAACAAAAAGGGTGAAAAGACGGACAGGCTGCTGGCGAGGCTGCCGCACGCGGCGCCTCCCAATGACTACTGACAGCACCCGTA
Source organism: Raja brachyura (assembly GCA_963514005.1). Next base: position 131,771,338 of record OY740781.1, read on the forward strand.
GTCTGAATCAAACCAGGGCCACCATTGTTTTAAAGAAGAAAGTCTACCATTGCACCAGTGAGCGAGTGATTTCAGCAAATAATTTTATTGGTAGAAATTTTGCTTGATTGTTGTAATCTAATAATTCTAGTGGGAGTTTGCTATGCTTTCCTGCTGTGGTTCGCTACTTATAAAAGCATGTGTATTGATTTATGAAGTGAGATTTAAAAACAATTTAACCATCTATGGAGTTGGTCTGTGTTTTCTTTCCAACGTAGCACTGCTTTGTGGATAGAGAGTTAAATTGGGGCCCCAAACTACTCTCTCGAGGGTTGGGGGGGGGGGGGGGGGGGGGGTGGGTGGGGTGGAGGGTGGAGTGGATGTAGGAATTTATTTAATCAGAGAGTAATGAATCTGTGAAATTAATTGCCACAGACGGCTGTGGAGGCTAAGTCAATGGATATTTTTAAGGCGGCGCTTGACAGATTCTTGATTAGTAAGGGTGTCAGGGGTTATGGGGAGAAGGCAGGAGAATGGGGTTAAGAAGTAAAGATCAATCACCCATGATTGAATGGCGGAGTAGACTTGATGGGCTGAATGGCCTAATTCTGCTCCTATGGCATGAATTTATGAATGGCAGTGCCGAACATAATGACAGGGTAAAACAATCTCCTCTGCCTGCACATGATCCATATCACTCCATTCCATGTGCCCATCTAAAAGTCTGTTAAAAGCCAATATGGTATTTACCTCCACAACACCCCTGGGACTATGTTCCAAGCCCTCACAAGCCTTTATGTAAAAACTTGCCCTGCATATCTCCTTCAAATTTTGCCCACCTCACCTTATATCTAGGCTCTCTAATCTTTGACATTTCCACCCTGGGAAAAAAAAGGCTTTGATTGTCTGTCCTCTCTATGCATCTCACAAATGATTATATTCGTTTCAGGCCTCCACTCAGCCTCAGACAGTCCAGAGAAACCAATCCAAGTTTGTCATATTCGCCACGTCTGGCAGCATTCTGTTAACACCTCTCCGGCACCTTCTCCAAACCCTTCACATGCTTCCTGTGATGCAGCAACCAGAACACCACACAATACTCAAGATGCAGCCCAACCAAAGTCCTAACAACCTGTAACATGACTTCCCGAGTCTTATACTCAATGTGCCGACCAATGAAGGCAAGCATACCATGCGCCCTCTTTGCCACAATGTACTTGCGTTGCATTTTTCAGGAAGCTATGGAGTTGCACCCCAAAGAACATAAGAAATAGCAGAATTAATCCATTTGGCCCTTCGAGTTGCTCCACCATTCGATTGTGGCTAAAATATTTTCACCTCAACCCCATTCTCCCTGTAACCTTTGACACCTTTACTAATCAATGGCACTACTTCAGAGAAGAGCAGAGGGAGATATTCAAAATGCCCCGCTCAATATTCTTTTCCTCATTCCACCTCACCGAATGTGGATAATCTGATCATTATCACCTTACTATTTGTCGACTTTTACTGTGTGCAAAATTGGCCATAGGGTTCCCTAAATTACATTTATGACTGCACTTCAAAGCTATTTCAATCGGCTGTAAAGGGATTTAGGACTTTCAGAGGTCAAGGCGGCTGCACTGAGTGATTTAGTTTCTTCATCCTACTACTGACGGTAGCTTATCCTTGCAGCAGTGCTCATTATCATGACTTTGGTTAGCCGCTGTAGCAGGCAGATGACTCAAATTCCTTCTCGACGCTTTATTTGATCACTCAACAATATAATTCTTGTTCGATTTCCTTCAAAATTATTTTTTTTAGAAACAATGGCCTGTCTCGTATTGTGCTTGTTGGTTTTATATCACAAATCTCATTCTTCACAGACCAAGACTCTCAAGTTTGATAATAATTATGTCATAATGATACATCTGTTAAAATCAAGGCCCAATGTACTGATAGCTGTGGAGAATAACGTAATCATTTTCTTATGGGCTGCAATAATTTCTTTATTGTTTAGTTATCCCCAGATGAAGAAAAAAAAAATCACAGCCTCAGAAGCACCATAGCCATTCTGACATATTCATCTCAATGACTTCCATCACGTAGTTTAAGAGAGGCAGTGATTCATTTTAGGCAAATCTCTTGTACAAAATACAGAAAACCACAAAATGGCAAATAAATAGATGAATGAATGTTCTCAAGAGCAGAAGAGATTATGTAAATTATTCCCACTGAAGTGTGGATGGTCAAAAGCCAGATCAGGGACTGATGAAACCTCGCTGTAAAACTAGTCCGAGTCTTACAGCGTCCGGCCCAACTTGTCCAAGCCGACCAACATGCCCCATCTACACATCCAAACTGCCTGCATTGGGCCCATATCCCTCTAAACCTATCCTGTCCATGTACAGTACCCGTCAAAATGTTTCTTGAATGTTTCAATATTACCTGCCGCAACTACCTCTTCTGGAAGCTTGTTCCACACACCCACACCCTCTGTGCAAAAAAGTTACCCTCTGGATCGTATTAATTTTTCCCCCGTCACCTTAAACCCATGTCCACAGGTTCTCGAGTTCCAGCTTGACAATATCTTTGCCATAACATGGTGACCAAAACTGAACACAATATTCTAAAAATGACCAACGTCTTATATAACTGCATCATGACCTCCCAACTTCCATATTCATTACTTTGACTGATGAAGGTCAAATTGCTGAAGGCCTTTTTGACCACCTTATCTACCCATGCCGCCAAGCGGGTAATTTATCAACTTTGTTTCCAGACTGATTCCTGGGATGTCAGGACTGTCTTATGAAGAAAGACTGGATAGACTCCGTTTATACTCTCTAGAATTTAGGAGATTAAGAGGGGATCTTATAGAAACTTACAAAATTCTTAAGGGGTTGGACAGGCTAGATGCAGGAAGATTGTTCCCGATGTTGGGGAAGTCCAGGACAAGGGGTCACAGCTTAAGGATAAGGGGGAAATCCTTTAAGACCGAGATGAGAAAGACTTTTTTCACACAGAGAGTGGTGAGTCTTTGGAACTCTCTGCCACAGAGGGTAGTTGAGGCCAGTTCATTGGCTATATTTAAGAGGGAGTTAGATGTGGCCCTTGTGGCTAAGGGGATCAGAGGGTATGGAGAGAAGGCAGGTACGGGATACTGAGTTGGATGATCAGCCATGATCATATTGAATGGCGGTGCAGCCTCGAAGGGCCGAATGGCCTATTCCTGCGCCTAATTTCTATGTTTCTATGTTACAAACACAACAAACCTAGGGAAAAAAGGATTTCAGCTACAAGGTTAGACTGAGAAAACTGAGGTTGCTATTGAAGAAGCAAAGGAGGATGAGAAGAGATTTCACAAGAATGTGGCTGGTTTAAGTAGAGAGAGATTGTTTCCATTAACAGATGGTTCAAGGAGCTGGGGGCACAGATTTAACATGTTGTGCTCAAGATTCAAGGGGGAAGTGAGAAAAATCTATTTTTCTCCAGGAGCACTCATGAGTAGGAACATACTGTCTGGCAACAAAATCAATCAGGATTTTCTAAAAGGAATTGTCCAACACGTTGGTGAGGCCGCTTTTGGAGTATTAGCTTCAGTTTGGTCACCCTGCTGCATGAAGATATCTAAACTAGAAAGGCTGCAGAGAAGATTTATGTTGAAATTGCCAGGACTCACGGGTCTGAGCTGTAGGGAGAGGTTGGGTTAGCTTGGGCTTTATTCCTTGGAGAGTGGGAGGAAGAGAGGTGATCTTAAAAAAGATGTATAAAATCATGAGGGGATTAGATCGAGTAAATGCACGGTCTTTTACCCAGAGTAGGAGTTTAAGTTGAGAAGGGAAAGGAATAATAAGAATCTATTATTAGTATGTATGTCAATTAAACATTCTTGACTCTTAAAATACACCATCATCGTTTCAAGTTTGGATACCGGAAATATCCATCTTCACTCAAGAACACATGAACTATGTTCCAAGACCATTAAAACCATTGTTCCTAATTTGTTTTCAAAAATGAAACTTATCTTGCATTTCTCTTTGTTCTCTGCTGTTTTGGTTGAGAGATTGAGTGTGGAAACAGGCCGTTCGGCCTCCCGAGTCCATGCTGAATCGTTAATCTCATACACTAATTTCAAGTCCTATGTACAAGGGGCAATTTACAGAAGCCAATTAACCTACAAATCTGCACGTCTTTGGGGTGTGGGAGGAAAGCGGAGCACTCGGAGGAAGCCCATGTGGTCACAGGAAGAAAATACAAATTCTGCACCGACAGCACCTACAGTCAGGATCAAACCCGGGTCTCTGGGGCTAGGAGGCAGCAGCTTTCTGCTGCGACATTATCCTGCTCATTTCCGTCCAGTGATGCCCCCAAACAATAATTATATAGTTTGTGCTAATGATTACATTGCTATATTGATCTGTATTTTCATTAAGCTATGAAAGTAAAGCATTTTGAAAATGTAATGCTTTCTACAAACAGAAAAAGGCAATTACTGATTAAGGCTGCATAGAAGCTTTGATCTAGCGGTCTGTTCTTCCAAGTGCATAACACAATTATTGTGTCTATTGAATAACAACCAAGTCTTTGATCTTCATTATGATCTATGGTGTTCAGCTGGATATAGTTCAGTATTCCACAACCGGCCAGTGACAAAACCATGGGAGTTATAGACCTGTTAAGCTTGATAACAATATTAATAGGAAACCAATTCAAGGGCACCTTGAAGGAGTACTTCAAATGGATCTAAATGCAGTCGAATTTATGTGGGACATGCTTGCATCTAAATATTATACTGGTCTCGGAGGATATGGAGGCAGCTATACTTAATCCAGATGCAGCTCAGAACCTTTGATAAAGTTTTCATGTTTAGCAGAAATAAAATAAAGCTCTTAGGCACAAAGAGAGCACTGGGAATCAGATAATGCTTTGGTTTTATGGCCAGCAGTCAGAAACATGCTCCTAATAACATTTTCAAATTATTGTTGCATGATATGGGCAATACTAGCAAGGCCAACATTTATTACCCATCTCTTACTGCCCTGGAGAGGATGGTATGAGGATGAGGAACTTAGTTTAGTTTCAAGATACAGCGTGGAAACAGACCCTTTGGCCCACCGAGTCCATGCCAACCAACAATCACGTTTAAACGTTGTCCCATTTTCACATCCAACACACTAGGGGCAAATTAACCTACAAACCTGCATGTCTTTGGAATGTGGGAGGAAACCGGAGTGCCCGGAGAAAACACATGTGGTCACAGGGAGAATGAGCAAACTCCGTACAGACAGCACCCATTGTCAGGATCGAACCCTAGTCTCTGACGCTTTAAGGCAGCAACTCTATCGCTACACCACTGTGCAACCCAAAACTTCTTGAAAGTGCTCTCACATTGCCCTTAGAGAGAGTATTTTAAGACCTTGAACCAGCAATGATGAAAGAATGACAGATTTCCATGTTAGGTTGGTGTGCTACTCAGAGGAGAACCTGCAAGGGTGATGCCCCCATGCACCTACTTGTCTAGTTTAGTTTACAGATAGAGCATGGACACGGGCCCATCGGCCCACCGTGTCCTCGCCAACCAGTGATCCCATACACTAGCACTATCCTACAGACTCGGGACAATTTTTACAATTTCTACCAGGCAAATAGCATACCAATTTATACGTCTTTGGAATGCGGGAGGAAACCGGAGCACCTGAAGAAAACCCACGCAGTCACGAGGAGAACGTACAAACTGTACAGACAGCACCAATGTCAGGATCGAACCTGGGTCATTGGCACGTGTCCTCTGGGGTGGTAGCGGTCAGGATTGGAAGGTGTGGTTGCAGTGACCTCGGCAAGATAGCGCAGTGCATCTTGTAGGAGATCCACATTGCAGGTCAAAAGGTCATAAGTGATAAGAGTAGAATTAGGCCTTTCAGCCCATCAAGTCTACTCCACCATTCAGTCATGGCTGATCTATCGCTCCCTCCTAACCCTGCCTTGTCCCGATAACCTCTGACACCTGTACTAATCAAAAATCTATCCATCTCTGCCTTAAAAATATGCACTGACTTGGCCTCCACAGCTTTCTGTGGCAAAGAATTCCACAGATTCGCCACCCTCTGACTAAAGCAATTTCTCCTCTTCTCTTTCCTAAAAGAACGTTGTATAATTCTGAGGCTATGACCGCCAGTCTAAATTCTCCCACTAGTGGAAACATCCTCTCCACATCCAATCTATCCAAGCCTTTCACTATTCTGTATGTTTAAATGGGAACTCCCCCCCCCCCCCCCCCCCTTATTCTTCTAAACGCCAGCGAGCACAGGCCCATTGCCAACATACGCTCATCATAGGTTAACCTACTCATGCCTGGGATCACTCTTGTAAACCTAGTCTGGATCGCCTTCAGAGCCAGTATATCCTTTCTCAGATATGGTGCCGAAAACTGTTCACAATATTATAAATGCGGCCTTGCCAGCACCTTCTAGGGCCTTAACATTACATCACTGTTTTTGTATACAAGCCTTCTTGAAATAAATTCTAGCATTGAGTTTGCTTTCTTGAGTTTGGATTCTCGTCCCATTTCAAAAATAGTCTACACCTTTATTCCTATTACCAAGATGCATGACTCCACACTTTGCTACAGAATATTCCATCTACCACTTCTCTGCTCACTCTCCCAACCTGTCCAAGTCCTTCTGCAGAGTCCCTACTTTCTATACACTACCTGCCTTTCCACCTATTTTTGTATAATCTGTAAATGGCCATAAAGTCTTCAATCCCCTCATCCAGATCATTAATATACAAAGCGAAGAGTAGCAGCCCCAGCATCAATCCCTGAAGAACTCCGCGAGTCACTGGCAGCCAACCAGAAACAGGCCCCTTTATTGCCATTCTTTGTTTGCTGCCATCCACCCAACCTGCTATCCATGCTAATATCCATGCTAATATAGTATAGCTACCTTAAAATGGTGGCAGAGGAAGAGACTGCTTAGTGTGAGCGTTAGATCACACTAAACTAAACAGCAGGGGGGAGGGGTTGATTAATTGGAAGTATAAAGATCGAGTTAAAGGGGAAGTGAGTACAGGAGATTTTAGAAAAAACTCCCAAAAAAATGGGAAGGAAAGTTCGAGAACGGATAAGTAAGTAAGGTCTGGGGAAATAGTGACTGGTGTGAGAGGGGACGTGAATACCGAAGTTAAAGTGTTGTATATAAATGAGCAAAGTATAAGAAATAAAGTGGATTGAACAATTTATTTTCTTCGGTATTCACTACTGAACAATTTCTTTTCTTCGGTATTCACCAAGGAGAAGGATATTGAATTATGTGAGGTAAGGGAAACTAGTAGAGTAGCTATGGATACTATGAGTTTCAAAGTAAAAGAAGTACTGACACTTTTGAAAAATATAAAAGTGGATAAGTCTCCAGGTCCTGACAGGATATTCCCTAGGACATTGAGGGAAGTTAGTGTAGAAATAGCCGGGGCTGTGACAGAAATATTTCAAATGTCATTAGAAATGGGAATAGTCCCCGAGGATTGGCGTACTGCGCATGTTGTTCCATTGTTTAAAAAGGGATCTAAAAGTAAACCTAGCAATTATAGACCAGTTAGTTTGACTTCAGTGGTGGGCAAATTAATGGAAAAGATACTTAGAGATAATATATATAAGTATCTGGATAAAGAGGGTCTAATTAGGAACAGTCAACATGGATTTATGCCTGGAAGGTCATGTTTGACTAATCTTCTTGAATTTTATGAAGAGGTTACTAGGGAAATTGACGAGGGTAAAGCAGTGGATGTTGTCTATATGGACTTCAGTAAGGCCTTTCACAAGGTTCCTCATGGAAGGTTGGTTAAGAAGGTTCAACTGTTGGGTATAAATGCAGGAATAGCAAGATGGATTCAACAGTGGCTGAATGGGAGAAGCCAGAGGGTAATGGTGGATGGCTGTTTGTCGGGTTGGAGGCAGGTGACTAGTGGGGTGCCTCATGGATCTGTGTTGGGTCCTTTGTTGTTTGTCATGTACATCAATGATCTGGATGAAGGGGTGGTAAATTGGATTAGTAAGTATGCAGATGATACCAAGATAGGGGGTGTTGTGGATAATGAAGAGGATTTCCAAAGTCTACAGAATGATTTAGGCCAGTTGGAAAAATGGGCTGAAAGATGGTAGATGGAGTTTAATGCTGATAAATGTGAGGTGCTACACCTTGGCAGGACAAATCAAAATAGGATGTACATTGTAAACGGTAGGGAATTGAAGAATACAGTTGAACAGAGGGATCTGGGAATAACCGTGCATAGTTCCTTGAAGGTAGAATCTCATATAGACAGGGTGGTAAAGAAAGCTTTTGGTATGCTAGCCTTTATAAATCAGAGCATTGAGTATAGAAGCTGGGATGTAATGTTAAAATTGTACAAGGCATTGGTGAGACCAAATCTGGAGTATGGTGTACAATTTTGGTCACCCAATTATAGGAAGGATGTCAACAAAATAGAGAGGGTACAGAGGCGATTTACTAGAATGTTGCCTGGGTTTCAATAGCTAAGTTACAGAGATAGGTTGAATAAGTTAGGTCTTTATTCTCTGGAGTGCAGAAGGTTAAGGGGGGACTTGATAGAGGTCTTTAAAATGATGAGAGGGATAGACAGAGTTGATGTGGACAAGCTTTTCCCTTTGAGAATAGGGAAGATTCAAACAAGAGGACATGTCTTTAGAATTAAGGGACAGAGGTTTAGGGGTAACATGAGGGGGAACTTCTTTACTCAGAGAGTGGTAGCGGTGTGGAATGAGCTTCCAGTGGAAGTGGTGGCGGCAGGTTCGTTGGTATCATTTAAAAATAAATTGGATAGGCATATGGATGAGAAGGGTATGGAGGGTTATGGTATGAGTGCAGGCAGGTGGGACTAAGGGAAAAAAAGTTGTTCGGCACGGACTTGAAGGGCCGAGATGGCCTGTTTCCGTGCTGTAATTGTTATATGGTTATATGGTTATATGGATGAGCTTAAGGCTCAGAATTGGCAAGTTTGATGTGGGAATTAAAGCGACATGGCTGCAAGAGGACCAGGGTTGGGAACTGAATATTCAGGGGTATATATCTTATGGAAAAGACAGACAGGTGGGCAGAGGGGGTGGGGTAGCTCTGTTGGTAATGAATGAAATTCAGTCCCTTGTGAGGGGTTACATTGAAACAGGAGACGTGGAGTCAGTATGGATAGAACTGAGGAGTTGTAAGGGTAAAAAGACCCTAATGGGAGATCTACAGGCCCCCATGCAGTAGCCTGGATATAGGGTGCAAGTTGAATCAAGAATTAAAATTGGCATGTAGCAAAGGTAATGCTATGGTGGTTATGGGAGATTTCAACATGCAGGTAGACTGGAAAAATCGGGTTGGTACTGGACCCCAAGAAAGGGAGTTTGTGGAGAGCCTGCGAGATGATTCATAGAGCAGCTTGTACTGGAGCCTACCAGGGAGAAGGCAATTCTGGATTTAGTATTGTGTAATGAACTGGATTTGATAAGAGCTCAAGGTAAAGGAATAATTATATGGATTATAAAGGAGACATTTTTTAGAGGGAGAAGGGAAAATCGGAAGTGTCAGTATTACAGTTGAGCAAAGAGGACTATGGTCAAAGTTGACTGGAAAGAGACCCTAGCATGGATGACAGTGGCACAATAATGGCAGGTATTTCTGGGAATAATACAGAAGGTGAAGGATCATTTCATTCCAGAGAGGAGGAAAGATTCTAAGGGGACTAAGAGGTGACCGTGACTGACAAGAGAAGTCAAGGACAGTATAAAAATAAACAAGAAGTATAATATAGCAAAGATGAGAGGGAGGTCAGAGGATTGGGAAACTTTTAAAGAGCAACAGAAGATAACTAAAAAGGCAATACGGGGAGAAAAGCTGAAGTACAAAGGTAAGCTAGCCAAGAATATAAAGGAGGATAGTGAAAGTTTCTTCAGGTATCTGAAGAGGAAAAAAATAGACAAATGTGGGTCCCTTGAAGACAGAAACAGGTGCATTTATTCTGGTGAACAAGGAAATTGCAGATGAGTTGAACAGGTACTTTGGATCTGTCTTCTCTAAGGAAGACACAAACAATGACGGAGGAACTGAAGAAAATTCACATTAGTCAGGAAATGGTGTTGGGTGGACTGATGGGACAAAAGGCTGATACATTCCCAGGGCCTAATGGTCTGCATCCCAGGGTACTTAAGGAAGTGGCTCTAGAAATTCTGGATGCAATGGCGATCATTTTCGAATGGTCTATAGATTCAGGATCAGTTCCTGTGGATTGGAGGGTGGCTAACGTTATCCCACTTTTTAAGAAAGGAGGCAGAATGAATACAGGGAATTATAGACCAGAGCCTGACATCGGTGGTGAAGAAGATGCTAGCGTAATTTGTAAAAGATGAAATAATGGCACATTTGGATATTGTCAACTGGGTTATATTGTCCTTGATGATTGTTGAGTCATAGTATAATTGAGTGGTAGACACTGCATAGTCTATTCCAGGTACTGACCTCTCTCCCATTGAAGGGATCTATAGGGCTGCCTCAAAATGGCAGCCAATTTATCAAAGACCCACATTACCCTGGCCAAACTCAAATTTTGCTATCACCATTGGGAAGAAGGTACAGGAGTCTGAATACTGTGAAAATCAGGTTCAATAATAGCTTCTTCCTCACAACAATCAGGCTCTTGAACACTACATAACTCTAATGTCAGCATCTATGAACTTCTATGCACCATATTTGGGGCGATATTGTGCAAAATGCAGCGTTAAAGCAGGCTATTTGGCCCACCACATCCGTGCTGACCACTGGACACCTAACTGTATTCATCCCAACTTCCAACACTTGGTCAAAAATGTTCTATGCCTCGTGCAGTAGATGCCCATCCAGACATTTCTTTAATCCAGTCAATGACCCTGCTTCTACCACTCTCACCCGTATTCCAGGCACCCACTGCTCTCTGGATAAAAATGGTCCTCCTCAGACCCTCTCTAAATCTCTTGCACCTTAGCCTAAATCTATGTCCTCTCATTTCATCTACCATTGATATGATTTTTGTTTTGGTTTTAGAGATACAGCATGGAAACTGGCCCTTCGGCCCAGCGAGTACTCGCTGACCAGCGATCACCTGAACACTGGTTCTGCCCAACACACTGGGGACAAATTACAGAGGCCAATTTACCTACAACCACACACATCTTTAGAATGTGGGAGGAAGCCTGAGCACCTGGATAAATCCTACATGGTCACAGGAAGAACTTACAAATTCCACACAGATAGCACCCGTAGTCATGATTGGACTGGGTCTCTGACGCTGCAAGGCAGCAACTCTACTGCTGTGCCACTGTGCCAACCCTGTGTTGAGTCCGTTGAATGTTTTTAAAGCTTCACTCCTCTAGGCAGATGAAGACTATTCCATCGCATTCCTGACATGAGATGGTGGAAAGGCTTTGGAATATCAGAACGTGAATCAATGACCACAGGATACCCAGTACTAACTTGAACTTGATACTATTGACTAGAAACTCATGTAGACTAGACACCATATTTACAGTTAGTCTACATTACCATTTCTAGTCAATGGTAACACCCAGGATGTGGATGGTGGGAGACTTGGTGATGGTAATGTAATTGAATGTCAAGGAAAGGTGACTGGCCTCTCTTCTGTTGGAGATGGTTACTGTCTAGCACCTCAGTGGCATGCATTTTACTTACCACATCAGCCCATGCCTAAATCTTTGTCTTCCTACAAAAAGTAGATTAAAAATAGCAAACTAGTACACATCCATGATGTAGACTGGCTATTGCATGCTGGACAATTAGAATGCTTAATAATTATAGCCCCGCCTAATTATAACATTCATACTGTAAGAACCTACCCACTACTTGCCAGTAGCAGTAGCAGTGTGAACGTGTTATGACCTGCTTAGAAGTTAATGACCTGAACAATAAAGATGCTTGTGTTTCAACCGGTGTAAGTCTGAGCATATACACTTATACATACATACACACACATACACACACACATACATAATATATTATAAATGATATATATGTGTGTGTGTGTATGTATGTATATATATATACACACACATATTTTTACACACATATCTACACACACATATATTTATATACACATATATATATACACACACACACATACATATGTGTATATATATATATATATATACACACACATACACAGTGCATACACACACACTCTTCAGCACTTTGTTCTTTTTAAATCAGCATATATTTCCAGTACCAAGCTTCCTGAATGATTTCTTCATATGTTCCACTACTATCTCTAAATCATCATCTCAATATCCATTTCCAGTTAGATGAGGCATTCCTGTTGATTCATGCATGAATGGTATCACATACAGTGAATAATAACCTGTAACATTCAAAAGAATCAGCAATTCATCATTTACCACTCTTTTCATTTTGGTATTACCTGCATTTGGTCTCTCGAGATATTTCCTCTTCATCATCTGTAAAAATCACTTACAATAACACGCTCAACTCAAAACCTGTTCTTATTACACATTATGTTCTTTTCACAAACTAAATATTAGCCTATTTTTTCCCCCTCCCTTCACCTGTGGGCTTGAACAAAGTTCTAACATGGTTGATACATTCATTGCTATACTTTTATCTCGTAGCTCTGGAATCTTTCCAAGATTCAAAGCAACAATGGCATCGGCACATTGCAAAATGACTTGGTCTCTGATCTTTTCTTTCACTTAGTTCTTGGTTTTATAACACTCATTATCCAGCACATTGGGCATATTTTAATCATCTAATCTAATATCATCCATCGTGAAGTAATGAACATATGAAGCAGGAGTCATGAAGTCCCTTGAGCCACCCTTCATTCACTGAATCAAAAAAAGACCAAGTGTTGGAGTAACTGAGCACGTCATACAGCATCTCTGGAGATAATGGATAGGTAACATTTCAGGTCAGGACAACTTCTTCAGTCTGCCTGACCCACTGAGTTACCGCAGCAATTTGTATCTTATTTTGGAGACCAACATCTGCAGTTCCTTGTACCTCCATCATTCACTGAATCAAAGCAAATAGATTCATAATCATGTCTACATTTGTGTTCCAATCCCCAAAACAATTCCAAAACATCTTGTAATCCAAGCCTTGGACACAAAGTGCTGGAGTAACTCAGCTGGTCAGGCGGCATCTCTGGAGAACATGGATAGGTGTTGTTTTGGGTTGAGACCCTTCTTCAGGCAGATTATAAGGTGGTGGGGGGGGAGAAAATAAAGCTGGAAAATGGCCCTACAATCAGTCTGAAGAAAGGCCTCGACCCACAATGTCACCTAGCCATGTCCTTCAGAGATGCTGCAGAGTTACTCATACACTCTGTCCTTTTGTGCGTTAACTAGTATCTGCAGTTCCTCGGTTCTACATTTTGATCATACACTACACCTGTGATTCCACAGTCTCCGGAGATTTCCAAACATTCATGATTCGATGAGTAAAGGCAGGAACGAGGTGCTGATTGTGGATGATCAGCCATGATCACAGTGAATGGCAGTGCCGGCTCGAAGGGACGAATGGCCTACTCCTTCACCTATTGTCTTTTGTTTCTCCTTGTTTTCAGATGTTTGCCACACACATTGAAGAGTAGGAATGTTCATTCACCATTATTGTGAACCTTCTGACCCTTGCAAGGCACTCAGGGACATGGAATAGGTTGGTCATGGATCAAAGCAAAAGGTTTTAATAATGTGCAGTTTTCCTGTTTTCTCAGGTAACATTTAATAAGTTGTCCCTTCGGCGAAAAAAAATGTAAACAAATCCCATTCTCCCAACTGCCATAATGATCATCACAGACTAAGTTAGAGGCCACACAAAGTGGAATGGAGTGTTAGATGCGACTGTCAAAGAAACTTGAAAATACATTTGTCAAGAAAAAGCCCAGGGGCATTATACAAGTGTACCAGACCATTGATCATAGAATTTAAGCCATAGAAATGTGACAGGCTGGGAGTTCATTAACTCCAAATGGACCAAATGGAATTCTTGCCGATTTACTCATCCCAAATACCAAGCACACGCACCACTCACAGTTTATCGTACTTTTAAAAATCGGCGTTTAATATTATTGTTCAATTTAATCTAGTTTGGTTTGGTTTACAGTCCCTTCGGCTCATCGACCAGCAATCCCGGTACAGTAACAGTATTCTACACACACGACGGACAATTTACAATTTAAACAAGCTAATTATCCTACAAACCTGTACGTCTTTGGAGTGTGGGAGGAAACTGGAGATCCTGGAAAAAATCCACTCAGGTCACGGGGAGAACATACAAACTCCACACAAACAGCAGTCGTAGTCAGAATTGAACCCGGGTCTCTGGCACTGCAAGCTGAGCCACTGTTCACTCCCTGGATCCCATACAATCCGACCTTCCAGAGGAGCTGACGAAGTGGAACCTTATCAAAGGCTTTACTGGAGTCCATACAGACAACGCCACCACAGCCTTGCCCTCATCAATCTATCTAGTCACTTCTTCAAAAAACTCAATCAAATTTGTAAGCAAGCGATGTAGCCAATCAATGAAATTGACATAATATAGAGATATGATGCTAATTTTGTAACTGAGATCCACATTTCTTTTGTTAATAGGCAATAGGTGCAGAATAGGCCATTCGGCCCTTCGAACCAGCACCGCCATTCAATCTGATCATGGCTGATCATCCACAATCAGTACCCCGTTCCTGCTTTCACCCCATATCACCTGACTCCACTATCTTTAAGAGCTCTATCTAACTCTCTCTTGAAGGCATCCAGAGAACCGGCCTCCACTGCCTTCTGAGTCAGAGAATTCCACAGTCTCACATCTGTGTGAAAAACTGTTTCCTTTCTAAATGGCCTACCCCTTATTCTTAAACTGTGGCCCCTGGTTCTGGACTCCCACAACATCGGGAACATGTTTCCTGCCTCCAGCGTGTCCAAACCCTTAATAATCTTATATGTTTCAATAAGATCACCTTTCATCCTTCTAAATTCCAGAGCATACAAGCCCAGCCGCTTCATTCTATCAACATATGACAGTCCCGCCATCCCAGGAATTAACCTGGTGAACCTACGCTGTACTCCCTCAATAGCAAGAATCTCCTTCCTCAAATTTGGACCCAAAACTGCACACAATACTTCAAGTGTGGTCTCACTAGGGCCCTGTGCAACTGCAGAAGGACCTCTTTGTTTCCATACTCAACTGCTCTTGTTATGAAAGCCAACATGCCATTTCCTTCCTTCACTGCTCACTGTACCTGCATGCTTACTTTCAGTGACTGATGAACAAGGACCCCTAGATGTGGTTGTACTTCCCCTTTTCCCAACTTGACACCATTTAGATAATAATGATCTGCCTTCCTGTTTTTGCCACCAAAGTGGATAACCTCACATTTATCCACATCTGCTATGCATCTGCCCACTTACCCAACCTGTCCAAGTCATCCTACATCATCATACCAACCTCTTCACAGTTCACATTGCCAACCTGCTTTTTCACCTGCAAATTCACCTGCAAATTTGCTATTGTGACTTTTAATCCCTTAATCTAGATCATTAATGTATATTGTAAATAGGTGCAGTCCTAGCACTGAGCCTTGTGGTACCCCACCAGTCACTATGTGTTGGAGAAAATATGGCATAGGTTAATATACGGAGAAAGGCCACAATTACATTGAATAACAGGACTGGTTCAAGTGCCTGAATGGACTCTCATAGAAACATAGAAAATAGGTGCAGGAGTAGGCCATTCGGACCTGCACCGCCATTTAATATGATCGTGGCTGATCATCCAACTCAGTATCCTGCACCTGCCTTCTCTCCATACCCCCTGATCCCTTTAGTCACAAGGGCCACATCTAACTCCCTCGCAAATATAGTAAATGAACTGGCCTCAAAGTGAGCTGCCTTTGTAGGGAAATATAAGAACATGGTGAGACCAAGCGTAGGCTTGGCGATCGTTTCGCCAAACACCTCTACTCGGTCCGCATTAACCAACCTGATCTCCCTGTGGCTCAGCATTTCAACTCCCCCTCCCATTCCGAATCCGACCTTTCTCTCCTGGGCCTCCTCCATGGCCAGAGTGAGCACCACCGGAAATTGGAGGAGCTGCCCCTCATATTCCGTTTGGGCAGTTTGCACCCTAGCGGCATAAACATTAACTTCTCCAATTTCCGGTAGTCCTTGCCGTCTCCTCCCCTTCTCAGCTCTCCCTCAGCCCTCTGGCTCCTCCTCTTTCTTTCTCCTTTCTTCTCCCCCCCCCCCCCCCACCCTACAACAGTCTGAAGAAGGGTTTTGGTCCAAAACATTGCCTATTTCCTTCGCTCCATAGATGCTGCTGTACTCGCTGAGTTTCTCCAGCACTTTTGTCCACCTTCGATTTTCCAGCATCTGTAGTTCCTTCTTAAACACTTCTTAAATATAAGAACATGATTCATCTAACCAAATCACACACATCTCTCTTGCTCCATGATTAAATTATTTATCTTGTATGTGGCCAACATTCCAACAAAATACCCAATTCAATCAGACTTCCACTGTTGGGCCGAAGGGCCTGTTTCCACACTGTATGCCTCTACTGCTCTGATAGACCACACATTATTGCTGCATAGACAGGCTAATATCTATGCCATTTCTTGCTCACTTGGCAAGTAAATTTGGACAAATTCCAAATGTGAAGCAATGTGAAAATATTTGCATATGTCATAAAGAGGGATGTTATGCAAATAGTGAAAGATTACAGAGGGATCTGAGCCTCCTAGAACATGATTCGCAAAACACTAGTATGCAGATGCAGTGCTTAATTACGTAAGCTAACAGAAGTTTGTGGCTAGAGGGCATTTAATACAAAAGTAGGGAGGTCACATTTTAGCTACAGACAGATAGAAACATAGAAACATAGAAAATAGGTGCAGGAGTAGGCCATTCGGCCCTTCGAGCCTGCACCGCCATTCAATGTGATCATGGCTGATCATCCAACTCAGTATCCCGTACCTGCCTTCTCTCCATACCCCCTGATCCCTTTAGCCACAAGTGCCACATCTAACGCCCTCTTAAATATAGCCAATGAACTGGCCTCAACTACCTTCTGTGGCAGAGAATTCCAGAGACTCACCACTCTCTGTGTAAAGAATGTTTTCCTCATTTCGGTCCTAAAGGAATTCCCCCTTATCCTTAGACTGTGACCCCTTGTTCTGGACTCCCCCAACATCGGGAACAATCTTCCAGCATCTAGCTTGTCCAACCCCTTAAGAATTTTGTAGGTTTCTATAAGATCCCCCCTCAATCTTCTAAATTCCATCGAGTACAAACCGAGTCTATCCAATCTTTCCTCATATGAAAGTCCTGACATCCCAGATACAGCGGTGAAGCTGGTAGAAGTGGTGTCTCACAATGTCAGAGACCCAGGTTTGATCCTGATCACGGTGATTGCCTGTGTGAAGTTTGCACTATTCATCCCAATGACCACATGGGTCTGGGTGCACCAGTTTCTTCTGGGATCACCAGTTTCCTTCCACATCCCAAAGACATGCGGGTCTGTCGGTTAATTGGCCTCGGTATATTGCCCACTAGTATGGGAGTGAATGCAAAAGTAGGATAACATAGAACTAGTGTGAACGGGTGATTGATGGTCAGCATGAACTGGGTGGGTCGAAGGGCCTAATTCCATGCTGTATCTCTAAAACAAAGTATTAGTGAGACCAAATCTGAATTCTGTTTACAATATTTGCCCCCTTTATTTAAAAGAGCATGGCAATGCATTGATAGTGATTTAGGGAAAATAAACTAGACTGTTGCCTGGAATGGGAAGGTTGCCTTATGATGCATTTGGATAAACTAGCCTCCTATCCATTGTAGTTTAAGAGATTGAGGGATGGGTTGAATAAAAGAATATCCCGAGGTATCAAAACATGGTGAAGGATCTAGAACAAAGGATCGTTGTTTAAATATAAGAAGTCACCAATGCACAGTCTTTTACCCAGAGGATGGAAATCAAGAACTAGAGGACGTAGGTTTTAGGTGAGAGGGAAATAAATTAATAGGAACCCGAGGGGAAATAGTTTTAATCCACAGGGTGGTGGGTATATGGAATGAGTTGCCAGAGAAGGTATTGAGCCAGGTACTGTAATAACAGTAAAAACACACTTGGTCTGGTATGTGGATAGGAAAGGTTTGGAAGGATATGGGCCAAACGCGGGCAAGTGGGACTAACTTTAGACTTTAGAAATACAGCAGGGAAACAGGCCCTTTGGCCCACTGAGTACATGCTGACTAGTGATCACCTCGTACACCAGCACTATCCTAAATGCTAGGGACCATTTACAATTTCCAGAAGTCAGTTAACCTACAAACCTGTATGTCTTTAGTGTGTGGGAGGAAAACGGAGTGCCCAGAGAAAACCCACGTGGTCGCAGGGAGAACGTACAATATGCGTACACACAACACCTTGAGTCAGGATCAAACCTGGGTCTCTGAATCCGTAAGTCAGCAACTCTACCACTGCGGTACGGTGGCGCCCTTAGATTGGGGCATATTGGTCATCATGAACAAGTTGGATCAAAGGGCCTGTTTCTGTGCTGTATGAACCCGTGAGTCCGGCACAAAGTTTCTTAGGAATGCAACTATTGCCTTATTGCAGAACCACATGCACACTGTTCAAAGGTCTGGTAGATTTAAAACCTGTGCCCCTCCGTTACAATGTTGAAGCTAATCAATAGAACATTGTCATGCTTTACATCCTTCCAGCAATCATTGCAGTTGTGAATGCCAAGTCAGGAAAAGAAGAAGATGGAAAAATCAAGAGCGTGATAATAATTTAATTAATGACATTATTTCTGCTGCTTCCATCTGTGTTACCACAGGTTAAATATTTCTCATTGTAGCAGCCAAACCCTTTGGTAAAACCCACACAGTTCTCTGATGACTTCTGTCAGCCGGGATACTGCTTTCATTTTATCCCCCTGTAATTTAAGTAAACTGTCGGCAGGCAATTATATAATTAAATTTACTCAGGGTTTAAATTAATAATATACATTTTAAAGAGTTTAATATGAATTAATGAAGGTTTTAAGAGGAAGCAGTTTGGTCAAAGCTAATTAATATCAGTAGATCTTTTTCCTATCTCAGGCTTAATTGAAGATAAAGACAAAATAACTGCAGTGAAACTATACATAGAATCAAGGTCAACATCTATAATCATAATATTTTCAGTTTTCACATTATTTCCACAGGAATAATTAATGTCTAATATTCTTTCAGCTATACACAAACCTTTGGAATCAAGGAACTTAAGATGCTGGCTTACAAATAGTGATACAAAATGCTGGAATACATTCTAGATTACAGCATCTGCGGTATCTTGTGCCTTCACTCTTGATCTCAGTTTCTGTCTGTGCATAGTTTAATGTTCTTCCCATGACCACATGGAGACTCACTACTCTAAAATTGGTTAATCAATTACTGCAAAGTTAGCTTGCGGTGTTGGTTAACAGCAGGAAAATTGTCCCTATTGTGTAGGATGGTGTTAGTGTAAGGGGTGGGGGGGGTTTATCACTGGTCGGTGCAGATGCGGTGGGCCGAAGGGGCTGTTTCTGCCCTGTATCTCCAAGGTAAACCATTAAACAAAATTAACCAGTTAGGAGTTGAAGCCACAAGGAACTGCAGATGTGAGTTTGCAACAAGAAAATCACAGTGCTGGAGTAACTCAGAGGCTCAGGCAGCATCTCTGGACAAGAGTAGGTGATATTTTGAGTTGAGATGCATTTTTGTGATTCAGGTTATATAATAGTTTGGATTCTGCATTGCAATAGTAGCAAATTTGTCAATATTTGTCATCGATAGGCCATGAAGGCGTCTAAAGATTGGGCATTGCAACATTGTCTTGAAGCCTTTTCTATTATAATTAAGATATATTATTGATAAGAATTGAAGTCATTTGCGATAAATTACCCTGGAAATATTAGTATCGGTCTATTCTTGTTGCGTATACTGAGATACAGCAAACTTTGTTTTGCGTGCTATCTACGAAAATCGTTCCACACACGAGTACAATCAAACCATACACGAGTACAAAAGTACAATAGGAAATGCAGTAAGAGAAAGGAAACACGGTGTGGGATATAGTTCCACAGAGAAAGTGCAGATTTTAAAAAGTGCAAGGGCTTCTTCATGGTAGATTGGGAGATCAGGAATACACCCTCAATTTATGAGAATATCACATTACACTTGTCTGCAAGAGTTGTAGTTTAGCTTAGAGATACGGCGTGGAAATAGTCCCATCCGTTCACTGATCTGCGATCACCCCGTACACTAGACCAATCCTACACACTCAGGACAATTTACAGAAGCCAATCAACCTGCAACCCAAAATGTCTTTGGAATGCGGGAGGAAAAAACCCCATGTGGTCACAGGGAGGACATAACTCTACCGCTCTGCTACTGTGGCACACTGTTGTAAGTGACCCTTTAAGTAGCATACTATGTTCTTTCCATTATGATGCTGTGATTTTAAGAATATTTTTATACCCTCCGATAAATAGAATAAATAAAAAAATGCTTTTAAACAAAGATTATTTTGTTCTCAAAATGTTCATGATATTTCCGCTCCTCTCTTCACAACAGATGTATTTTTTCTATCCTTCATGCTCCACGAACTGTTTAAAATACAAGATAAAAGCTGCTTGGTTGCCCTCTCTGCTTAACAAGCAGGACCATTTCAGGATCATCAGGGGCCATACAGAAATGATTAGCCATTATCTCAGAATAAAAGGATATACCTTTAGAAAGGAGACGAGGAGGAATTTCTTTGGTCGGGGGTGGTGAATCTGTGGAATTCGTTGCCACATACAGCAGCAGAGTTCAGGCCAATGGATATTTTAAAGTAAGCAATTTTTATTTATATAGCACTATTAAATCAAATCACGCTGAAGGCAAAGTGCTTTACAGAGAAGAAATCAGGTTACCATACATCCATATAAAATAAAAAAATAAAAAATACACAACACACCATAAAATTAAACATGAACATCCCCCCACAGCAGAATCAACACTTAGCACTGTGAGGGACGGCACTAAAAAGTCCAGTCCTCCTCCTCCTCTTAGTTTCTCCAGGGGTCGGGACCTATTTGAGGCCTCCGTAGTAGCCACAACGGCGGCCCGATGTTATAGGCCCTCTCGCCGGATGATGGAGTTCCGGCGTCGGGAGAACACTCTTCAGCGGCATTGGAGTATCTGGAACGGCCGGTTCCTCCCCGGAGACCGCGGCTCCCGAAGTCCACGGGCCACGCTGGTCGGAACCCAGCAATAAATCCCAGGCCCCGCGGTGTTTGAAATCAGCGCCGCCCATGGCTGGATGCCCACAGCCACAGCTCTGCAATGTTCCCGTTGGAGGTTTTCAGCCCTCCGGAGCCCCACACGGCGACCCGGGCAAGGCATTGCCCGCTCCACAACTGTGCCTCAGCGCTGTGCTGCCACCGAAGCTGCAGTTCCGACCGGTCCCGGCAGGAAAAGCTGCTCCAGTCCCACTGGCAGGCCGCACGGAGAGGGTGAAAATGCGACTTGGAGAAAAGCCACATCTCTGACCAGTTAGGACTAGGAAAATACAGTTTCCCCCTTCCCCCCCCCCCCCACATAAAAATACTCCAAAATATGTTTTTTAAACACTAAAAAGTTTGAAAAGACAGACTGCAGGCAGAGCAGCCATAAACAATGGCGCCCCAATCCTGCACATCCGCCATTTAAGGCAGAGATTGACAGATTCTTGATTAGTAAGGGTCTCAAGGCTTATGGGGAGAAGGAAGGAGAATATGGTTGAGAGGGAAAGACAGATCAGCCATGATTGAATGGCAGAGTGGACTCAATGGGCTAAGTGGCATAATTCTGCCCTGTGACCTATGAAATGACATCGGACGACAGCTGACATTGGGAAAAGGGAGGCTAGGTAGAAAAGATAAATTATTTTACGGTAATCAAAGGCTGCAGAGCAAATGAGTTCAGGCAGCAAAATATAAACACCAGCCAGAACCCAAAACCGAAATACATTTGCTTGTGGAATAGAAATTGCACTGAAAGAAATCAGAGCAACATTATATCACTCAGAGTGTGTGACTGTTAATAATTCAGAGTTTAATTTATCCAGAATAGCCATGTCAGCTTTTTTTTTGTGCAAAACTGCTAATTTACTTGTGTATTTTCACAAATTTAAAAGTTTTAATTTTCAATTCAGCATGTAACTGACCACTGAAAAATGTTCCAATAAGATCTAAAATCACTTTGCTTAGGAAGTTAACAACTTGTAAATTGGAAAATGGCCAGGACATCCATACACAATGTCAATGAGAGGAGTGAGACAGTGAGAGAGAACAATTTAGTTTAAAGATACAGCATGGAAATGGGCCCATTGGCCCACTGAATCCACGCTGACCATCGATCGATACGAATTCGAAGTTATCGTACTTTCGTGTCCACCTCCCGACACATTTGGGGCAATTTTACAGAGGCCAATTAACCTGCAAGCCTGCATATCTTTGGGATGTGGGAGTAAACCGGAGCACCCGGGAGAAACCCATGCAGCCACAGGGAGAATTCGCAAACTCCACACAGACAGCACCCGAGGTCAGGATCGAACCCGGGTCTCTGGCACTGTGAGGCAGCAGTTCTACCAGTTGCACCAATGTACTGCCACTAATATGCGAGAAACATCCCGACAGAGATACACAAGCATGTGGAATTTTAGATTAAAAGTTAGCATAAAAGAATGCTCTCGCTAGGAAATTAACTAGAAATCCCTTGGTCAAATTGAATGGTAGGAGCATCTTTCTTTCTAAAGGTTGAGTAAAGGAAAACATTATCTTAATATAACATTAAAGTTATGTTTTATTTTACCAGATCAATGTTTCAAAATTTGGATTATAATATTTATTTCCTTACAAAAAATTTTGGAAATGTTGTTACGTAAATTATCATTCTGCTGTGGACCCATAATGACCAACCTGATGTCTTAACTAACATTAGGAATTTTTCAGACATCTTAGGGTGGCACGGTGGCACAGCGGTAGAATTGCTGCCTTAAAGCCAGAGGACCGGGTTCGATCCTGACTACGGCTGCTTTCTGTACAGAGTTTGTACATTCTCCTGTGTGTGTTCCTGTATACAAACCTCTGTGGGTTTTGTCCGGGTGCTCCGGTTTATTTCCACATTCCAAAGACATACAGGTTTGTAGGCTAATTGGCATGGGAAAATTGGAGTTTGATCCTAGTGTGTGTGGGACAGCATGGGGGGGGGGGGGGGGGGGAGAAGGGGGGGGAATCGCTGGTTGGCACGGACTTGATGGGCCAAAGGATCTATTTCAAAGCTGTATATCTAAACTAAATTAAACTCAATCTTGGATCGGAACCCCGAAATGCCTCGACCCAAAGTGTCATCTGTCCAGTCCCTCCCAATATTCTGCTGACCAACTGCATTACTCCAGCACATTGTATTTTGCTCAAGATCCCATAATCTGCAGTTTCCTGCATCTCCATTACGAATTTATTAGCTGATTAAACTTTTATTACTTTCTGTGAAGTGCTTTGCATTATCTTGCTTCAAATATTTATAGCAATCGCAAAAAGCCAAGAACGTTTTTGACTTGGCAGCATTATTAGACAAGAGGCCATAGATCTAAGTCTGGAGTGAGGAATGGGGGTAAGAGGGACAGAGATAATAAAATTCCTTAGCTCCTCTACAACTGGATGTCAAACACTAAAGTAGATTGCAGATGCTGGAATCTTCAGCAAAACACAAAATGCTGGAAGAAGTCAGTTGGTCAGGCTGAATCTGTAGAGGGAATGGATAGACGACAATCCAAGTCTAAACGCTTAGTTTAGTTTCGAACTACAGCATGGAAAGAAGCCTTTCACCCTAATATGTCCACGCCAACCATCGATCACCCGTTTAAACTAATTCCACATATCACACTTTCACATCCACTCCCTACTTTCCAAGGGCAATTTACAGATGGACAATTAACCTACAAACACAGATATGTTTGGGATTTGGGAGGAATCCGGAACACTTGGAAGAAACCCACATGGTCACAGTGGGAACTTGCAAAATTCACACGGACAGTACCCGAGGTAGCATTGGATCTGGATCTCTGACTGTGAGGCAGTAGCTCTATCAACTGTGCGACTATACTTCAGGCTGATAAAATAGTGAAGAGAAACCTTGAAAAGAGAGATGGGCAAGGCCTGGCAAGTGATAGTCTTAGTCATAGAGCGTGGAAACAGTCCCTTCACCCCACCTTGCCCAACCTATCAACATGCTGCATCTACGCTAGTCCCACCTGCCTGTGTTTGGCCCTTGTTCCTCTAAACCTACCCTATCCAAGTACCTGTCCAAATGGTTTTTTAAACAATGCGATAGTACCTGCATCAACTACCTCCTCTGGCAGCTCATTCCATACACCTACCACCCTTTGTGTAAAAAAGTTGTCCCTCAGTTTCCTATTTAATCTTTCCCTCTTCACCTTTAAAATTGTGTCATTGGTATTTAATTCCCCTCTCTGGGTAAATGACTGTGCATTTACCCTATTCCTCTCATGATCATGTACACCTCTCCAAGATCATCCCTCATCTCATCTTGCGTTCCAAGGAATAAAGCTCTTTCCTGCTCAACCTCTCCCTTTAACTCAGACCCTTGAGACCTGGCAACATCCTGGTAAATCTTCTCTGCACCATTTCCAGCCTTAACATGACAGGGTGACAACATTTCAACACCATACTCTAAATGTGACCTCACCAATGTCTTGTACAACTGTAACATGATAGGTGGATACAGATGAGAGGTGGAGAAAATTCTAAACTAAACTGACCTACTCGCTAGTTTAGAAATAAAAACTAAAATTGAAATAAACTAGAAATCCCTTGGTCAAATGGAATGGTAGGAGCATCAAGAAAATGTCTTGCAACGGAATCAAATTTGTAGTTGCAGTAGAATTTCATTACATTTGCTGAGAATTCGCCCTTAGATACATCTGAATTGTTGAACCTTTCTTTCACATAATTGATCCCGGGCGATTGATCCATGGCTCTCATAAGTTTATAAACTTCTATCAAGTCTCCCTTCAACCTCCGACATTCCAGAGAAAACAATCCAAGTCTATCCAACCTCTCCATGTAGCTGATGTGCTCCAAACCAGGCAGCTTTCTGGTAAATCTCCGCTGCACCCTCGCCAAAGTTTTCACATCTTTCCTGTCATGGGACGACCAGAACAGCACACAATATTTCTAATTCAGTCCTCAAGATATGTTCTCTGCACAGCCAATAATTTCTGTGGCACATAACCGTGCGACAACAATATCCGTGCGGCAACAAAGCAAAGGACTTTAATGTAGATTAACTTCCTGCATGGGGGGATTTAGATTTTAGGCTGTAAGCTTTAGAGATACAGTGTGGAATCAGGCCCTTCTGCCCAGTGAGACCATGCTGATCAGCAGTTCCCATACACTCGTTCTATTCTACACACCAGGGACAAATTACAGAAGCTAATTAAGCTACAATTTGCATGTCTTTGAGATGTGAAGGAAACCGGTGCATCCAAAGAAAAACCACAGGGTCACAGGGAAAAGGTACAAACTTCATACATACAGCACCCATAGTCAGGATTGAAACTGGGTCTCTGGCGCTGTAAGGCAGCAACTCTACTGCTGCGCCAACGTGTCTTCCCCACAATTAGATTTTTGTGGGATTTTCTCCACGACAGGCTCTCCACTGTTCAACGTTTCTCAGTCGCTGTAACTAATCCTTCAGGGGATCATACACACTACGTATGAAATAAGTACCAATTATCTGTGGATGTGCACTGAGTTCCATTGGCTTCATAGATTCTCTTGATCATTCAGTAGGGAAGGTCCCTGTTTCAGAGCAAGAGAGATGACAAGAAATCAGCAGCCTCTTGAAGTGAAAGGAAATGAGAAATATATATATATATCACGAGATACATGGTGTGAATTAGGAGCTCACTCTCTCTCATTCTGGATACACAATATCACAGTCACACGGGATCTGCAGAGAGAATGGACAGATTACATTTTGGATTGGGTCCCTTATTCAGACGAGTGAAAAAGTGTCCCAACCCGAAAAGCCATCTCTCCATTAACTGCACAGTTTAGTTTAGTTTAGTGATACAACGTGGAAACAGACTCTTTGGCCTACTGAGTCCATGCTGACCAGAGATCACCCATACACAAGTTCTATCCTACACATTATGAACAATTTACATAAGCCAATTAACCTACAACACTGTTAAAGAAGGAACTGCAGATGCTGGAAAATCGAGGGTACACAAAATGCTGGAGAAACACAGCGGGTGCAGCAGCATCTATGGAGCTGATGGGGGTGTCCCCCCCATCAGTCTGAAGGATTAAGTAATGAGGATTAAGTCCCCATTATTTAAAAATATATATATATCTTTATTTATTAGAGGTACCGTAAGTTACATCAGTGTACATCCCTTATATTGTATTACAGTCATGTTACCCCTTAATTTTTTTAAAGGCTTTTCAAAAAGAGAGAAAAGAGAGAGAAATAACAGCAAAGAAAGTAGAAAAGTGAAAAAGAGATGTGAAAGTGCAAAAGCATGACAGAGGGAAAGGAAACCCTTGAAGAGTTAGAGACCGGAGTTTAAGAGATAGACCCTGGAGAGGAAAAAAAAAGAAAAAGGGAAAGATAGAGAAAGAAAGAAGAAAAGCCAGTTATGTTATTATAAACATCTCGCAAAAGGAATCTACCAACTCGACAGTTTTTCTTCCCCCTTTAGCAAGACCCGACACCGGTACTTTTTTGAGGTATTCTTGCACCTTATTCTTGTAATAGATTTATAAATGCAGACCATGTCTTATAGAAACAGTCTGATTTTCCTGCTAGTCGGAGTCTTATATCTTCCAAGTGCAGTGTTTCGAACATAGTTGAAATCCACATATTAACTGTTGGTATAGGAGTATTTTTCCAGAATTTTAAGATTAGCTTTTTTCCAGTTATTAAGCCATATTCAAATAGTCTTTTGAAACATTTAATTCAGGGCTACCTTCAGATATCCCGAAGATAATCAGTCTGCTTTTGGAGTCAGTTTTATTTTAAAATATTTTTGTGAAAATTTCAAAAATTTCAGTCCAAAATGTTTGAATTTTTGTACAAAAGACAAATGAGTGTGCTATACTAGCTTCTTGACATTGACATTTATCACATATAGGTGAGACGCTGGGAAAAAGTTTACTTATTTTAGTTTTTGAATAGTATAATCTGTAAGATTTTAAATTGTATTAAGGTGTGTCTTACATTAATTGAACATTTATGCACGTTTAATAAATATTCTTCCCACCTTTCTTTGGGAATTTTTATATTTATTTCTTTTTCCCAGACTCTCTAAGTCCCCATTAGTAATGGGGATTAAGTCCCCCCCATCAGTGTGAAGAAGAGTTTAGGCCCGAAACGTTGCCTATCTCCTTCGCTCCATAGATGCTGCTGCACCCGCTGAGTTTCTCCAGAATTTTGTGTACCCTAACCTACAAACTTGTTGGAAGGAAGTGCAGATTTTGGTTTAAACTGAAGGTAGACACAAGATGTTGGAGTAACTTAGTGGTTCAGGCAGCATCTCTGGATATCGCTGAGCAGGGGCCAGAGGGAAACAAAGGTGAACCTCCGTTGAGGAGAGTCAGAATTAAGAGTGTTTTATTGTCATATGTCCTAGATAGGATAATGAAATTCTTACTTGCCGCAGCACGACAGAACACACAGGCCGTTCTCTAGAGATGCTGCCTGACCCGCTCAGTCACTCCAGATTTTTGTGCCTAGCGGACAATATCTTTGGAATGTGGGAGGAAACCGGAAAAAAAACAGCATGGTCACGGGAGAACGTACAAACTCCGTACAGACAGCACCATGGTCAGTATCGAACCCGAGTCTCTGGTGCTGTAATGCAGCAACTCTACCGCTGCGCTACTGTGCTGGCCCACAGATGCTGCCTGACCCACGGAGGTCCTCCAGTAGTTTGTTATTTGCAGATGTCAAGCACTCTTGGGTCACAATATCACACCGTCAGGATCAACACTGAATTGAAGTGAGAGAGGACATACTGCCCTTTGTGCCTGCTCGGTTATTGATGTAAGCACCACTGTCAAAAAGGTACAAAGGTATTTTATTGTCACATGTACAAACTAAGATATAGTGAATTTTGACTGGTCTAGGCCTGCCAGATTATTGGAATAGAATCTTTCATCAACCTCCTCAATATCAATTTAACCAGCGTTAAATGCAGATTTGCTACAGATTTGGTTACACCATGGGTCATTATCTTCTGTTTGAACAAATTTCTCAACTATGTCCTGAATCTCCAGCATCTTTGAATGTGGCCTTTAGTTCTTCAAACCCCATATTCCTCCTGCATCCACCCTGCCAAGACCCAGCAATATTTCTGATCAGTCTGAAGAAGGGTTCCAAGATGAAACGTCATCTGTCCATTTAGTTTAGTCCAGTTCCATTTATTATTGTCACATTAAGATCTTGCGCGGCCTGACTCGCTGTCTTCTTCCAACAGTTTCAATCTTTTTCCCAGAAGGATTTCTGTTTCATGACATTACCACTTGTTAGAAGTGGAAAAAGGCCCATAATACGATCATATATGATCACCCATCTGATGAAGGGTTCCGACCCGAAGCGTCACTTATTCCTATTCTCCAGAGATGCTGCCTGACCTTCTGGGTTACTCCAATATTTTGTGTCTATCTTCAGTATAAACCAGCATTTGCTGTTCAATCCTACACATATGATCACATTTGCAGTGTTAAAGAAGGAACTGTAGATGCTGGAAAATTGAGGGTACACAAAAAACTGGAGAAACTCAGCGGGTGCAGCAGCATCTAAGGAGCGAAGGAGATAGGCAATGTTTCGGGCCGAAACCCTTCTTCAGACTTACAGTGTCTGTTAATCTCTTTTCAAGAGATACCAGTGGCTACCATATCCTGTCGCTGTAACAATGATTCTGAAGATGGCACAGTAGGACAGCAGTAGTGTTGCTGTCTTACAGTGCCAGAGATCCGGGTTTCTACAGGTGTTTGACTGTACGGAGTTTGTACATTCTCCCTGTGACCTGCGTGGGTTTTCTCCGGGAGCTCTAGTTTCCACCCACATTCCAAAGACATACAGGTTGTCTTGGTAAAATTGCAAATTGTCCCTAGTGTGTGCAGGACCTTGCTCGTGCACGTGGATCACTGGTCGGTGTGGACTCGGTGAGCCGAAGGGCCTGTTTCCACGCTATATCTGTAAACTAAACTAAAGTAAAGTGGATCATAACTGAACGCAGCACAATTTCTTCCTCTCACACCTCCCAACCATTGTGCTGTGGTTTCTCAGACTTCCCCCATCCATTGTTCTTCATTACCAACTGTCTGCTTCCACCGATGTAGCTACCCTATCCTCCAGTGACAGTGACAATTTATTTGCGAGCTCGAGGAAATAATAAGGCTGTATATTGTGAAAGCTAATGGATGGCCAAGTTATCAATCACCAAGATGTATGGCAGTGGCTTTAATGGCTTTGGGCTGCCTAGCCATTTAGACCGCTGAAACGTTCAATCCACTCGCGGGGAAAGTCTTCGAGGCAGAGAGAGATTCTGGGAATAATCTTCTCTGTTGTGGAATGGTCAGTGGGATTGAAGAGATAGGACCAGCATTCAGAAGGTTAGTCGTTCACATGTGCGGTTTGGGAACTTAACATCCATAAGAAATTGCAGAGAATTGTGAACGCAGCCAAACTATCATGCAAACCAACTTTCCTTCCATTTACTCCATCTATACTTCATGCTGCCTCAGCAAGGCCGCCAGCATAATCAAAAGACCGCCCACTCCCTCTTCTCCCCTCTCCCATCGAGCAAAAGGCACACAAATGTGAAAACGCACACGTCCAGATTCAGGGGCAGTTTCTTCCCAGCTGTCAGGCAACTGAACCGTCCTATCACCAACTAGACTACCACATTGGAGACCTGTGAACTATCTTTAATTGGGTTTTACCAGACTTTATCTTGAATTCAACATTATTCCCTTTTCCTGTGTCTGTACACTGCAAATTTTACAACTTACCAAAGCCAATTAACCTACAAACCTGTACGTCTTTGGAGTGTGGTAGGAAACCGTTGCACCCAGAGAACACCAATTTGGTCACAGAGAAAACATACAAACTCTGTACAAACAGCACCCAAAGTCAGGTTCGAACCCGGATATCTTGCACTATATGGCTGCAATTCTACCACTGCGCCACTGTGCTGCTCCAAAATATACTACTTGAAATTAAAAAACTGCTACAGCTTTGTGAGCACTGTACCAGTGAAGATGTTAGATGTAAGAGAAAGCAAATGCTGGTTTAAAAAGACATAAATGCTGGAGTAGAAACATAGAAAAATAGGTGCAGGTGTAGGCCATTTGGCCCTTCAAGCCATTCAATCACGGCAGATCATTTAAAACCAGTACCCCATTCCTGCTTTTCCCCCCATATCCCTTGAAATCCTTTAGCCCTAAGAGCTAAATCCAACTCTCTCATGAAAACATCCAGTGAATTGGCCTCCACTGCCTTCTGTGGCAGAGAATTCCACAGAATCATAACTCTGTGGGTGAGGAAACGTTTGCTCATCTCAGTCCTAAATGGCCTACCCCTTATTCTTAAACTGTGACTCTGGTTCTGGACTCCACCAACATCGGGAACATTTTTCCTACTTCTAACCTGTCCAATCCTTTAAGAAGTTTATGTGTTTCTGTAAGATTCAAGAGTGAAGAGTGTTATATTGTCATACGTCCAGGACAGGACAATGAAATTCTTACTTGCTACAGCACAACAGAATATGTGAACATTGTATATAACCGGAAAAAAAAAGAAAATGTTCAATAAATAACAAATATAGTGCAAATAGCAAATGATAATATAGTCTTTTGCAGTTCAGAGCTCATAGCATATTCGTTGTGTTTAATAACCTGATGACTGTGGGGCTGACGTTGTTCCTGAACCTGGACGTTACAATCTTCAGGCTCCTGTACCTTCTTCCTTATGGCAGTGGTGAGATAATTGTGTGGCCAGGATGGTGCGGGTCCTTGAAGATATTTGCTGCCTTTTTGAGGCAGCGACTATGGTAAATCCCTACCACGGTGGGGAGGTCAAAGCCAGTGATGGACTGGGCAGCTGTCATAACTTTTTGTAGTCTTTTTCACTCCTGGGCGTTCAAGTTGCCGAACCAGGCCACAATGCAACCAGTCAGAATGCTCTCAACCGTGCACTTGTAGAAGTTTAGGAGAATCCTCTTCGACATGCCTTCTTTACAATTGCATCGGTGTGCTGTGTCCAGGAAAGATCTTCTGATATATATTCCATCTCATCTTTCTAAATTCCAGTGAATACAAGCCCTGTCGACCCATTCTTTCATCCTGGAAATTAATTGGGTGAACCTATGCTGCACACCCTCAATAGCAATAATGTCCTTCCTCAAATTAGGAGACCAGAATTGCACACAATACTCCGGGTGCGGTCTCACCAGGGGCCTGTACAACTGCAGTAGGACCTCCTTTCTCCTAAACTTAAATCCTCTCACAATGAAGGCCAACATGTCATCAGCTTTCTTCACTGCCTGCTCTACCTGCATGCTTAATTTCAGTGATTGATGTACAAGTCTCGTTGCACCTCTACATTTCCTAAACTGACACCATTCAGATAATAGTCTGCCTTCCTGTTCTTGCCACCAAAGTGGATAATCTCGCATTTATCCACACTATACTGCATTTACCATGCATCTGCCCACTCACCCAACCTATCCAAGCTACCCTGCAGCCTCATAGCATCCTCACTGTAGAGATCACACTGTCACCCAGCTTTGTATAATCCGCAAATTTGGAGATGTCACATTTAATTCCCTCGTCTAAATCGTTAATATATATTGTAAATAGCTGGGGTCCCAGCACCGAGCCTTGCAGCACCCCACTAATCACTGCATGCCATTGAAAATTCCTACTCTTTGCTTCTTGTCTGCCAACCAATTCTCTATCCATGTTAATACCCTACCCCAGATACTATGTGCTCTAATTTTGAACACTAATCTCTTGTGTGGAACACATTAGTTTGAACACTAATCTCTTGTCAAAGGCTTTTTAAAAGTCCAAATACACCACATCCACTGGCTCTCCCTTATCCATTCTATTTGTTACATCCTCAAAATATTCCAGATTAGTCAAGTATGATTTCCTCTTCATAAATCCATGCTGACTATGATCGATCCTGTCTCTGCTTTCCAAATGCGTTGCAATAACATCTTTAACAATCGACTCAAGCATCTTCCCCACGACCGATGTAAGGCTAACTGGTCTATAATTCTCTGTTTTCTCTCTCCCTCCTTTCTTAAAAAGTGGTGTTACATTGGCTACCCACCAGACCACAGGAATTGATCTAGAATCGAGACAACATTGAAAAATGTTCTCCAATACGTCCACGATTTCTAGGGCCACCTCCTTGAGTACTCTGGGATGCAGACCAACAGGCTCTGGGGATTTATCAGCCTTCAGTCCCAACCATTTCTTGACTAATGTGGATTCCCTTCAGTTCCTCCCTCCTGCTAGATCCTCAGTCCCTTACTATATCTGGGAGATTGTGTCATCCTTAGTGAAGACAGAACCAAAGTACTCGTTTAACTGTTCTGCAATTTTCTTGTATCCCATTATAAATTCACCTGTCTCTGATTGTAACCTACATTTGTCTTCTGTTGAGCAACTCAACAGATCAGGCAGCTTCTCTGGAAAATATGGATAGGTGATGTTTTGGTATGTTTTACCCCTTCTTTAAATTGGTAAAAAGATGAGAGTGAGGGGGACAAGACCAAGTGTGGCAGGTAATAGGTGAACACAGGTGAAGGGGGGAGGGGGAAGGGGGGAGGGGGGTAATGATCGGTAGATGGTTGGACAAACGCCAGAGATTAAAACAGAAAGTTGCAAGACAGAAGGATTAAAGAGTTGTGAAGCCAGAAGAAGGAATGTGGGTGGAGGGGGATGGAGAGGATAGAAAAGGTGTGAGTCCAGGTGGGACATGGGGAGGGTAGGGGAGGGCAAAGGAAAGAGAGGTATTGGGGAGAAAGAGGAGAGGGCGGATAGTCAGAGCATACCTAAAATTAGAGAATTCAACATTCATTCTGTGGAGCTGTAATCTACAGAAGGGAAATATGAGGTGGAGCACCAGTACAGATCTTTCACGGTTCACACATTCACTCACAAGCTTCCACCCACCTCCCCACTATATAATTCAGGCTCCACTTCCACTTCACCTTCCCCAATGGTTCCCATTATCATCCTCCTTGCTTCTCAAATTCTAGCACTGGTAGCCTTTGGAAGCTTCTGTTCAGTTGCAATGGCCATTGCCAAATGAAGCAAAGAACTCCAGCAAAACCTTCAAGAATCATTATTCGCCCATTAATCACACCTCCCTTCCATTTGGGAACACAGCTACATATTCTCCCGAATCATTGAAACTTGGGATCCCTTACTAAATTAAAATAAACATCCAGGACATTCATCCAAAACCAAAACAGTGAAGCATTACACAAGGATTCTGAAACAGAACAATCAGTAAATGGAGCAGCTTAGACAACACCCAGATATCGCAGCTTTTGATTAATACTGAACTTTTGGTTTATACTGAAGGTAGACACAAAATGCTGAGTAACTCAATGGGTCGGGCAGCATCTATGAAGAACATGGATAGATGACGTTTTGGGTCAGGACCCTTCTTCAGTCTGGAGTAACTCAGTGGGTCAGGCAGCATTGCTGGAGAAAAAGAATAGGTAATTTTCGGATCGGATGCCTTCTTCAGAGTGAAAGCAGAGGTGCAGGCAAGGGGGACGTGGTTGGAAAAACTGAAGGCAAGAAAAGACCAGAACCAATCAGGGCCAGCAACAGAGGAACTCGGGTCAGGTGGAGCACTGGCAAGTGGTTTACTGTCTGTGGCATATACACACAGTTTAGTGTGGAGAATGAAGCTTTATCTAAAGTCTCTCGAGATTTATTAATCCATTTAGGTTTAGTTTTCTGATCCCCTTATCACAATGTAAAGCCACAAGTCCTGGTATAAAGTCATGCTGGCTCTTTTCTTTGGATTTTCTTCAGCGTAGTAATGCAGTTTCACTGATTGCATATCCAGAATAAGAGATGTCACTGAAAAGCTATTGATCATTGCAAACTTTAATCCACTGAAGAGTACACAGCACAAAGTGCTGGAAGAACTCGACGGGTCAGGTGGCATCTGTGGAGCGGATGGACAGGTGACATTTTGGTCAACGAATTGTACAGCACGAAAATAAGCACAAAGACATGACACCAAGCTTAGCTTAGTTTTGTATTGTCACATGTACCGAGGTACAATGCAAAGCTTTTTGCTGCGTACCATCCAGTCAACGAAACAAAAACGATACATGATTACAATCAAGCTGTCCAAGATGTACAGTTAAGAGATAATGGGTACAATGTATAGCACAAGATAGCGTCCAATAAAGTCTGATGAATGATAGTTCGAAGGTCTCCAATTAAATATATGGGAGATCAGGACCGCTCTCTAGCTGGCGAAAAGAGATTCAGGGACAGTTTCCATATAAAATAATCCCTTTTGCACATATTAAGCTAATATTCCTCTAGCCCTTTCCTATCATGTAGCTGTCCAAATGGGGTCAAGGAAAGAGCGATCACGTCACGGCCTTGTTTTCAGCAATCTTTCCACCACCACGCACAAGAAGCACAAGAGGCTCAAGACAGATACCCTTGTATCCAGATGCTGAGAAGTGTGTTCAGCTCCGGCTGGGCAACTTCTAATCTTGTGTATGGACCCGATAAGAAGCAGCTGTCCAAATTCCTTTCAAATGTTTTTGTTACCTGCCTCTACCATTTTCTCTGGCAGCACATTCCGTATAACCAACATCCTCTGCAAGCTCGGGGTGGTACAGTGGCACAGTTGGAGAGCTGCTGCCTCAAAGCGCCAGAGACCCTGGTTCGATCTCGGGTGCTGTCTTTGTGGAGTTTTCATGTTTCTCCCTGTGAATGTGCGAGTTTCCTCCGGGTGCTCCGGTTTCCTCTGACACCCCAAGATGTGCAGGCTTGTGGTTAATTGGCCTCTGTAAAAAATGCTCCTAATGTGTAGGCAGTGGATGAGAAAGTGTGATGGCAAAGAACTGGTGTGAACGTGCAATAGATAGTCGGCATGGACTCGGTGGGCAGAAGGGCCTGTTTACATGTTCTATCTTTAAAACTAAAAACTTGCCACACAGATCTCTATCAAATCTAGAACTCAAACAAGAAGTTAATCTCCTGTGCGATCCATTCCTACATTCCCTCACAAGTTGAAAACACATCACCTTCCCCAGCCACTATGAACCCCACCACAGGTAAGTTCTTCAGCATTTTGGGAGGATACATTTTGAAGCTGCATGTGTCAAGTTTTATGTCCTAAGTTCTATGCCCTAAATTATATGTTCTATGTTCTGAATGGTGCACCATAAGTTGTCAAGAGCATAAATCAATGATACTCTATTGTCCCATGTACCTAGTGCAGTGAAATGCTTTGTTTTGCAAAAAACCCGGTAAAATCATGCAGCCAACCTCACCATGGCAGTACCCAGTCTGAAGAAGGAATGAGACCCGAAACATCACCCGTTCCTTCTCTCCGGAGATACTGTCTATCCCACTGAGTTACTTCAGCTTTTTGTACCTATCTTCGGTTTAAACCAGCACCTGCAGTTCCTTCTTACGCAGTATGTAAGTGTCACCATGTTTCTGGCGCCAACAAAGTTACAAAAAGCTGATCGAACAGTCTATAGTTCCTCGCAGCGGCGAACCAGGCCTTCTGCTGCACGTGGCAGGAGGCAGCCCCCTGCCGGCTCCCCCCTTCATTCTCAGCGGTCCCCCGCATCAGGTCGGCCTTCATTCGTGGCGGAGTCCCCCATTTTTCACGGTGGCCCCCCGCTGGGTCTCCCCTTAAAATAGAGAACATTCAGCTCTCGGTTTTATTCCCAGGGGGAAACAATTTAAAATGGGGACGTCATTATAAACTCTGCAGTGAACCCCGCAGACACCTTTAGTCCCGCTGGTAGCGTTATGAAGATTAAGTGGAAATAAAACTACTAGAGAGATTACAGAGAGGATTTACACTGACGATATCAGAGAGGCAAGAGCTTACATGGCAAGAAAGGATGAATAGACTGAAATCTTGAGAAACAAAAGCAACCTAATAAAGACTGCTTAGAATATGAAAGGTCTTGATGAAGCGGATGCAGAGAAAATGATTCCAGTTGTATGGAAGAAGAGACTAGCGGCCATCAATAATAGATAATCAACAGGAAATTCAGTGGAGAATTTCATGAGAATGTTGTAATCCAATGAATGATGGGAATATGGAATATATCAGGAGATAGTTGAATAGAGAGAAAAACAAAATGCTGGAGGAACTCAATGGTTCAGGCAACATCTGTGGAGAAAAATGCACAGACAATGTATTGTGTTGGGAGTCTTCTTCAAACTGAAGATCGGTCCTGACCCAAACTGGTATCTGTCCATTTATCTCCATGGATGCTGCCTGACCCATGGTGTTCTCCCAGCACTTTGTTGTTTACTCAAGCTTCTAGCATAGAACATCGAACGGTCCGGCACAGGAACAGACCCTTGGACCAACAATGTCCACACTGAACATTATGTCAAAATAAACTAAACTCATCTGCCTTCACATGATGCATATCCCTCCTCACCCATGTGCCTATCTAAAAGCCTCATAAACTCCTCAATCATATCAGCCTCCACTATCATGCCTTGGCTGTGCCTTGCAAGCACCCACTACCCTCATTTAAAAAACTTGCCACGCACATATGCTTTAAACTTTGCCTCTCTCACCTTAAAGCTATGCCCTCTAGTCTTAGACATTTCCACCCTGGGGTAAAACAATTCTGACTACCTACCCTATTTATGCCTCTCATACTTTTATATACTTGTATCAGGTCTCCCCTTGACCTCCAGTGTTCCAGAGAAAACGGTCCAAGTGGCAGACTGTTGTGTCTCCAGTGGTTGACGAGAACAACAGCAGCACAATTTTGGGGCATTTGGACAAACCTACAAGGGAGAAGAAAATAGGGGGGGAGGGTGATAGATTTTGATGAGGAAAGATGTGAGAAGATATGAATGGCATATAAACACGAACATAGGCATCCTATGATCTGGTCTAATATTTTCCATTCGTTTTTAGCAATTTGGCTGAATGCTTTTGAATGGATTATAAATGATTTTCTGGTTGGTCAGTAAACATCCTGTCCCACTTGGCCGTCACTTGCGCGCCATTTTCGCGACCTGGTAGCGTGCGGGTAGCGCGGGACGGCGCATGGAGTGGCATGGAGGAGTGTGGAGTTGTGCTCGGTATCGCGCAGCGCTCCAGGATTTCATTCTGCACAAAATCTTTGCGCGCCACCGGCCTGTTGCGTAAATGACGGCCAATGGGACACCGTGGCGCGGCGCGATGTCTCACCTCCAACAGCAGCAGAAGCAGGCAAGTGATCCCGAGCTCGGCCTGGGGCTCACGGCCATTGCGGATCCGGATCCGCCCCCACTCCTACTCCGTTGTCACATTGTCGCTGCAGCCTTTTCTACTCGCAGATGCAAGTATAAGTCATAACATTTAAGAGATATTTGGACTGGTACATGGATAGGATATGGACCTAACACTCAGTAAGGTTGATTTGGGGGATAGAGACACAAGGAATTGTAGATGCTGTTTTTAAAAAAAAAGTGCTGGAGGAACCTGGTGGGTCAGACAGCATCTCTGGAGGACACGGATAGGCGGTTCTGAAATAGGATCCCAATCAGAATTCTCACCTACCATGTTCTCCAGAGATGCGCCTGACCCGCTGAGTTCCTCCAGCAATGGTGTCCTTTTTTGATTTTGGGAGAACTTGCTACAGATGTCACCTCCACTCATGAGAATTACATGTTTGTAAGTCAAAGAAGCAGAAGTAGGTTATGCATCCTGTCGAGATTAGTCCGCCATTCAAGGCTGTTCAATCCCATTCTCCTGCCTTCACCCCGTAACCCTTGACACCCTCACTCATCAAGAATGTGCCAATCTCCACCTTAAAAATATCCAATGGCCTCCTTAACCATCTGTGGCAATGAATTCCACAGATTCATCACCCTCTGACTAAGGCTTTCTCCGGGTAATTCGGTTTCCTTCCACATTCCAAAAATCAAAATAGTTTATTGTCATGTGTCCCTGATAGGACAATTAAATTCTTGCTTTGCTTTAGCACACCAGAACATAGTAGGCACAGATACTGAACAGATCAGTGTGTCCATATACCATTGCATAAATATATACACACATGAATAATTAAACTGATAAAGTGCAAATAAACAGATTATTGGTTATTAATGTTCAGTTTTGTCCGAGCCGAGTTTAATAGCCTGATGGCTGTGGGGAAGAAGCTGTTCCTGAACCTGGACGTTGCAGTCTTCAGGCTCCTGTACCTTCTACCTGAAGGTAGTGGGGAGACGAGCATATAGCCCGGGTGGTGTGGGTCCTCAATGATGCTGCCAGCCTTTTTGAGGCAGCAACTGTGATATGATAGACCCCTCGATGGACGGGAGGTCAGAGTCGATGATGGACTGGGCAGTGTTTACTACTTTTTGTAGTGTTTTCCGCTCCACGGCGCTCAAGTTTCCGAACCAAACCATGATGCAACCAGTCAGCATGCTCTCCACTGTGCACCTGTAGTAGTTAGAGAGAGTCCTCCTAGACATTCCGAATCTCCGTAATCTTCTCAAGAAGTAGAGGCGCTGATATGCTTTCTTTATGATTGCATCAGTGTTCTCGGACCAGGAAAGATCTGCAGAGATATGCACACCCAGGAATTTGAAGCTCTTGACCCTTTCCACCAATGACCCGTTGATATAAACAGGACTGTGCGTCCCGAGGGCCAGGTTATTGTGCCACACCATTTGGTCAGTTGGTCAATCTCCCTTATGTACTCTGACTCATCCCCATCGGTGATACATCCCACAACAGTGGTATCGTCAGCAAACATGATGAATGAGTTCGCACTATGACCGGCTATGCAGTCTGTGGAATTCTCTGCCTCAGAGGGCGGTGGAGGCAGGTTCTCTGGATGCTTTCAAGAGAGAGCTAGATAGGGCTCTTAAAAATAGCAGAGTCAGGGGATATGGGGAGAAGGCAGGAACGGGTTACTGATTGGGGATGATCAGCCATGATCACGTTGAATGGCGGTGCTGGCTCGCAGGGCCTAATGGCCTACTCCTGCACCTATTGTCATGAGTATAGAGTGAGTACAGCAGGGGGCTAAGCATGCAGCCTCGAGGTGCTCCCATGCTGATTGTTATCGAGTCTGAAACATTTCCACTAATGCGAACTGACTGTGGTCTGTGAATGAGGAAGTCGAGGATCCAATTGCAGAGGGATGCGCAGAGACCCAGTTCTGCGAGTTTGGTAACCAGCTTGGAGGGGATGATTGTATTAAATGCCGACCTGTAATCAATGAATAACAGCTTGACATATGAGTTTTTGTTGTCCAAGTGGTCCAGAGTGGAGTGGAGAGCCAGCAAGATTGCATCCACCGTTGATCTGTTGTGGCGGTCAGCGAAATGCAGAAGGTCCAGGTTTTTGTCGAGGTGGGAGTAGATTTGCACCATGATTAACCTCTCAAAGTAGGTATGTTACAAAACTTATTTTGAGCAGCGCTGCAGTTCTGCCTCTCCCCGTGTGCGTGACTTTGGCGCCTTTCAGAGGGGGGCATGTTTAAAGTGCCGTTTTTCCACAGACAGGGCAAATCGATCCATGTTAGGGGATTTGGTTGCTGAAGAAAAATCTCTCCAAACATTTCATTCATGCAGGCAATTTTAAATTACGCTAGATTATTTATTAGCTAGAGTAATTTAAAAATCATCTTCTAAAACCGTGAGCGCCGACAACGGGAAGGATTTTACGTAAGGGAGAAAATAAAGTACACAGTTTATTTTTACATTAAAACGTGGTTTTTTGGAAACCTTTAATCACATTTTCATGTTGCGAAATGGGGACCAAAAAAATGTATGAACCGGCAGTATTTTTCCTGCCGACTTCATCGCAAACCGCAACGTTCTAATCCACCGCATTTCACTAAAACCCACTCGCTAGTTGATTTAAATGGCCATTAATTTACAGGAATTAAACACTAAATTCCTTCCATTTGTCCTTTACATTCATGAAAATGAGATTTAAAAATCATGTTATGTTGTGAATTATTGTGTGAATGTTATTTGTATAGATGTTTAAATCTAGTAATTGAATTTTGTAATTAGCTACAATTAGGTAACTACCAAATTATATGCTTTAATTTCAGGTCATCCAAGTAAGATTGTTGCATATTTTTTTCAGAATGCTTCAATCTATAATAACTGAAAATTTCATTGAGTTCTTTTAATTTTTAAGGAAGTTATAGGCTTTTGACTGTCCTAGATCACAGCTTTTGTGTTAAGTCAATGGAAAGGCAATGGGGAACAAGATGCTAATTTCAGAGTATGAAAATAGCCATAACATTTTTAATACTTAAGATATGAAAGTGAATTAGGTGTCAAATTAAACTTCTTTTTATGCTTTATCTGATGGGATAAATTGCAGACTTGATTTTTTAAATATCAAAAAATCAACATTATAACATTGCTACTCAAAGCACTTCATCACCACCAACGTTAGTGCCACTGGTCGATAGTCATTGAGGCATATCACCTTGCTCTTCTTGGGCACCGGTATAATTGATGCCCTTTTAAAGCAGGTGGGAACCTCAGACCTCAGAAGAGGTTGAAAATGTCAGTAAAAGCTTCAGCCAGTTGGTCCGCACATGTTTTTAGCACATGACCGGGTATGCCATCAGGTCCAGGCGCTTTCCGAGAGTTCACCCCTCTGAAGGATTTCCTGACGTCGGTCTCTGTGACTGTGACTGAAATACCATCACAGCGAATGGGGGCTCGAGAAGGCACATCAATGTTCCCCCTATCAAAGCGTGCGTAAAACGCATTGAGCTCATCAGGAAGTGATGTTTTGCTGATATTCGAGCTGCCTCCTGATCTTGCTTTGTAGGAGGTGATTGCATTCTCACCCCGCCACAGCTGCCGAACATCTGTCTCATTCTCCAGTTTGGAGCAGAAGTCCCTTTTGGCCATTTTGATGGCCTTACCAAGGTTGTATCTGGACTTCTTGTAGACCACTGTATCATCAGACATACATGCCCGGTGTCTGGTCTTCAGAAGAGTGCGGATCTCATGGTTCATCCAAGGCTTCTGGTTGGGAAACACTCGGAAGGTTTTTGTTGGGATGCAGTTCTCCACACATTTCTTTATGAAGTCTGTAACGACTGTGGTGTATTCGTTCAAGTCCGTTGCTGACTCCCTGAACATTGCCCAGTCTATAAACTCCAAACAATCCTGTAGTTGTTTCAGGTTTATACATTAATTGGCTTCTGCAAATTGTTCCAAGTGTGTAGAATAGAACTAGTGTACAAGTGACCGATGGTTGGCGTGGACTTGGTGGGCTGAAGGGCCAGTTTCCATGCTGTATCTCCAAACTAATCTAAACTGGTGCACTCAGCGCATCTGATGTACCTTCCTCTACATTGGCAAGACCAAGTGCAGACTAGACGATCAAGGATTCAAAGAGATGTCTGCAACATCCACATCATTAGAATCTATTCAAGAATACTTGCCTAAAATAAATTTCAATTGTTTAATAGTACTTTATTGTCATGTGTACTAGGGCGGCGCAGTGGTAGAGTTGCTATCTTGCAGTGTCTGAGACCAGGGTTTGTTCGTGACTATGGGTGCTGTCTGTACAGAATTTGTGTGTTCTCCCAGTGACTGCATGGGGTTTCTCCGGGTGCCCCAGTTTCCTCCCACATTCCAAAGATGTACAGGTTTATAGGTT
Organism: Raja brachyura; assembly: GCA_963514005.1. Next base: position 131,813,339 of record OY740781.1, read on the forward strand.
AATTTGCTTAGGTAAAAATTGTAAATTGTCCTGAGTGTATAGGATAGTGCTTGTATATGCACTGATCGATGTTCAGCATGGCCTCAGTGGACCAAAGCCCGTTTCTACACAGTACCTCTAGAGACTAAAAGTCTAAAGTGTAAAAGGTGCCACACAGGAGGTTGCTAAGGAAGATGGCAGCCCATGGCATCAAAGGGCAGATATTAGCATGGATAGCAGGGTGGCTAGAGGGCAGAGTAGCTATAAAGGTGGCTTTTTCTGGTTGCCAGCCAGAAACTAGCAGAGTTCCGCAGGGCTCGGTGCTGAGGCCATAGTTCTTCATGTTGTATATTAATTAGCAATGTTACAATGTGATTGAAGCCTTCCTAAAAACCAAGTTTTTATGTAAAAATAAACTGTGTAGCTTCTTGTATCGCCTACCTTAGGTCCGTTCCGCTGTCACCGTTCAGAGCTTTAGAAGATGATTTTTAAACTACTCTAGTTAATAAACAATCTAGCGTAGTTTAAAAATACCTTTATGAATGAAATGTCGGAGCGATTTCTCTTTAGCGACGAAATCGCCCGACATGGATCGACTTGGACTGCCCCCCTCTGAAAGGTGCCAAAGTCGCGCACACGGGGAGCAGCAGCTGCAGCACTGCTAAAGGTAGGTATTGTAACATACCTATATTAATGATTTGGACGAGGTGATTGAAGGCTTTGTGGCCAAGGTTGCAGATGATACGTAGATGGTAGTAGGAATAAAGGTGTAGATTATTTTTTTAAATGGGGAGAGAATCCAGAAATCAGAAGTGCAAATGGACAGGAGTACTGGTGCAGGATTCCCAAAAAGTTCATCTGTAAGTTGAATCAGTAGTAAAGAAAGCAAACGCAATGCTAGCATTTAGTTTGAGGGGTCTTATATACAAATACAGCAATGTAATGCTGAGGCTCTGGTCAGGCCGCATTTGGAATATTGTGAGCAATTTTGGGCACCATATCTGAGAAAGGATGAGCTGGCTCTGGAGAGGGTCCAGAGGAGGTTTACAAGAATGATCCCAGGAATGAGTAGATTAACATTTGAAGAGCATTTGATGGCACTGGGCCTATGCTCGCTGGCGTTTAGAAGAATGAGGGGGGACCTCATTGAAAATCACAGAATAGTGAAATGCTTGGATAGAGTTGATATGGAGAGGTAGTTTCCACTAGTGTGAGAGTCTAGGACTCGAGGTCATAGCCTCAGAATTAAAGGACGTTATTTTAGGAAGATGAGGAGGAATTTCTTTAATCACATGGTGGTGAATCTGCGGAATTCGTTGCCACAGAATGCTGTGGAGGCAAAGTCAGTGGATATGTTTAAGGCAGAGATAGATAGATTTTGATTAGTACGGGTGTCAGACATTACGGGGAGAAGTCAAGAGAATGGTGTTTGGAGGGAGATATCGCTCAAGATCAGCCATGATTGAATGGCGGAGTAGACTCGATAGGCCGAATGGATGAATTCTGCTGCTATCACATGATCTTATGAAGTACAGAGAATTTTTGTTGCACACAGTTCAGTGACGTGGGTATAATTAGCTCTCCCCTCTTTGCACATTGGAGGCATCTTTCTATGCTGAGTAACACATGCTACCAACATTTGAACACAAATCAGCAACAACTTGCATTAAAAAATGCTTAAAGCTTTGCATTATTCTCATTAACAATCCACAATATCAGTGAGTAATGTCATATCCCAGTGTCACCCACCACTACGCACAATGAAGCATTTAATCCTCTTAGTCACCAATGATGGCCCTTTATAATTGCAGAGGCTGGGGAATTGGAATGTAAAATGCACTAATAGGATGCAACTTTGCAAAAAGCCAGTTATGGTTACAATATATTAACTCTGCTTATCTCAAACTTAAAAAGCAACACTTGGGATTTTAAATTGCAAAAGGAAAGAAAATTGAGTTTGAAAGGCACATCAGCGTACACAATAAGATTGTAGAGTCATGTGGTTGTACAGTGTAGAAGGGCCTTCAGACAATCGTGTCCATGCTGACCAGCTTGTCTCTTTATACAAATCCCACCAGCCCTCATTATGTCCATATCTCTCTATATACTGCACATTGAATTTAAGATACCCCGTAAATGTTGTTACAAGTCCTGCCTCCACCATCTTCTCTGGCAGCTCATTCCAGATACCAGCTAGAAATAAAGAACTGCAGATGCTGGTTAATACACAAAAGGACACAAAGTTCTGGAATAATTCAGCGGGTCAGGCAGCATCTCTGGAGAACATGGATAGGAGGATCAGTCTGCAAAACAGTCTCGACCCGAAATGAAACCTATCCATGTTCTCCAGAAATGCAGCCTGACCTGCTGAGTTACACCATATAGTACTTTTAGCCATTTAGACTTTAGAGATCCAGGGCAGAAACGGGCCCTTTGACCCACCGGATCCGTGCCAACCAGCAATCACCACGTACACTAGCATTATTCCGCACAGTAGGGACAATTTACAATTTAATCACAGCCAATTAACCTGCAAACCTGTATTTTTTTAGAGTATGGGAGGAAACCAGAGCATTTGCAGAAAACCCAGGTTGTCAGAGGGAGAACGTACAAGCTCCAGCACTAGAGATCCGGGTTTGATCCTGACTACAGGTGCTGTCTGTACTCCCCGTGCTCCCTGTATCTGCGTGGGTTTTCTCAGTGTGCTCCAGCTTCCACCCACATTCCAAAGACGATCAGGCTGGTAGAATAATTGGCTTTGGTAAAGGCTGGCTCCACTGTGTAGAATAGTGCGAGTGCACAGGGATTGCTAGTTGGCAAGAACTTGGTGGACCGAAGGGCCTGTTTTTGAACTACCATTAAACTAAACTGCAGATTAAACTGCAGTATAATGTGGATGAATTTGAGTTTATCCACTTTGGTGGCAAGAACAAGAAGGCAGATTATTATCTGAATGGTGTCAGATTAGGATAAAGCAAAGTGCAACGAGACGTGGGTGTCCTTGTACATCAGTCACTGAAAGTAAGCATGCAGGTACGTCAGGCAGTGAATAGAGCAAATGGCATATTAGCCTTCATAACGAGAGGATTTGAGTAGAGGAGAAAAGAAGTCCTTCTGCAGTTGTGCAGGGCCCTGGTGAGACCACACCTGGAGTATTGTGTGCAGTTTTGGTCTCCTAATTTGAGGAAGGACTTTCTTGCTAATGGGGGAGTGCAGCGTAGGTTCATAAGGTTAATTCCCGGGATGGCAGGACTGTCATATAACGACAGAATGGAACGACTGGGCTTGTATTCACTGGAATTTAGAAGGATGAGAGGGGATCTTATAGAAACATATACAATTATTAAGGGTTTGGACAAGCTAGATGCAGGAAACAAGTTGCCAATGTTGGGGGAGACCAGAACCAGGGGCCACAATTTAAGAATAAGCAGTAGGCCATTTGGAACTGAGATGTGGAAAAACGTTTTCAACCAGAGAGTTGTGAATTTGTGGAATTCTCGGTCTCAGAAGGTAGTGGAGGCTAATTCACTCGGTGCATTCAAAAGAGAGTTAGATAGAACTCTTTGGGCTAGCGGAATCAAGGAATATGGGGAGAAGTAGGAACGGGGTACTGAAGATCAGCCATGATGACAGTGAATGGCCTACTCCTGCACATATTTTCTATGTTTCTAAACTAAACCCATGGTTTGATTCTTACAAGCCTGTCAAATGATCTATTCATCTTTATGAGCTTACTTCAACCTGAATGCAAGCAATGTACGTTGTTTCCATGCGTATAATCTGACCAATGGGTAGCTTATGAAGCAAACTAGCTTCTGATTAAGCAAGGATCTAGCTAAGTAGTACAGTTACAATCCCTGTTGGATTCAGGTTGTTAGCTCCTACACTGCAAAGGAAGGCAGTCAATAAAATAGCATTAGGCGAGCAGAAAGTAAGACTGCATTCATCCACAACAAAGCCTCACTCCAGAGACTTGAGGATGTATTCATCAACATTTCAGAGCAGTGGGAAGGCAGAGAGAGTTAAAAATGATGATGGTTCAGCAATGGAACTGAGGACCCAGAGAAACACATTCCAGGCGGTGGGTTATCACCCATCCTAATGAGCCCAAAAATGATTGGCTTATCAGAACATCTATTGGAGCAGTTAAATATCGGCAACATTAACTTTAGTCTCCTTTAGAGATACAGCGTGGAAGCTGGATCTTCGGCCCACCAAGTCCATACCGACCAGCGATCAACTGTACACTAATTCTATTGTACACACTAGGGACAATTTACAGAAGCCAATGAACCTACAGACCTGCACATCTTAGGGATTTTAGTTTAGTTTAGTTGAGAGATATAGTGTGGAAACAGCCTTTCGGCCCACTTATCTTTGCGCCGACCAGCAATCCCCGCACACTAATACTATCCTAAACCCACTCTGGACAATTAACAATTTTTTTACCAAAGCCTACAAACCTGTACATTTTTGGAATGTGGCAGGAGACCAGAGCACCCAAAGGAAACCCACGTGGTCACAGGGAGAACGTACACACTCCATACAGACAGCACCCATAGTCAGGATCAAACTCAAGTCTCTAGTGATGTAAGGTGTCCAGATACCTGCTATTTGGTGTGAAAAATGTACTGCTCAGATCCCCTTTAAACCTCCTCTCTCAACTTAACTTTTGCCCTTGCTTTTTAGACACAGAACTGACTATCGTCCCAATCCGACCTCTTATAATTTCATATACATTTTTCATGTCACATCACAGCCTCCTTCATTCCAGTGAAATTATACAGCCTGGCCGACCTCTCTTGCTCGAGCCAAACATTCTTATGAATCCTTACTTCACACACTCTATCGTAATTACAACCTTCCTTTTGTGTGGTGATCCAAGTACAGTCTACCAACATTTTGCACATAAGCAGTATGGTGTGCCAATTCTTGCAGAAACAAGGAGCAGCAGATGCTGGTTTACAAAAAAAGACACTAAGTGCTGGAGGAACTCAAGCTGGTCAGGCAGTATCTCATTGAGAACATGGATAGATTATGCTTCAGGGTCTGGACCCTTCTATGAACTGGTGAAGGGTCTGAAGAAGGGTCCCGACCCGTAACGCCACATATCCATGATCTCTGGAAATGTGGCCTGTCTGGTTAGTTACTCCAGCACTCAGCGTATAATTCTTGTACTTAATGCCTCGTTAGATGAAGGCATGCATGTTGTAAATCTTCATCATCACCTTGTCTACTTGTTTCATCACTTTCAGGGAGCTGTGGAGCTTTGTACGTGTCCCGAGATCTCCATTAAACAGTACTCCCCTGTGTGCTGTTATTCTCTGTTTATCTCCTGCCCGAGATTTTAACTTACCTACACAGATAACTTCTCATTTCTTGGAGTTAAACTCTGCTTGAAACAATAAACCAACCTTCCACACCTTCCACTACCTGCCAATTTTGATGTTTTATCCAAACTTACTAACCAAGCCACCTGCATTCCCATCTAAATGATTGCAATATAATGACAATCAGAGGACTCAGCACTGATCGCTGCAGCTCACTACAGGTCACAGGCCTTCATGTTTGGAAAACAACCTTACTCCGCTACTGGTTGCACAGCTGCTGCCTCACAGCGCCAGAGACCCGCGTTTCATCCTGACCTCGGGTGCTGTCTGTGCGGATTTTGCACTTCTCCTTGTGACTGCGTTGGTTTCCTCCGGGTGCTCCGGTTTCCTCCCACATCCCAAAAACATGCTGAGTTTGTGCGTTGATTGGCCTCTCTAAGTTGCCCCTCGTGTGTTGAGAATGGATGCAAAATGTGGGCCGAAAGACCCGTTTCTATGCCGTACCTCTAAAAATGAAAACTAATATCCTGTGCCTCGGACAACCATTTTTATATCTGTGTTTCTAATTCACTGGATAGACCCCATTGTTTTAACTTTCCAGACAAGCCTGCCGTGTGAAAACATGCAAACTCCACACAGACATCACCCAATGTCAGGATCGAACCATGTTCTTTGCCAGCTGTCCCACTCTCTTAAGCCACTGTGTCACCTGGCTATCTGTTCTGAGGATATCCTATGGCTTTATTTTTCCTTCCAATTTCCTTCTTAGGTTTCCTCCTACATCCCTTATACTCCTCAAGGTTGTTTTAAAGAAAGTCATCCAATTATACCTATGATTGAAAGTACAAATTGAGAAAAAAATATTATAACTAGGAGTGAAAGTGCAAATTTAGAATTTCGTTATCATTACTTGGAAAAACAATTAACAAAAAACATTGTATCGAAATCAAATTGTACCCAAGTTAAAATTACAGCTGTTTGATCACTGGACCTTGAATCATTTCACTGAGAAATTTTGTTTTTCTTTTAGCAAAAAAACATGATTTAAAAAAAATATTGAATTCTCCTCTACGGTATTGATTCTGTCTATTGTAATAGATGAGTGTGCATTAATGAAAAATAACTTCATGCAGTGTTTGCATTCATGAACAATAATAACAATGCCCTCAGAGTACATCTTTAATGCATATGGGCATTTGCAAGAAATGAAGAGGGAGCAAAGAACAGCTGCTCTCCCACATGCTGTCATGAAAAAAACATGTAAACTATTGAGTTATTGAAACGTGGACATATTTAACCACATGGGCACATAGGGTGGTGGAGTTATATAGCACGGCAACAGGCCCTTCAGCCCAACTCAAAGTTGTCTACCCGAACAAGTTTAATTTTCCTGTGTTTGGCTCATTTGGTCAAAAAGGCTTTTGGCATATTGGCCTTCATCACTCAGTGTTGAGTACAGTAGTTGGGAGGTAATGTTGCAGTTATATAAGATGTTGGTGGCATCACATTTAGTTTAGTTTAGAGATAATGCATGGAAACAGGCCCTTTGGCCCACTGAATCCACGCCGACCAGCGATCCCCTACACACACTAGGGACAATTTAAAGTTATACCAAGCCAATTGGTACAAGCCTCCGAACCTAGATGTCTTTGGATTGGGGAGGAAACCGGAGAAAACCTACGCAGGTCATGGGGAAAATGTTCAAAACTCCACCCATACTCAGGATTGAACCAAGGTCTCTGGCGCTGTAAGGCAGCAACTCTACCGCTGCATCACCATGCTGCCCTTTAGACTGTGTCAGTTTTGGGCACCATGTAATGGGAAAGGTGTTGTCAAGCAGGAACGGGTGCAGGGAAGAATTACGATGTTGTTGCTAGGGCTCGAGGGCCTGAGCTACAGGGAGAGGTTGAGCAGGCTGGGACTATTCCTTGGAGCACAGGAAGATGAGGGATGGTCTTGTAATGGTGTACAGAATCATGAGAGGAATAGATTGGGTAAACGCATAGAGTCTCGTGCCCAGAGTAGGGGAATCGAGACCAAGAGGATGGTGATTGCGGACCATCACAATATGTGATCCTTTTCGGACCATCAGCCATGATCACAACAAATGGCGGTGCTGGCTCGAAAAGCTGAATGGCCTTATTCTGCACCTATTTTCTATGGTTCTATTTAAGAGGACATAGGTTTAAAGTGAGGGGGAAAGATTTAATAGCAACCCGAGGGGTTACTCTTTAAAAAAAAAGGTTGGTGGGTATATGGAACAAGCTGCCAGAGGAGGTAGTTGAGGCAAGTACTATAGGCAACTTTTAAGAAACATTTAGACAGGTGCATGGGTAGGTTTAGATAGATATGGGCCAAACACAGGTAGATGAGTTAAGTGTAGATGAAACATGTTGGTCAGTGTGGGCATGTTGGATTGAAGGGCCTGTTTCCACACTGTACAACTCTAGGACTATTTCGCTCTCAACTTTTCTGTCCATGTACCCATCTAAATGTTTTTTAAATCATTGCATTATACCCACCTCTACCAGCTTGCTCTAAATACCCACCAACCACTGTATGAAAAAGTCATTGAAAGTAGGCATGCAGGTACAGCAGACGTCTGCAGTAAGATCCTGCATCTAGCCTGTCCAACCCCTTAAGAATTTTGTAAGTTTCTATAAGATCTCCTCTCAATCTCCTAAATTCTAGAGAGTATAAACCGAGTCTATGCAGTCTTTGTTCATAAGACAGCCTTGACATCCCAGGAATCAGTCTGGTGAACCTTCTCTGTACTCCCTCTATGGCAATAATATCCTTCCTCAGATTTGGAGACCAGAACTGCACGCAATACTCCAGGTGTGGTCTAACCAAGACCCTATACAACTGAAGTAGAACCTCCCTGCTCCTATACTCAAATCCTTTTGCTATGAAAGCTAACATACCATTCGCTTTCTTCACTGCCTGCTGCACCTGAATGCCTACTTTCAATGACTCGTGTACCATGACACCCAGGTCACGCTGCATCTCCCCTTTTCCTAATCGGCCACCATTTAGATAATAGTCTGTTTTCCTATTTTTGCCACCAAAGTGGATAACCTCACATTTATCAACATTATACTGCATCTGCCAAACATTTGCCCACTCACCCAGCCTATCCAAGACACCTTGCAGTCTCCTAGCATCCTTCTCCCAGCTAACACTGCCCCCCAGCTTAGTGTCATCCGCAATCTTGGAGATATTGCCTTCAATTTCCTCATCCAGATCATTAATGTATATTGTAAATAGCTGGGGTCCCAGCACTGAGCCTTGCGGTACCCCACTAGTCACTGCCTGCCATTGTGAAAATGACCCGTTTACTCCTACTCTTTGCTTCCTGTTTGCCAGCCAGTTCTCTATCCACATCAATACTGAACCCCCAATGCCGTATGTTTTCCAGCTCAATGACATTCTTCCAGCTCAATGACATCTGGAGCTGGTCTCTCTAAATAGCAGAAAAAATCCAATACATTTATTGATTGATGCAAAAGAAATCAGAGATGCATTCAATGGTAATGGGCAATACAGTGGCATAGTGGTAGATTTGCCGTCTTACAATGCCAGAGACCCAGTTGTGATCCTTACGACCGGTGTTATCTGTGGAGCTTGTACGTTCTCCTGTGACTACTTGGGGTTTTTCCAAGTGCTCTGGTTACCTCTCACTCTCCAAAGATATGCAAGTTTGTAGGTTAATTGGCTTTGGTAAAATTGTCCCTAATGTGTAGATCATGGTAAGTACGAGCATGATGGGCCAAAGGGCCTGGTTCCACACTATATCTCTGAACTAAATTAAAGCTCCTAAACTGAAGAAGGGTGATTAAGATGAGGAAAGAGATAACGCAAAGGAACAATTTGAGCAAGAAATGGAGTAAAGGAGTACAAATACCTTGGAGTGTAAACTGGACTGGTCCAGGAATGCTGAGGCCCTGTACAAGAAAGCACGTGGCCGGCTGTACTTTTTGAGAAGCCTCCGCTCCTTCGACGTCTGCAGTAAGATGCTGCAGATGTCCTACCAATCGCTGTTGTGTGCTGGTAGCAGCAGGGCGATGGCCGCAGACGCCTACAGGATTAACAAACTCATCACGAAGACTGGCTCCGTCCTGGGAGCAGAATTGGATTCATGGTCCTGGAGGGGAGGATGCTCCTCAAACTGCGGAGCATCCTGGACAATACTGCTCACCCCCTCCATGACACACTGGTCAACCAGAGGCGTACCTTCACCAACAGACTGGTTCCACCAAGATGCAGCACAGAACGCCACAGGAGCATCCCCAATCCTATCCACTCGTCAGTTTAATTTCATGTTTCATGTACCATGTGGTTTATAACTGTTGGCATGTCAATTTCCCTCCCGGGATAAATAAAGTTCTATCGCATCGTATCATACCGTGTCGTAAATCAAAGACAAGAAGGAGTAAAGAAAATTAATTGCCAAATGGATGCATGCAAAGTTGTGGACTGAGATAAAGATATCAAAAAATTGTATATATATATATATACACACACACACGCATATACTTTTCACACATATACATACACACATATACATATATTTACACACACACATATATAAAGGTAGGAAGGGGACCTTTGGAACAAGTGAAATGGTTCATTGAAGATGCTAACGGAAATGTTGAGATAACATAATCATCGCTGATGATATTCAGTTTATTGCCTTTGTTGCAGAGAATTTATAGGTCATTTAGGTTTACTGAGGATTTAATTGGATTTCCATCTTAAAGACTTCAACAACCATCCCCTGATCAGTTCATCAGTAATAAGCTAGCTTATTGCTATCCATATGCAATCATTTGCAAAGTTCTATTTAAACATATCTTGCATTTTCCTAATCAAGAAGGTATCATGGAATTTTGTTTTAATGTAAAAACTTGAAAACTGACATTATGAGTCCAGAACAAGCAAAGCTTTTTAGAGCTCAGAAAGTACATAGAGTCACAGTCATACCGCGTTGAAACAGGTCCTTTGGCCCATTTGACAACGCTGATTACCATGCCCCGATTACACTTGTCCCACCTGCCTGCGTTTGACCCATATCCCTCCAAACCTATCCTATCCGTGTCCCTGTCAAAATGTATTTTAAACAATGTGATAGTACCAACCTCAACTACCTCCTTTGTCAGTTCATTCTGTATATCCACCACCCTTTGCCCCTCAGGTCCTTGTTAAATATTTCCCCTCTCACCTTAAACATAGAATATAAAACAGTACACACAGGAACTGGCCCATCGGCCGACAACTTCTATGCCAAACTTGATGCTAAGCAAAATGAAACTCTTCTGCCTGCAAGTGACCCATACCCCTGCATGTCCATGTGCTTATCCAAAAGCCTCATAGATGCCACTATCGCATCTACCTCCACCACCTGGCACCCACCACTCTGTTACAAACTTGCCCTGTACATTCCCTATAAATTTGCACCTCTTTACTCCTTGCTTGGCCATCTCCTTACCTTGGGAAACTCAAGAGGTGATTTAGGCACAGTTAGCAATCTGTTAATAATCAGATTCAAGGAAGGTTGATTGTAGAACAAAAATGCCAATCAGAACTTCCTTGTTCTTCTTCAAAATAGTGTCACAGGATCTTTTGCGTCCAATGAAAGTCCAATATTTTCTACAAAATACATCACATGCTCTTCGTCTCCTCATGACTTCCGTTTTCCAGGCCCCCACTATCATCTTTACTCTGGATGTCCAGTCACACTACATCTCCATTGACCGGGCATCTACTACAAACCTACTGACACCCACAGCTATCTTGACTACACTTCTTACCATCTTGCTTCCTATAAAAACTCTATCCCCTAATCTCAATTCCTTTGTCTATGCTGCATCTGCGCCCAGGATGAGGTGTTCCATACCAGGGCGTCATTCTTTAGGAGACGGGGGTTCCCCTCTTCCATTATAGATGAGGCTCTCACTACGGTCTCATTGATATCCCGCAGCACTGCTCTTGTTCCCCCTCCCACCATTCGTAAAAAGGACAGAGTCCCCCTTGTCCTCACCTTCCACCCCATCAGCCGTTGCATACAGCATATAATCCTCAAAAATCGTTGCCACCTGCAATGGGATCCCACTACTGGCCACATCTTCCCATCTCCACCCCTTTCTGCTTTCTGCACAGACGGCTCCCTCCAAAATTCCCTGGTTAACTTGTCCCTTTACATCCAAACCACCCCCTCCCCAGGTATGTTCCCCTGCAACCACAGGAGATGCAATACCTATCCCTTTATCTCCCCCTTCGACTCCATTCAAGGACCCAAACAGTCTTTCCAGATGAGGCAGAGGTTCACTTGCACCTCGTTAAACCTCATCTACTGTATCCGCTGTTCCAGGTGTCAACTTCTCTACACCGGCGAGACCAAGCGCAGGCTTGGCAATCGTTTCGCTGAACACCTCCGCTCAGTCCGTCTAAACCTACCTGATCTCCTGGTGGCTCAGCACTCTAACTCTCCCTCCCATTCCCAATCTGACCTTTCTGTCCTGGGCCTCCTCCATTGTCAGAGTGAGGTCCAGCGCAAATTGGAGGACAACACCTCATATTTCGTTTGGGTAGATTACACCCTAGCAGTATGGACATTGACTCAGATAGCCCTTGTTTTCTCTCTCTCCCCATCCCTTCCCCCATCCCTGTACTCCCACGAGTCTGTCTCTGACTACATTCTATCTTTGTCCTGCCCCCTCCCCTGACATCAGTCTGGTTTCGACCCAAAACATCACCTGTTCCTACTCTCCAGAGATGCTGCCTGTCCCACTGAGTTACTCCAGCATTTTGTGGCTACCATTTATTTAAATCAGCATCTGCAGTTCTTTCCTACATTGAAGAGATTTTGTTGTATGCCAACCTTTCAACGAAAAGACGATACATGATTACATCAAGCCATCCACAGTTTACAGATACAAGGGAATAATGTTTAGTGTGAGATAAAGTTCATTAAAGTCCGATAAATGATAGTCCAAGGGTCTCCAATAAGGTAGATGGTAGCTCAGGACTACTGTCTAGTTGTTGATAGGATGGTTCAGTTTTATGAGAACAGCTGGGTAGAAACTGTCCCCGAATCAGGTGGTGTGTGTTTTCTTGAAGTGAGAAGAGGGAATGACTTGGGTGAGACTCATTCTTTATCATACTGGAGGCCTTCCCAAGGCAGCGCGAAGTGTAAATAGAGTCAATGGAAGAGGATTTGGTTAGGGTGATGGTCTGGGCTGCGTCCACGATTCTCTGCAATTTCTTGCGTTCTTGGATGGAGCTGAATCTGGATTTAATGTTGAGGACCATCCACTGAGCCAAGGCATAGATTATAAATTAGGTGTCGGATGGAACCTGACCTTTCACCTTATCTCCAAAGTATTTTGAGCCTAGGTCAATATGATGGATCAAATGTTTAAGTGTGTAATTGTTGTATTTTTATGTTAAGCAATTTAGCGGGAACGCTAATGTCATCATATGTACTGAAGGAAATGAGAAATGTAGAAGAATAAATGTCGATTAATTGGGTTCTTTAAGATTGTGAAAACACTCGATAAGTTAAACAAAAAGAAGCTATTTTCTCTTGTGCAAAAATCCAGAAAAAGAGTCAGACAAATGAGATGTGAATGCAGAGAATTGTAGAGGAAGGTAGAAATATGGACTCGTTGACAGTTAAATTGAAATTATTTCATGAACATGCATACAGATTAGGACAAGAGTAGACCACTTGGCAGATCAAGCCTGCTCCACCATTTAATAACTTGTGGCTCATGTGACTGCAACTCAATATTATATCACTGCCTGCCCACAGTAAAATTTCACTCTTGTTCTATCATTTTAATAGGAACCTGAATGGCTATTTTTTTTACACAAAGAATGGTAGGTGTATGGAATGAGCTGACGGAGGAGGTAGTTGAGGTAGTTACTATCGCAATGTTTAAGAAACATTTAGATAGGTACATGGATCCGATAGGTTTAGAGGAATATGGGCCAAACACAGGCAGGTGGGACTAGTGTATATGGGACATGTTGGTTGGTGTGGATACGTTGGGTCGATGGGTCTCCTTCCATCCTGTATGACTATCTGATTTTAAATGTATTCAAAAGTTCTGCTTTCATAAGAAAGAGTGTTCTAAAGATAACAGACAGAACATTTTGCCTCAACTCTGTCCTAAATGAATATTAGCTTACTTTTAAATAGTGATCACTAGATCTGATTTGTCCCACAATTTAGCTGAAACACCCTTTTCCCCAATCAGTATGTTAAAATCCCTCACAACTTCATATTTCGCTTGGATAGTTTACAACTCAACATGTGAACATAAAGTTCTCCAATTTTCGGTAACAACACCCCTTCCCCCAATCTTGTATGCTCTCTCTTCATTGTGCCCCATTTGGATGCACACCCTTTTCTCCCACCATCCTGCCCCCATCCTCTTCTGGCCTCACGATTCACACCTCTTTTCTCCTTATTTCACAGCCTTTTGTCACTTTTCATCACTTTTCGTCTCCCATTTGCCAATTAACCCACACTGTCTCCTCACTTGTATCTGCCTATTCCCAGCTATTATCAGCCAACTGACAATAGATTAAACCAACAACTCGAGAGTGGTCCTGAGGTATTATCTACCTCAGTGGTGACTCCTGGACTATCTGTAATTAGACTTTATTAGACTTTATCTACCACTAAACGTTATTCCCTCTATCATGTATCTGTGCACTGCAGATGGATAGTCTTTCCGCTGACTGGTTCCCACATAAAGCAAAAGCTTTTCATTGTACACATGATAATAAAGTAAACTAAACTAAACTATCACTTGCTAGGCTTTGTCCCACCCCCATCTCTCTTCCACTTTTCTCCCCTCCTCTAGAATCCGTATAAATATGGGTCCCATCCCAAAACGACATATGTCCATGTCCTTCAGAGATGCTGCTTGACCCATTGCGATGCTCCAGCACTTTGTGTTTTTTTGCTACCAGATTCGATCATCTGCAGTTCCTTGTGTTTCCCACACAATCTGGTGTCATTTGTCCCTCTTGTTCTTCTAAACCTGCAAATATAAGCCAAGCCCACTTCAACCTTTCCTCAAAACAAAGCACAAATTCTCTGAACAGCTTCCAATGCATTTAGATCCTTCCTTAATTAAAGAAACCCAAGCTGTGCACTGTACTCCAAACATAATCACACCAATGGCCTTTACAAATGAAGCGTAACCTCCCTACCTACAATTGGATTCAATTCCCCCAGCACACTCTGTTGACTCTCCTAATTACTTGTACTACCCAAATATTAGCCTGTTGCAATTCATAAATTCCTCAGAGTTCTCAGAGTTCTGTAATCTCTTACCAATTATATAATGTGCTTCTTTTCAACCTCTGCCAAAATAGACCATTTCATGCATTGTGCTCCGTCAACTGATCTTGACAGGTAGAACCCATTTGCTCTACCTGTCCAGATCCTGTCACAACCACGTCCTCACCACTTCACAATGTTAGTTCCTCCCCACCATTATGTCATTAGAGAATTTTGCAATCGCACTTACGATTCTCTGGTGGTTGATAGGATGATTGTGTTGCCTGATGAGCTGTTATCTGGCAACTGAATAATCCTGTTAACACTAGAAAGCAGTCCTGAGCTAGCATCTACCTCATTGGAGACGTACGGACTATCTTCAAACGGACTTTACTGGGCTTTACCTTGCAATACACATTATTCCCTTTATTATATTTCTGTACACTGTGGGTGGCTCAGTTGTAATCATGTATAGTTGTTAGCACACGACAAAAGATGTTCACTATACCTGATAAACTAAACTAAATGACGCATTCATCCAAATCATTGTGATAAAATGATAAGGACGTTGGAGCCTCTGTACTGCTCCTTTGGCAAGCAATGCATTACATCTTGTCTACGAGAAAAAGACCCATTCATTCCTGATCCCTCCTTCATGTTAATTGGTCAGCCTTCCACGATGATAAGTTGCCTCCACCACCAAGAGTGTATATGTTCAGAAATAAAAGTTCAAGATTGTTGCCTAGAGCGGCACATTGGTGCAGTGGTGGAGTTACTGCCTAACAGCACCAGAGACCCGGCTTCGATCCTGATGACGGGTCCTGTCTGTACGCAGTTTATACGTTCTATCTGTGACTGCGTGGGTTTTCTCCGAGTGCTCCGGTTTCCTGCCGCACTCCAAAGACGTGTAGGTTTGTAGGTTAATTGGCTTCGGTAAAACTGTAAATTGTTCCGAGTGTGTAGGATAGTGCCGGTGTACAGAGTGATTGCAGGTCGGCATGGACTCGGTGGGCCGAAGGGCCTGCTTCCATGCTGTATCTCTAGAGTCTGTCTTGTTGGATATTTGCATCAAGACATTTGGAACAAAAGCAACCCAATTTGTTTATTTTATTTAGATTCATATTCAATATTTGGGCAATGCTGGCAAAGCCAACATTAAATGTCCATCACTAAGTGGCCTTGAGGAAATGGTAGTGAAGTGCCTTCTTGAAACACTGCAATGCTTCCCTCAAAGGTAAGGTGTGCCAGGATCAATTCCCTGTGACTTAAGGACTCTCCAGATGTTCCCAAATCAGAATGACTCAACAACTATTTCGTTAAACGCTTGCGCTCGGTCTGCCAAGGCCTAGTGGATCTCCCGGTTTCCAACCATTTTAACTCCTCTTCCCATTCGCATACTGACCTTTCTGACCTGGGGCTCCACCAATTCCAGAGTGAGACCATGTGCAAACTGGAGGAACAACACCTCATATTCCTCTTGGGTAGCTTACACCCCAACTGTATGAACATTGAATTCTCCAATTTTGCAAACCTAATGTCCGTCCCTGAACGGAAACATCTGGAGACTTTGCGCCCCACCCAAGGTTGCTGGAGGTTGCAGGTAGTGGAAAGTAAGACCTCCCTGGTGGAAAAAAAGGTGTTACCTTCCACTACCTGCAACCTCCAGCAACCACCTTCAACTAGCATCACAACTGGCTTTGTCTAAAAATTTACCGATTTTTAAAACGGCAACCTATTTTTAGTCGCGGCCGGTTTTGAATTTTTTGAATTTTTTGAAATAATCGCTGGAACATAGAAGAAGCGGAAACCACTTTAGACCATTAGGGAGACTGACACAAACCTCCAGGAACCGCACGGAAACCTTGGGTGGGGCGCAAAGTCTCCAGAGGTTTCCGTTCAGGTTTCAAGTGGGACAGGGGCATTAGTTTTGCAAAATTGGAGAATTCAATGTTCAGACAGTTGGGGTGTAAGCTCACACACCTGGAGTATTGCGTACAGTTTTGGTCTCTAAATCTGAGGAAGGACATTATTGCCATAGAGGGAGTGCAGAGAAGGTTTACCAGACCTATTCCTGGGATGTCAGGACTGCCTTATGAAGAAAGACTGGATAGACTTGGTTTATACTCTCTAGAATTTAGGAGATTGAGAGGGGATCTTATAGAAACTTACAAAATTCTTAAGGGGTTGGACAGGCTAGATGCAGGAAAATTGTTCCCGATGTTGGGGAAGTCCAGGACAAGGGGTCACAGCTTAAGGAGAAGGGGGAAATCCTTTAAGACCGAGATGAGAAAGACTTTTTTCACATAGAGAATGGTGAGTCTCTGGAACTCTCTGCCACAGAGGGTAGTTGAGGCCAGTTCATTGGCTATATTTAAGAGGGAGTTAGATGTGGCCCTTGTGGCTAAGGGGATCAGAGGGTATGGAGAGAAGGCAGGTACGGGATACTTAGTTGGATGATCAGCCATGATCATATTGAATGGCGGTGCAGGCTCGAAGGGCCGAATGGCCTACTCCTGCACCTATTTTCTATGTTTCTATTCGATACAAACAAACCACCTTCTCCCCCCACCATTCCCAGTTCCCCAGCTAGACCCGCACTCATTTATCTCCTCCCCCTCCACTTCCACTAGTTTCACAATTCACATCTCTGTTATCCTGATCTCACACCTTTTGTCTATTCATCTCTGACCTTTGTCCAGTAGAGCAGCGGTAGAGTTGCTGCCTTACAGCACCTGATCCTGACCATGAGTGTTGTCCATGTTCTCCCTGCGACTACGTGGGTTTTGTCGAAGTGCTCCAGTTCCCCCCCCCCCCCCCCCACATCCCAATGATGTGTGGGTTTGTAGGTACATTGACTTCCGTAAGTTGCCCCTAGTGTGCAGGATTCAAAACTGGCATAACATAGAACTAGTGTGTGGGGTGATCGCTGCTCGGTGTGGGATTCGTGAGCCGAAGGGCCTGTTTCCACACTGTATATCTAAACTAAACTAACGATGAAAGAGATTGGAGGATGGAATGGCCTCCCATTTTTCCGATTTTATGATATGTCTTGGTGTTTGTGAGATGTATCAATCTCAATATTTAATGAGCTCTTCAATGCAGTCAGTTAGGATACTTGCCAGATTATAAGCATTGTTCCCCCTAACACCAAATCACATTAGATGCACTGTCATTGAGTCATTGAAAGATGTAGCTTGGAAACAGGCCCTTCAACCCACAGCGTCCATGCTGCCTATCGATCACCTGTTCATGCTAGTTCTACATTATCCCACTTTCGCGTCCACTCTGTAGACACTAGGGGCAATTTAAAGAAGCTAATTCACCTACAAACCTGCATGCCTTTGGCATGTGGGAAGAAACCAGGGCACCCGGAGGAAACCTACGTGGTCACAGGGGGAAACATGCAAACTCCACACAGACAGTACCCAAGGTCAGGATCAACCCCAGGTCTCTGGCACTGTGACGCAGCAGCTCTACCAGCTGTGCCACTGTGCCGCCCCTCCAGAAAATGCACAGCAGTTAGTTATCCACTCCAAACCTTCAATGCCTTCCACCAAGAAGGCCAGGGGCTGTAGATGCATGGAAACACCATCCAGCGCAGGTTTCCCTCCAAGTTTTGTACTGTGTAAACTTGGAAATAGATCATTAATCCTTTGACATCAGGGGATCTAAGTCCAGGAAATGCTGAGCCAACAGCATTGCGGGAGTACCTGCTCATCAGAAAAGTCTCCAATATTTCAAGAAGTTATGTCACCACTTGTCATCACCATTACAAAGGCAATTAGGGATAAAACCATAAGAACAATAAGACATGGGTAGGAAGCAACTGCAGATGCTGGTTTAAACTGAAGATAGGCACAAAAAGCTGGAGCAACTCAGTGGGACAGGCAACATCTCTGGAGAGAAAGAATGGATGGCGTTTCGGGTCCAGACCCCTCTTCAGATATTGGAGCAGAATTAGGCCATTTGGCTAATCGAGTCTCCTCTGCCATTCAATCATAGCTGATCTATCTTTCCATCTTAATGCCATTCTCCTGCCTTCTCCCTGATAAAATCTTTACAAGGGCAAGGGCAATTGGGGCTGGACATTAAATACTTCCAACTACATTCTGACACCAATAAAATAATAAATTAATAAACACACAAAACTAGTTTCACAGATCCAACCCACTCCACTTGCCACCTTACTGTTAGGTCTAACCCATCCGATTTCACACAGCAGCAACAAACAATTATATTGTGTTTAAGAAGAATTGCACAGGTTCTTTACTAACTTGTGGGAGGGAATGTGGGGATGATTAACAATGAGAAAAGCCAAAAGTATTAACGGTTTGGGCAGAAAGTTGGTTGTACACATAGGGTTGGGGAATTAAGTGCTTAGATGGGGTTCAATGAAATCAACAGGTCAGAGAAACAAGTAGTCGCAGAAAAAATAAAAATAATTTCTGAAGTTTCATAGGTGTCTTCCAGTCTCACACCTTCACTTGGCTGTTCCACAATCATTGAGTGGAAGGGAATCAGCAGAGAGGGGGGGGGGGTGGTCGGTGGAGAAGGGCGGGGTGGTCGGTGGAGAAGGGGGGGCGGTCGATGGAGAAGAGGGGGGGTCGGTGGCGAGGGGCAGGGTAGGGGTGGTTGGTATGGGGGGGGGAGGGGGTTTATCAGCAGAGAAGGAGTCCACTTCCATTAAAACATTATGGAATCCTCTCCTGCAGATGGGAATTATTTGGCTGACCAGACGATAAAGCAACAGGGCTTCGGCCTATCTAGTCCAATCCGCACATTGATCAACTGTTCACACTACGTTAAATGCTCTGCTACGTCCTACACACTTGGGCCAATTTTACTGCCATCCAAAATTCAAACTAGCCTTTCGTTGGGATGTGGGAGGGAACTAGAGAACCCGAAGGACACCCACATGGTATCAGGGAGAACATGCAAACTCTACACAGACAGCAGCCAAGGTCAGTATCGAACCTGGGTCTCTGGCTTTGCAAGGCAACAGCTTAGTTTAGTTTAGAGATACAGGCCCTTCGGCTTACCAGGTTTATGCTGACCAACAATCACCCGTCCACTAGTCCTATCCTACATGCAAGGGACAGAATTTACAGAAACCAATTAACCTACAAACCTGCCCGTCTTGGGAATATGGGGAGGAAGCAGGAGAACCTGGAGAAGGTGCCAACTCCACAGGCAGCACCCGAGGTCAGGATCGAACCTGGATCACTGGCACTGTGAGGCAACAGGTCTATCAGCTGCGCCACTTGAAAACCAAAAGTCCCTCAACTAGTAAAGCTCACTACCATGGGATTGCTGAGCAAACAAGACAAGATAGATAAAATAAACCGGTTCAAGGTACCTTGCGCATGTGGACTATTTTAGAAAACATGCCAATTCTCTGAAGAAAACAAACCTTAACTTGTGGGTCAAATTCATCATTCATTATTAAACTGTGTAAGAACAAGATACTGGAGAAACTTCCTGATAATGCTCAAAATTATTCTTTATATTCAACAACATCCTAAAAGCCAAGGTCACTTTCACCATGATTGTGTTGCACCTGGTTATGGTAGAATAGGCATTAATTAAGTGGCAATTAATGTATATGTTCACATCTACATACCACATGAAGGGCTTCATTAGATATCATAAAAATCATCTGACATAATTTCATTAAAAATCTTGATTATATTCCGAAAGTGTCAAGGGTTTATGTAGTGATAAATAGTTGATGTTAAAAATGGTCCATGGATGGTGAAATTCAGCTATTAATTTTGCAGACTGCTCATTAGTATTATCAGAATGCTACAAACAATAGCTGGGAGTTTAACAATGGATGAGGGAAGGAAAGTGGAAGTAACAGAGAAAAGGATATTGCATGTGCAGCAACAATTACACAATCTTTTATCAGGGCTACGTTGCTTACTAATTAATTTATAGTCTAAACTCAGCTTAATCCAGATTGAAATGTGGGTTAAAGCCAAGATTTCAATTTGTATTTTTAAATCCTGCGCTGGTGACCCAAAGACTTTAATCCCTCAGGTAGCCGACTGGTTAATGGGATTGTGCAAAATTCCCCGTGCACCATTTTAAAGCAAGGCATTAACCTGAACAAATGGGTGAAATTAAACTCCTGATTGTCTTTTGGAAGATGTTCTGGAGAGCAGAACATTACAGTGATTAACAAGTGAAACATCCTACTGACGAACCCAGTGTGCTTCCAATTCTCTGAGCAATCAGTGAGTGATAAAAGACAGTGTCCATGAGGCTGGCAAAGTCTACAACTGTTCGCCTGCCAAGAACATACGGAGCTCTGTATTTCTGCCAACAGAGGAAGGTAGGGGTAAGAGGGTCAGGCAATATATCCCATTCGTCACATCGTACCAAAGAGTGAAAGACCTGGACAGAGTGGATGTGGAGAGGATATTTCCACCAGGGGGTGTGTCTAGGACCACAGGGCACAGCATCAGAATAAAAGGACATGCCTTTAGAAAAGAGGCGAGTAGTAATTCCTTTACAGAAGGTGGTGAATCTGTGGAATTCATTGCCACAGATAGTTGTCACAAGTCATTGGGCATATTTAAAGTTGAAATTCTTGATTACTAAAGGGTATCAAAGGTTATGGGGAGAAGGCAGAAGAATTGGGTTGAGAGGGAATAATAGATCAGCCCCGATTGAATGGCGGAGTAGACTTGATGGGCCTTATCGCCTAATTCTGCTCTTATGACAAATTAACTTGTGTATCTCGTACTGAGAGTCCCGCAGGATCAAGGATGACATACCTCCCTTCCCTTGTGGCTGTGAAGTGTGATACAATATCTGACGACACTGCCGTTGGTGGGATAATATCCAGTGAGGACATAAGATGAGTATTTTGGGAAGTGTTTTTGCTGGACTCCTATTGAAGACACTGAAGGTTTGAATAACTTCCTGGATGATTCTTCTCCATTTTGAATGGAAAATGCACAATACCTCTTATGAAGCTGATGGAGACATTACATATTTTCCCAGCCCCCAAGGGGTTATGTGAACATCGTTGAAGTACTTTCTCTCTCCTGGCAATCTCCTACCCATATCAAGTTTACAATAGAGTGCCATTTTAGGAGTGGGTTGTTGAAAATTGAAACAATACACCTTAAAACAATTTCCCTTAAAACCTTTAGGTTAATTGGCTTCTGTAAATTTTCCCCAGTGTGTAGGATGCAAAAGTGGGATAACATAGAACTAGTGTACGGATGATTGATGATCGGTGTGGACTCGGTGGGCCGAGGGGACACTTTCCACACTGTATCGCTAACACTAAAACAACGAGCCATTAATCTCAGCTTTAAATTTAAGGCTGCACAATATAACCCAACATCAATTACTGTTTGTTGAAATTTGTTCCAAATTTCCAGAACACTTGGCATGCAGAAGTGTTTTCGCACTTCGCTTTTGAAAGAACTGGCTTTAATTTTTGGACTTAGCCCACAAGTCCCAGATTCCCCAAATAACTACTGGGAACAACATGTTTCTCTCTCCATCAATTCTCCTGTATATCCATGAACTTCAGTCAAATCTCTCTGTAACCTTTCAACTTCCAGGAAATTAAAAAAAAAAGGACGCAAAGTGCTGAAGTAAATCAGCAGGTCACACAGCATCTCTCGGGAACCTGGATAGGTTACGTTTTCGGTCAAGACCTATTTTCAGACTTTCTTTCCTCCCTGTGACCGCGTGGGTTTTCATGGTTGCTCTAGTTTCCTCCCACATTCCCAAAACGTACAGCTTTGTAGGTTTACTGGCTTCTGTAAATTGTCTCTAGTGTCACCGATAGAACTAGTGTACAGGTGATTGCTGGGCAGTGTGGATTCGATGGGCCAAAGAGCCCGTTTCCATCATATATCTCTAAGGTAAACCTTTCAAAGGGTAGTGATCTACCCAGGGGTTTGAAAAGCTGGAACTGATGAGATAACAAGAACAGAATATATAATTATTCCACTACTTTTGTAAAAATTCTCTATGAAAAGAATTGAGGGTCATAAATAAGGCTGATCCAAACAATGAAAATATAAACATCATTCTTTTGCTGTTGAGAGGAAGCTTGCTGTTGTAATAGGAGAGAGCTAGCTTTACATGTGGCAAATCTAATCCAATTGTAATGCTGATGTTTGGATGAACTGATTTGACTTCAGTCATTATGTGGCATTTTATTAGTGATGATTTGATGACAACTGTGGGTGGCACAGTGGCGCAGCGGTAGAGCTGCTGTCATAGTGCCAGAGACCCAGTTTCGATCCTAACTAAGGGTGCTGTCTGTACGGAGTTTGCACATTCTCCGTGTGACCACGTGGGCTTTCTCCGGATGCTCCAGTTTCCTCCCACACTCCAAAGACATTCAGGATTGTAGGTTTAAGAAGGAACTGCAGATGCTGCAAAAACCCAAAGTAGACAAAAAATGCTGGAGAAACTCAGCGGGTGAGGCAGCATTTATGGAGAAAAGGAGTAGGTGCTTTTTGGTTGAGACCCTTCTTCAGACTAAAGAAGGGTCTTGACCCGAAATGTCGCCTCCTCCTGGTCAACACGGAGTCAGTGGGATAAAGGACCTGCTTCCACGCTGTATCTCTAAACACTAAAGTTTTAGTTTTTAGATTTGGAGATACAGTATGGAAACAGCCCCTTCGGCCCACCAAGCCTGTGCCAACCAGCGATCCCCACATATCAAGACTCCCCTCACACACTTAGGGACAATCTGCACATACACCAAGGCAATTAACCTACATACCTATATGTCTTTGGAGTGTGGGAGAAAACCGAAGATCTCAGAGAAAACCCACGTGGTCACGAGGAAAACGTACAAACTCCATACGGACAGCACCCGTAGTCAGGATCAAACCCGGGTCTCCGGCGTTGCAAGCGCTGTAAGGCAGCAATTCTATCCACTGTGCTACTGCTATAAAGTCTAGACTGTAATCCAATGTACAACAATTTATTCACTGCATGAATCGCTGCTGAAACCAAACACAACACCACATTACCTCACAGGAGAGTGGGAGGGCAAGGAATGTCAATAGGAATGACTCACTTGAAGTCTGATCAGAACTATTTCTGCCCTAGCAGTATTTAGGCACTTTAGAGATAGAGTGGAAACAGGCTCTTCGGCCCACCAAGTCCAAACCCGTATCAGAGGGTGGTAGCGCCTGGAACACACTGCCAGGGGTAGTGGTGGAGGCATGTAGTTGCATTCAAGAGACTTTCAGATAAGCACATGGATATGCGGGATATGGAGCGGTATGGAACACAAGCAGCCAATGACATAGGTTTACCCTGATAACCTGTTTACACAGATATTGTGGGCCAACGGACCTGTTCCTGTGCTGTATAGTATGTTTTTATGCCGACGGAAGGAAGGTAGGGAAGCTGGAAAATGGAGGAAGACAGAAGGAAGATAAGCAAAAAGTATTTCAGGAGGCCATGAAAGGGAAATTATAATTAAGAGGCAGCATAGTGCCAGAAGGTATGGAATAGTGATAGAGTTGCAGCCTTACAGCACCGGAGATCTGGTATCGATCCTGACTGCAGGTTGACACAAAATGCTGGGGTAACTCAGCTGGGCAGGCAGCATCTCTGGAGAGAAGGAATGGGTGACGTTTCAGCTCAAGACCCTTCTTCAGACTGTGGCTGCTGCCTGTACGGAGATTGTACGTTCTCCCTGTGACTGCCTGGGTTTTCTCTGGGTGCTCTGGTTTCCTCCCGCATTCTAAAGACGTTCAGGTTTGTGGGTTAATTTACTTCTGAAAATTGTCCCTAGTGACCCGGATAGAACTAGTGTATGGGTGATCACTTGGGGTGGAAGACTGCAACCTTCACATGGTCCGCCCTGTTTCGACTAATGCAATCAACTCGACGTGCACAAATGGAAGATCAAATAGAACAAGTTGTCCAATAACTTTAGGCTGTGAATGCCATACGAAAGAAGAAGAAGAAGGTGATCACTGGCCGGCGTGGACTCGGTGGGCCGAAGGGCCTGTTTCCATGCTGTATCTCTAAACTAATCTAAAACTAAACTAAATTAGTTTCTTTCATGAACCGAGGCATGCGACTGGATCT
Source organism: Raja brachyura (assembly GCA_963514005.1). The sequence continues at coordinate 131,838,026 of OY740781.1, forward strand.
CAATGTCCCTCCGCAAAGACCTACGTGAGGATCAATGTTGGTGAATTAGGTTGCATTGAGGTCCATGCAAGGTTCAACTGTCCATTTAAGTGTCAGCAGAGTCAAGCGATATGATCAGAGAAGCAATTTTCATTAATCCTCAGTGCTCGTAGTTTGCGCATAAACTTGTCACAAAGGATCAGATCCAGCAGCAAAATACTCTGTTATTGACCTGAAACATTAACTCCACTCCTCTCTCCATAGATGGCAGACCCACCAAGTATTTCCAGCATTATCTGTATTTTTGCAACGGATCAAATGGAGGGTGAAAAATCTACATCAAAGTGGAATTTTATCGATTGCTCTTTGCAGATCTGCCGCAAGTCCACAAGATATAGTTTGCCTGTCATCCATCCATTTTACTTCCATTCAACAACATCATCTAAGTGCATACCACCTTGAAGATGTTAAAGCACACCAGGAATTTGATAACCACAGGGATGATTATCGAACAAAATCTGACGCTGGATCCCCTGAGAAGCTTTCAAGGACAAACAGCCAAAAGCTCAGTCAAAGATGGTTTCAAGGAAGTTTTATTTTGGCAGAAAATAGGATGGAGAGGTATAGAGCTTTAGGAAGGGAGTTCAAGGTTCAGGTGGCTGAGCTAGTGGAGAAGTGATCAATATCTGGGATGCTTACTAGGACAGCGCTAAAGCAGCACAGATGATTGTAGGATGAGAGGAAATGACAGAGATAGGAAAAGACAGGCAGTCTCATTATCAGAAAAAAAGACCAACTTAGCGTGGCACTGTGGCGCAGCAGAAGAGATGCTGCCTCACAGCGTCAGAGACCCAGGTTTGATCCTGACTACAGGTGCTGTCTATACGGAGTTTGTACGTTCTTCCTGTGCCCCCGTGGGTTTTCTCCGGGTGCTCCGGTTTCCTACCACACAGCAAAGATGTGCAGTTTTGTAGATTAATTGTCTTTGGTAAAATTGCCCCTAGTGTGTAGGATGGTGTTAGTGGACGGCGTGATCGCTGGTCGGCAAGGACTCGGTGGGCCATGGGGGCCTGCTTCCACACTATATCTCTAAAGTCTAAACTATCACCCAGGTGAAACATCTCCATTACAATTCATGACAACATAATAAGCAGCTAGTACAATTATGATGAAGATGCTGTTATTAGTTTTCTTGATAGGTTCGCTCACCCAAAAGAATATTGGAAAATACTCAATTTATGTTTAAACATCTTCAAATCCAGTTTAAACTGTTCACATAAGTTTAAACAAGGTGGCATGGTGGAGCAACGGTAGAGTTGCTCCCTTACTGTGCCATAGACACGGGATCGATCCTGACCATGGGTGCTGTTCATACAGAGTTTGCACGTTCTCCCTGTGACCGCGTGGGTTTTCTCCAGGCACTCCGGTTTCCTCCCACACACCAAAGACGTAGGCTAATTGGCTTGGTAAAATTGTAAATTGTCCCTAGTTTGTGCAGTATAGTGTTAGTGTGTGGGGATCGCCAGTCAGTGCAACAAAGGTCCTGCTTCCGTGGTGTATCTCTAAAACTAAGACTAAAAAAAAACCTTGGAACTGAGGCATGCAAAACACAACGTCTTATTCCGAACAGTGTATAAATATTCTCTGTCCCTGATCCAAAATTAGCACTAGTCTAATTCTGTATTTTAATGATATTAATATGTTTTACTTCATGGCATTTGGAATTGGAGAAGGGAACTTAATTAGTATAAAGACATGAAATGAAATCATTTAAATATTCTCAATGTTTTGGACAAATCTCGGTTGGAAGTCAACATTTCGATTGAGGTGACATCTGTGTGACCTGCAGTCTTTAGAATTCTCTATCCAATAGATCTGTGGAGGCCAAGACTTGTAATGGCAATGGTATGGATACAAGTCATAAAAGGAACTGCAAGTGCTGCTTGTACCAAATATAGGCACAAATGCTGGAGTAACTCAGTGGGTCAGGCAGTATATCTGGAGAAATGGATAGGTGACATCACCTATCCATTTTTTTCAGAGATGCTGCTTGACCCACTGATTTACTCCAGCATTTTATGCCCACCTTTGGTATGGATATAGCTTTAGATGTGGGTGGCATGAGATCTGGATCAGAGTAGTTTTTTGGGCTGAAGGGCCTTTCTATGCACCAGATCTCTGTTAGCCTGTTGACTATCAAGAGGAGGGAAGTTATATATTCCAGCACCCTCAAGCACACAAGGAGGCACGGTGGCACAGCAGTAGAGTTGCTGCCTCACAGCGCCAGAAACCCAGGTTTGATCCTGACTACGGCTACTGCCCATATGTAGTTTGTACGTTCTCCCCTTGACCGCATGGGTTTTCTGTGGGTGCTCCGGTTTTCTCCCACATTCCAAAGGCATAGAGGTTTGCAGGTTAATTGGCTTCTGTAAATTGTCCCTAGTGTGTGGGATGCGAAAAGAATAGATCTAGCGTATGGGTGAGCGTTGCTCGTTGCGGACTCGGTGGGCTGAATGGTCCTTGTCCAAGCTGCATCTCTAACACTAAAACATATGTTTCCAGTCTGGATGACATTATAACTCTATGATAACTTTGAACTGATCAGTGATTATCGTCCATTAAAAAGGATGAGGTTACGGAATATTTAGTAGTCCATGATAGAATAGGCCAAAGTCAACATGGTTTTGTGAAGGGGAGATCTTGCCTGATGAATCTGCTAGAATTCTTTGAAAAAGTAAATAGCAGGACAGACAAAGGAGAGTCAGTGGATGGTGCTTACCCCGATTTTCAGAAAGCCTTTGATATGGTGCCACACGTTGCTATGGAAGATGAGAGCCTGTGGTATCAAAGGACAGATACCAGCATGGATGACAGGTTGGCTGGATGGTAGAAGGCAAAGAATGGCAATAAAGGAGGCTGATTTTGATTGACTGCCTGTGACTAGCAGGGGAGCTGGGGCCACTATCCTTCACGTTGCATATTCATGATTTTGATGACGGGATTGAAGGCTTTGTGGCAAAGTTTGCGGATTATACAAAAATAGGTGGAGGGGCAGGTAGTGTAATAAAAGCAGGGTCTCTGCAGGACTTGGACAGCTTGGGAGAGTGGGCAGAGAAGTGACAGATGGAATATAATGTAGCAAAGTGTGGTCATGCATTTTGGTAGTAGGAATAAAGGCGTAGATTATTTTCTAAATGGGTAGAGAATCCAGAAATTGGAGATGCAAAGGGACTTGAGAGTGCTGGTGCAGGATTCCAAAAAAGCTAATCTGCAAGTCAAATCAGTAGTAAGGAGGGAAACGCAATGCTAGGATATATTTCAAAAGGGCTAGAATACAAAAACAGGGATGTAATGCTAAGGCTCTATAAAGCGCTGGTCAGGCTGTATTTGGAGTATTGCGAGCAATTCTGGGCACCATATCTGAAGAAGGATGTACTGGCTCTGGAGAGGGGCCAGAGGAGGTTAACAAGAATGATCCCAGGAATGAGTGGGTTAACATATGATGAGCGTTTGCCAGCACTGGGCCTGTACTCGCTGGAGTCTAGAAGGATGATGAGGGATCTCGTTAAAACTTATCAAATGGTGAAAGGCCTGGGTAGAGTGGATGTGGAGTGGATGTATCCACTCATGGAAGTAGAATTAAAGGACCTTCTTTTAGGAAGGAGATGAGGATATTTTTTTTTGTCAGAGGGCGGTGAATCTGGAATCTTTTTATGGCAGAGATAAATAGTTTCTTGATTAGTATGGATGTCAGGGGTTATGGGCAGAAGGCAGGAGAATGGGCAGGAGTTTAGTATGGGTGTCAGGGGTTATGTGGAGAATGCAGGAGAGAGAAATAGATCAGTTATGATTGAATGGCAGTGTATACTTGACGTGCTGAATGGCTAAATAATGCTCCTATCACTTATGACAAACCAATATAGGGAAGCAAGAATGGCCAAATGGACCAGGTGCAAGAGCTGATACAAGCATTGGGTGAGGCTGAAGGAGAGAAGGAAAGAGGGGGATAGCTGAGACTTGGCATGGCAATGGTATGGATATAATCTTTGACTGCAGGTGGGTGGACACAGTTTAAATGCTGGAGGAAGCTTCGAGTCAACACAGGGTTTGCCGCTTCTTAATGGAATTCAGATTGAATGCACTTTCCAAATGCAACTTTTAGATAAAAGAAAATAAGGGTTTAGCTTCTCTTCACCTGTCAAGAGAGTTTTGGTTGACCTTTAAAGTTGAGTAGAGTGAAATTGTAAATGTGATCAATAAGCAAGATTCAATTAGCACTAATTGCCCATTTTGGCGCAAACCCAATTATTACAGCACGAAGGAGGAGTACAGTGTTTTGCAAAGAAACTTCTTGCAAAAATCCTTCATCCAACTTGCATGCTTTTGAATGCTAAGCTTTAATTTCCAATTATAGAATGGAATTTCAATTACAATAGGTTCTAGTGTCAGTCAGTGTTTGCAAGCAAAATGTTCATTTTCTTTTCACTTTTTTAGGTAGGTCTTTTTCCAAATGTTGTTTGCTTGATCACACCAGTTAAGTTGATCACGGCATGATAAGTAAGTCCCAGGGATGTGCGTCAACCACACAAGCAGAAACAAATAAAATAAATCTTTCATACATCAAATGTACTAATCTCCAATAAGAGCATGCAAATACATTGATAATCCCTATTTTTTCCTGTTTCAAAGCAGTAGAAGAGATCAAGCGGAGGAGAATGAATCTTTTCAGTGGTCCTGATCTAATGAACCTTGCCATGGATATAACTTGCATTAATGTAGACACTTTAGATCTTCCCAAGGGCTGTGTGGCAAGATTACCAAACAAAATCTGACCTTGAGCTCTTCAGGAGACAGTGAAACCAATGAGTTCATTTTCGTTTAGTTTATTTTAGTTGAGAGATACTGCGCAGAAACAGGCCCTTCGGCCCACCAGGTCTGTGCCGACCAGCGATCCCCGCACATTAACACTAGGGACAATTTTTACATTTACCAAGCCAATTAACCTACAAACCTGTGCGTCTATGTGTCTCAGCGAAAACGAGACACAAAGTCACGGGGAGAATGCACAAACATTCATGGGGAGGTCACGGGGAGAATGTACAAACTCTGTACAAACAGCACCCGTAGTCGGGATCGAACCCGGGTCTTCGGTGCAGCATTTGTTGTAAGGCAGCACTCTACCGCTGCGCCACCGTGACTGCCGTGTTAAGATGAGAAAAGAAGGGAATTGGAAGAAGGGAATGAGGAAGGGGATTTGTATTTGACCCTCAGCAGCTGAAGGCTCCTAATAATGTGGTGGATTAAATAAAAATCAAGGCTGTTAACTCATCAGTATGGAGGTACTTCATTCAGATTCAGATTATTTAGATATACAAAAGGGTACAATACAATTCCTAATTCACATGAAACTCAGATTAAACAGAATGATAAACATAACAATGTTTTCACACAGCGGGTGGTGGGTATATGCAAAGAGCTGCCTGTGGAGGTAGTTGTGGCAAGTACAGTTTACAGTTTTAGTTTATTGTCATGAGGTACTATGAAAAGCTTTTGTTGTGTGCTATCCAGAATGGAAAGACAATACATGATTACAATCAAGCCATTTACAGTGTATAGATATTTATGAGTATGGAGCGATTATAATATGCAATTGCAGATCTGCTTGCATGCAAAATACCACCTGGGTTGGGCACCATATTGGAAGCAGTAACTTACTATCACAACATGCAAAATCTGGAGGTATATGTTTTCAAACTTCTGTACCTCATGCTTAATGGGAGAGGGGAGAAGAGGAAGTGACTAGGGTGAGACTGGTCCTTGATTATGCAGCCTGTCTTGCTGAGGCAGAGTGGTGTACTGAGTAATATTGCATACTGGTACACCGACTGTAATAACATTTAAAAGGCACTTGGACATGTACATGGATAGGAAAGGATTAGAGGGATATGTGCCAAGTGTGGGTTGATGGAATTGGTACTTCCATCTACACTTCGACACATGTCATCCTGGTGTGGTATGACAACAGTTCTGCGGCTGACAAGAAGGCTCTGCAGAGAGTCATCAATACAGCCCAGAAGATCACCAACACACACCTGCCTGCCCTGGAAGAGATCTGTAGCTCTTGTTGCCTGCGGAAGGCATCACGCATACTAAAGGACTCATCTCATCCCGCACATCACTTGTTTGCCCTTCTGCCCCAGGAAAGTGTTACAAGTCCATCAAATCACACACCACAAGATTAACAAATAGTTTCTACCCCAAGACCATCATCTCTGAACTCTGCACTGAACACACAGCCCCCATAGCCAATATTTTGTACTGTCACAACACTATACTGTGAAATATTGCACATTATGACGACCTTTTCTTGCCGTTTTTGTTATTCGTTTTTATTTACCTGAAGTGTTGGAGTTCCTCTCGGGCAGTGCTCCTGAAATTTTGTTGTATGTGTTTACAATGACAATAAAGTGTATTATTATTATTATTATTATCACTTCACACTGGCTCAGCAAGGCCACCAGCATAATCAAGGACCAGTCTCACCCTGGTCTCTCCCTCTTCAGGCAAGAGGGACAAAAGTTTGAAAACTATGTGTTCATTTATCCATGACCCTCCTGATCTTATAAACCTCAATAAGGTCACCCCTCAGTCTCTTATGTTCCAATGAGAAAAGTCCCAGCCTACTCAATCTATCGTTATAATTGAAGCCCACAATCCCACGACAACATCTGAAGGAGGGTCCTGACTAGAAATGTCACCTATGCTTTATCGCCAGAGGTGCTACCTGACCCATTGAGTTACTCCAGTGCTATATGTCGACCTTTGGTATAAACCAGCATCTGCAGTTCTTTGTTTTTACATCCTGGTAAATCACTTCTGCACCCTCGCCAACTTTTAATGACATCCTTCCTGTAGTTTGTGTTATGGTTCAGAAGGTTGGTGCTGAGGTATACAGAAGATAGACACAATACTGGAGTAACTCAGCAGGTTAGGCAGCATTTGCGGAGAACAACAATGGGTGACGTTTCGGGCAGGACTCTTCTTCAGACTGACAGAAGTATTTGTGCAGAGGTTTCCAGGAAGTTGGAAATCAGACTGCTCATGCACGTTTGTGATCTTTTGCTTCAGTTACTTCCAAAATACTTCAAAGTGGAAAGCTGTTAGTGTACTCGGTAAGAAGGGAAAGAAGCACTGAAAGAGATTCACTCCTTACAATTTCCCCCACAAGATCCCAATGAGGTTGCACCCTGGGGCCTTTCTGGGACCGTTGGGCACCGCAGGGGGTGGAATGTATCTTCAATAAAGATGGGGAAATAGTAATTTAGTATTCGGTATTTAAGAATATTTGCTTTAGTTGCTTTAACCCGATGAGACACAGTGGCAAAATGAGCAAATTCACCGGACTCGAGCAATGTTTCTCGGGCACTGCCTGGCGATTGTGAATGATTAGAAGCTGCATGCAATACTTGATGCATGAAACAAGGAACTGCAGATGCTGGTTTACACAAAATAACACAGTGTTGGCATAACTCAGTGGGTCAGGCAACATGCTGGGTTATACCAACAGTAGACACAAAATGTTGGAGTAACTCAGCGGGTCCGGCAGCGTCTCTGGAGAAAATGAAATGGTGATGTTTCGGGCCAGGACCCTTGTTCAGATGGTCAAGTTAAAACCCCAGCTGTCTGCTCAGTGCATATTTCATGCAGGATTTTAAAGCATCCTAGCACTTTGATCTGGAACTGTTTTACTAATGACCTTTAAATAAATGTTATAATGATGATAATAATAAGAGGATAATATGATGAGATAATATGAGACAAAGTAATGAGATAATTGATATAATGAAATGAAATAATGTAATGAGTTGAGATAAGATGATTACATTAGTAACATCAATTAAAAAAAATGCTTTCACGTCATGTACCCTCCCAATTATGTATTCGATCCTAGCATTGGTCCAAGTGCCTTTTAAATGTTATTACAGTCGGTATGTCAGACCCCAGCACTCCCACTATAACAGCTTCCCAAGGTGAGATCATATTCAATGTGTATAAATACACAAGAAACAGGAGTAGGATTGGCCACTTGGCATTTCATGTCTGCACCACCATTCATGACATCATGGTTGATCTCTGCCCTACTTTGCACTAACCATTAAAACATAGTAGAGCACAGGGACAGGCCCTTTGGCCCACAATATCCATCCCGAACATGTTGCCAAGCTCAACTAATCTCTTCTCCCTGCACATGCTCTATATTCCTCCATACCCTGCAAATCCAGATGCCATCTACAAGCCTCTTAAATGCAATTATTCTATCTACTTCCATCTCCACCTCAGGCAGTGTGTTGCAGATACCTACCACTCTGTGCAAAAGTTCACAAGTTCATAGTTTATTAGGCCAGAATTAGGAGCAGCATTAGGTCATTGGTCCAATCAAGCCTAATCTATCATTCAATCATGGCTGATCTATCTTTCCCTCTTATCCCATTCTCCTGCCTTCCCCCCATAAGCCCTGACGCCTGTACTAAATTTGCCCCCCTCTCAATAAAACTATGCCCTCTAGTCTTTGACATTTCCTTATCCTTTGATTCCATTGATATCTCAACATCTTAAGATGGCAGCTCCCCACCTTCTCAGAGTTAATTTGCCCTAATTTTAATGCCCAATGTTCATAAGATATGATAGTGGCATTTAAAGGTTTTTGGATAGCCACATGGATCAGCTGGAAAATATCTTAAGGTATAGGAGCAGAATTAGACCATTCAGTCCATCAAGTCTACTCTGTCATTCAATCATGCTGATCCATCTTTCCCTCTCATTCCTGCCTTCTACCCATAACCCCTAACAGGGGTACAAATCAAGACTAAAATAGGATAGATATAATATAGGCTGTCTTCACCTCTCATACAACTTTACCTGGTGCATTAGGAGACCAATTTGTGGCATGATTGGAATCCCACTCAGGCAGCAGAGCAAGACAAATTAGACATAGACATAGACACAGAAAACGGGTGCAGGAGCCTTTCGAATGGCGGTGCTGGCCCTTCGAGCGATTCAATGTGATCATGGCTGATCATCCATGTTACAAGCAATGTCATCTTGTCCTGGGAATTGCAGAGAATTCAAACATGCACCATTACTGTTCAGATTGTTAATATTCCCAGGATATTTCCAGCCTACAAACAATTAAACAAAGGTCTATGACTGCTCTGTCATATGTATTTGAATCCATCAAAAAGAACCAATCTAACCATTTTTAAACGTGACTGATTTCCACCAGTAAATTTCTGCAGTGAGAATGGAAGAGAATAATGGTTGAACTTGTTCTTCTCCTGAGAGGGAAAAGTAACTCCCCAATCCACGCTTGCTTCCAAATAATACCAGTTCCAGCGGATTCCATCATTGGGTTTAAGTAAATAACAAGAAACTATCAATGGGAGAAGGTCATTGCATTCAATTCAATTAAACTGAAGGTAATCTGTACCTCTGTACCACTGGATTCCATCCCCCTGTATTTATTCCATTTAATTTGGTACCCTGATCCAGTATATTGTCCAATAAGATCCAATAGTCATCTAAAGCCAGGTCCATTCTTGGCTGTTACTTTTTTTTTAAACGGGGGAATTAATAAATTGTACAGCTGGGAATTTTAGATCAACTCATCTTTGAATCCTGCTGTCAAGACAATATGTTTTATGCTTCATTGAAGAGGTTCAGTCTGATATCTGAACACTGATGATGGCTCCTACCCTGTATGCAACTTCTGAAGAAAGTACCCAGAGTTCAGAAGCAGCAATTTACATTTCTTAAAATTGTGTATGGACCCTTGGGTAATCTCAGAATCCAGACAATTCAGACAAAATTAACCTCCCAATCATGTAAACCCGCTCTTAATAAAAAGTCTCGCTGTTTCGTAATTACAGTAGAAGGGAATATTCTGTACACAAACCACATTCTATGAGATGTCTTGCCACAAGACACATAGGTGGATTTTTGAACAATCACCTCTGGTCTGGTTTTGTGCACTGTTTGCCTGTTGCTGAAATCATTGCTAACATCAATGAGTAAAAAAAAAAAAATCCGTTTCTTATGACAGTGTTGAAAATTCATCGTATTCTGAGACGGCTTCTTTCACAATGCAACACTCAGCCATAAATTAACACTGGTGTCAGGGGATGAATAATAAAAAATAATAAAAATACATAGATTGCAGTGTCAGTGTCCAGTCTGCCATGTTCCCAGCCAAAATGTTTTGCACTTATTAATTCAAAAAGCTCCCCGTCACATATCAATGACATTCTGTGTCACTGCTCATATTACAAATTGCAAATATTCAAACATTTGTTGAACAAAACATTTGCCTATTGTTATAGGAACCTTTTCAACCAAACAAACATGAAATGCATTTTGTTGTCTCTGTACTGTACACTGACAATGACAATTAAAATTGAATCTGAATCTGAATCTGAATCTGAAATCAACTCCTGCAGGGCAAGCACTTCATTCACACAAGACCCAAATTTACATTGCAAAATACAAGCAGCCCATTTTGTTCATTTTATTCATAGAAGTGAATAGCTTTCTCCTTTCTCCCACCAATTCTGCTGTAACATTGGATCAAAATAATGGCACATTTGATGAAGATAAGAATCATTGAGAGATTACCCGAAGAACATTATCCTAAAACATTTCAACAGGGAAATGATGAAAGGATTTCTAAGCATAAATCAATGGAAGAATGATAATATTTCTTCAACAAGGTGAAAGATCACATCTTGATTGGTACTGTGGGCAATTGGGTGCAACAATGCAGCATAAATTCACATAGTTACAAGAAAAAATAGGTTCCTACCTTCCTGCACAACTTGGAAAGGGTTGTTGCTGTCCACAAATGTGACGGAAAATGTAATTTTTTCTGTCTGAAGAATTTCCTCGTTGGTGTTGAGGTCAGTAACAGCCAGTCGAAATACTTCATCGTCCTTTTTGGCCGTTTCATCAAAAATTGCCCCTGTTAAAGAAAGTAAATACTTTACTAAAATATCTTTGCCAACATGACATTCAATGGCACCTGAACTCTCAACTGAGACTTGTCCTATTGAATAGGGGATAAGAAAGGGGAATGCAATCAGAGAAATTACAAAGGAGTGTGTTAGTAGTGCCCCTAAGGCACACATCTAGTGTGTTTATGTTCAATTTTCATTGTCCATTTTCAGCACTGGATTAACATATGATGAGCGTTTGATGGCACTGAGCCTGTACCTGCTGGAGTTTAGAACGATGATAGCGTAGAACTCATTGAAACTTACTGAATAGTGAAAGGCCATGATAGAGTGGATGTGGAGAGGATGTTTCCACTACTGGAAGAATCTAGGACCAGAGGGCACAGACTCGGAATAAAAGGACATGCCTTTAGAAAGAGGAAGATTAATTTATTTAGTCATAGGGTGGTGAATCAATGGAATTAATTGCCGCAGATGACTGTGGAGGCCAAATCATTTGGTATTTTTAAAGCGGACATTGACAGTTTCTTGATTAGTAAGGACATCAAGGGTTATGGGTTGAAGGCAGGAGAAAGGCAGAGAGATGTAAAAATAGGTCAGCCATCATTGAATGGAAGAGTAGATTTGATGGGCTGAATGGCCTAATTCTGTTCCTATGACTTATAAACATGAGAGTGCTGGGTCCCTGGATTGTGTTGTCAGGAACGGTAGTGGAGGCAGAAATGTTAGCAGCATTTAAAAGGCTTTTAGATTGGCTCATGGACATGCAGAGGATGGAGGGATATGAACCACATGAAGGCAGAAGAGATTAGTTTGACCTCGCATCATGTTTGGCTTGAACATTGTGGGCCGAAGTCTTGTTCATGTGATGTACTGTTCTACGTTCGATGTTCTCAGCATTGGATTACAGGTGGATGGTTCTTTTAGTAAATAAAACACTCCCTGGTAACCATAAAAAAAACTTCACATCCTTGGTTACTGATTGCCCTGGACAATAATTGATCTCCAATATCTACTTGCATATCATTGCTGTTTGAAAAGCTCTGTCATGTGAACACCTTAAGTGACCATACTTAAGTTCAGCACCAGATTAGAAACATTGTGCAAGACCTCAAGGTTGTTTAGTTTAGCTTACAGATACAGCATGGTAACAGGCCTTTTGGCCCACCAAGTCCACGCTAGCCAGCAATCCATGTGCAATAGCACTAGCCAGTTACCCTAAAAACGTGTACATCTTTGGAATGCGAGAGGAAACGTGAGCACACGGGGAAAACCCATGCATGTCACAGGAAGAATGTACAAACTCCGTACAGATAGCACCCGTAGTCAGGATCGAACCCAGGTCTCTGGTGCTGTAAAGTAGCAACTCCAACGCTGGCACCAGAGTGCCACCCTTTGCTTGGTGGTCACATACATTTCATAATCTCATCTTCCAAAACATCCCAAACCCTAACTATTTTCAATAGTTATTTTCAAGGTTACATTTGATATTGTGTATTGCTACACTTGTTATCCAGAGAACCACTCACTGGCAATGGAAATGCAGTAGAGATGATCCAACAAACAAAAAGGAAGCCACTTAAATAATCACTCCTAATGACTTGAAAGAAAAATTCTGTTGAAAAAACAATGAGATATATTTTGAAACTGAGCATCAGGTGGAGGCAATAAAGGTCAAATTGCACTAATGGTTATTAAAAAGTATAATCACTGTGAATTACCTGCAGGTTCAATTAATTTGAGCCTGTAATGGTACCAATAAATTAATGCATACGTCACCATTGAATATAAGTCACATTCTCGTCTCTTTTGTACTATTCAGACTTGCATTTAGTCACACTTAAGTATCATGGCAGTGTATAATATGTTCATTTAGCAGAATTTCAACATTTTTGTGAGATTTTTCTCCTTTGGCTACCCTTTGGAGTTATGGATGACTTGTTTCCATTCCAACTTCATCTCAAAAATCCTCAAAAGGGCTTTAGGATTTAAAATTCAAGTCCGTTATTAAAAAAAGTACGTGCAGGGCTGTTGAGGGGGGCTCATTTAAATTTACCAAATAGTGAAAGGCCAAGGAAGAAGGATGTGGAGAGGATGTTTCCACTAGTGGGAGAGTCTAGGACCAGGGGCCTTTGCCTCAAAATAAAAGGATGTACCTTTAGAAAAGAGATGAGGAAGATTTGTTTTAGTCAGAGGGTGGTGAATGTGTGGAATTCATTGCCACGGAAGACCGTGGAGGCCAAGTCAATAAATATTTTTAATGCAATGCTTTGACATAAAACTCAAATAATCTTCAATAAATAGAATTAGAGCAGTAACTATGCTCTTCAATGAATGAAGGGGGACAGACTGTGAAAGAGTTTCGAAGATAAAGGAATGTGGTAATGCAAGTATTATATGATGAGTCCAGTAGCCCAAGGAGCTGTAAGGGATGATCTGTAAACATTGATTTCACATCCCATTACAAAAGCGGGTCAACAAACAAATATTTAACTAATCTGGAATCAAAATATTCTGGTAACAAAAAGCAATTTCATAGGTTAAATACAAATTCGAAGGTGAATTCTCCCATATATCCTCGGTCCGGCCTCCCTAGGATCCTAGACCCTCAGTGGGTGGGACGGTGGTGCAGCGGTAGAGTTGCTCCCTCACAGTGCCAGAGACCCAGGTTTGATCCTGACTGCAGGTGCTGTCTGTACGGAGTTTAATACGTTCTCCATGTGACTGTGTGGGTTTCTTTCGGGTGCTCTGGTCTCCTGCCATATTCCAAAGACGTACGGGTTTGTAGGTTAACTTGGCTTCAGTAAACTTGGCTAACTTGGTTACTAGGTTGGCTTGGCTATTGTAGGTCTTTATTCTTTGGAGCGCAGAAGGTTAAGGGGGACTTGATTGAGGTCTTTAAAATGATGAAAGGGATAGACAGAGTTGACGTGGATAAGCTTTTCCCATTGAGGGTAGGGAAGATTCAAACAAGAGGGCATGACATGAGAATGAAGGGACAGAAGTTTAGGGGTAACATGAGGGTGAACTTCTTTACTCAGAGATTGGTGGCTGTGTGGAATGATCTTCCAGGAGAAGTGGTGGAGGCAGGATCGATTTTAACATTTAAAAGTAAAGTGTATAGGTATATGGACGGGAAGGGAATGGAGGGGTATGGTCTGAGTGCAGGTAGATGGGACATGGGGAAAATAAATGGTCGGCACGGACTGGAAGGGTCGAGAAGGCCTGTTTCCGTGCTGTAATTGTTATATGGTTATATGGTTAAAAGAAATTGAATATTGTCCTCTGCATGTGTAGGATAGTGTTAGTGTGCGGGAATCGCTGGTTGGCAAGGAATCGGTGGGCCGAAGGGCCTGTTTCCACACTGTATCTCTAGACTAGACAAAAATATCCCAAAGACTTGTAGGTTTGTCGGTTAATTGGCTTCTGTAAATCGTCCCAAGTGTGTAGGATAGAATTAGGCTTTGAGTGGTTGTGGTTGGCATAGACTTAGAGGGCCAAAGATCCAGCTTCCACGCTGTATCTCCAAACTAAACTAAAGTTAATGTGGCCGATATTTAACTGCTCCAATAGATGACCCGATAAGCCACTCATTTTTGGGCTCATATTGGGCCAAGCGCAGGCAGGTGGGACTAGTGTAGGTGGGGCAAGTTGGTCAGCTTCGGCAAATTGGGCCAAATACAGGATAACGGGAATAACGTTTAGTGCAAGATAGTGTCCAGTAAAGTCTGATTAAAGATAGTCCAACATAGGAGCAATTACTTATTTTCTGTCTTTTTATTATTCCCTGGATGTATGGAATACTGGGAAAGGATGCCTGGATTTGTCCTCGCTCACTTTTCCCGTGGGTAAAATGACAATAAAAGTGAAAAAAGAATAAAACCCCCACATTCTCTCCAGTTCTTGTTGGAGGTAGGGGGTTAGACTATGAGCAGTGAGATAAAACAGCAGAGAACTTCAAATTCAATCAATGGCCATAACAAGGTTCACTCGTGTCAAATACACATCAGAAAGAATGCCTGGACTTTGATTTTCAATTACTGTGACATTAATGATTATTGTTAATTATTAATGGTTAACAAAGATCACTGCTCTTGGCAACTTATACAGTTAGCTGACATTTCGAGCATTGATTCCTGAACATCCATACACTACAACTCCCTGCAGGGGGCATTCCATGCACTTTGTGACCAATGATAAACACAAGTTGCTGGAGTAACTCAGCGGGTCAGGCAGCATCTCTGGAGAACATGGATGGGTGACGTTGTGGGTCAGGACCCGCGAGCAGAAAAGTCACCCATCCTTGTCTTCAGACATCTGAAGAAGGGTCCCAAACCAAAACTTCACCTATCCATGTTCTCCAGGGACTCTGCCTGACCATTCATCAATGAACTGCTTCGTTGTTAATACATTTATTTACATCATATGATAGATTCTATGATGGAAGGAAGGTTATTAATGAAGCAGTTCATAAAGACATAAGATCATAAGTGATAAGGGTAGAATTAGGCCATTCGGCCCATCAAGTCTACTCGGCCATTCAATCATGGCTGATCTATCTTTCCCTCCTAACCCCATTCTCCTACCTTCTCCCCATAACCTCTAACTCCCATACTAATCAAGAATCTATCTATCTCTGCCTTAAATATATCCACTGACTTTGCCTCCACGCCTTCTGTGGCAAAGAATTCCACAGATTCACCACCCTCTGACTAAAGAAATTCCTCCTCATCTCCTTCATAAAAGAACGTCCTTTAGTGCTGAGGCTATGACATCTAGTCCTAGACTCTCCCACTAATGGAAATATCCTCCCTACATCCATTCACTTTTCTGTATGTTTCAATGAGGTCCCCCCTCATTCTTCTAAACTCCAGCAAATATAGGCCCAGTGCTGTCAAATGCTTATCAAATGTTAACCTACTCGTTACTGGGATAATTCTTGTAAACCTCCTCTGGACTCTCTCCAGAGCATGCACATTCTTCCTCAAATATGGTGCCAAAATTGCTCACAATATTCCAAATGCAGCCTGGCCAGCACCTTGTAGAGCCTCAGCATCATCCCTGTTTTTGTATACAATCCCTCTCAAAATAAATGCGAGCATTGAGTTTGCTTACTTTACTACTGATTCAACTTGCAGATTAACTTTTTGGGAAATCTGCACCAACACTCCCAAATCCCTTTGTACCTCAAATTTCTGGATCATCTCCCCATTTAAAAAATATAATCTACGCCTTTATTCCTACAACCAAAATGCATGTCTCCACATTTTGTTACACTATATTCCATCTGTCACTTCTCTGCCCACTCTCCCAAACAATCCTAATCCTTCTGCAGAGTCCCTGCTTTCTCTACACTACCTGCCCAATCACCTATTTTTGTATCATCCGCAAACTTGGCGACAAAGCCTTCAATCGCCTCATCCAAATCATTTAATATACAACGTGAAGAGCAGCGGCCCCAACACCGAGCCCTGCGGAACTTCGCTAGTCACTGACAGCCAATAAGAAAAAGCCATCACCTATCACCAATTGGGCACAAATTGGACGAACAGCACCTCACATTTCGCATGGGCAGTTTACAACTCAGCAGCATAAATATCGATTTCTCTAAAGTCAAGTAACCCTATTCCCTCTCTCTCCATTCCCCCACCACCTTTGTCAGTTTGCTAATTTTACTGTTTGTATCCCCTCATTAGCACCTCTTAGAGTGCCAACGATAGACCATTGTAGGATCCACCTTTCTCTAGTCATCGGTGCAGGCCATTTGCTCCGTATCTTTTCATATCTCTAGTTTTCCTCCCCCTGACCAAAGATACTCCGCTCTAGTATCTTTGCTCCTGACTCTCAGTCTGAAGAAGGGTCCCGATCCAAAACCTCACCCGTTCCTTTTCTCCGGAGATGTTGCCTGACCCACTGATGTACTCCAGCATTTTGTGTCTATCAGTGTAAACCAGCAACTGTAGTTCCTTCCTCCACCTATCACTTGCAACACTTTGTCCTGGCCCAGCTCTCTTTTCTATGTTTCTCCCCCCAACCCCCTTTCTCTAATCAGTCGGAAGAAGCTTCCTGACCAGAATCATCACCTGTCCATTTCACTCCAGTCCACGAATGCTGCCTGACCCACTGAGTTCCTCCAGCACTTTGTGTTTCACTCCCATAATCATATTTTAGGACTGAGATGATTGACAACCAACAACTGCAACCATCATTCTTTGTGTAAAGTGTGATTTCAAACTTGGAGAGTTATTTATGTCTTCGTGTTCTCCACAGCTTCCATCATTCTTTCCCCACAGACAGCTAAAGCATGAGCAATAAATGTTGGCCTTGCCAGAGAGACCAAATGTAGATGGATGAAACAGAAATCACACAAGAGTATCCCACAAGCTGTAAGGAATGTTGGGTTGTCCTCAATTAATGAGACTGACTCAGTAGGTTAGTTTAATTTAGAGATACAGCAAGGAAACAAGCCTTCGGCCCACAGTCCACGCCAACCATTGATTACCCGCTCACACTAGCTCTATGTTATCCCATTTTCACATCCACTCCCTAACCTCTAGTGGAAATTTACAGAAGTCAATTAACCTACAAACTCACACATCTTTGGGACGTGGGTGGAAACTGAAGCACCCAGACGAAACCCACAGTAACAACGGAAAACATGCAAACTCCACACAGGCAGCACCCAAGGTCAGGGTCAAACCCAGGTCTCTGGCGCTGTGAGACAGCAGCTCTTCCAGCTGCACTACTATACACTGTGGTGAAGATGGAAATTCTTAGAGATAAATTGTTTCCTTTGAGATAAAATGTTAAATTGGGCTGAATTATGAACAATAAATATTCCCCATGTCCTATGATCACCATAGATCTCTGAACGAACAATGAATGGAAAACAGACCATCACCCTTTGACACGTGATTTGTTCTAGAAATCTTTCTGTGTTAAATTACCAGTTGCTTTCCAACATTCTCACAGCGACTAGTTACCGACTGGTAAATATGGCTGAGCTGGTAAAGAGCTAGCACAAACAAAATGGGCCAAATAGCCTCCAATGTTCAATGAAAATATTTATGTAGCCATAATTCACCTGCACGTTTGGAAGATGGTATTATTATATTAGTGTAATAGGAAAGATGTTGTCAATCTGGAAAAGGGTGCAGAGAAGATTTACGTGGATGTTGTCAGGACTTCAGGTCCTGAGTTATAAGGAGATATTAAGCAGGCTGGGACTTTAGTCCATGGAGCACAGGCAGATGAGGGGTGATCCTATAGAGGTGTATAAGATCATGAAAGGAAGGATAAATGCATAGAACCTTTTATCCAAACTAGGGGAATCAACAACCAGAGGACATAGGTTTAAGGTGAGGGGAGAAAGATTTAATAGGAACCCGAGGGGCAACTTTTTTTACACAAACGGTGGTATTGTAAATGGAACAAGCTGCCAGAGGAGGTAGTTGAGGCTGGTACTATCGCAACATTTAAAATACGTCTGGACAGGCACAGATATAGGATATGTTTAGAGGGATATAGGCCAAATACAAGAAGGTGGGACTAGTGTAGATGAGACATGTTTGTCGGCATGGCCAGGCTGGGACAAAGAACCTGTTTCCAATCTGTATGACTGTGTGGGCAGGAAGGGCTGACGGGCCTGTTTCCACGCTGTATAACTCTTAGACTCGTATGCATCAGGTACTTAGGTACCACATTACTGTACTTTAACAAAAAAATAAAAAAAAACAACTCTTAGACTCTATCATGTTCCTTGTTTCAGCTCCACATCCCTTCTGCATTCTTAACACATGGATAGTCACACCTCCTTAATTGACCATCTTAGTGGAACCCTATACTTTAGTCCCACATTGATGAACCATTCTAAAGCAGAGCACCTCTAGCCAAGGGTTCTGAATGCATTTCTGCACCATCAAAATAGGTGTGTGTCATTGGAAACCACGCCTCCTTAATCTATGTAAACAAGCTTTCTGTTGCTCGTCTTGTGCATTATGGCAGTGAAGAGGAAGAGGTTGAGGAGACTTCAAGTTGACTTTTGCATTAAAAATATCTAATCTGATTAAGTACATGAAATAAAAATAGTACAGGAGGCTTTCTAGTGCAATTCCAGCTTGCATTATTCATGGTTTTCAACAATTTGAATGATCGCTAAATTATCAGCAGCCTGCAATAATTTCCAGTCTATCTTGTGCTGACAATTTGGTGATAATTTTCTTTATATATTGGCAGATTGAGTGAGCATAGCTGTAAAGGCAAAACAAAAAAAACACGACATATCCTGGTCATATTTAGGTGAAACTGTCAAAGAGTCCTTTGTGTACATAGCAGTGCTGGATTTTGTTAATTAAATGCAGAGCACTGTCCAAGGTATTTAAATCAAAGCACAGGAGTATATTTAGGAAAAGGGATAATGAGCAGAAATGGGGCATGCCCTTTTTAAGACAGTATGTTTGATTTATGGACACTGAATTTTTTGTAGTCTTTTCCTCGTAGCTTTTTCTTTTGCTGCCAAGAAATTATTTTATCTATGATTGGCAATACTTTCTTTTGTAGATATTTGATCATAGTGCTCATGGCTGCCAGATGTAGAATGGTTCTTCCGGTATCAAACGTATAAATCACATCATTAAGAGTCATGGAGCTAATAATAAAATTGAGCACATTGATTTTGGGATTTTTTTAAATAAAGTGAATGATTTAAAAATTATTTTGGATCCACCGAAATTTGGGGGATATGGAGAGAAGCTGGGAAGGTGGAGTTTGGCAAAGTAGTTTAGTTGAGTTTAGAGATACAGCGCGGAAGCAGGCCTTTCAGCCCACTGAGTACGTGCCTACCAGTGATCCCCATGCACTAGCCAATCCTACACCCAGGGACAATTTATTACTTTTACCGAACCCCATTAACCTACAAACCTATACATCTTTTGAGTGTGGAAGGAACACCCAGAGAAAACCCAAATGGTCACGGAGTGAATGTATAAACTCTGTTACGACAACACCCGTAGTCAGGATTGAACCCAGATCTCTGGCGCTGTAAGGCAACAACTCTACACCTGCGCCACTGTGCCGTGAACTTATTTAAATATGTAGCAGACTTAATGGGCTGAATGGCCTGTTCCATTTTAAAAAATGATTTCATTCCACCATATGTAATAATAATGCATAGAATAACCCAATTTCCTCAAATTAATCGCTGCTCCAATCAACCCCCCAATTAGCGTTTGTCTCTACATGACTTAAGTGCTAACCCTCCCCCCCCCCCACAAAAAAAAGATGAATTCCTAATCTTCCAGTCTACCTCATTGTGAGCCGTGCATTTTTAAACTGTTAGCCCTTCTCTGCAGCTGTCCACTATAATATAAAATGCGGTCAGACACTATATTGAACATCGGACATGCCATTTGGTCCACAATGTTTGTGCTGAACATATTCTGCTTTTTTACCAAAATAATTATTGGCCAATTTTGACCTCAGGATAGGCACATTCCAGATACTCGTTGACCATCTTGAATTTTCCATTTCAGATATCAATAATGTTTTTTGAGTTCAGGCACTATGTCATTTACCCATTATGGAAGAATAGTCCATTTGAAAAAAACACAGGCCTGATTGGGGCTGTTGGAGATAATACCAGCAAAAATTGTGGAAGGAGGAAAAAGGGCAATAAATGTGCAAGTTATAAGAAGATTCTGTTAAAATGATGGATCAGATGTGGCCAACAATGAATGAATGATTGGATGACTAAATGATTAAATGAATGAATGAATGAATGAATGAATGAGTTGCATCATTAAATTGTTTAACAGTTGTCAGTCGTACATGCGTTCATATTTGCTAAAGGCTATGGAACAAAATTAGATCATATTCAGTCTCCAAAGGAAGTTTGGCATGTCCCCAACAAATCTCACCAACTTCTACAGATGCGCTGTGGAAAGTGTTTTGTCAGGATGCATCACAACATGTTTCGGGAACAGCTCCATCCAAGACCGCAAGAGAATTACAGAGAATTGTGGACACAACCCAGGCCATCAGGCAAACAAACCTCCTTTCCATTGACTCCATCTACACTTCACGCTGCCTCGGCAAGGTCACCAGCATATTTAAGGACCAGTCTCACCTTGGATTCTTCTCCCTCTCTTTTATCAGGAAAGTGGTACAGAAGTGTGAAAAGGTATATCTCCGGATTCAGGGACAGTTTCTTCCCAGCTGTTATCAGGCAACTGAACCAACCTCTCACCATCTAGAGAGTGGTTCTGAAATTCCATCTAGAGTGGTCCTGACATTTGGACTATCTTTAATCGGATTTTACTCAATTTTACGTTGCACTAAACATTATTCCCTTTAGCCTGCACCTGTACGCTGTGCAGAAAGGAACTGCAGATGCTGGTTTATGCCGAAGATATACACAAAGTGCTGGAGTAACTCATCAGGTCAGGCAGCATCGCTGGAGAAAAAGGATGGGTGATGTTTCAGGTCTGGACCCTTCTTCAGATTGAAAGTAGAGGGGAGGCAATTGGAGGTAAGAAAATGCCAGAACAAAGCAAGGCCAGCAACAGATGACCAAGGGAATATGGACCCCATAATGGTCCATGTACACTGTGTACACAGTGAACCAGGCACGCAAATCGCTCTCAAAACATGGGGGACACACGGTTTCTTGGCGGCCACATGTGCGCATGCACACAAACGCGAGGTTTCAGCCATGGGCCCTGTGGACGGTAATATCGGGAGCTAACCTGGTTGGTGACCGAGTCCGAACTCCAGCAACAGCAGCTTCGTCCGCCCCGAATCGTGGGGCTTGAATTGGCCCGTTCGTGGGGGCTTCAACATCGGGAGCCTCGATCGCCTCGACGCAGCAATTTGACCATAGGGTGGTGAAAGATCCCACGGCCAGCCACGCTGGGGCAGGCAATGAAAAGCCACGCAAACGGGCCGATTCAAGCTCCGCTCTTTACTCCACCAGGATGTCTCCCTCCTCCAATCAACACACTTTATCCTCAGTCCACCCCCTACTTCCGTCTCTGACCGACACCTCACTTCTCCAATCATCACGCTCAATCATCATGGTCCCCCCCCCCCCCCCACTGCCTGCTGACCGACGTCTTTCTCGTCCAACCAACGCCCTCGATCATCAATCCCATCCCCACTGTCTCGCGGAAAGCGGAGATTTTTAATAGCTTTTTTTAACAGTTTTAAAATACGGATTACAAAACATGGGGGAGGGGGGGGTCGTCCCCCTCCTCTCAAAACATGGGGGGGACGTGTGTCCCCAGGATTTCCACCCCTGCTGTGAACGGCTTGATTGTAATCATGTATGATCTTGCCACTGACTGGATAGCAGCCAACATAAAAAAGAAAAAGCTTTTCACTGTACCTCGATACACATGCCAATAATAAACGTAACTAAAAAAAATGAAACCTATATCCATCACTGGTCCAGCAGTGCTCAATGTTGTAATTGAGTGACTAGTCTATGAAAAGGAAATTATGTTGAAATGAACTTTGACATCTTATCTTTACTTCACAGAGCTAATTTACAACAATCACACCCTTTCTAGTTATTCCATTATTATTAGAATCACTCACTGCTACCTTGATTAATGCTCCACACAGATAAGAGTTCTATTTATTATATTTCATGGGCTTGCTTGTATGATTGTAGTTCACATGTGGCACCTTCCCATCAATTGCAAATTCAAATCCATTAATTCCTTAAATGTTGTCTGCAGGAGACATCACAGGCTTGAAACGTTGCAGCAATATCACCTTTGTGTCATTCCGGACACTACATCAAGGTGATCATAGATAGACACTAAGTACTGGAGTAACTCAGCGAGCCAGGCAGCATCCCTGGTGAAAAAGGGTGGATGACGTTTTGGGTTCGGACCTTTCTTCAGTTTGAAAGGAAGGCAGGGGGGGGGGGGGGGGGAGGGGAGGGGGGGGGGTGCACAAATGGAGGCGAGGAAAGACCACGGCCAAATAGGGTCAGATACAAATGATCCCAGGCAGGGAGGTGCCCAGGTAGGTCCATTGTTGGCTCGGGATGGTGTAATCTCAAGAGAGGTACAGTGTCGAGAACTGAAGAACTGGTTAAATGATAAAGGGGGCAAGAAAGAAGGGGCGGAGGTGAGAGGAGGTGAGTGTAGGTGTAGGTTACTTAAACTTTGAGAATTCAATGTTCATGGCACTGGCTTGCAAATGACCCAAGCGAAATATGAGGTGCTGTTCCTAGTTGGTTACAAGGGCTGGTGCGTAGTTAGCAGAATGATTCATGACCAGGCTAGGTGTAACCCAATGAAACTTTGAAGCGACACAGTGCTGCAGCGGTAGAGCTGCTTCCTTACAGTGCCAGAGACCCAGGTACTGTCTGTACGGAGTTTGTACAGTCTCCCTGTGACCTTGTGGGTTTCCTGTGGGGGCTCTGGTTTCCTCCCATACTCCAAAGACGTGCAGGTTTGTAGGTTAAAGGGAAAGGACATGTCTCTTGGGCCGTAAGTTGACAAGCAGCCCTCTTGGAGGGAGTTCGACTGGAAAATCAAAATGAGAGTATTTAGGACCCTTTAGTGTTGGCAAGATCCAGTAACACCTCAAATTTATGCTGGAGACAATGTGGGAAGATCGGTGATCACACACATATTTTTTGGGAATGTCCCAAATTGTACCAATACTGGAGAGACATCCAGGTAGAGATGAAATTAATTCTGGGAGTGGATCTACCTTTGGAACCGACTTGTTTTGTATTAGGAGACACTCCAGCAGCAACAGATATTCAAAATCAGAAATATTTGCTTGGGGTGATGCTGTTGATTACTAAAAAGATGATAACAGTGCTATGGAGAAAGGAAATGCCACCAAATGTTCAACAGTGGAAGGAAAGATTGAAAAATGTATACTTGATGGAAAGTATAACTGCTAAAGTCCAGTTGAGGACCGATGCCTTTAATATTATATGGAAACCGGTACTATTACAAATGCCAAGATTGATTAAAGATATGAATGGATGAGCTTGCCTGTGAATAAGATGCTTCTCTGATAGACTGTTAAGAGGATGCGATGTGATGCAAATAGAGGTTAGGTGATTTGTATTTTGTCATTTTGCAATTGTCTTTTGTGTGTCTCTTTGTTTTGCCTGTATGTGTATTTTGTTATGTCAATAAATGCGGAGTTCAAAAAAAAAAAATGTTTTTTGATGGCTTTGGTAAAAATTGTAAATTGACCCTAGTGTGTAAGATAACGCCAGTGTACGGGATGATTGCTGGTCGGCGCAGACTTGGTGGGCTGAAAGGCCTGTTTATCGCTGTATCACTAAAGAAAAGTCCAAAGTAAATCATGAAAAATTGTATGAACAATAACCAATTGCATATGAAGACCAATCTGAAGCATAATCCTGAACCCAGGTACACAAGTCGGAGTACAAAACGCATTCCATTTTCTTGATTCTTGACTCTCACTTGACAGTGAGGAAGCAATACCTGAATCCAACCCTCCTATCAACAGAAAGCCTGATTCACTCTTTCAAGTTGTCTGCACAAAAAGCAGAGTATTTTAGTTACCATAGAAACCCTCAATTGCAACATTTCTATTAAAAGGGAGCTCTCAGTTTGGTTCATGCTTTCGTGATTTGAAGAAATAAAAGATTTGGGGCTTTGAGTGCACGAGGGAAGATCTTTATAGGACTTTGGTTAGAGCGTTTTTGGAGTATTGCTACAGTTGTGGTCGCCCCATTGCAAGAATTATGTGGAGGCTTTGGAGAGGCTGCAGAGGAGGGTTACTAGGATGCACAGCAGGACACAAAATGCTGGAATAACTCAGCGGGTCAGGTGGCATCTCGGGAGAATATGGATGGGTTACGTTTCGTGTTGAAACCCTTCTTCAGACTACGATGCCGCCTGTATTGGATAGTTAAGCTTAATGGAAAGGTTGGATCAGCGCTGTTCTTGTACACAAGAAGATGTACACAATCAATTGCTCCTGGTTAAAGTTTGGCACAGTTTCTTTTAAAATTAAAGATAATCACAAACAATATAAACAGGTGCAGGCTTTTCTGCATCGTATTGGTACAAACCCCCTGGTGAGCGCTGCGCAGCTAGCCGCCGGTCAGGAGCCGATGAAGACTAGACTCGGCCGCCACGAACAGGGATGAGCCAGGCAGCCAAAGTGACCGCCAAGAGCAAGGGATAAGGACGGGCCCAACGGCCAAGTAAGGACGGCCACTGGTGAGTGACGAGGGCAGGAGTGTGTGGGAGTTATAAGGTGATAAGGAATAGGAGTAGAATTAGGCCATTTGGCCCTTCAAGTCTACTCTGCCATTCATCCTTGGCTGATCTATCTCTCCCTCTTAACAATATTAAAATTGGCTAAATTAAAGACATCATAAAATTGATGATCCCTGAACTTGTCAGAATTGCTTAGCCCTTGTCAGCTGAACTTTACAGGCTTTGATTGGTGCCAGCCAGTCTAGGCTCAGACTGATATGCAGGATGGTAAGGGGTCCAGGTGTTCTCCCTGTTTCTCTTAAATTGATAAAATGTATAGCAGTTTTGCAAACTAACCTTAAATGCATAATTTCTATTGGATCGCTGCAAAAGCATTATAAATAGTATAATGTTGCAAGATGGTCATCCTGTTAATTGATGATTGGTTGAACTGTTGAGCCTTGGACAAATTGTTTGAATCTCAGGGCACATGTTTCAACGTTTATTCTTGTTGGCTTCCTTCTAGAGCTTTCTTTCTTATACAATGTATTAGCTGCTGTATTATTGGGTTGGGGAAATGTCTGTTACAAATGGGGTTAATCAATATCTGTCTTTGGATTGTTCAGAGACCACCCCCATGTGGTTCGGCCCCTCGAAGTCCTGGGACATGTAAAAGTCCGCTGCCACGAGGTCCAGCGTCCATATTCTGGGAGAGCGCTTGGGACTGCGTGACCTTCTGGAGTTTTACTATTTGAGCGAGGCCTAGAGGTCTTGATCAGGCAGATATGCGGATCGAACCCGTGATGGGATAGGTACAGTAGTTGAACTATAATTGTGTTTTGTCAAAATAAAGATTAGTTGTTCAAGTGCTTGATTCAGTGATTTTTGACTGAAACTAGACTGGGGGGGAAGCTTAGAACAAGCAATTTACAATCCCATTCTCATTCCTTCTCCCCATAACCTCTGGCACCTGTACTAATCAAGAATCAATCTATCTTTGCCTTAAAAATATCCATTGACTTGGCCTCCACAGCCGGCTGTGGCAAAGAATTCCTCAGATTCACTGCCCTCTGATTAAATACATTTCTCCTCATCTCTTTCCTAAAAGAATGTCTTTAAATTCTGAGGCTCTGACCTCTAGTCCTAGACTCTCCCACCACTGGAAACATCCTTTCCATCATTACCACTATCCAAGCCTTTCACTATTCGGTATGTTTCAATGTTGTGTCCCCTCATTCTTCTAAACCTGAATGTTGTTGGTGAGTGAGCAGGGCCGTCGGAGAGAACCGTCACCCACATGAGTGCCAGTGGTAGGCCAAGGATAGGCCCATTGTGGGTGCCGGCCAGCCGAAAAACAAAGTGGGACGCAGTGGGGGGGTTGCCAAATAAACCACTGCATTCCCTCTCTCCATCTCTCCCCCACCCAAGTCGCACCAGCCTCACATTACAGGCCGCCTACACCTACCTGATCTCCTGGTTCCCAAACACTTTAATTCCCATTCCCACAATAATCTTTCTATCCTAGACCTCCTCCATTGTCAGAGTGAGGCTAATTGCAAATTGGCGGAACTGCATCTCATATTTCACTTGGGCAGCTTACAGCCCAATGGTATGAATATTGAATTCTTTAACTTCAACTAACCCTTGCAGTCCCTCTCTCTATCCCTCCTCACCAAGTCGTACCAGCTTTTCGTTCCAACCTAGTAGCCTGTTTCCTTATAGAAACATAGAAAAATAGGTGCAGGAGTAGGCCATTCGGCCCTTCGAGCCTGCACCGCCATTCAATGTGATCATGGCTGATCATCCAACTCAGTATCCCGTACCTGCCTTCTCTCCATACCCCCTGATCCCTTTAGCCACAAGTGCCACATCTAACGCCCTTTTAAATATAGCCAATGAACTGGCCTCAACTACCTTCTGTGGCAGAGAATTCCAGAGACTCACCACTCTCTGTGTAAATAATGTTTTCCTCATCTCGGTCCAAAAGGAATTCCCCCTTATCCTTAGACTGTGACCCCTTGTTCTGGACTCCCCAACATCGGGAACAATCTTCCAGCATCTAGCTTGTCCACCCCCTTAAGAATTTTGTAAGTTTCTATAAGATCCCCCCTCAATCTTCGAAATTCCAGCGAGTACAAGCCGAGTCTATCCAATCTTTCCTCATATGAAAGTCCTGACATCCCATGAATCATTCTGGTGAATCTTCTCTGTACCCCCTCTATGGCAAGGATGTCTTTCCTCAGATTTGGAGACCAAAACTGTACGCAATACTCCAGGTGTGGCCTCACCAAAACCCTGTACAACTGCAGTAGAACCTCCCTCCTCCTATACTCAAATCCATTCGCTATGAATACTAACATACCATTTGCTTTCTACACTGCCTGCTGTACCTGCATGCCTACTTTCAATGACTGGTGTACCATGACACCCAGGTCTCGTTGCATCTCCCCTTTTCCTAATCTGCCACCATTCAGATAATAGTCTACCCTCATGTTTTTGCCACCAAAGTGGATAACCTCACATTTATCCACATTATACTGCATCTGCCATGCATCTGTCCATTCACTCAGCCTATCCAAATCACCCTGCAGCCTCCAAGCATCCTCCTCGCACCTAACTATACCCCCCAGCTTGGTATCATCTGCAAATTTGGAGATGTTGCATTGAATTCCCTCATCCAAATCATTAATATATATTGTAAATAGCTGGGGTCCCAGCACTGAGCCTTGCGGCACCCCACTAGTCACTGCCTGCCATTCTGAAAAGGACCCGTTTACTCCTACCCTTTGCCTCCTGTCTGCTAGCCAGTTCTCTATCCACATCAATACTGAACCCCCAATACCGTGTGCTTTAAGTTTGTATGCTAATCTCTTATGCGGGACCTTGTCGAAAGCCTTCTGAAAGTCTAGATATAACACATCCACTGGTTCTCCCTTATCCACTCTACTAGTTACATCCTCGAAAAATTCTATCAGATTTGTCAGACATGATTTACCTTTCGTAAATCCATGCTGACTTTGTCCAATGATTTCACCACTTTCCAAATGCGCTGCTATCCCATCTTTAATAACTGACTCTAGCAGTTTCCCCACTACACCCGATGTTAGACTAACTGGTCTGTAATTCTCTCTCCCTCCTTTTTTAAAAAGTGGGGTTACATTAGCTACCCTCCAATCCTCAGGAACAACTCCAGAATCTAAGGAATTTTGAAAAATTATCACTAATGCATCCACCATTTCTGTGGCTACCTCCTTGAGTACTCTGGGATGCAGACTATCTGGCCCTGGGGATTTATCGGCCTTCAATCCGTTCAATTTACCCAACACCACCTCCTGGCTAACCTGGATTTCACTCAGTTCCTCCATCTTATTTGACCCCCGTTCCACTGCTATTTCCGGCAGATTATTTATGTCTTCCTTAGTGAAGACAGAACCAAAGTAGTTATTCAATTGGTCTGCCATGTCCTTGTTCCCCATGATCAATTCACCTGTTTCTGACTGCAAGGGACCAACATTTGTTTTAACTAGTCTCTTTCTCTTCACATATCTATAAAAACTTTTGCAGTCAGTTTTTATGTTCCCTGCCAGTTTCCTTTCATAATCTATTTTCCCTTTCCTAATTAAGCCCTTTGTCCTCCTCTGCTGGATTCTGAATTCCTCCCAGTCCTCCGGTAGGCTGCTTTTTCTGGCAAATTTGTATGCCTCATCTTTTGTTTTTATACTATCCCTAATTTCCGTTGTTATCGATGGATGCACCACCTTCCCCGATTTATTCTTTTGCCAAACTGGTATGAACAATTTTTGTACTTCATCCATGCAGTCTTTAAATACCTTCCATTGCACATCCACTGTCAACCCTTTAAGAATCACCTGCCAGTCTATCTTGGCCAATTGACATCTCATACCTTCAAAGTTACCTTTGTTCAAGTTCAGAACCCTTGTTTCTGACTTAATTTTGTCACTCTCCATCCTAATGAAGAACTCAACCATATTATGGTCACTCTTGCCCAAGGGGGCACGCACAACAAGACTGCTAACTAACCCTTCCTCATTACTCAATACCCAGTCTAGAATAGCCTGCTCTCTCGTTGGTTCCTCCACATGTTGATTGAGAAAACTATCCCGCATACATTCCAAGAAATCCTCTTCTTCAGCACCCCTGCCAATTTGATTCACCCAATCTACATGCAGATTGAAGTCACCCATTATAACCGTGTTACCCTTGTTGCACGCATTTCTAATTTCCTGTTTGATGCCATCCCCAACTCCAATACTACTGTTAGGTGGCCTGTACACAGCTCCCACTAGCGTTTTCTGCCCCTTAGAGTTTCGCAGCTGTACCCATATCGATTCCACATCCTCCACGCTAATGTCCTTCCTTTCTATTGCATTAATCTCCTCTCTCACCAGCAACGCTACCCCACCTCCTTTTCCTTTATCCCTCCTGAATATTGAATATCCCTGGATGTTCAGCTCCCAGCCTTGGTCACCCTGGAGCCATGTCTCCGTGATCCCAACTATAGCATAGTCATTAATCGCTATCTGCACCTTCAACTCATCCACCTTATTACGAATGCTCCTCGCATTGAGACACAAAGCCTTCAGGCTTGTTTTTACAACACTCTTACTCCTTATACAATTATGTTGACAAGTGGCCCCTTTCACATCGATCCCTATTACACTTGGCCATACTCTCCTATCCCTTTGTGAGCTTTCTTTCCCATTAATTCTGGGGTCATTAACCATCCCTTTACTCTCTTTCCCTTTAACTCTGTCGTCGACCATCCCATTTGACACCCCACCCCCCTTATTCAGTTTAAAACCATCCGTGTAGCAGTGGCAAACCTGCCGGCCAGAATGCTGGTCCCCCACCTGTTAAGATGCAATCCGTCCCTTTTGTACAGTTCCCCCTTACTCCAAAACAGATCCCAGTGATCTAAGAATCTAAATCCCTGCCCCCTGCACCAGTTCCTCAGCCACACATTCAGGTCCCGTATCTCCCTGTTCCTGCTCTCGCCAGCACGAGGAACTGGAAGCAAACCGGAGATAACAACCCTGGAAGTCCTGCTCTTCAGCATTTTTCCGAGCTCTCTGAAGTCCCGCTGCAAAATATTCATCCCCTTCTTTCCAACATCATTTGTGCCAACATGCACGACCACTTCTGGCTGTTCACCTTCGCCCTTGAGGATTGTCTGCACTCTGTCCGTGACATCCTGGATCCTGGCACCAGGAAGGCAGCACACCATCCTCGAATCCCGTCTGTTGCCGCAAAAACCCCTGTCCGTACCTCTCACAATGGAGTCTCCAACTACAATGGCATTGCCCGACTTTGGCCTCTGTGGTTTTGGCTCAACAGCCCTTTTTGTTTTGCAAGCCAGTTCGCCGCTCAGTGAGATACCGTCTTCTGCCCCGGCAGCTTCCACATGGGTGAATCTGTTCACAAGAGGCACAACACCCGGGGACCTTTGCATTCCATGTTTTCCTCCCTTTCTCACCGTCACCCACCTTTTCTCTTCTAGTGCCTTGGGGGTAACAATCTTACTGAAGGACTTGTCGAGGAACGACTCAGTTTCTCGGATGAACCTGAGGTCATCCACTTGTTTCTCCAGTTCCCCAACACGGTCCTTCAGGAGCTGTACCTGGATGCACTTCTCACATTTGTAGCAGCTAGAGGCACCAGCAGTGTCCTTGACCTCCCACATACTGCAAGCATCACACTGCATCAGCTTGCTTGACATCTTCTTTTGCCTCGGTCTCTCCCTCTCCAGTGTTTTGCGTAGCCTCCTATCCGAAGACTCTCGAGCCAAAGACTCACACTTTACTCACAGGGCACTTCCCTCACAAGGCCGCTCCCCAAGAGCTGCCTTGCTTATATTGACTGTTAAATTGCCTAATTTACAAACCAAATTCCTCAGTTTTCAACTGTTTTCCCCCTCTGACTCACTGAGAACTCTCCTCCCACTTGGGCTAGAGCCAATCAGTGCTTTCTCCTGCTTCTCTTTGTTGTTGTTGCTTCAAAATCCACGGGAACACTGAGTAAAGTCTGCCTGTGCTTTGTCTCTCCTTTTCAACTGTTTTCCCCCTCTGACTCACTGAGAACTCTCCTCCCACTTGGGCTAGAGCCGATCAGTGCTTTCTCCTGCTTCTCGTTGTTGCTGTTGCTTCAAAATCCACGGGAACACTGAGTAAAGTCTGCCTGTGCTTTGTCTCTCCTTTTCAACTGTTTTCCCCCTCTGACTCACTGAGAACTCTCCTCACACTTGGGCTAGAGCCAATCAGTGCTTTCTCCTGCTTCTCTTTGTTGCTGTTGCTTCAAAATCCACGGGAACACTGAGTAAAGTCTGCCTGTGCTTTGTCTCTCCTTTTCAACTGTTTTCCCCCTCTGACTCACTGAGAACTCTCCTCCCACTTGGGCTAGAGCCGATCAGTGCTTTCTCCTGCTTCTCTTTGTTGCTGTTGCTTCAAAATCCTCGGGAACACTGAGTCATACTCTTTTGCATATCTTTCATTCATTTGTTCTACATCTCTCTACATCACCGTCTATATCTCATCATTTCCCTTTCCCGTCTAGTCTGAAGAAGGGTCTTGACCAGAACTGTTACCCTTTTCTCCAGGGATGCTGCCTGTCCCGCTGAGTTACTCCAGCTTTTTATGTCTATCTAGGGACCATTGGGACTACATTGAACACTCTGTAACTTTGACGGAGCCCTATACGTGATGACTCTTTGATGACTCTTGACTCTTTGGCTCTGTGTTTGGTATGCAAAAAAAAATTCACTCTGACATGTCAAATGTAATAATAACGTCATTCATTCATATCACACAACAGATTAGAAAGGCATTCCTAAATCTGATTCAATTATGTCCTCACAAATCCTCTGCTGATATAATTCGACAAGGCACAGTGACAAGTTTTAATGTAGTAATTCTACGGAGTTATTGTATCGAACAAATGAGCCATTGAAAATAAGTACTATGATGTTGCTTGGACTTGAGATCATGGGCTACAGGGAGAGTTTGGACAAGCTAGGACTTTATTCCATTGAGTGCAGAAAGCTAAGAGGTAATCATGAGAGGAATTGATAGGGTAATTGCACATTGCGTCTGTTACCCAGGAAAAGGACATCAAGAACTTGAGGACATAGGTTTAAAATAAGAGAGGAAAGGTTTATTAGGAACCTGAGGGGCAATGTTTACATTTAGATAGTGGTGGATATATGGAACTGTCAGAGGAGGTAGTTGAGACAGCTATTATAACAACATATAAAAGATACTTGGACAGTTACATGGATAGGAATGGTTTGAAGGCATATGAGCCAAATATGGGAAAATGGGACTAGTGTAGATGGGCATCTAATTCGGCATGGATAAGGTGGGCTGAGGAGCTTGTATGATACTATGACTTGGGTAGCCTGATCAAATGAACAGGTTTTAAGTGGCTTTTTGAAGTATATAATTGGACAGTGCAGAATTAGTCAACATTTGCAGGCTATAAATATGTAATAAAATGCTTGGATTGAGTGAGTTTGATTTTTGTTTTTTAAATCGCAGGCCCTTTGGCCCATCGAGTCTGTGCTGACTATAAATCACTCATTTACACCCATCCCATGTTTGAAAGGTTCTCCCCAATCCCCATTAAACCATCCCTTCCCACCCCTGCAGACCCACTGCCATTTACTGACATGCTGGGGGCAATTTAAAGTGGCCAATTAATCTACCAACCCACACGATATTGGGGTGTGGTACTTCCACAGATGTGCCACAGGATGGATTTTATCAGGATGCATCACAGCATGGTTTGGGAACAGCTCCATCCAAGATCACAAAAAAATCACCATGCACGAGCACCATCCTACAGACTAGGGACAATTTACAATTAACAGACGTCAATTAACCTACAAACCTGTGCGTCTTTGGAGTGTGGGAGGAAATTGGAACAGCCAGCGAAAACCCACTCACAAACTCTGTTCAGACAGCATCTGTAGTCAGGATCGAACCTGGGTCTCTGGAGCTGCAAGGCGGCAACTCGACCTCTGCGCCACTGTGCCACCTCTAAATCCATCATAATATTTTGATATTTTGATGTAATCTTTGAGGTGGATTGACTTTTGTCTAATCAGTATTATATCAGTCTGCAACACTTGCCAGCAAAGGTTTTTAAACATCAAATCCGGTTTCATCAAGATATAAGAGGCCATATGTAGTTTCACAAAAGCTGTACGTAGAGCAGTGACCTTTGTGGCACATTACGATTGCTGCCAACTTAGTAATTTTCCAATAGCTCTCCACTCTGTCTGGGGTCGTCACTGTGACACGATAACATCAGGACCTCTGGCTGAACAACTGCAAGACACCAATTCTCTGGAACGACAACAACGTCTGAAACGATTGGTGTCAGCATAACAATCCACTTCTATCTCAAGTGTCATGTCAAGAGTGTTTTATTGTCATACGTTTTGAAAGGGAACTATGAAATTCTTACCTGCAGCAGCACGTCAGAATATGTAAACATAGTACTCTGTAAACATCATAACATGCATTGCCTCCAGAAGAGTCCCAACCTGAATCTGGCCTATACATAAATATTAGAATGAAATAAATATTCTGAATGAAGAAGGTCCCAACTCAAAATGTCACTGAACCATGTTCTCCAGGGATGCTGCCTGACCCACCGAGTTTAGTCCAGAGTTTAGAGGTAGAGCACAGAAACGTGCACTAGACAATCACTTCCACCGAGTCCACGTCGTCTAATGATCGGCTGTTCACTTATTCTATGTCACCCCACTTTCGCATTCTACACACTATGGACAAGTTGCAGAAGCCAAGTAACCTAAAATACTCACACGTCTTTGGAATGTGGGAGGAAAACGGAGCACCCGGAGGAAACCCACGTGGTCTAGGGGAGAATGTGCAAACTCTGTACAACCCGCATCCGCAGTCAGGATCGAACCCGGGTCTCTGGCGCTGTGAGCCAGCTGCTCCACTGCTGCACATCTGTGCTGCCCCAGGGGATTGTGTCTTTCCTTAATGAATCAAGTCTGAGTACTCTGACAGGCTAGGATTCCCTCCATTGAGGCCCGAAATTGCAGGTGTATGCTCTGCCTCAGTAACTCAAGCTTTTTAAATGAACAGGGTTACTGGATAGAGTCATAGAGTCACAGAGCTGTACAGCACTGTGCAACACTGAAACGTGCTGCTCTGCCAGATTTATCCATGCTGACCAAGTTGGCCAACCAAGCTACTTCCACTTCCCTGTACTTGCCCCATATCCAAACCTTTTCTATCCATGTGTCTGTCTTAATGCCTTTTCAAAGTCATAGTTGTGCCTGTCTCTACCACTTCCTTTGGCAGCTTGTTCAGTGCAAGCATTAGTGTGAAAAAGTTGCTCCTTAACTTCCTTTTAACTTTTTCATTAACTTTAACCTTTTCCCTTCTCACAGCGCCAGAGACCCGGGTTGGAACCTGACAACTGATGCTGTCTGTGCAGAGTTTGTACTTTTTCCCTGTGACTGCATGGGCTTTCTCCAATTACTCCAATTTCCTCCCACAGATCTGCAGGTTAATTGGCTTCTGTAAAATGCCCCAAGTGTATAGGATGCAAAAGTTGGACAACGTAGAACTAATGTATCGCTGATTGATTGTAGACAAAAATGCTGGAGAAACTCAGCGGGTGAGGCAGCATCTATGGAGCGAAGGATTAGGTGACGTTTCAGGGTCAAGACCCTTCTTCAGACTGATATGGGGGTGGTGGTGGGGGGTGGAGGGTGGGAAGAAGAAAGGAAGAGGCAGAGACAGTGGGCTGTGGGACAGCTGAGAAGGGGAGGGGAAGGAGGGAGAAAGCATCTGCAGATGCGGTTTAGCATCTGCAGGTCTTTCTTAACATTTTTGTCTACCTTCGATATTTCCAGCATCTGCAGTTCTTTTTTAATTTCTCCGTCCTTCCTTCCCCCCCCAGCTCTCCCACAGCCCACTGTCTCCGCCTCTTCCTTTTTTCTTCCCGCCACCTCCACCCCCACACATTCCCCACATCAGTCTGAAGAGAGGTCTCGACCCGAAACGTCACCTATTCCTTCGCTCTATAGATGCTGCCTCACCTGCTGAATTTCTCCAGCATTATTGTCAACCTTCAATTTTTCCAGCATCTGCAGTTCTTTCTTAAACATATGGCTGACTGATGATCGGCATGGGTTCGGTGTGCCAAAGGGCCTGTTTCCACCTGTATCTATAATCTAAACTAAATTAAACTTTAAACTCAAAACTAAACTAAAATATAAAATTAAAACTAAACCTAAAACTAGTGCAACATATAATGCATTTGTCCCAAGCGTGTGTATGTATATGTGGGGTGATCACAGGTGGACGTGGAGTCGGTGGGCTGAAGGGCCTGTTTCCGTGCTATATCTCTAAAATTCTAAAAAAGGTTTTAAAAATGCAGAATGCTTTGCATTTCTATATCTCTAGAAAATATTTTACCATGTAGAATGTTAAAGATACAGACTTATATAGCGGAGAAGCGGAATGTAAGGAGCACATCCCTATGCTAAATTCTGAGTGTAAGCAAAGGGTCATGTGTGCATTTGCTAGATTACTGAACCCAAACTCATTTGCAGGCAGCAACTGTGATTTCCTGACAACATGGTGCTCCTTCATAACATTTCCTTCGATGGTTTCCATTCATGAAGATAGCTAACTCATTTGCAACTTTTTTACTTTATTCAGCTCTATGGAATAAAAAAAAGTATTTTACGAGGATAATGAGTGTTGGGTTGTTTAGCAAACTCGTTATGCATTGACCATGGTTTATGCTTTATAGTGATTTATCATAATTCTCTTTCCTGTCACTTCTCAGCTCTTCTTTGAAGGGGCAGGTCGTACTTAATCACAGCCATTTCTCTCTTTCCAGGGATGTTTAAAGGACTTGGAATGAATAAGAAGTCAAAGATGTCCTCATAATATTTTCAAGGATAAACACTGAATCTATTCACCGTCTGGGAGCTCTGCATCAATGAATTACTGTTGACACACCGATCGCAAGGTACATTTCTTCAATGAAAAAAGGAGGCTTAATGTGCCAATGTTATTTAATTGCAAACTTGTTAACATTGACATCTCATAGTTCATCAGTCTGCACATTTACCAAGCTGTTAGTTTCCCACTTTGCCTGCCTGATGGGATGTTGCTATTCCTGAAGCTCTCTGTGTTTGCAAAAAGATCTCAGGTAGACCAGGCAAGACAGGGCGGTACAGTTGTGCAGCGGTAGAGTTGCTGCCTAACAGCACCAGAGACCCAGGTTCAATCTGTCCCACTTAGGAAACCTGAACGGAAACCTCTGGAGACTTTGCGCCCCACCCAAGGTTTCCGTGCGGTTCCCGGAGGTTTTTGTCAGTCTCCCTAATGGTCGAAAGTGGTTTCCGCTTCTTCCATGTTCCGACGATTATTTCAAAAAATTCAAAACCGGCTGCGACCGGTTGCCGTTTTGAAAAATCGGTAATTTTTTAGTCGAAGCCGATTGCGATGCTAGTCGAAGGTGGTTGCCGGAGGTTGCAGGTAGTGGAAGGTATGACCTTTTTTTCACCCAGTTTTATCCCACCAGAAAGGTCTTACCTTCCACTACCTGCAACCTCCGGCAACCACCTTCAAGAAGGGGAAACCACTTTCGACCATTAGGGAGACTGACAAAAACCTCCAGGAAACTCCGGGAACTGCACGGAAACCTTGGGTGGGGCGCAAAGTCTCCAGAGGTTTCCGTTCAGATTTCCTAAGGGACAGGGGCATAAGGGTGCTGTCTGTACAGAGTTTGTACATTCTCCCTGTGACCTCATGCGTTTTCATCGGGTGCTCAGGTTTTCTCCCGCACTCCAAAGACGTACAGGCTTGTAGGTTAACTTTCTTTTGTAAATTGTCCATAGTGTGTAGGATAGAACTAGTGTACGGGGAATCGCTGGTTGGCGAGGAATCGGTGGGTTGAAAGACCTGTTTCCACGCTGTATCTCGAAACTAAACAACATTTGGCTCCTCAAAACCTACTGGGGAGTGTCATTGCATCCATTTAGGCACTATTTGCAATTGTGAATCATAAACTTACCGTGGTTTGAGCGTAGAGGGACCCACACCGCTGAGAGCGAAGTGGGACCCGACGGGGGGCCGCCAAGAATGTAAAGTGACCTTGCAGTATCCCATGTACCCACTACTCTCCGAGTGAAAAACTTGTCCCTCTTGTCCCTATCACCTTAAACCTATGTGGTCTCATTATTGATTCCCTTATCCTGAGCATAAAACCATGTACATTCACCCTCTCTATTCTGCTTATGATTTTATACACCACTATAAAAATCAGCCGTTGCCCTCCTGTGCTCCAAGGAATAAAGTCCTAGCTTGCCCAATCTCTCCCGATAGCTCAGGCCCGCGAGTCCTGGCAACGTCCTCGTAAATCCTCTCTGCACTCTTTCTACCTTCGTTGCGTCCTTCCTTTAGCAGAGTGACCAAAACTGAACACAAACACGGTCTCAACCTCATCTTGTACAACTGTAACATAACGTCCTAACTTCTACACTCCAATCCCTGAACGATGAAGGGGAAATATTCTGCTATTAATCAAGCTTGCACTACTGCAGGTGACTCAGATTGACTATATACATAAATCATGTGCAATTATTTCCCACCCACTGAAATATCCTTTGGAAATATGATCTCACTATTATTTTGGAGTACTTGTTGTTTCCATGCCTCTGCTCTTCAAATAAACGGTTTTCTGAGTATCACCCCTCAAACAACTTTGTTAAATATATACTGTTAAATTTCCAACATTACTGACTGATTCTCCTTAATAAAACTCTATCATATTTTGGAATATTGCACAGATGAGCATGAAGACTATTTGGAAAATATGATTACACTGGATTTTTAAGTGTCGTTGAATGCTCTAGTCACGAAGAACAAAGTGCTGGAGTACACAAAAAACTGGAGAAACTCAGCGCGTGCAACAGCATCTAAGGAGCGAAGGAGATAGGCAACGTTTCGGGCCGAAACCCTTCTTCAGACTGTGCTGGAGTAACTCAGCAGTTCAGGCAGCATCTCTGGATAAAAAGGATAGGTAACGTTTATGGTTGGGACCTTTCTTACCTTCTTCAGACTGAAAGTACAGCAGAGTGAACTGAAGGTGAGAGGTGTCCGGACCCAACACATCACCCATCCTTTTTCTCCAGTGATGCTGCCTGACCCGCAGAGTTACTCCAGCATCTTGCGTCTATCTTCGATGTATACTAGCATTTGCAGTTCCTTTCTACATAAAGCTGAAGAAATTCATCCTCAGAGCATTTATCCTATCAGAATAAAATAGTTTCAATGAGTTCCACTAATTCTCCCGGGAGAGTTTTCTTGGTGTTACTTGGTGTTACTTAACGTGTTATCCCAGGCCACAAAGAAAGGGCGGCACAAAGGTGCAGCGATAGAGTTGCTGCCTTACCGCGCCAGAGACCCGGGTTCGATCCTGACTATGGATGCGTCTGTATGAAGCTTGATGACCGCGTGGGTTTTCTCTGGGAGCACCGGTTTCCTCCCACACTCTAAAGACGTACAGGTATTGTAGATTAATTTGCTTCTGTAAATTGACTCTTGTGTGTACGATAGAACTAGTGAACTGGTAATCGCTGGTCAGTGTGGACTCAATGGGCCAAAGGGCCTGTTTCCACACTGTATCTCTAAACTAACATGAGAGGGACAGATTAGGTAGGTGCACAGAGTCGCCCAGAATAAGGGAACCGAGAACCCAAGGACCTAGGTTTAAGGTGAGGGGAGAATGATTTAAAAGGAACCTGAGGGGTAACTTTGTCACACAGAAGGTGGTGGGTGTATGGAATGAGCTGCCGGAGGAGGTAGTTGTGAGAGGTACAATTGCAGTATTTAATAAACATTTAGACAGATGAATGGATAGGACGGGGTTGGAGAGATATGGGCTAAATGCAGGCAGGTGAGACTAGTGCAGATGGGACATGTTGGTCGTAATAGGCAAGTTGGGCCTAAGGCCCTATTTCCATGCTGTATGACTCCATGACTAAACTAAACTAAGATATTACCAAAATCAAACAATTTATTGTCAGAAAAAGGTAAAGCAATGACGTAATACCGACTGCAGTGTTCATAAATCAAACATCTTGTCATAAAATTAGTGTGTTTTTCTCCTAATTCTCCTTTTTCTCAAATATACTCAAACGTTACTCTTGTGCACTGATTTAAATACCTCAGGGAGCTGCTGGTGAAGTCTATGGTTTAATGTTTCATTGAAACACCAGTACATCACAGAGTGCAATGTTTCTTCCATACTCCACTTGACAGTTTGTCTTCACAGGTGAATGTCAAACATGTAATGGTGCTATTTTTGAATAAGATCACAGCAAAGTCATAGTTAATTTATAGTTTATACACAGAGCATGGAAACAGGCCCTTCACCCCACCAATTCCATGCAGATCATCAATCATCCGTTCACATTAGCTCTATGTTATCTTACTTCTGCTATGGGATTTGCTATGGGATTTCAGCATCTGCAGTGTTATGTGTCTCCATAAAAGTTAGCTATTGCGTTACCTGCATTAAAAACTTTTTCATTATCTGTAAATTTTGGAGAATATCTTTGCATTATGTAGGTATGTTACAAAACTTACCTTGAGCAGCGCTGCAGTTCTGCCGCTCCCCATGTGCGCAACTTTGGCGCCTTTCGGGGGGGGGGGGGGGGCGGGCTTAAAGTGCCGTTTTTCCACAGACTGGGCAAATCGATCAATGTCGGGCGATTTCGTTGCGGAAGAAAAATCGCTCCGACATTTCATTAATGAAGGTATTTTTAAATTACGCTAGATTATTTATTATCCAGAGTAATTTAAAAATCACCTTCAAAAGCCGTGAGCGCCGATAACGGGAAGGATTTTGCGTAGGGGAGAAAAAAAGGTACACAGTTTATTTTTATATTAAAAGTTGGTTTTTATGGAGGCTTTAATAATATTTTCATGTGGTGAAATGGGGTCCAAAAAAAAAATGTATGAACCGGCTGTATTTTTCATACCGACTTCACCGCAAACCACAACGTTCCAATCCACCGCATTCCACTAAAACCCACTCGCTAGTTGATTTAAATGGCCATTAATTTACAGGCATTAAACACTAAATTCCTTCCACTTGGCCCAGAACTTCATGAAAATGAGATTTAAAAATTATGTTATATTGTGGATTATTGTGTGAATGTTATTTGGACACTTAGGCAATTTAAAAAAAGTTTATCTTTTCTTAAGAAATGGATAGATGTTTAGATCTACTCATTGAATTTTGTAATTAGCTACAATTAGATAACTAACTTTATTATGCTTACTAACTTAATATGCTTTAATTTCAGGTCATCCAAGTAAGATTGTTTCATATTTGTTTCAGAATGCTTCAATCTATAATAACTGGAAATTTCATTGAGTTCTCTTAATTTTTAACAAGGTTATGGGCTTTTAACGGTTCTAGATCACAGCTTTTGAGTTAAGTCAATTGAAAGGCAATGGGGAACAAGATGCTAATTTTCGAGTATGAAAATGGTCATAACTTTCTTAATACTGAAGATATGAAAGTGAATTAGGTGTCAAATTAAACTTAATTTTTATGCTTTATCTGATGGGATAAATTGCAGACTTGATTTTTAAAATCTCAAAATTTTGTAACATTGCTACATTATTAATTCACTTTCTATGTTTTAGAACTACATCCCTGGTCTGCACTGTTACAAGTGAGAGGCGGCAT
This sequence comes from Raja brachyura, assembly GCA_963514005.1. The sequence goes on from OY740781.1 coordinate 131,878,980, forward strand.
GATGTTGCAGCGGTAGATTTGCTGCTTTACAGCGCCACAGACCTGGGTTCGATTGTGACTACGAGTGCTGACTGGTACGGTGTTTGTACATCCTCCCTGTGGCCACGTGGGTTTTCTCCAGGTGCTCCAGTTTTTTTGCACATTCCAAATACATGCGGGTTTGTAGGTTAATTGGCCTCTATAAATTGTCCCTCGTGTTTATAACAGAATCAGTGTATGGCTGATTGTTGGTCGGCATGGACTTGGTGGGCCAAAGGGGTTGTTTCCACACTGTCTCTCTGAACAAAACTGTGGTTAAAAGTGGGGAGCAGCCTTGCAGTTCATTACCGAGCTGCTACCTCACCATACATTTGCTAAAGAGTGCCCTGCCAATACCTGATAAATATATGGACAGCACCTGCAACCTAACTGCATGTCTGCCAACATTCAAAGGTGGCAAACAGATCTGGGTGCTTATTTTTAACCTGATGTCTCAGGAACCGGTGATAAATGTTCTGGGTCCAAGATATTAGAATAGTTAAAGATAAAGATTGAACTAAATCCCCAAAGCAAAACCACCCTTATGCTTTATCCCTTTGACATTCTCGTTTGATCCTTGTCAACAGGACTTCATTATATCTTCATGGTCAAAATAGCAGTTCAGCACAAGCAGACAAAACATCACATGCACAAACATTCAAGACGTACAGGTTTGTAGGTTAATTGGCTTTGGTAAATGGAAACATTGTCCCTAGTGTGTGTGTGTCGGTTAATGTGCGGGGTGATTGTTGGTTGGCACAGACTTAGTGGGCTGAAGGGCCTGTTCCCGTGCTCTATCTCTAAAGTCTAAAGTCCAAAGAAAACTTTGTGCTAAAGTTCAGAATGTTAAGCATTAGGAAGCATTGATCTTAATTTCCAACTCACTCCCACAGCAATAAATATCAATACAAAAACTACATCTGTGAATTGAAAGTGCTGGCAACGATTAATAGTGAACCAGGTTGCAGCAAAGAGTCATGGACTGTTACCAGGTAAAATTGTTTCACATCTGATTCTCAAAACAAAGTGTTCTTCATGGTGTGCTCATTTATCATCCACTATTTGTAGTCAAACTTTTGAAATCTTATTTGAAAACCACTGATGCTTGTTCACCCAGAGCAGACAAAATATTTCTCAAGCAGAATGGATTCAGATCAAATCCTTTGAACTTCATAATTATGCTGTATTGACTGCTTTTGACTTTTGTTCCTGCTTCCAATGAAATAGACTCCAAATCTACTCCATGGAGCTTAACGTTCCTCGGATACATGCTTGAAGAATCATTGTGGCCCATCTCCCCCATACTTAAAACCTCAGGGAAAGTATTCTTAGGAATCATCCTTTCAACATCGTTCATGTTGTGAATTGACACAAGCTGTTATCATCCAAGACAGGTGAACGAAAGCTTGGATAATGAAAGACATAAATTGCTGGAGTAACTCAACGGCTCAGGCAATATGTCTGGAGAACATGGATAAGTGACGTTTCGGGTCAGGTCCCTTCTTGAGACTGATTGTAGCGGTGGAGTGGGGGGGGGGGGGTAGCTGGAAGGGGGAAGAGGCAGAACAAAGCTTGGCAGATATTAGGTTGATGCAGACAAGGTTTTTTTTGTGATGAATAATGAAGTAGGATGAATCGAACAGTGAGGATGGCACAGTGCAGCAGCGTTAAGGTTGCTGTTTTACAGTGCCAGAGACCCTCTGGGTCAGTTTGATCCTGACTATGGATGGTGCCCGTACAGAGTTTGCACGTTCTCCCTGTGACCGCATGGGTTACTCCCACACTCCAAATATGCGTTTCCTCCAGCCGACCCGCAATCACCCCATATACTAACGCTATCCTACACACTAGGGACAATTTACAAAAAACAATTAACATTCAAACCTGCACGTCTTTGGAATGTCGTAGGAAACCCGAGCACCCGTAGTCAGAATTGAACCTGGGTCTCTGGTGCTGTAATGCAGCAACTCTACCGCTGCACCACTGTGCCACCCTCAACTAAACAAAAGGCACAAAGTGCTGGAGTAACTCAGCAGTCCGGGCAGCATCTATGGAGAAATTGGATAGGTGGCATTTCGGGTCAGGACCTTTCTTCAGTTTGGAGAAGGGACCCTTCTTCTGTCTGGAGAAGGGACCTGACCCGAAACGTTATCTATCCAAGTTCTCCAGAGATGCTGTCTGGCCCATTGAGTTAATCTTTGCGTCCTTTTATCGTAAACCAGCATCTGCAGTTGTTTCGACACTAACCTCAACTTTTATGGAAGGTCTTTAATTATATTAGGACACTGGGAACTTGGTTTTTGCGCTCGTATTGCAGTTATTAATTCATTGATTAGTTTGTGTATTAAATATTATCTTCATGTATTGCATTTTTGGGCCAGTTAAGCTGTTGCAAAGTATGAATTTGATGGTTGTGTTGTCAGCATGTATGACAATTAAACACTCTTGACCAGACCATTTACTTTATTGTCGTTGACCAAGATTAAAATATTGGCCAGGGTATTGGGGGAAAATCCCACTTTCTTCACGGTCTAGTTTAGTTTGGAAATGTAGCGTGGAAACAGGCCCCTTGGCCCAAGGAGCCACAACAGGCCCTTCAAACCACCGAGTTCACGCCGACCAGTGATTCCATTACATTAATACTATCCTACACATACTCGGGACAATATACAATTCACAATTTTATCAAGCCAATTAATCTACAAACCAGTACATCTTTCACGTGTGGGAGGGAACTGGAATGCCCGGAGAAAACCCATGCAGGTCACGGGGAGAACATACAAACAGTACCCGTTGTCAGGATTGAACCTGGGTCTCTGTATCACTGCTTTATCACTGTGCCACTGTGACCGGCAGTCAGGCCATAGGAAACTTTTTCATCCACTTGAGAAAGCAAACAAGGCCGCTATTTATGTTCATAAATTATAAGAGCAGAATTAGGCCACTTGGACCATCGGCCATTCAATCATGGCAGATCTATCCTTCCCTCTCAACTCCCCTCTCCTGCCTTCTCCCCATAACCCCTGACGCTCTTATGTCAGGAATCTGCCAATCCGCGTCTTAACATTACCCACTGATTTGACCTGCACAGCCATCTGTGGCAATGAATTCCACATATTCACCACCCTCTAACTAAATAAATTCCTCCTCATCTTTCTAGGTATATCCTTTTATTATCTCATCTGGTGGATCATATTGTGCTACAATAGGTATCTGTTAATTCAGCACATACAAACCCACTTCTTAAGATTGGAGAACTCAATTACATGAGTATGGGAATGCTACACTATTGAAGATAGCTCCTTTTTCATAAGGCATTAACACCAACCTTTCACATGACTTAAGATCCCATGATTTTGTGGCCTTTCACTATCCTTTCCCAGAACCGAATAATTAATGAGCTAGAGAGAATGGATGTGGCGAGGATGTTTCAGAACTTTTCTCACAGTGGAATTGTCAAAGATCAGAGTAGTGAAAGTCCTGAGTAGGGTAAATGTGGAGAGGATGTTTCCACTAGTGAGAGAGTCTAGGCTCAGAGACAATAGCCTCAGAATAAAAGGAAACACCTTTAGAAAGGAGATGAGGAGGAATTTATTTAGTCAGAGGGTGGTGAATCTATGCAATTCATTTCCAAAGACGTCTGTGGAGGCCAGGACAGTAAATATTGTTAAAGTGGCGATTGATAGGTTCTTGATTAGTAAGAGCGTCAAAGATTATGGGGAGTACAGATTTGAGAGGGAAAAAATAGATTAGCCACGATTAAACGGTGGAATCGACTCAATGGTCCGAAAGGCCTAATCTACAATGTTTTGTGGTCTTATGATTTTTGTCAAAGAGCAGCAATGTTTTCTCAGCATCAAGTTCAGCATCAATATTTAACTTCCAACCAACATTACTAAAAGTGAGATTACATGGACATTATCATTGCTACCTGTGGGAACTTTCTAGTGCACAAATGGATCACATTGCATCCTATGTTTCAATACTAACCAGAATCATAATCATATATGATAATCATACTTTATTAGCAAGTATGTTTTGCAACATACGAGAAATTTCATTTGTCATAGTCATACTAATAAAAAGCACCAGAACACACAAAATACATTTTAACATAAACATCCACCACAGTGACTCTTCCACATTCCTCACTGTGATGAAAAAAATGTTTCCTCCAATCCCCCACATAAAACAAACAGGAGAACATTAACACAAACTTTTAAAACACACTAAAAACAAATAAAAGACAAAAAGGACAGATAGACTGTTGGCGATAATGTGATAACGAGATACAATGAAGAATGGTCTCGACCCGAAACGTTGCCTATTTCCTTCGCTCCATAGACGCTGCCTCACCCGCTGAGTTTCTCCAGCATTTATGTCTACCTCCAAGATACAATTAAGCACTTCCTGGGCTACAAGGTGATTTGGGAACGAGGCATAATGGGGAAAGTCACTTGGAAATGATAATATTTCATGCTGTTAAGTGCCAAGCGTACAAATTACACTGAACGCCTCTCACAATGTTTTTACATAGAATCTCAAATACCTTTCTTCGTGGAATAATTTTCAGAGTGCAGTCACTGTAATAAGATGGAAAAACAACCATACAAAGTGCTGGAGAAATTCAGTAGGTCCAGCAGCATCTCTAGAGAACTCTGGATAGGTGATCATTCGAGTCGGGACCCTTCAGACTCAGAATATGAGGGTCTCAAGCAAAATGCTCACCTATCCACATTCTCCAGAGGCGCTAGCTGACCCACTGAGTTACTTCAGCACTTTGTGCTTTTGCATAAACCAGCATCTGCATTTCCTAGTTTCTACAGTATTAAGATGGTTTCTAATTCAGGTCCACCACCGATTTTCCGGCACCGTTGATTCAAGAGCCTTGCAGGATTATTCGTTTTACCAGGCTAACAGAGGTCATGGCCTGGGGGAGGCCTCTGCAAAGTCGGCCACGGACGTCGGCTATGGGAATGGATCTGCTGGCTCCGGCTGGGCTGCAGTTCCAGAGTCCCGGCGACAGGAGGCAAATTCGACCCACTGATCAGCATGGAAGTCCTGATGAGGTTGAGATTGGCCGCCTCACCCTGCCTTGGTGCCACATTTTTGGGGGGGCTACCGGGAAGAATTTCAAGTGCACCCTCGTAATTTATTCTGGATTAAAGGAGGTGCCGGATCACCAGTTGCCAGAAAATCGGTGGTGGACCTGTATGAAGCTGCTAGTGTTGGAATCCAAAAATAGATAAAGGCCACAGCTGGCAGCACAAGTTGGTAAAAGAATCATTCACACAACAGCCTGAGATAAACACATAGCTGTGAAATCGGGAGCTGTCTCCCTGACATAACATGTGATCAGACGGTTAAAATGCCACTTGATCAGACCTGCTCACTACCTTCCAATTGCACTTAAGATGATGAGTATGGGCTGAACTATGATGTAGCTCCTGGAGATTTTTGAGCCGGTCGCAATGATTGTACACTGACATTTCAGGTCGGGCTCTTAACCTCGCTGCATGCCTTTTCATCAAAGGAATATCAGAGACAAATGTCACCAAAGTACTTGGAGGAAATAGCCTAACATTTTTCTTTCCAAGCATCCCGTGCCTCGTTCACTGACAGACAGAAGAAATGCAATTGTTCAGATCTGGTGTTCTCAAAGGACAACACTGATGAAGTACTGAAGAAAGGTTCGCTTCACATCTCATTCCGCTGTCTAAAATCGTGATGAGGTTAAAGACTTCACTCTACCAAATGTAAGGGTCTTTAGTACAAACTGTCTGGCAAAGGTTCACAACACAGAGCTGCCTGTCTCTCAGCTCAGCAATCCACACATAGAAACATAGAAAATAGGTGCAGGAGTAGGCCATTCGGCCCTTCGAGCCTGCACCGCCATTCAATGTGATCATGGCTGATCATCCAACTCAGTATCCTGTACCTGCCTTCTCTCCATACCCCCTGATCCCATTAGCCACAAGGGCCACATCTAATTCCCTCTTAAATATAGCCAATGAACTGGCCTCAATTACCTTCTGTGGCAGAGAATTCCAGAGACTCACCACTCTCTGTGTGAAAAATCTTTTCCTCATCTCGGTCCTAAAGGAATTCCCCGTTATCCTTAGACTGTGACCGCTTGTTCTGGACCTCCCCAACATCGGGAACAATCTTCCTGCATCTAGCCTATTCAACCCCTTAAGAATTTTGTAAGTTTCTATAAGATCCCCCCTCAGTCTTCTAAATTCTAGCAAGTCCCCGGAAAGACACAAAATGCTGGAGTAACTTAGTGAGTCAAGCAGCATCCCTGGAAAACATGGATAGGTGACCATTTGGGTTGGGACAAGATAGTTCTGAAGAATGGTCCCGACCCAAAGCATCACCCATTCATGTTCTCCAGGGATGCTGCTTGACCCGCTGAGTTTTTTAGATTTTAGAGATACAACGTGGAAACAGGCCCTTCGAACCACCAAGTCCACGCCGACCAGCGAGCATCCCATAGACTACACACTAGGGACAATTTACAATTTTTACACAAGCTAATTAACCTGCATTATTACCGAAGGTAAAACCATACGTTTCAACACTTAGTAGATAAAATTGTTAGATATATATGAGAAGTCATAATGAAATGTATACATATATTGTAAATGGGTACTATACATTTGATTTTGAACGGGTCCCGCTCCACTATGCCATGAGTAATTAAGGGAGCGGAGCAAATTGTTTAATATCGACAATAGAAGTCGATACAATGTTTTCTCCCACCTACAGGTGGGTCACTTGTTACAGTGTCGACAAGTTCGGACACTGTATTTTCACTTATTAAAGTTTTTTAAAATTATCACAACAAGTCACATGTGTGTTTTTTATTTAAAGATAATCGCAAAAGGAGTCTACCAATTGAACTTTGTAGGGCAAATGTTCCTCCAATATCTAAAGACCTGAGGTATGGATGCACCGTAAGATATATGGGTACTAAAACCACTCAAAATGCAAGACGATAAACAAATGAAACTGGGAGGAATCTAATTCTGCAGTTGGAACATAAGGGGTGTTAATGAACCCATTAAAAGAGGTAAGATATTAGCTCAGCTGAAATTATACAATACAGACATTATTTTTTTTACAAGAAACTCATCTCAAATCCCAAGATCAAGCTTGATTGAGGGTGAATTGGATAGGCCAAATCTTTCACTCTTCACATACTTCGAAATCTAGAGGTACGACAATCATTATTCGTAAAGGCATTACATTTAAACCAAAGAATACCATAACAGATAAGGAAGGGAGATATTTGATCATTACCGGTGAGACCCATGCTACCCCAATCACCTTGGTAAATATATATGCGCCCAACTTTGACAATCCTCATTTTTTCAATAAAATCTTGAATACAATCGCAGAATCTAATTACCAAAACGTCTTTATTGGAGGAGACTTTAATTGTGTTTTAGATCCTTACTTAGACAAATCAAGGCAAAAACAGAGAGGTAATACGAAATCTAAAACTAGTGAACTTTTAAACGCATACATAAAAAATACCAATATAACAGATGTTTGGAGGATCGCAAATCCGACCGGCAGGGAATACTCGTTTTATTCAATGGTACACAAGATATACTCACGTATAGATTATTTCCTGGTGATAACAAAATTAACCCCTTATACTTCGAACCCAAAATACCTTACCAACACAATCTCAGATCACTTCCCACTAACTTTCTTTTCAAAAATGGAAGGAATGTCTAAGAATAAATCGTTTTGGAGGTATAATCTTCAAATTTTAAAAGACCCGTAAGGAAGTATATATTTAAAACAACAAATGGACCTTTTTTTCGAAATAAATGACACTCCAGACATATCGCCCACATTATTATGGGAATCCTTCAAAGCATTTATTCGAGGTGTTATAATTTCATACCAAGCTTTTCAAAATAAAAAAAACACGAACGAACAAAGAAAGTTAGAAGAACAAATTAGACAACTGGATATAGATAATGCTAAAGACCCAACTATGGATAGACACAATAAAATATTAATACTGAAATGTAAATTAAATAAATTATTATCAGCTAAAGTTATAAGATTATTCCAAATTAGAAGACAGGAACATTTTGAATTTGGGGATAAGCCCCATAAACTTTTGGCACGTCAGTTAAAAAAATGAGAAAAAGAACACACGATCCTAAAGATCAAATCAGATAGAGGGGAAGTATTAACTTTACCGAATGATATTAATAAAAGATTTGCGCAATTTTCTGAGAATTTGTACACATCCAAAACGACAACGGACAACAAATAAAATCACAGAGTTTTTGGATAATTGTAATCTTCCAAAACTAGAGTTGCAGGAACAAGAGGAATTAGGAGCACAAATTTCAATTAAGGAAATAGAAGACACAATAATTTCATTAAAGAATGGAAAAACACCAGGACCTGACGGATTTAGTAACGAATTTTATTAAAGATTTTACGGCATAATTACACCACATTTACAGAAAATGTTTACATATGCCTTTAAAGAACAAACATTACCTGAAACACTAGCAGAATCAATGATTACATTAATACTTAAGAAAGACAAAGATATCGAAGAACCCAGATCATATAGAGCTATTGCGTTGTTAAATACAAATCCAAAAATATTAGCAAAAATATTAGCTAGAAGATTAAGAAATAACTTAATTAAATTATGGAAAACGCTTCCGATGTCTTTAATAGGTCGAATAAATACTATAAAAATGATTTTTCTACCACAAATTTTATACCTATTCCAATCAATTCCTATATACCTACCAAAAAAGTTTTTTTTTTAAATTGGATTCAGACATTACAAATTTTATATGGGATTATAAATCCCATAAAATACAAAGAACACATTTGAATAAACCCAAAGCAGTAGGTGGATTAGCACTCCCTAACTTTATGTACTATTATTGGTCTGTAAATATTAAGAATATGATTCAACTGCTGGACAATTCTGCCCAGCAGGTGGATTGGATAATTATGGAGAGAGAGGACTGCTCCCCTTGTAATATTGGAGCGATCCTCCTCTCACCAATGAAGTTGAATAACACAAACTATAACAAAAACCCAATTATACATAGTACAATTAGAACTTGGAAACAAATAAAACATAATTAAAAATTAAGAAATCTATCTCTCTTATCTCCAATAGTTAATAACCCTTTGTTTAAACCCTCCATTAGAGACAAATCATTTATACAATAGGAAAGAATAGGAATTAAAATGCTCGGAGACTTGTATGAAACTGGAAAATTACTATCATTCAAACAATTACAACTAAAATATAATCTGGGAAACAATCAATATTTTAAATATTTTCAAATATGTGATTATCTGAAAAAATATACACAAGATTATCACCACATGCCACTAGATTTACTGGATGAAGCAATGAAGACTAAGGCCGAATCAGCAAATTTAATATCATATTTGCATATTATGTTAAATGTAGAAATACCAACAACCGAAGGTATTAGAAGAGACTGGGAACAAGAATTAGCTATTAAATTGTCAAAAGAGAGGTGGGATGAACATTTATTAAATGTGCACAAATGTTCAATTAATGTAAGACACACTTTAATCGAATTTAAAATTTTACACAGATTATACTATTCAAAAACCAAAATAAGTAAACTTTTTCCCAACGTATCACTTATCTGTGATAAATGCCAGTCTCAAGAAGCTACTATAGCACATTCATTTGTTTTTTGTATAAAAATTCAAAAATTTTGGACTGATATCTTTGAAATCTTTACAAAATTGTTTAAAATAAAACTGATACCAAAAGCAGAATGGATTATCTTTGGAACAATGGAAGGTAGCCCTGAATTAAATGTGTTTCAAAAGAACCTATTTGAATATTGGTTAATAACTGGAAAAAACCTTATTTTAAAAGTTAGGAAAAACGATCCTATACCAACAATAATCATGTGAACTTCAACTATGTTTGAAACACTACACCTGGAAGATATGAGACTCCGCCTGGCAGGAAAATCAGATCGCTTTTATAGAACGTGGTCTTCATTTATAGACTTACTACAAGGATAGGGTACAATAGTACTTTTAAAAAGGCACCGGCGTCAGGTCTTGGTAAAGGGGGATGAAAAGTGTCAAGTTGGTATATTCCTTTTGCGTGATGTTTATAATAGAGTAACTGTCTTTTCCTTTTTTCTTCTTTCTCTTTCTTCTTTTCTAGGGTCTATCTCTTAATTTCCTTTCTCTAATTCCTCGACTAAGGGGTTCCTTTCGTCACGCTTCTTCACTTCCACAATTCTCTCTCACTTTCTCTATTTTCTCAATTTCTATTATTTTTTAATAGCTTTAAAAAATGAAGGGGTACAATAAATGTAATAATATATACAGGATGTGTATTAATGTAATTTACTGTACTTCTAATAAAAAAAATTTTTAAATCTGCATTTCTTTGGGGGGAAACCGAAGCATCCAGGGAAAACTCACGCAGTCACAGGGAGAACATACAAACTCCGCACATACAGCGCTCATTGTCAGGATTGAACCCGGGTCTCTGGCGCTGTAACGTTGCAACTCTCCTGCTGAGCCATTGTGCCGTCCCTGGAGTTACTCCAGAATTTTTTCCTTGGTAAACTACCATCTGCAATTCCTTGTTTCTCCATAAATGTCCCTGTTGGAATGCGTCGGGTGAATTTTTACCCAGTGCAGGGGAATAAAGACCCAGAGGGCATAGGTTTAAGGTGAGAGGGAAACAATTTAATATCAACTTGAGAGGTACCTTTTTCACCCGGAGGGCGGTGGGTCTATGGAACGAGTTGCCAGAGGAGGTGGTTGAGGCAGGTACTCAAGCAGTATTTTAAAGACACTTGGACAGATATGTGTAGGAAGGAACGGCAGATGCTTTATTCTGGTTTACACCGAAAATAGACACAAAATGCTGGAGTAACTAAGCGATTCAAGCAGCATCTCTGGAGGGAAGGAATTGGTGACATTTCAGGTCGACACTAAAGAAGGGTCTTGACATTATTCAGTCCTTTTCTCCAGAGATGCTGTATGCTTGCTGAGTTACTCCAACATTTTGTGCCTACACTTAGACAGTTACATGGGTCAGAAAGGTTCATAGGGAGAAGAAGTGCTGTAGTAACTCAACGGGTCACGCAGCATCTCTCGAGAACATGGATAGATGACGTTTCGGGTCAGGGCCCTTCTTCAGACTGTTTGTAGGAGGAGAGGGTAGGGGGGGAGAAACCTGGAAGAGAGTAACGGCAGCACAAAGCGTGGCAGGTGATAGATGGACCCAGGTGAGGGGTGGGGAGGGCAGACGGATTTGGACCAAAGGCAGGCAAATAGGACTATCGTAGATGGGGCATCTAGTTCAGCAGGGGGCTGTTTTCTTGCTGTATGACTCAGACTGCAGGGAAACCAGCATCTTAGAAACCTCATTTTAATTCCTACAAATGTTGTAGGTTGTAAAATCAAATTCAATAACTGAGGTTACACTCTTGCTGGACTTCAGAAGAGATTGGATTATAGAGGAATTACGGGTTTTTACTTTAGACTTTTAGTCTTTAGAGATATAGCATAGAAGCAAGCCCTTTGGCCCATCGAGTCCGCGCAGTCCAGCAATCCCCATACACCAGCACTATCCTACACGTTAGGGACATTTTACAATTTTAGTGAAGCCAATGCACCTGCAAACCTGAATGTCTTCAGAGTTTGGGAGGAAACCGAAGCACCTGGGGAAAACCCATGCAGTGACAGGGAGAATGTGAAAACTCCTTAGGGACAGCACCTGTAGTCAGGATCGAACCTGGGTCTCTGGCGTTGACAAGGCAGCAGCTCTATCACTGCCCCACTGTGCCGCCCGAGCTCGAAAATTGTTTTAATTTTCTCATAAATCTGTTCCTGTCACCAATATATTTCTTGGAGGATATATGCCTACTCATTGTAGTTTATTGTTTACAAATTACATAAACAAAATCTCACCACCTTTAAGGTAAATTGGAGGGATGCAAGCAGAAGCCTCCACGTGGCGCATCGCGGGCAATGCTGACGACAGAAACTGTACCATAGTGACTGACTGAAGTAGCCAATTCTGCAACCACCGACCGTCAACCGTCACTGACCGACTGGAAAGACGTGATATGGAAGATGGCCAGACACGAGGAAGAAGATAGAAAGTTATTGCACCTATTGTCTATTGTCTATAAAGTTGGGACTATGGTCTCTGTGATGTGAAATTAGGTTCAGAAAAGAACTATTGTGTAATACCTCTGTTTTCTGACTTCTGTGTTATTTAAGCACAAATTAGGACATACAACAACATGGAATAATACACTTCAGGAGCAGGCTCATCAGCCCAGCAAAACACGATTCCAAGATAAACTAAGAAGTAGAAACAAGGAACTGCAGAAGCTGGTGTACAAAACCAGACACAAAGAGTTGGCATAACTCAGTGGGTCAAGCACCATCTCTATTGAACATGAACAGGTGATGTTTTGGGTCGGGACTCTTATTCAGACATCTAAATCTGAAGTCACCAATCCATGTTCTTCAGAGATGCAGCTTGACTCGCTGATTTATGCCGGCACTGTGGGTCTGTATTTACCAATATAAACTAATCTCGGCCTGCACGTGATCCATGTCCCTCCATTCTGGGTTGTCTGAACCAGCTGACGCAATGAGCTGGTAGAGGTGGTTACAGAAACCGAGAAGGTTCACAGTTTATCATTGCGGCGACCTGCTGAATGATTACAGCCAATTTCTGTTTTATTTCAGATTCACAGCAACAAAGAATCTGAACATGGAATCTTCCGCTTTTAGGTAATGCTCCTTGCCCTCTGTTTTTCCCCCAACATCCCTTCTGTCTTCCCTTCCCCTTTCCCCAGAGCCCCCTGTGGACTCGCTCCTATTTCTCCGCTCCCCCTCCACCGACATTTGTCTTCATAATTTGTAGCTATTCAATCCTTCGATCTCACACCTTCTGTTTTAAGCTCAGACCATTGGTGATGGGGGCAAGATGTAATAGGAACACGAGGTGTAACTTTTTTTTTACCCAAAGGGTGGTGGGTATATGGAACGAGCTGCCAGAGGATGTAGTTGAGATTTAAGAAACATGTAGACAGGTACATGGATAGGACAGGTTTAAAAGGAATTGAGCCAAATGCAGGCAGAGGGATTAGTGCAGATGGAGCATGTTGGTCGGCGTGGGCAAGTTGGGCTGAAGGACCTGTTCCCATGCTGTATGACTCTATGATGACTTTGTTCCAACTGTATGCCTATTGAAACCCCACTCATCTGTGTCTGTTCTATTACCTGCCATGCTTTGTCCTGCCTTTTCTCTCTCCCAGCTTTCTTCCCCCACCCACAATCAGTCTGACTAAGGGTCCTGACCTGAAACATCACCTATCCATGGTCTCCAGCGATGCTGCATGATCTGTTGAGTTATTCCAACACTCTGTGTCCTTTAGCATAAACCAGCATCTGCAGTTCCTTGTTTCAACATAGATTCAGTGCCTGTTCCTGTGACTAGGTTCTGGAATTTCCGTGCAGGGCATTCAAAGTGTTTCACTGTATGTTCCCCATCACTGGTTTATACCTGTTAGTGAAATCTGCTTTTCACTCTAATAAGTCCTGAATCTTTGCTGCCAAGGATGGACTTTAATTTTGTTACCATATCCGATGAAAACAAATATACTTACTTTCAAAAATAGCAATTGGAAAATCTTTAAAAATATTCAAAAATAACTCAAGCATGTTATTAATTTTGAAGCCAATTTCATTCCTGTTCTCACGTTCACGAGGTCCATACCCAACTTCTTATTATCTCTATTCTCCTGTAGAAACAATTTCCAATAACATCTTTATCTCATAAATGTGAAGTAATTGCAATGAAAGGCAGCCATTTAAGAATTTATTTTAATCGGTGGAATCCAACCACAATAAACTATATTAACGTGACTTTTCAATGGGCAATCAATTCATACCAAAGTGGTATCGGTGAACAAGCTGGACAACTAGCTGCTGTATTAAATCCTAACTAATGCACTATTCTGTTCTCTGGCTTAGTTGTAGAGTCATACAGCATGGAAACATACCCTTTGGCCCAACATCCTCCTGCCGACCAGGATGCTCCATCTACACTAGTCCCACCTGCTTGTGTTTAGCCAACATCCCTCTAAACCTATCCTGTCCAAGTACCTGTCTTTTAAATGTTGTAATTGTAAAAGCCTCAACTACCTCCCCTGGCAGCTTGTTCCATACACCCACCACCCTTTACATGAAAAAGTTGCCCCTCAGGTTCCTATTAAAACTTTCCCTCTCAACATAAACATATGTCCTCTTGATCTTGATTCCCCTACCCTGGATAAAAGCCTGTGGATTCACCCTATCTATTCCCCTCATGAACCGAAACACTTCTATATCATCCTCATTCGCTCTCCTTCTTTAGACTTGACTTTAGAGATACAGCGTGGAAACTGGCCCTTTGGCCAACCGAGCCCACACTGACCAGCAATCACCCCATACACTATCCGACACACTGGGGAAAATTAACAGAAGCCAATTAACCTACAAACCTGTATGTCTTTGGAGTGTGGGAGGAAACCTGAACACCAGGAGAAAACCCAGGTGGTCACAGGTAGAACATACAAACTCCGTACAGACAGCAGCCGAGGCCAGAAATGAACCTGGCGCTATAAGGCAGCTACTCTACTGCTGAAGCATTGTGTTAGCAAAGCACAAATTAGAACATTAAGGCAGTAGAACGGCACAATGGTAGAGTTACTGCCTTACAGCACCAGAGACTTAGGTTTTATCCTGACTACAGGTGCTGTCTGTATGGAGTTTTACGTTCTCCCCGTGACCATGTGGGTTTTCTCTGGGTGCTCTGGTTTCCTCCCACAATCTACAATTCCTCCTTTCAGTCGCCTCCTCGACGGAGAGGCAACTTCTTTCCATGTCGCCTCCCTCGCGGCCTAACAGCTTGGATTGGAGTGACCTTTCCGGAGTAGGGCTCGGAGATTCGGCAGCGGGTGCTGCTTGGACTTTCCATCACGGAGCAGACGTACCCTTGCCGGGAGTCGCCAGAGAGGAATGCTCCGATCGCTGGCCTGGTGACGTTGACATTGTGGGCTGCGGTCTGCAGAGCTTCTAGCCGTGGGCGTGGCATGGACTTGCCATCTGGAGCCTGGGATCCCTTGCCGGGGATCACCAGAGGAGAGCTCCGACCGTCTGCGGCCCATAACATCGTGACGCTGCGGTCTCCGGTAGGAAAGTGCCGAGGCAGGACCTCCAAGCCGCGGATTGTGTTTGATCGTCCAGATGTTGGAGTTTGGATAATCTCGACGAGAGGGCCTGTACATCGGGCCGTCTGTAGCGGCGGCTACGGTGGGTTTATGGCCCCGGCCACAGGTGAACAAAGGAGGAGGACTGACTAACCTTTGTGCCTTACACCACAGTGAAGAATGCTGTTGTAGATGTTTGTGTTACATTTTATTGTGTATTGTGTGTTCTTTTTAAGTGTATCGCTGCTGGCAAATTCATTTCACTGCACCTTCGGGTGCATGTGACGAATAACATTTGATTCGATTTGAAGACTTTGACTTCTTTGACTTTGAGCACAACTGTACTGCTAAAGAGAAATTATCATCAGAGCCACAACTGGAGGGAGGGTATGGTCTTCAACGTTAAAGAACACAGAACATGGAAGAGTGCAGCACAGGAACAGGCCCTTCAGCCCACAATGTCTGTGCCGAACACAATGCCAAATTAAACAAATCTGTTTTACCTGCACATGATTGATATCCCTCTATCCCAGCACATTCATATCCCTATCTCGTCTCCTAAAAGTCTATTTTTGCGACTCTCTAGTTATTGATAGAATGGTTCCGTTGCCTGAACAGCTGGGAAGAAACTGCTGCTGAATCTGGAGGTGTGCATTTTCACACCTCTGTACATTTGCCTGATGGGAGTGGGGAGAAGGAGTGACCGGAAGTGAGACCAGTCCTTGTTTACGGGCTGAACAGCTTACTTTTGCATCGTAAATTTTGACAATTATGTGACCTAATCCATTCCCTGCGTTATAAATTCCGTTGCTTCTTTATGGGGAAACTGGCAGATGCTGCCATCACACCCATTGTCCTAGTTGACATTGCCAAAGCTGCGCTGTGCATTGAACATTGCGGAAATGTGTTTACCCAGATTAATGCAATACACAATTCATGACATCTAATCACTGGATTTACTGAAATTAATTTCTAACAATGTGCACCCCTACAGGAGGAGCACGCTGCCAGATAGCAAATGCAATTTATTTTATTGCCCAGTTTGAATTCAAATTTGCATTTTTAATCTCTATAAACTAGACACTTGAATTCAACCACCCCCATTTGCCATGAACGTCATAATAAAAAAAAGCAAAACACATTTCACTGGGAGCTACAGACTGTTCGCTGCATCAGGAATTATTTTGGTCAGTAACCTGCAATCAGTCCAATCATAAATAATGTATTTTAATCACCCATGTTCACTTTTGTTCAACAGGGAAACGTTATGCATTCATCACTGTATTTCAGGATTGCTTTGAAAGTCGCATGATATTGGACTCGATCCAGAGGGAATAAATTTAACTATGAGACTTACTCTAAATGTAAATAAGGGATTGTTAATAATACTGATGTAATTTGCCTCTCTTATCACTTTGTAAGTTTTTTTTCATTCAACGTGACATAGACATATTATAGTCTTCGTTAAAAACATTGCATGAAATGAAAATGGTTGGGGCACAAACAACTTACGGATATAAATCGATATTTTCTAACAATGTAGCATTACCCATTAAGGAAAATCATCTGGATGCATCACAGCATGGTTTAGGAACAGCTCCACCCAAGACCGCAAAAAATTGCAGAGAATTGTGGACGCAGCCCAGACCATCACCCAAATCAACCTCTCTGCCATTTACGCTGCCTCGGCAAGGCCACCAGCATAATCAAGAATGAGTCGCACCCTGGCCTCTCCCTCTTCTCACCTTTCTCATCGGGCAAAAGGTACAGAAGTGTGATTCAGGGACAGTTTCTTCCCAGTTGTTATCAGAGAACTGAACCATCCTTCCAACAACTAGAGAGCAGTCCTGAGCTACTATCTACCTCATGGGAGACAGACTATCTTTGATCAGATTTCACTGTACTTTATCCCACACTAAGCGTTATTCCCTTTATCATCTATTCGGACACCGTGAATGGCTTGATTGTAATCATGTATTGTTTTCAATCCATGCCCATTTAGTGGATGTGGAGAGGACATTTCCAGTTGTGGGAGAGTGTAGGGCTAAAGGGCTCTTGCTCAGAATAAAAGGACGTACCCTTTAGAATGGATAAAGATACATTTCTTTAGCCAGAGAGTGGTAAATCTGTGGAATTATGGCTGTGGAGGCCACGACATGGGGGCATTTTTAAATTAGAAATTGGTAGGTTCTGCATTAGTAAGGACATCAAAGGTTATGGGGAGAAGGCAAGTGAAGAAGGGGTTGAGAGGGAAAAATCAATCATAATTGAATGGCAGGGGAGATTCGATGGGTTGAATGGTTTAATTCTGCTCCTATGGCATATTGTCATCAACGGCTTGTTAGAAGAAAGATATCTCCATTTCGTGAAGAATCTAGAAATAGGAATTTCAAACTCAGAGTTGAACACAGTTAACTTTGAACTGCTGGAATCTATGGCAACCTTACAATCTTTTTATTAAAATAACAGGCTTTTAGCAGAGGATGCTTTACTTTGCAAGCTTTTCCATTGGGAATTCAGAACTTGTATCTCCCATTACCAGTGCCAAGTGTGAGCTGTAACTATAGCATTGATTTATATATTTTTTTACTGTGGGATACTGCCACACAATATAAAGGGATGTGTTTTAAGTGCTGTGATAATGCACCAAGATAATATCACAAAGTGTTAGAAGGCATGTAAATCACACAGGCAAACCAAATGGTCCATGCCATTGTTTACATTCCACAAAAGCTTAAATTACTAGAGTGTCATCCAGGGGATTTCCCCCAGGACTCACCAGGGAAGGTAACACTCAAGCTTATAGTCATAAATTCTAGGAGCAGAATTAGGCCATTCGGCCCATCATGCTTACTCTGCCATTTAATCATGGCTGATCTATCTTTTCCTCTCAACCCCATTCTCATGCCTCCTCCCCATAACCCCCGACACCCTTACTGATCAGGAATCTGTCAGTTCCCACCTTAATTCCCATCTGTTAATCCCACTTGGTCTCCACAACCATCTGTAACAATGAATTCCACAGATTCTCCACTCTCTGACTAAAGGAATTCCTCCTCATCTCCTTTCTAAATATACATTTATTTTATACTTAAGCTATGACCTCTGGTCCTAGACTCTCCCACTAGTGGAAACATCCTTGCCGCATCCACTCTATCCAGGTCTTTCACTATTCGGTAAGTTTCAACGAGGGGCCCCACTCATCTCCAGCGAGTACAGGCCTAGGGCCTTCAAATGTTCATCGTACGCTAACCTAATAATTCCTGGGATCATTCTCGTACCTCTGGACCCTCTCCAAAACCAGCACATCATTCCTCAAATATGGGGCACAAAACTGCTTATAATACTCCTAAAATGTGATATTCCGAGCCCATTCAAACCTGCGCCATAAAAGGTGACTTGGTGTGCCATGGTCATACCTGCCAATAGGCCTGGCTCAGCGCCGGGGAATCAGGAACCTGCCCAGAGAGGAAAGCCACTGAGCCCGCCCCCTACTCGATCCGAAGACTGGAAAGGAGGATTCAGGAGAGAGGGCCGGTAAGCAATTGGCTGTGGGAGGCAGTGCAGCATGCCTCGACGGTGGAGTAGGCAGCTGAAGGCCCAACAGCAGCCAGGGGTTTGGCTGGATCAGGCGCCACTCCAAAAGGATGAGCGTGGCGGACTGGATGTGACCTGCAGCGGCGCGGAGCAGTGAAACACGGGGAAGACACCAATGGCCACCAGCTAGGCGGACCCTGCAACACTGCCAGGGGAACGGGCCTTTATGGTCAAGTAAAGAACTCTACACCTAACTGAGATTGAAAATGGCGCCAAATCTGGTGACTCCGTCTATTCAGTGTACTTTTGCAATACTGTATTGTACTCTGTCTGAGCTGTGCTTATTTATAGTGATACATGAACCAAACTGTATACAATGAATTTCACTGTACCTCAGTCCATGTGACAATATAGTACCATTGAATTCTCCAGTTGCAAGTAATACCTAGGCCAACCAATGCAATACCTACCCAGTGCCGCTGCCAAGAAAACGGGCCTTTACAGCCAAGTTAACGAATCAATATTCTTAAGAACTTGAAACTTGCAGGGTACAAGATTGTGCCAAAAACATGGCAACTCGTTGTGTACTGCTTTGTGTACTGCCTTGGTTAATTCTAATACAGGGCCACCACCGATTTTCCCACAACTGGTGGTCTGGCACCTCCTTTAATTCAGACAAAAAGAGAGCAATTGAAATCCAACCAGGAGCCGTCATGAAAATGTGGCACCAAGAGAACCTAGAGGGATACTGAGTTGGATGATCAGTCATGATCATATTGAATGGCGGTGCAGGCTCGAAGGGTTAATGTATGGGGTTAATCGATATCTGTAATTGGATTACAGTTGGGAAACTCTAATCCTTGATTAAACTGGTGGCCTTGCCGAGGCAGCGTGAAGTGTAAGCAGCCGATCTCCACCTCATTGGGACTTCCGCAGCCAATCAGTGGATCGAATCTGGCATTTATGGACAGGCTCTGGAACTTTGGCCCAGTCAGAGCCAGCAGATCCGTCCCCATAGACGACTTCCACGGCCAGCTTTGGTGGCTGGTATCTCAGCCCCTGGGCAGCCTAGGTGGACGGTTCTGGTACCATTGGACTCTTTTCGGAGGCTGTGACCACTGTTGGTCTGACAAAACGGATAATCCAGAAAGGCCCTGGAAACAAGGGTGCTGGAAAAATCAGTGATGGACCTGCGTAATACAATAATTAGCGCACTTTTGTACTCATTCATGATTGTGTTTATGTTTAGTATGATTTCACTGAATTGTATGCAAAACAAAGAATTTCACTGTATCTTGGTAAATGTGACAATAAAGTGCAATTGAACCCCACCCCCTCTCACTTTCCATCTCCCCATCCTGATGTGCATCCATTTCCACCACTATACCACCCATCTTTCTGCCACCGTCTGAAGAAGGGTCTGGACCCGAAACGTCATCCATTCCTTCTCTCCAGAGATGCTGCCTGTCCTGCTGAGTTACTATAGCTTTTTGTGTCTATCTTCAGTTTAAACCAGCTCTGCAGTTCCTTCCTACACATTCCCCACACCCCAATCTTGCGCCAATTAATCTTTCTCTTGAACAAATCCATGTTCTCTCATCAACAAGCAACCTGCAAAGCGGATTCATAAGTATTGATCTTTAATTTATGGTCCTTATCTATTCACTCTACACCAAGTGGAGACATCATTGCACCATTATTCCTACCAAACCTTTCAGTATCTTGAAGAACTTTACCAGGCTGTTCTTGTGAATTGCTCATTCTAAGCTTCCCCCCAGTCTAGTTTCAGTCAAAAATCACTGAATCAAGCACTTGAACAACTAATCTTTATTTTGATAAAACACAATTACAGTTCAACTACTGTACCTATCCCATCGCAGGTTAGATCCTTGTATCTGTTGATCAAAACCTCTAGGCCTTGCTCAAACAGAGACACTCCAGAAGATCGACGCTGGACCTCGTGGCAGCAGACTTTTATATGTCCCGGGACCTCGAGGGGCCAAACCACATGGCGGTGGTCTCTGAACAATCCAATTACAGATATCGATTAACCCCATACATAACAGACAGTTCCCAAACCCAATAATACAGCAGCTTAATACATTGTATTCAAAACAGGACTTCTCAAGGAACCCAGGCAAGGCTCAATACCTCATCCAATCAACACTCGGCAAAGTAGAACTCTGCAACATTATTTACAAGGTGTATGTCTGGTGTGGAGCCATCCAATCCATTCCATGCATTTTGCACCGAATTGACAGGGTCTGGAGATAATCTCATTCTTTTCCTGCAACTTGTTTCTAGGCTTTAGTCACACTGGCACCACTCCACAGCTTGTCCCAGCTCTCCAGAGAGCAATTACAAATTGACCAAATCTCCCAGCAGCAGAGAAGCTTTTACCCCATTTTAAAGTCCTAGCCTCTCCAATTTGGCCAGGATTAACATTCTTAAGTACTTTCTTTCTCAAAAAGAAAACAACGTTTTTTTTTTAATAGATTCTCAGTAATAGTTGCTGTTCCTGAAAATATTTTTGGCATTGTTTCCAGGACCTACCACACTTTTTATTTCATGGAATCATAAAATTGTGCAGTAACGAAACATGTCCCTTGGCCCACTACATCGATGCCAACCATCAGGCCTACATAGATAATCCCACTTACCTGTAATTACCTGATTGAAGGTTAATTAGGCTATGATAATTGCTCCTGTGTAGGGAATGCGTGCAAAAGTGAGATAACACTGGAACTAGAACATAGAACTGGATGGAGTTTGCATGTTCTTCTTGTGACCGCACATGTTTAATCTGGTGCTTCAGTTTCCTCTCACATCCCAAAGACATGCTGGTTTGGCCTCTGTAAAATTGCCCCTAGTGTGTAGCAAGTGATCAACAAAGTGGGACAACATAACTTGTGTGAACAGGTGATCAAAGGTCAGCATGGACCCAATGAGTTTAATTTTAATTTGTTTTGTTTATTGTCAGGTGTACGGAGGTACAGTGAAGAGCCTTTGTGGCATCCTCACCTGTCGGTAGAAAGACTATACAAAATAGAGAGAGTACAGAGGAGATTTACTAGAATGTTGCCTGCGTTCCAGCAACTAAGTTACAGCGAAAGGTTGAACAAGTTAGGTCTTTATTCTTTGGAGCGCAGAAGGTTCAGGGGGGACTTGATTGAGGTCTTTAAAATGATGAAAGGGATAGACAGAGTTGACGTGGATAAGCTTTTCCCATTGAGGGTAGGGAAGATTCAAACAAGAGGGCATGACATGAGAATTAAGGGACAGAAGTTTAGGGGTAACATGAGGGGGAACTTCTTTACTCAGAGAGTGGTGGCTGTGTGGAATGAGCTTCCAGCAGAAGTGGTGGAGGCAGGATCGATTTTAACATTTAAAAGTAAAGTGGATAGGGATATGGACGGGACGGGAATGGAGGGGTATGGTCTGAGTGCAGGTAGATGGGACTAGGGGAAAACAAATGGTCGGCACGGACTGGAAGGGCCGAGAAGGCCTGTTTCCGTGCTGTAATTGTTATATGGTTATACGTGATTCTAATAGGATGGTTCAGTTGACTGATAACAGCTGGGAAGAAACTATCCCAGAGACTGGAGGTGTGCATTTTTACACCTCTTGCCTGTTGGGAGAGGGGAGAAATGGGAGTGGGTTGGGGTGAGACTCATCCTTGATTATCCTGGTGACCTTGCAGAGGCAGCATGGAGTGTAGATGGAGTTAATGCAAGGGAGGTTGGTTTCCGTGAAGGTCTGGTAGCGTCCACTACCCTCTGCGATTTCTTGCGGTCATTGGTGGAGCTGTTCCCAGATCATGCTGGGCCAAGAGGCCAATTGCAATGCTGTATCTCTAAAACTCTAATATGTCTGACCTGACAACAGTCCTGATAATGCTGAAACATTGTTCCCCTTATTAAATAGAATAAGAAATGGTATTCAGAAAGCCTTGCTAAAAGAACGATTACTCCCCTTTGATGACAATTCTTTTTTCTGTTTCTTTGTTTGAAATGTTAAAATTGGATAATGAAAGCTTTCAGCACAAGAAAGGAAAAGTGTCTGTCCGGAAATATCTGTCACAGAGATAAAATAAAATCATTAGAAAGGAAATATCTGAGATAGTATGCCATCATTTTTTATTAAATTTATTTTATGAGCACAAAAGACATATCACAAATGCCGCAGGCAGGCGTTCTGATGGCTTATTCTTTGCGCCAACAAACATTATTAATACACTAGCTGTTGTGACACTTTCCATTCAACGTTAGACTGTTCAGGCTCGGACTTTATTTCTTGGAACTGGGGAGGGGTGATCTTATAGGGATCTATACATACATGGATAGGACAGGCTTAGAGCGATATGGGTCAAATGTTGGCAGTTGGGACTAACCTAGATGCGGCATGTTGATCGACATGGGCAAGTAGGGTCAAAGGGCCTGTTTCCGCGCAATATTACTCAACAATAGATTGTTGAGTAATAGATCAGGTAAAGTCTTTTGCCCAGAGTGTGGGAATCGAGAATCAGAGGGCATAGGTTGAAGGTGAGGGCCGAAGGATTTAATAAGAACCTGAGGGGTAACATTTTTTTTTACACAAAGGATGGTGAGTGTTGAGTTGCTAGAAGAGGTAGTTGAAGCAGGTACCATCACAACATTTAAGAAATATTTATTAAGGTGCATGGATAGGATACGTTTAGATATGGGCCAAATGTAGGCAGCTGGGAGGTGGGGCATGACGGTCGACTTGGGCACGTTGGGTTGAAGGGCCTGTTTGCATGCTGTATGACTCTGGATGATTCATTTTTACTGCATCCAATGTACTCAGAGGCTCGTTTATATACCCATAATTTATTTGTTGATGTGAAGTTATGGGAAGGCCACGCTTATTATACAGCATAGGCAGTAACAGATCATCAGAATCACAAGCATTTGATGCACGCTGATGTATACATTCAGATTAACATTTGATGGGTTTGCAAGTGACATTTTGTGTTCATACAAGATGGATTATTTTCTTCAGTATATTTGCCAATTTGTTGTTCAGGCCTAAATTGCCACTAAAACAAGTCAAGCTATGAACATACAGAGCATCTGTCAGCTTTCTCAATGCATTTACAAATACTTTACACAATGTGGGCGGCGCGATGGCACACCAGTAGAGCTATTGCCATACTGCACCAGGGATCCGGGTTCAATCCTGACTACGGGTGCTGTCTTTATGGAGTTTGTACATTCTCCCCGTGAACTGCGTGGGTTTTCTCTGGGTGCTCCGGTTTCCTCCTGCAACACTTGCAGGTTTATAGGTTAATTGGTTTTGGTAAAAATTGTTAATAGTCCCTAGTATGTAGGATGGAACTCCAGTTCGGGGTGATTGCTGGTCGGCGCAGACTTGGTGGGTCTAAGAGCCTGCTTCTGCACTGTATCTCTACAGTAAAGTCTACATTTTCCCTCTGCATTCACAGTCCAGATGGAGAATCTCAACTTGAAATGCCGACCACCTTTCTCTTACCTTATTTTGAGCAGCAGATCAGCTGAGCCAAGAAAACAATGGGATAATGTTAATGAAGTGAAAATATTTGACATTAGTAATTGGAAACAGCAAATCTGCAGGGATATATCTTTCTATTTGACTCCAATAACTGGTGCATATAAATCAACAATTTTCTGTGTGTATCTGTACTATATATTTTTATTGTGAGGCACACCAGAAGATTAACTTTTTAATTTCAGTCAAGTTCATGGTGCTTTGCATTGATATGAATGTAGGAAACAGAGCAGTGGGCTCTTTACCCTGAGGTTAAATGCCATTGTTTTATTTCAGCGACATACAGCATAGAAACAGGCCCATCAGTCCAACTTAACCATGCCGACCAACATGCCCCATCTACACTAGTCTCACCTGCCTGCATTTGGCTCATATCCCTCTAAACGTATCCTATCCATTTGCCTGTCTAAACATACATTAAACATCGCGATTGTACCTGGCTCAACTACCTCTTCTGACAGCTCCTTAAAAATACCTACCGCAGTATATATTTTAAAAAGTTGCCCCTCAGGTTTGTAATAAATCTTCCACTCTTATTTTAAACTTATGTCAAATGCACTCATAGTCAGGATTGAACACACATTTCTGCCGCTGTAAGGCAGCAAATTCTACAGCAGTGCCAATATAATGGTCATTATATTGGGGGAGGTCAGAACAGACTGAATGTCCTTCCAGTCCTGATGCATGGTCTTAACACAAAATGTCAACCTTAATGTTGCCTCCACAGATGCTGCTTGACCTGCTTAATACTCGCAACAGTTTATCTTTTGCACCAAATTCCATAATCTGCCGTCCCTTGAGTCTCCATAAGGAGGTAAAAGCAGGAAGAGGACATTTGCCCCCTCCCCACTGCTAAAGATAATGTTACTTAATAGCAATAGAGTAACTAATGGGACCGATCACCTACATCCCAAGGTTTTGTAAAAGGAAATGCATATTTTCTTGCATTAATCTCACACCACTCAATTTCATTTAAAGTGCAAAGAACTATCAATCTCTGTGAATGCACTCTGTGATTTTGGCTCCATAGCACTATGTCGGAAGGAACTGGAGATGCTGGTTAAAACTGAAGATAAACACAAAGTGCTGGCGTTACTCAGTGTGTCAGGTAGCATCTCTGAAGAAAAAGGATGGACGGCGTTGTCCCTGTGACCTGCATTTTTCTCTGAGATCTTTTGTGCTCTCTCTCACTCCAAAGTCATACAGGTTTGTGGTTTATTGGCTTGGTATGAATGCATTAATGTAAAATTGTCCCTAATGTGTATAGGGCAGTGTTATTGTACGGGGATCCATGGTTGGTACGGACTCGATAGGCCTGTTTCCGCACTGTATCTCCAAAACAAAAAAAACTAAATCTACACTTCATGCTGCCTAGGGGAAGCAGCCAATATAAAAGACAGGTGGCACAGTGGCGTCAGGGTAGAGTTGTAGGCTTACAGCCCCAAAGACCCAGGCTCGATCCTGACTATGGGCGCTGCATATACTGAGTTGCTACGTTCTCTCCGTGACCCGATGGATTTTATTCGGGTTCATTTATGGATTTTTGTTCCCCCCCACACTCCAAAGACACACAGGTTTGCAGATTAATTGGCTTTAGTAAAAATTGTAAATTGTCCCTTGTGTGTACATAGGGCAGCGCTTGTGTACAGTGATCACTGATCGGTGTGCACTCAGTGGAACTTAAGGGCCTGTCCCACTTGGGTGATTTTTTAGGTGACTGCCGGCGACTGTCATAGTCATAGCAGGTCGCTGACAAACCGGCGACTGGACCCCCCTACGACAATGTATACGACAAGCTACAACAACCGGCCACCTAGTCACATCAAGCTACGGCAAGCTACTGACAACCAGCGACCCAATCGTAATAACATAGGACATCCACCTACAACCACACCTACGACAACCAAAGTCAACCTACATCTACCCGCGACAAGGTACAACAAGCAACAACCCTGTCGGCGACAACTGTAGACAATTCACGTCATTTTGGCCACCAAAATACCCAGTTTTCCTATAAAAGGGGTTGTAGGGTTGGGTTTCCAATAATTCTGCACACATGACTACCATGGCGCGACATTGATGTCGATTGACATAGGTAGTCGCCAATGGGCAACCTACGTCACCTGGTGACAACCTACGACAGCACCTACGTCAGGAGAAATCAAGCTATGCTCATTGGCGTCAAACCCACTGACGCCAATTTTTTTTTGAATATTTTGAAAATCCAGCGTGACCAGAAAGACGCTACGACTCTTTGCGCAAATGAGGAAGCTACTCACGACCACACAGTCGACACCCCGGCGACCATATGGCGATAGCCTAGTCGCCTGTAGACACCTAAAAAATCGCCGAAGTGGGACAGGCCCTCGAGGGCCTGTTTCCGTGCTGTATCTCTAAGCCTAACCAAACCTTTTCTACCCTCTTCCATCTGCTCCTCGCTACCCTCAGGCAAAAGATACAGAAGCTTAAAATTGCACACCATCAGACTGACCTAGCCTCTTTTCCAGCGTTATCAGGCTTCTAAATGGTTAGGTGTAGGAATGAACTGCAGGTGCTGGTATAAATCGAAGGCAGACACAAAATGCTGGAGTAACTCAGCGGGACAGGCAGCATCTCTGGCAACAAGGAATGGGTGACACTAAATGGCCCTTCCTTAAACCAGGGTACTGTCCGATTCACCTCTACCTAATTGAAGACATTGGGCTTTGGCTCTGGAACTGTTTGGCTACAATGCTGAGAACTATATCCTGCACTCGCTATCTTTCCCTTTGCTCTACCGGTTGTACCCGAGTTTGAGTTGATTGTAATTATTTATAGTATTATCTAATGTGATTGGATAGCATGCTAAACAAAGCTTTTCACTGAACAAAATAAACCAAAACCTAAATCTTCTTCAGTCCGGACTTTCTTATCTATGTATCTCCCTCTCTCCTGACATCAGTCTGAAGAAGGGTCTCGACCTGAAATGTCACCCATTCCTTCTCTCCAGAGATGTTGCCTGGCCCGCTGAGTTACTCCAGCATTTTGTGTCTATCTTCGGTTTAAGCCAGCATCTGCAGTTCTTTCCTACACAATATTCCAGGTGTGGTTTCACCAAGACTTTGAATCTACTATAAAATGTCTTTACTTTTATAGTTAGATTTTCTTCCAATTAAGGCCAACACGTTATTTGGTTTCCTAATTATTTCTTGTACCTGTAAATTAATCTGCAATGATTAATGTTTAAGGGCATATAGTACTTTTAAACATCAAACTATGAAAAAAAAAATCCTAATTTTGCTTCATGGATGACCTGCCTTGCTGCACATTATTTCACGTGTTATCTCTTCATCATTTGATTCAGCCATTCTCTTTTGCTCCTTACATAGAACATACAGTAGTACAGCACACAAATGCCCACTATGTTTGTACAAACATGATGACCTCAGGTTCATCCGAGAAACTGAGTCGTTCCTCGACAAGTCCTTCAGTGAGATTGTTACACCCAAGGCACTAGAAGAGAGAAGGTGGGTGACGGTGAGAAAGGGAGGAAAACATGGAATGCAAAGGTTCCCGGGTGTTGTACCTCTTGTGAACAGGTTCACCCACGTGGAAGCTGCTGGGACAGAAGACGGTATCTCACTGAGCGGCGGACTGGCTTGCAAAACAAAAAGGGCAGATGAGCCAAAACCAAAGAGGCCAAAGTCGGGCAACGCCATTGTAGTTGGAGACTCCATTGTGAGAGGTACGGACAGGGGTTTTTGCGGCAACAGACGGGATTCCAGGATGGTGTGCTGCCTTCCTGGTGCCAGGATCCAAGATGTCACGGACAGAGTGCAGACAATCCTCAAGGGCGAAGGTGAACAGCCGGAAGTGGTCGTGCATGTTGGCACAAATGATGTTGGAAAGAAGGGGATGAATATTTTGCAGCGGGACTTCAGAGAGCTCGGAAAAATGCTGAAAAGCAGGACTTCCAGGGTTGTTATCTCCGGTTTGCTTCCAGTTCCTCGTGCTGGCGAGAGCAGGAACAGGGAGATACGGGACCTGAATGTGTGGCTGAGGAACTGGTGCAGGAGGCAGGGATTTAGATTCTTAGATCACTGGGATCTGTTTTGGAGTAAGGGGTAACTGTACAAAAGGGACGGATTGCATCTTAACAGGTGGGGGACCAGCATTCTGGCCGGCAGGTTTGCCACTGCTACATGGATGGTTTTAAACTGAATAAGGGGGGTGGGGTGTCAAATGGGATAATCGAGAACGGAGTTAAAGGGAAAGAGAGTAAAGGGATGGTTAATGACCCCAGAATTAACGGGAAAGAAAGATCACAAAGGGATAGGAGAGTATGACCAAGTATAATAGGGATCGATGTGAAAGGGGCCACTTGTCAACATAATTGTATAAGGAGTAAGAGTGTTGTAAAAACAAGCCTGAAGGCTTTGTGTCTCAATGCGAAGAGCATTCGTAATAAGGTGGATGAGTTGAAGGTGCAGATAGCGATTAATGACTATAGTTATTAATGACTATGCTATAGTTGGGATCACGGAGACATGGCTCCAGGATGACCAAGGCTGGGAGCTGAACATCCAGGGATATTCAATATTCAGGAGGGATAGACGAAAAGGAAAAGGAGGTCGGGTAGCGTTGCTGGTGAGAGAGGAGATTAATGCAATAGAAAGGAAGGACATTAGCGTGGAGGATGTGGAATCGATATGGGTAGAGCTGCGAAACTCTAAGGGGCAGAAAACGCTAGTGGGAGCTGTGTACAGGCCACCTAACAGTAGTATTGGAGTTGGGGATGGCATCAAACAGGAAATTAGAAATGCGTGCAACAAGGGTAACACGGTTATAATGGGTGACTTCAATCTGCATGTAGATTGGGTGAATCAAATTGGCAGGGGTGCTGAGGAAGAGGATTTCCTGGAATGTATGCGGGATAGTTTTCTCAACCAACATGTGGAGGAACCAACGGGAGAGCAGGCTATTCTAGACTGGGTATTGAGTAATGAGGAAGGGTTAGTTAGCAGTCTTGTTGTGCGTGGCCCCTTGGGCAAGAGTGACCATAATATTGTTGAGTTCTTCATTAGGATGGACAGTGACAAAATTAAGTCAGAAACAAGGGTCCTGAACTTGAACAAAGGTAACTTTGAAGGTATGAGATGTTAATTGGCCAAGATAGACTGGCAGGTGATTCTTAAAGGGTTGACAGTGGATGTGCAATGGAAGGTATTTAAAGACTGCATGGATGAAGTACAAAAGTTGTTCATACCAGTTTGGCAAAAGAATAAATCGGGGAAGGTGGTGCATCCATGGATAACAAGGGAAATCAGGAATAGTATAAAAACAAAAGATGAGGCATACAAATTTGCCAGAAAAAGCAGCCTACTGGAGGACTGGGAGAAATTCAGAATCCAGCAGAGGAGGACAAAGGGCTTAATTAAGAAAGGGAAAATAGATTATGAAAGGAAACTGGCAGGGAACATAAAAACTGACTGCAAAAGTTTTTATAGATATGTGAAGAGAAAGAGACTAGTTAAAACAAATGTTGGTCCGTTGCAGTCAGAAACAGGTGAATTGATCATGGGGAACAAGGACATGGCAAACCAATTGAATAACTACTTTGGTTCTGTCTTCACTAAGGAAGACATAAATAATCTGCCGGAAATAGCAGTGGAACGGGGGTCAAATAAGATGGAGGAACTGAGTGAAATCCAGGTTAGCCGGGAGGTGGTGTTGGGTAAATTGAATGGATTGAAGGCCGATAAATCCCCAGGGCCAGATAGTCTGCATCCCAGAGTACTCAAGGAGGTAGCCACAGAAATAGTGGATGCATTAGTGATAATTTTTCAAAATTCCTTGGATTATGGAGTAGTTCCTGAGGATTGGAGGGTAGCTAATGTAACCCCACTTTTTAAAAAAGGAGGGAGAGAGAAAGCGGGGAATTACAGACCAGTTAGTCTAACATCGGTAGTGGGGAAACTGCTAGTCGGTTATTAAAGATGGGATAGCAGCGCATTTGGAAAGTGGTGAAATCATTAGACAAAGTCAGCATGGATTTACGAAAGGTAAATCATGTCTGACAAATCTGATAGAATTTTTCGAGGATGTAACTAGTAGAGTGGATAAGGGGGAACCAGTGGATGTGTTATATCTAGACTTTCAGAAGGCTTTCGACAAGGTCCCGCATAAGAGATTAGCATACAAACTTAAAGCACACGGTATTGGGGGTTCAGTATTGATGTGGATAGAGAACTGGCTAGCAGACAGGAGGCAAAGGGTAGGAGTAAACGGGTCCTTTTCAGAATGGCAGGCAGTGACTAGTGGGGTGCCGCAAGGCTCAGTGCTGGGACCCCAGCTATGTACAATATATATTAATGATTTGGACGAGGGAATTCAATGCAACCTCTCCAAATTTGCAGATGATACCAAGCTGGGGGGTATAGTTAGGTGTGAGGAGGATGCTTGGAGGCTGCAGGGTGATTTGGATAGGCTGAGTGAATGGGCAGATGCATGGCAGATGCAGTATAATGTGGATAAATGTGAGGTTATCCACTTTGGTGGCAAAAACATGAGGGTAGACTATTATCTGAATGGTGGCAGATTAGGAAAGGGGGAGATGCAACGAGACCTGGGTGTCATGGTACACCAGTCATTGAAAGTAGGCATGCAGGTGCAGCAGGCAGTGAAGAAAGCAAATGGTATGTTAGCATTCATAGCAAAAGGATTTGAGTATAGGAGCAGGGAGGTTCTACTGCAGTTGTACAGGGTTTTGGTGAGGCCACACCTGGAGTATTGCGTACAGTTTTGGTCTCCAAATCTGAGGAAAGACATCCTTGACATAGAGGGGGTACAGAGAAGATTCACCAGACTGATTCCTGGGATGTCAGGACTTTCATATGAGGAAAAATTGGATAGACTCGGCTTGTACTCGCTGGAATTTAGAAGATTGAGGGGGGATCTTATAGAAACTTACAAAATTCTTAAGGGGTTGGACAAGCTAGATGCTGGAAGATTGTTCCCGATGTTGGGGGAGTCCAGAACAAGGGGTCACAGTCTAAGGATAAGGGGGAATTCCTTTAGGACCGAAATGAGGAAAACATTCTTTACACAGAGAGTGGCGAGTCTCTGGAATTCTCTGCCACAGAAGGTAGTTGAGGCCAGTTCATTGGCTATATTTAAGCGGGCGTTAGATGTGGCACTTGTGGGTAAAGGGATCAGGGGGTATGGAGAGAAGGCAGGTACGGGATACTGAGTTGGATGATCAGCCATGATCACATTGAATGGCGGTGCAGGCTTGAAGGGCCGAATGGCCTACTCCTGCACCTATTTTCTATGTTTCTATGATGCCAATTTAAATTGATCTACCTGCTAATGATCCAAATCCCTATATTTCCTGCACTTCCATGTGCCTTTCTAAAAGCGTCTTGAACACCACTATCATATCTGCCTCCACCACCATCCCCGGCAGTGCGTACCAGGCAAAAAAAAAGTAAAAAACACATGCCCCCCACATCTCCATGAATGATTCGCCCTCTCACTGTGGTCTGACTGTCTACCCTATCTATGTCTCATGAATGTATATACTTCTATCAAATCGCCCCTCAACCTCTGACATTCCAGAGAAAGAATGCCCTCCAGTTTTTAAGAAGACCAGAGAAGTTTTCTGAAGTAAAAGATGGCATAAATAGAGGATTTTCCTGGTTCGTTGGCATCATCCACACATGGATAACCCAAAGCAAAGAGGCAAATCTTCTAAATTAGCCATAAAATCAATTAGGAGATAATTAAGTTCAATTAGCAACATGCAAAGCACTGCAAAAGCAGAGGCACTTACATAACAAGCTCCAGAGAACATGAAAGGCTAGCAATTTTATCATGCCTTTCACAACCTTAAAATGCCCCTAAGTCATTAATTCGCCTCCCCACTCCCATCGGGCAGGAGATACAAAAGCTTGAAAGTACATGCAACAGATTCAGAAACAGCCTCTTCTCCTCCATTACCAGAATGGTCTGCCCATTAGCATGGGTGTTGTCCCGATCCTTCAACCTACCTCATTGCGGACATTCCATATTTTCACTGGAACTGCAGTACTACAATTCTGTAAAGTAGATCCGATGCTCTGGTAATTTTGTCTTTGCTCTACATGTTGTACTTGTGCATTGCTTGATTATATTCATGTATACTATTACCTAACTGAATTGGATAGCACACAAACTGGATATTCACTGCTTCTCGGTACATGTGACATCAACAAACCATTGGATAAGGGGTGATCTTAAAGTGGTGTACAAAATCATGAGGAATAGGTCAGGTAGATGCAGATTCTCTTGCCCAGAGTAGGGGAATCCCAAGAACCAGAGGACGTGGGTTTAAGGTGAGAGGGGTAAGATTTAAGAGGAACCTGAAAAGCATTTTTTTTTATGCACAAAGGTTGGCACTTGTATGCAACAAGCAGGTAGGCAGGTACTATTGCGATGTTTAAGAACCATGAAGTACATGAATAGGGCAGGTTCAGAGGGATATGGGCCAAATGCAGGCAGGTGGGATGAGTGTAGATGAGACATGTTGGCTGGCTTGGGCAAGTTGGGCTGAAGGGCTTGTTTGCACACTGTAAGAATCTATGACTACCAATACCAAGTGCTTTACAGAAGATCAAGTAATTTTAAAATCCGAACACCATTACGATATACGAAATGCAACAAGGACTACAGATGCACGAATAATTAAATATTGATTGATCTATGAGCAAAATATCACAGTTATCTATGTCCACCAGAAAGAGTTAACGTAGCCTCCTGTTAATGTTTCATCCTAAAGATGACACTTCCCATGGGGCCTGTTTGATCTGCTTACATTTATGAAGTACAGACAAATCACTTGCCTTAACAAATAAATGTGATTCAAACTTCAGCTTTGCAATATTCTTTGTCAGTCAGTATGGAAACAGTCCCAACATACCCACACTGACCAACATGCCCCATCTACATTAGTCCCACCTACATTTGGCCCATATTCCTCTAAATCTGTCCTATGTATGTGCCTGTCTAATTGCTTCTTTATCGTTGGCGTAGCTCATTCCCTACACCCACCATCCTTTATGTACAAATGATACCCCTCGGGTTCCTATTAAATCTTTTCCCGCCTCACCTTAATCCAAATATAAACGCAAAATGCTGGGGTAACTCAGCGGGAAAAGGCAGCATCTCTGGAGAGAAGGAATGGGTGACGTTTTATCTTTATCTTAATTATTATCTGAATTATCCAAATGTCATTCACCATACTAACAGAAGTAATAGTTTCCTCGGTTACTAACAATATAACAGAAAGCAAGCAAGATGCACAATGCAATGTTAGACTTAAACATGCACAGACAAAGACCCATTAATTGATTAGTTTATTAAATGTTCAATGAATGCAAGTCTATTGAACAAAAATTCATTCAATGGTATGATGCTCCTGCAGAATTAAATAATTATTCCTAGGCTCAGAAAAACTTTTGATGTACATTCATAAATACAATGTGCAATGTCATTTACAAATGGGTGAAATGTTGAGATAAATAGTTTGACTTAAAAACTGACGGGAAGATAAAATAAATTAAAAAGAAAATACTCAGCAGACCCAGAAATATCTGCTAAGGCAGAAACAAAGTCATATTTCACGGGGTCATAGAGTCACACAGCGAGCAAACGGGCCCTTTGGTCCACCATGCCCATGCCAACCAAAATGCCCCATTAACACCAGTCCCAACTGCCCATGTTTGCTCCATATCCCTCTAAACCTTTCCTAGCCATAATTGAACCCCAACGCAGAACTGATTATCTTAGGAACAATGGAGATCGGCTTTGAGCTGACTTCGTTCCAAAAGAGTT
Organism: Raja brachyura; assembly: GCA_963514005.1. The sequence continues at coordinate 131,913,209 of OY740781.1, forward strand.
TCCTTAATTATGGCTTAATAACGGCAAAAAAACATTAAAATTCTGGAAAAATGCACCAACACCAAAGCTTAAAATGTGCATTTCAAACATGTCTGAAATGTTACACCTAGAAGATATGAGATTCGTCCTAGCAGGCAAATCAGATCAATTCTTAAAGATTTGGTCTCCCTTTATCGAGTTATTACAAGTATATGGTGCAACATAACCCTGGAAATTAACTTTTTTCAGAACCGGGTGAGGGATGCGCAAAGATAAGCAGGTATATCCCTTTTATTTTATTTTTAATTATTTCTTTCTCTTCTTCTTGTACTTTTTCACGAACTATCACTTTCACCACTTTACCTAACTTTCCTTCTCTCTCTTTTTGCTTCACTTTTTTATTATTACATTTAAAAACAAGTTGCTCATGAAATGTATTATATTATTCTTGGTTTACACTACTGTGTATGACTTCTAATAAAAAGAATTAAAAAAAATAAAAACCTTTTCTAGCTGTCCAAATGCCTTTTAAACATTGTGATAGTACCTGCTTCAACTACCTCCTCTGGCAGTTTGTTCCATATATATGGAACAACTATATATATCTACCTCCCTGTGTATAATAAAAGGTGCCCCTCAGGTTCCTTACATCAAATCCTTAAATCATAATCAATTCATTAAATCTTTCCCCTCTTTCCTTAATGCTCTGTCCACTGATTCTTGATTTTACCCTGGGTGAAAGACTGCATTTAACCAATCTATTCCCCTCATGTGAATAGTAGGATTTCCCAGCATGGGTTTTCTCCGAATTCTCTGGTTTCATTCCACACCCCAAATAAGTAAAGGTTTCTAGGCTAATTGGCTTGGTAAAATTGTAAATTGTCCCTGGTGTGTGTAGGATAGTGTTAGTGTTGGGGGCAATCTCTGATAGGTATGGACACAGTGGGCCTAAAGGCCAGTTTCCATGCCTTATCTCTAAACTAAGCTAAGCTAATCTCTAAGCTAAGGAATAATCCATAATTCAGAATTGGTTGGTGTATTAAGACTGGTTAAAATTAATTTGAATTCTCAGTAATGGCTGAAAGCAGAATCAACCCTCCTGACATTTCATTAGATCAGGGAAGTGAGACTGTGGATAATTCAGCAGGTGTGGACACACACAATGATAACAACAATGCCAGTCCTGTTGATTGGGAATTCATCAGCCACATGTGAATTAATACGTTTCCCTATTGTCCATGATAGATCTCGGAACATGCACAAAGACCTGTCTTTCGCTCTTGCAGAGGACATGACAGTTGCCAAAAAAAATGTTTTTGTTTTACTTAAACGGAGCGCAAAGACAGAAAGACTGCTCGTGACAGAGAGTCAATTTTTGAAAAAAAAAACCCTTGAATGATTATTATTTATAGCTCACTGCTCCATTCTGCTGCACTTCCACACAGAAAATGTAACAATGTAGATCCATGAACAAATCCAAAAATTACACATTTCAAAGATTATTTTTGAAGTCATAACGACCAATGTCAAATTAAGCAACATTTAATTGTTTCCTGGCCAAATAAGATGCAATTTACACCTTGGAATTGGTTATGTAGAAAATCTGTGTGGTTAGCCTTATTTTTGTTTTAAATGGATTACTGAAGTATCAGTTAGGGAGGGAAATGAGGAAACAGCAAGATGTCAGAGTCACAGAGTATTACATCATGGAAACTTTGGCCCAACTTTCCCACGCCGACTATCGTGTCCCATCTACACTAGTCCCACTTGCTTATGTGTGGTCCATATTCCTCTAAACCTTTCCTATCCATGTACCTGTCTAATTGCTTCTTAAACATTGTAATAGTTCCTGCCTCAACTACCCCTCAGATTCCTATAAAATCTTTTCCCTTTCACCTTAAACCTATGTCCTTTGGTCCTTGATTCCCCTATTCTGCGCACGAGACTCTGTGCATCCACGTGGTCTATTTTATACACCTCAATCACCCCTCATCCTCCTGCGCTCCAGGAACTGGAGTCCCAGCCTCTCCTCTGGCTCCGGCCCTCAAGTCCTGGCATTCACTGCCAGGTTTCTTTCATGGGGCTAGGAGGCAGAGTGGGATGACTGTGATTTGATTAAATTGTCTTCTCCCGCTATTTACTTCAGCAACCAATTTTATATCACAGTACTGACTTCTCCTAAATAATGCAGAATCCAACGTTGCCAGAGATGTCATATACTGCTCAGATCAGCCCTCAAACTTTGCTTTAAGTCTAGGAAATGAGACTGGGCAAGTGGCTGATGGATCAGCGAGGGCAGCACGGTGGTGCAGTGGTAGAGTTGCTACCTTACAGTGTCAGAGACCCAGTTTCGATACTGACTACGGATGCTGTATGTATGGAGTTAGTCCGTTCTCCCCGTGACCTGCATGGGTTTACTTTGGGTGTTCTGGTTTCCTTCCACCCTCCAGAGTTGGCGGGTGTGGGTTAATTGACTTCAGTAAAGATTGTAAATTGTCCCGTGTGTGCAGGATAGTGGCAGTATATGGGGATTGCTGGTCTGCGCGGTCTCAGTGAGTCAAAGGGCCTGTTTCCACATTGTAATTTAGTTTAGTTTAGAGGTACAGCATGGAAACAGGCCCTTCTGCCCATTGAGTCTGCACTGACCAGTGATCCCAGCATATTAACACTATCCTACACACACTAAGGACAATTTACACTTATACCAAGCCAATTTACCTACAAACCTATATGTCTTTGGACTGTGGGCGGAAACCGAAGATCTTGGAGAAATCTCACGTGGTCACAGAGATGATGTACAAACTCCATACAGCCAGCACTTGTAGTCAGGATCAAACCCAAGTCGCTGGCAGCAACTCTACCGCTGCGCCACTGTGCCACCCTAATTCTAAACTAAAATAAAAGTGAGACCCCTTTGAGATCAGTGGCCATAATTCCATATTTAAATTGTTATAGAATAAGAGTTAAAGTCCTAAATTATAGTCGAAGAACCATACAGTGTGGAAAAAGGCCCTTAGGCCGAACTTGCCCACACTGACCAACATGCCCCAACTACAATTGTCCCTGTGTTTGCCCCATATCCCTCTAAACCTATCCTTTCCACGTACCTGCCCAATTTTTTTTAATGGTGTGATAGTACCTGCGATTGGGGCAAGTTGGGGCAAAGTAATTTTGATGGCATTAGACTTGAAAATGTTGATATGGAGAGATTTGGTTTAGTTTAGAGATACAGCTTGGAACATGAACCTTTTGCCCACCAAGTCCACACTGACCATCAATCAGTGGAGCACCCAGAGGAAACCCACACAGTTACAGGGAGAATGTGCAAACTCCACACAGACAGCACCTGTGGTCAGGATTGAACACGGCTCTCTGGCACTGTGAGGCCGCGGTTCTTCAAGCTGCACCACTGTGCCATTCCTCAGGATATCCTGAGGTCATGAACAATTCTATATTTTCAAGTAGCCAGCTACATGCAATACAAATTTAGTTTATTGTCACGTGTATTGAGGTGCAGTGAAAAGCATTTTGTTGCGTGCTATTCAGTGAGGGAAAAGACAATACAAGAATACAATCAAGTTGTCCACAGTGTACAGGTAGAGGATAAAAGGTATAACATGCAGTGCAAGATAATGTCCAGTAAAGATGATTAAAGATAATTCGAAGTAGTTCCAATAAAGTAGTTGGGAGGGCAGGACCACTCTCAGGTTGGTGAGAGGATGGTTCAGTTATGAATTCAATGGTGAATATGGAAGCCTAATTTATGGGCCACCCAATTGAATGGGCCACCCAATTGAATATATTTTCATTTCCAATCCAACTTTCTAAAAATAGCTCTTTATGTTGTCTGCTCTGGAGACCATTGTTCATTATATGTGATCATATTTTTGAACTGCTTATCCTTCACCATTTCCTTTTTTCACTCCCTTGCCTTGGATATTTGGAACGCATCGTAATGGAACACGCTGGCAATCGACAAATAAAACAGAATGAATTTCCACATCTTCTTTCAAAAGGACAATTGAGGTTTTGATGCAAGTCTTTTCGACTGACCCCATTGGAGGAGGTCGGCTTTCAGTCCTGGGTTCACAGCAGCATTTGTTGTGCCAGCCTGTTACTCCACTCGGAGTGATTTTATTTTGTGTCTTTGACCTTGTCATCCTTCACTAACCACATCAAGTGGAGGATGCAGCAAAGGGGGCAATAGTTTAATAAGAAACTAACCTCAAAAATCAAACACAGTCGCAGATAAAAGATAAATTATGAGCAAATTCCCATTCATTATTCAGTATCCTCATATATACTTTCGAATCTCTATGTTGAAGTTCATGATGTATCGTTGCATAGACTCCGTGTAATAATCTTCTGATGATGTCTAAAGGACCCCTGAGGAATCATATCTTCCATCTGCGAGAATTCAAATAGTTTATTGAATTGTCGATTGTCGACTATTAATGCTGAAACAAGGAGAATAAACCATAGTCTAGTCTCAAATGAGTATTTCCAGTGTTTATGTTTATATTTCTAATGTTTATATTAAGTTTCTGATCATTTAAACACAGGAGATAGACATCAAACAAAGTTGTCCGTCCAGACCTCTAGGTTTATCACGTATTTCATGGGATAAAGAGGATCCTAAAATGGATTTAACCTTTTATTTAAATTCACACTGGGAGGTCATAAATTGGCACCAGTTGTTGGAAAGAGTGCAAAAGTGATTCACCAGTATGTCATCTGGGCTTGTGTGCTTAGGTTATAAGGAGGGGGTCGATAGGCCGGACTTTTACATTTAGAACATTGGAGGCCAAGTGGTGACCTTTTTGATGCATTTAAGATCATGAGGGGCATATATAAAGCGAGTGTTCACAGTCTATTTCCCAGGGCTGAAGATTCAAAAACTAGAGAACATAGGCTTAAGATGAGAGGGGACAGATTTAAATGTGAAGTCAGGGGCAATTTTTGCACCCAGAGGGTAGTCCATATCTGGAACAAGCTGCCAGTGGAAGCTATAGACACAGATACAATGACAACTTTTGAAAGATATTTGGATGAGTTTAGATCAATAGGAGTAATGGGACTTGCCCAATACAACTTGGTCGGCATGGACATAGTTGGCCAAAGGGCCTATACAGCTCTATGACTCTAATTCTTTAGATTTTACAGAATCAGAGAGGAAAGTCCCTTCGGCCCACCAAGTCTGCGACGACCAGCAACCACCCCATACACTAACACTATCCTACACACTAGAGACAATTCACAATTTTACCGAAGCAATTAACCTACAAAATTATACTTTTTGGAGAGTGGGAGGATCTGGAGCACTCAGAGAAAACCAATGCAGTCACAGGGAAAAAGTATAAACTCCATACAGACAGCACCCGTAGACAGGATCAAACCTGGATCTCTGTCACTATGAGGAAGCAGCCCCACTGCTGCACCATCGTGCTGCCTAATTCAAGGGTTTAAGAAAAACATAAAGCTTCTAGATACCCCACATAGACATATTTCACTGAGAAAGCTTCATTAAAAAACAAAACAATGCATCTAGTTAGAAACGTGGGACATCTGGTTGTTTCCAGTGAAGACTAATGAACCATTGATTTGTTTGTGCTAGTATTCTTTAGTATTCTTTGTTGTATGTGGGGGGGTGGTTGGAGGAAACGTTTTCTAATCTCTTTCCTTGACGGAGATGCAATTTTTTCCATATCATATCTCCATCCACACTGTGGCCTAACATCGAGGAGTTGGTGGCATTTGCTGGAGGCCGAACGAGAGCTCCATCGCGGGTGCCTGTGGACTTGACATCACGGAGCCCACGATCCTTTTGCCAGGGATCGACCACTGAGCTCTACAGCGGGAGTCTGCGGACTTTAACATCGTGGAGCCCACAGTCTATGGCCAGAGACCAATTTCGGGAACTCCCAAGCCGCAGGTGCTTCGGCCGGCCTTACATGGGGTCTTCAATCGCCCCGATACAGGGGTTTTGATCGCCAGCTGTGGGAGCTTCGATCCCCCCCCCCCCCCCCCCTCCCCCCCTCCGACTGCGAATTGTTCGACTGCCCCGACCGTGGGAGAATAAAGAGGAAGAAGATTGGACTTTATTGTCTTCCATCACAGTGAGGAACGTGGGGAATCCGCTGAGGTGGATGTTTATGTTAACTTTTATGTAGCTGTGCGTCGTGTTGCTATTTTTTAGTATGGCTGTATGTAATTCGAATTTCACTGTACCTTAATTGGTACATGCAAGAATAAACTAGCCTTGAAACATTGAAACCTTGATCACATTTTCCTAACACATCTCATCCAATGAATAGTACTAAAGTTCCAAAATCTCTGCCATTAATTTTGCCATGGATTCACCACCCACTGGCTAAAGAAATTCAAGAAATTATGTTACACTCCTGCTAGTTTTCAGAAAGATTACAGAGGAAGAGGAATTGCCACTTTAGAATTTAGTGATACAGCGCAGAAACAAGCCCTTCGGCCCACCAAGTCTGTGCTGACCAACGATCACCCCAGACACTAACCCTATCCCACACACTAGGTACAATTTATAGTTTTACTGAAGTCAATTAACAAGCAAACTGTGCGTCTTTGGAGTGTGGGAGGAAACCAAAGCACCTGGAGTAAACCCACATGGTCACAGGGAGAACGTAAAATCTCGTAGAGACAGCACCCGTAGTCAGGATCAAACCTGGGTCTCTGGTGCTGTAATGCAGCAACTGTACCACTGTGCTACTTTACAGACAGTTTTTACACTTGGGCTGCAGTTACTCATAATAATACAAATGTTAATAATACTAATTATAACTTAGAGTTGACAAGAACAGGATACTCAATCACCAAAACAGTCTCCCCATATTGACTGAACCTGCTATTCAGAAACAGCAAGAATCCCATCATTTCCCCCACCGAAGGCTAAACGATGTAGATACAGAGACTTATAGCTCATTCTGAGACTCTGTACAGCGAGGACATTCTGAGTTTCTTCTTATCTGACATCTAAGTACGAGTGTTTAAGATAATACAAATATTATTGATACGTCTCATGGTTTTCATAAATTCATGCAATTCCTTATTAATTACAATGGTCTGTGTATTAGTCAAAAGTACCAGAAAGAAATCAACCCATCTGAAATGCAAGATAAATAAAAATAGATTTTTCCATGAAATAAAATAACTCTATTACAATCCAGCGCAATTGATTTTCGTATTTGTGTTATGTACGTAACTTAAAATATCACATGCCAGAATCAATTTGAAACCCATTAATTGAAATTAGGTGGACGAGGTCAAGATGTACTGCTTGTATTGAATTACGATTTATTAGAAATCTCTGAATTTCTCTTTCCCTCTCAGAAAGAGACCCAAGACACTGGCTCATACGAGGGACTTCTTCTTGCGTATGGCGTGCACAGCCTAAAGTTGTAGAACAATTTGTTCTATTTGATCTTACTTGATTGTGCACACCATGTTGATTGCATTCGTTGAAGCAGGATGGACCACTCAAGGGATTGAGCAATAAGGAGAGGTTGAGCAGCAACGACTCTATTCCTTGGATTGCAGGAGACAGAGGGGTGATCTGATTATGGTGTACAAAATCATGAGCGGAATAGATTGGGCAGATGCACCGAGTCTCTTGCCCACAGTAGGGGAATCGCAAATCCGAGGTTTAAGGTGAGGGGTGAAAGATTTAAAGGAACCTGAGGGGTAACTTTTTGTTTTACACAAAGGGCGGTGGGTGCATGGAACCAGCTGCTGAAGATGGTAGTTGTGGCAGGTACCACCAGGTACAAAATACATTTGGACAGGTACATGGATAGGACAGGTTAAAGGGCCTGTTCCACTTTCCAAGTTTCAAGTGCACTCTCGTAATTGTGCCTGAATTAAAGGAGGTGCTGGACCACCAGTTGCAGGAAAATCGGTGGTGGCCCTGTATTAATTTTGTAAAGGAAAATTAATTTGTTAGGATATAGATTATTTGAAGATTTTTTAAAATGTACTGAACTGCGTTGGTTTGAGTCATATAGCTACACAACCTTTCGGCCCTTGCCCATGTCAACCAAGTTGGCATATCTGGTTGGTCCCATTTACCTGCAATCAGCCCACAGACCTCTAGAAACATCCTCACCCACATGTGAAAAATATGCATCTTCTAGATAAGCTGGGACGCATCCTCAGTGATGTGACCTGGGGTCATCGGGTGTTTCGGGTCTCACAACATCAGACACCCTCACCCAGGCGACCCAGCTGGGGTTGATCAGGCCCCAACTTGCGTCCCAGCAGCAACCGCCCACGGATCAGCCATCTTAATAACTACTCTGCAGGGGTTGGGAGACTCTAGTGCATGGAGGGACTGGGCTCTGTGGGGTGACTCCCGGCCGGGCTCCTCCTGCGTCTCACCAGGTTCAAGGCCTGTGCGCTGCACCTCTTTCTCCTTCTCCGAGCATTTCATTCTCGCCTGATGGATGTTTAGGCCACGATGGTTCATTAGGCCTTTCCGTAGCTTTGTTGGGTGTCTTTTTCACATATATATCCAAATGTTTAATTTAGTTTATAATTGTCACATGTACCAAAGTACAGTGAAAAGCTTATATTTTTGTGCTACCCAGTTCAAGAGAAGATGTCATGGTGGCATATGGTAGCGTTATGTGCCACCATGACATGTGGCACATAATGTCATGGTGGCACTAGAGTCACCATGTGCCTCACTGTGCCAAAGACCTGGGTCTGATCCTGACTACGAGTGCTGTCTCTACAGGGTTTGTATGCTCTCCCTGTGACGGTGTGGGGTTTTCCAGGTGCTCCAGTTTCCTCCCACAATCCAAAGACATACCTGCAGGTTTGTCGGTTAATTGGCTTTTGTAGATTATAAATTGTCCTTGGTCTGTAGGATCGTGCTAGTGTACGGGGTGATCGCTGGTCGGCATGGACTTTATGGGCTGAAGGGCCAGTTTCAACGCTCTAGTAGCTCGATAACAGCTGGGAAGAAATTGTCTATGAATCCAGAGGTGTGCATTTTCACTCTTCTGGAATGACCGGGTTGAGACTAGTCATTGATTATGCTGGTGCCCTTGCCGAGGCAGCGATGTGTAGATATCTTTTAAATATCACATTCGTATCCACTTCCGGAGCTTCCTCTGACAGATCATTCAAGGTACAGATTACCCTCCGAGTGAAAAAGTTCTCCTGAGGTTCCACTTAAATCTTTCCCACTCACCTTAAGCCAATGCCCTCTAAAAGCACTCTCTGAATTATATTCCATTCTATCCTCTCACAAAACAATGTTTAATGACCTGTGGTAGTTACAGGCATGGTCATACACTCAACAAACAAGGACGGATTGAAGTGGCTTCATTCAAGTGCCCATGCAAATGTAGTAGACCACTATTATTTATTAATATGATATGACACTAATGACGATCAGCCATGATCACAATGAATGGCGGTGCTTGCTCGAAGGGCCGAATGGCCTCCTCCTGCACCTATTTTCTATGTTTCTATGTTAATACAATAGTGAAATGAAACATATAGTAAAGCACAGACAAACGCCAAGATGATAAAATGTTGTGGTACTGGAATGAATAATTATAGGCATATGGATGTCATTGGAAATACTGGTGTTCATTGCTCATCCTTAGTTACTCACAAACTGAGAGGTTTGGTGGCCCATTTCAGAGGCAGTTAATGGTTTAGGTTTATTAATATCACCTGCACCAAAATACAGTGAAGAGCTTTTGTTTGCATACTATCCAATTAAATTACATAATATCAAGCCATATCAAGTACAACTTCTGCCACAGACGGTTGTGGAGGCCAAGTCAATGGATATTTTTCAAGGCGGAGATTGACAGATTCTAGATTAGCACGGGTGTCAAGGTTTATGGGGAGAAGGAAAGATAGATCAGCCATGATTGAATGGTAGAGTACACTTGAGGGGCTGAATGGCCCAATTCTGCTCATAGAACCCATGAACATGAACAAAGAAGATTGAGTGAAGGGAAAAATACCCGAGTGCAGAATATAGTTATCTCACTATTGTAGGGTAACAGTTCAAGAAAAGTCAAGGGTCAAAAGTGTTTGGCACATGCGCCAAATCGGAACAATGAAATTCTTACTTGCTGCAGCTTAACAGGTTTGTAAACAGTGTTCAATAGATAACATAATAAAGAAATTTTAAAAAGTTAAAAAAAACTGATATACAGTAGAACAAAACAAAGCCCAAACTCTCGAGTGCAAATAATATATGAAGAGAGAAATAGAGACAATTATCTTTACCTCCCCCTCACTGCCTAATTTCAGGATGAAGAAGAGTTCCAACCCAAAATGCCACCAATCTTTTTTCTCCAGAGAAGCTGCCTGACCCATTGAGTTACTCCAGCACTTTGTGTCTATCTTTAAATCAAATGCATTTTGTTTGCCATCTGATTTGCATGTAAATGAACCAACTAATTCTGCTTCCACTCACTCCTACGAAGTGTGTCCTCTGCACTGACCAGTTATTCATTGACAAATTGTTAAAAGTCAAAGGTATTACATGTTTGGAACATTTGACTAATGTGCCATTACTCAAAATTTGCATATGGTCAGGTGGCTCATTGCTGGACTCACTCAGCGGGTCAGGATGCTTCAGTTGCCTGATAATAGCTGGGAAGAAACTGTCCCTAAAATTTTGAGTTATGCGTTTTCACACTTCTGTACCGCAGAGATTGGAGGAATGTGGCACATATGCCGGGTGAGGAGATTTAATTTTGTTTAGTTTGGAGCTACAGTGCAGGAACAGGCCATTCAGCCCACCGAGTCTACACCAACCAGCAATGCCCGTACACTAGCACTGTCCTACATACTAGGGACCTTTTACAATCTTTACCAAAGCCAATTAACCTACAAACGTGTAAGTCTTCGGAGTGTGGGAGGAAACTGGAGCACTCAAAAAAACCCCACACGGTCACGGGGAGGACGTACAAACTCAGTACAGACAGCACCCATAGTCAGGATCGAACCAGGGTCTGTGGCATTGTAAGGCAGTATGCCACCCTGTTTAACCCAATATCATGTTGGGCATGGACATTGGGGGCCAAGGGGCCTGTTCCTGTCCTGCACTGCTCAATGCTCTAACTGCTCCATCAAATTATTTCAAGAACTGGCAACACGCCTTTCCAAGGAGGACAATTGATCCCACAGGTTAGTCAAGGTCAGAATGGAAGATCTCAGGATACAGGCTGCCTACCTTGTTAGACTATATTACACAGTACTTAATGATGGAGTTAAATTATTGCCGCACATACAAAGGTAAATCATTGTCTGATAATTACGCACCCCACAGATTTAAAAGCACAAATAGTTCTGCTTATTTTGCAAACAACTTGACAATTACAACATTATAACCATGAAACTGATTATATATTTCACTGCAAGAATAACTGGTAATTGTTGGTGATTTCAGCTGTCAACAATATTGAATTGTAACTTTATGATATTATCCTAGGTACACTATTCTTAGCTTTTCATTGTTCTAGGCATAAATAGGATGTGTTGAGCGATGTGCCACTTAGAGATTATAGGATTCTGCTGGGAAACAAACTGCTTGAGATACTCTAACTCAATAACTCTGTAGCAGACTGCCACACAGGCAAGAGTCTGTTCCTGAAAGTAATGGACTGGCATAGACTGATATAGCATGGAAACAGGCCCTTTGGCCCAACTCGTCCATGCCGGTCAAGAAAGGTCTGGCCTACTGCTGCTTCAAGGTCGGTTGAGGCGGGCGAGGAAAGGAATTATTTTGCTGGTTGACCGCAGTAGCCTGGGGCTCGTCTGAATTTTAGCAACTGGAACGTGGACTAGACTTGGAAAATGGCACCAAAAAATGGTGCCTCGTGCATGCAGAATCAGTCGACTATTTCTGTACAATTACTAATGGAGGATGGTATGGCAATACTCTACTAGACTGTTTGCAAGTAAAGAATTTCACTGTGCTTCTGCACTTCGCACATGTGAAAATAAAGCAACATTAAACCATTAAGATGCCTCACCTAAGCTAGAAGGAAAAGTGATGAAGTCTCCCCTGCCTGTATACGCAGCTTGGGCAACCTTCCCACAACCGGAGCATGAAACGGTAAGACCAATGGTGGCAGATTGGAGCGGTTTAAGGCTGGGAAGCTGAGATTGACAATAGCCTTGGTCGCAATCACCAAACTGATCAGGGTATGGGAGATCATAGGAAGTCCTGTTAATCCGGGTTAAATTGGACCAGCTGGGACTTCAAAATGGGGTTAAGTTTCAGGGTTGCTGGGAGATTTCATCAAATTGGAATTACTCTCTGCAGAGCTGGGACACGCTGTGAGAGGTGCCAGAGTGTCTGGAGCTTAGATACAATTTGCAAGCAAAGAATGGGATGCTCTGTAAACCCTGTCAATCTGATGCAAAATACATAGAATGGATTGGATGGCTTCAAACCAGACAGACACCTTGTAATAGTTATAAAAAATGTTGCAGAGTCAAGTGTTGATTGAAATATTTCCAAGTTGTCTTCATCTCGAAGTCCATTGTAAATACAATGTATTGAACTGTTGTATCATTGGGTTATGGAAATGCCTGTTATGTATGGGGTTAATCAATATCTGCAGTTGGGTTATTGAGAGACCACCCCCATATGGTTCGGCCCCTTGAGATCCTGGGACATATAAAAGTCCGCGATCACGAGACTCAGCGTCGATCTTCTGGAAGAGCGCTCGGGACCGCGTAAACCTCTGGAGTGCCTCTGTCTGAGCGAGGCCTAGAGGGCTTGAACAGGCAGACGTGAGGATCAAACCCACGGTGGGATAGGTGACGCGCTTTTGGTAAAATAAAATGTAGTTGTTTCAAGTGCTTGATTCAGAAATCTGAAACTAGACTGGGGGGAAGCATAGAAACAAGCAATTATCAGTCCCAGATCTCAATGAGGACAAGGATTGGCATTTGAGGTAGAAGCAAGGAAATGCAGGTGCTACTTTACAACAAAAAAACGGATTAACTCAGCGGGTCAAGCAGCATCTCTGCAGAACATGGATAGGTGATCTTTTGGCACTTCAGAACTGTTAACTGACATGGTTTCTTGCAAATAGTCTCAGCAAGGTTTTAATTTTGATATCAATGGTAGTGGTATCAAAATAACAAGAGACCAAAGGTTTAGGATGAGAAGAAGGAGCTTTAAAGGGGATTTGAATGATTCTTTTTCACCCAAAGAGTGGTTGACATCTAAACGTACTGTCAGAGGTGGTGATGGTATCAGATACAATTTCTTTGTTCAAAGAGGCAGTTAGACAGACTGAAATAGGGATGGCAAAGAAGGATATAGATGGGGATGTGTAGATGGGTTTATTATTGATTGATTGAAACATACAGCCCGGTAACAGGCCTTTCGGTCCAGCAAGTCCACGTCAGCCATCGATCACCGGATTGCACTATATCTATGTTATCCTGCTTTCAGAGTCATATGGCACTGAAACAGGCCCTTTGGCCAAACTCGTCCATGCTTACCAAGATGCCGCATTTAAGCTTATCCCATTTGGCCCGTATCCCTGTGAATCTTTCCTATCTAGGTCCTTGTGCAAATGTATTTTAAATGCTTTGTAGTACCTGCCTCAAACACCTCTTCTGGCAGCTTGTTCCATGTACCTACTACCTTTTGTGGAAAAAGTTGCATCTCCGCTTCCGATTAAATCTATCCTCTCTCACCATAAACGTATGCATTCTTAATTCCCCTATCCTGGGAAACGACTCAAATACATTTGCCCTATCTATTCCCCTCATTATTTTGTACACGTTTATAAGATCATCCCTCATCCTCCAAGGGATAAAGTCCTAGCCTGGCCAACATTTCCCAGTGGCTCAGGCCCTCGAGTCCTGGCAACATCCTCGTAAATCTTCTCTGCACTCTAATGGCATTTGTATCACTATTCATTCTCGTCAATAACTCACATATACAGGCACTTCCCAATTTACGGAATAAGTAAGCTTGCATTTATGCAAGTAATTCTTCAAGCCCATTGACGCCCATATGGTCTCCATGTCGGAGCTCCCCCATGGTCTCCACGTCAGAGCTCCCACCTGGTCTCAGCATCTAATAGTAAATTTATGTGTACGTAATAGCATATACATTTCCTACATCTTACGTAACATCTGATTTACGCAGAGGTCTGCGGGATGTAACCCTTCCTAAGTCAGGTAGCGTATGTACATTAAAAAATGTATTTTCATCTACTGTATCTTGTTATTTTCTCCCTTTTGGAATTTCCAAGATGCTTACATCAATTGCAAAATGAAATCACTGTCAGAGGAAAGAAAACCGGTAATTTGAACGCAGCAAGCTTGCAGCAAACAACAGCGTGATAATGACCAAATAACCTGATTTCTAGTAATGTTGAGTGGTCGCAGCGGTAGAGTTGCTGCCTTACAGTGAATGAACCGCCGGAGACCTGGGTTCGATCCTGACTACGGGTGCTGTCTGTACGGAGTTTGTACATTTTGATCTTCGGTTTGGTAAATTGGCTTGGTAAATGTAAAAATTGTCCCTGGTGGTCACTGGTCGGCGCCGACACAGTGGGCCGAAGGGCCTGTTTCCGCGCTGGATCTCTAAACTAAAGGACAAATATTGCCCAAGGCACTTCTCATCCTCAACTGGGGGTTACACAAAAAGCTGGAGAAACTCAGCGGGTGCAGCAGCATCTAAGGAGCGAAGGAGATAGGCGACGTTTCGGGTCGAGACCCTTCTTCAGACCTCAACTAGTCAGACTGAAGAAGGGTCTTGACCCAAAATGTCACCTTCCTCTGTTCTCCAAAAATGTTGCCTGACCTATTGAGTTACTTCAGATTTAGCGCCTCTCCTAGGCAAACCAGCATAATTGATTCTACAGCTTAAGGTTAACTATATGAATTTGTTGAATAACATATAAATGGGATAGAAGAGTGCTTTTCAAAAGAAGTCCTTAAATGGCTTTTACTGATCATCTTTTAAGATTTTTGTGAGTAAACGCAGCAGGCAGTTTATGCAGATCAAGATCCTAATCAATTGATATGAACTTCTGACAATACAATCAGATATAAAAAAGGCACAAAGTGCTGGAGTAACTCAGTGGGTACAGCAGCATCACCAGAGGACATGGGTAGTCGACATTTCGGGACAGGACTGAAAAAGGTCCCAACCCGAAACATCACCTATGCATGTTCTCCAGGGATACTGTCTCGCCCGCTTAGTTACTCCAACACTGTGTGTCATTTTTCTGTAAACCGTCATGCCCAGTTCCCTGTTTCTACAATCAGACACAATGATTAAGTAAATAATCTTATTATTGACTGCAGTAGTTTCATCAAGGTGTATCACATTATTCATTAACTTGCTCAACCTTTGAGCATTTTACAAGCAGTTTTGTGTCCAAGTTGTTGGAAGATTCAAGTGTAATTGAGCATTGCACAGGGAATCTATAGCAAGAATCCTTAGCATACAGCCATGTGTCTAGTTACCTAACTCAAAGCCAACAGGACCTAGCTACATTGAATTTAGTGATTTGGCACATATACAGAGATACAGTGAAAAGCTTTTGTTATGTGCTAACCAGTCAGTGGAAAGACTATACATGATTACAATCGAGCCATCCATGGTGTATAAAGAGAATAACGTATAGTGCAAGGTAAAGGCTGGTAAAGTCTGCTCAAATATAATCCAAGGGTCTTCAATGACGTAGATGGTGGCTCAGGACCACTATCTCGTTGTTGATAGGATGGTTCAGTTGCCCAATAACAGCTGGGAAGAAACTGTCTGAATTTGGTGGTATACATTTTTACACTTCTGTACCTCTTGCTTGATGGGAGAGGGAAGAAGAGAGAGTGACCGGAGTGAGACTCATCCTTGATTATGCTGGCGGCTTTGCCAAGGCAGCGTGAGGTGTAGCTGGAGTCAGTGGAAGGGTGGCCAGTTTGCGCGATGGTCTGTGCTACATCCACAACACTTGCAAATTTCTTGTGATCTTGAATGGAGCTGTTCCCAAACCATGATGCATCCCAATAAAATGCTTTCAATGGTGCATCTGTGGCATAGGTGTGGGTAGAAGTTAGTGAGAGTTATTCAGAAACTTCCTAAGCCTTCTGAGAAAGTAGAGGTGTTGGTGTGCTTTCCTGCCCATTGCTTCAATATGGGTGGTCAAGGACAGTCCAGCAGATGCTACAATCTTGAACAAAACACAAAGTGCTAGACATAGAAACATAGAAAAATAGGTGCAGGAATAGGCCATTCGGCCCTTCGAGCCTGCACCGCCATTCAATGTGATAATGGCTGATCATCCAACTCAGTATCCCGTACCTGCCTTCTCTCCATACCCCCTGATCCCTTTAGCCACAAGTGCCACATCTAACGCCCTCTTAAATATAGCCAATGAACTGGCGTCAACTACCTTCTGTGGCAGAGAATTCCAGAGACTCACCACTCTCTGTGTAAAGAATGTTTTCCTCATCTCGGTCCTAAAGGAATTCCCCCTTATCCTTAGACTGTGACCCCTTGTTCTGGACTCCCCCAACATCGGGAACAATCTTCCAGCATCTAGCTTGTCCAACCCCCTAAGAATTTTGTAAGTCTCTATAAGATCCCCCCTCAATCTTCTAAATTCCAGCGAGTACAAGCCGAGTCTATCCAATCTTTCCTCATATGAAAGTCCTGATATCCCAGGAATCAGTCTGGTAGAGGAACTCAACAGGTCAAGCAGCATCTGTGGAAGGAACAGGCAACCTTTCAGGTTGGAACCCTTCCACAGGCTGATGGTACATGTCTATTTTGGAGATAGTCCACTCCATCTGCTCCCAATGCAAAAGCTCAAGATTGGCACTACCAACCAGAATACTCTTTGCCCATCTTGAGCAGTTACTGACCAGAGATTTCCAACAGTCATTGGGTGATGTTGACACTCATGGGTACTGACCTCCCCACCATCAAAGGGATCTGCAGGAGTCACTGCCTCAAAAAGTAGGCCAGCATCATCAGAGACCCACACCACCCTGGCTATGCTTTGCACCCCTGCCATTATGGAACAAGATATGGGAGTCTGGAAACTGTAACGTCCATGTCAGTAACAACCTCTTCCCTTCAGCCAACATGCTATTAAACACTTCAACCTCCAAATAAGCTCTGAACCACATGGACTCTGGGACATTGGCTATTTGCACTTATTATTTGTTTTATGTGTATGTAAGTGTGTGTGCGCGTAAGTGTGTGCTTGTGCATACACAGTGCATACATACACATACACCCACATCTTGTTTTGGTTTATTATATTGCTATTATATTTTTTACAGGTTATTTTGTTTACATATTCTGTTGTGCTGCTACAAGTAAAAATGTAATTGTTCCGTTTGGGACACATGACATTAAAATACTCTTGACGCTTGATTTCTTCAAGGAGCTTTCAGTACGCTTTCAAATCTTTTCCTCTGTCTAGCAGAAATTCTCTTCCTACTCACTTCCACCTTCCACTTTGCAAAGCGAAGTTTGGATCTGGAAGGTCAGCACCTTCAAAGACAATGTGAGTAGCACATGGCACAGCTGCCACCTCACTGTGCCAGAGACCCTGGTTTGATCCCCACCTCGGGTGCTGTCTGTGCGGTGATGTCTTGTTCTCTCTGTGACCTCGTTTTGTCCCACATCACGAAGACGTGAAAGTTTGAATGTAAAATGTCCTCTAAATTGCTCCTAGTGTGTAAGGAGTTGTTGAGAAAGTTGGATAACATATTTCATCCCACATCCTACATTATCAGCAACTGAAGGGCATGTTTGCAATTGTTATCGTGATGAGGCAACGCAGTGGTGTACTGTTATAGTTGCTGCCTTACAGCACCAGAGGCCAGAGTTCAATTCTGACTGTTTGTATCCTTGTGACCGCATGGGATTTCTCCGGGTGTTCTGGTTTCCTCCCACACTCTAAAGATGTGTAGGTTTGTAGGTTCATCGGCTTTGGTAAAATTGAAAATTGTCAATACTTTGTAGAATAGTGCTAGTGTGCAAGGTGATCTCTGGTCGGCACTAACTCAGTGGGCCAAAGGACCTGATTCCGCGCTGTATCTCCAAAGTGTAAAGTAAATGCGTGGGTTTAACACAGAACCAGGAATAAATACTTATCTGAAGAAGGGTCTTGACTCCAAACATTACTTGTACCTTTTCTTCAGAGATGCTGCCTGACCTGCTGAATTACTCCAGCATGTTGTGTTTATCTTTGGTGTAAACTAGCATCTGCAGTTCCTATCTACACATGAGCACTTGGATTCAGGACAGAATTAATTTTATACTAAAGCAGTAATTTAAAGTGAGAGTTGTTTCCCCAAACATTTAATACCTTTAAGATTTTGATATGGTAAATAAAAATAATTTATCCTCAGTCCCAAGTATCCAAATGAAACAGATTTAAAGGGATGGTTAATGGAAGATAGAGTGGTTTGGAAAATTGGTTTTACGTAGTGAGCTATTGTGATTTTGAATGCAGTTCCTGAAAAGGTGGAAGCAGATTGAATAACAGTTTTTTAAAAGAAATTACTTGGAAGGAAAAGATTGCAGGTTTGTGGGATAAGGCAGCAGAGAAGACTATCCTGACATCCCTTTCAAAGAACAGCCACAGGGGAAGTGAAGCTAATAGGTTTTTTTTTTTTAACCTGGTGTTGCATTGCATGATTCTCTATACTTCTGCCTTTGGGTTTTATCCTGCAATTGTTAAAATAATCTTCTGCACAACTGCAGGTTGGTGCCCTGCATTTTAAGGGTAATTCTTCAGTAAGTATCTACTTTTAAGTTTCTGGAAACCCAAAAATAAAACTTAAATTTTTGCAACTGAATGTTTTTTCACATAGATTAACATCTCTACTATAGGAAAAATATGTTTGGCACAATCTTTTAGAGAATTTAATTCATTTTATCCTCTTCTTTTTCTCGGTTGCTCATTGCATTCAGTCATATCCGTCATACTTTTATGATGAACAACATTGCAAAATATAACTGATTTAAGAATATAAATCAAATTTGTCGCACTTTCAAATTAGAGTATCTTCCTCAAATAATGATGATTTTCAGCAAGAATGGTAACCTTCACATAACTTTTCACCAACTTCCTCTAAAATAATAGTAACTTCAGATGAATAGGCGGAAGCAGACTGTTCATTTATCAATTACAATTGATAAATATGGTCATTGTTGTATTATTTTACACATTATGAGCACAACATTCTCATGTAACGGATATGACCCAGCTTGGTGGAGATGATCAAGTTTGGGAGCATCATGTGATGGAGATGACTAAAACTATCTTTAGGGCTGGGAATTGGTGCTTGGGTTAGGGTTAGGGTTGGGGCTAGAGGCTTGGTTTGGGGCTAGGGCTACTTACCCCCAATCTCCAGCTCCAACAGCTCCATCTCCATCTCCAGTCGGACACAAAGCCATTGCATCTTCTCGTGACCCAACGTCCCTCTCCACGCCCGGCCCTCTTCAGCCCGTATTCCCCAGTGGTGGTGGGGGTGGGAGGGGAACAAGGGCTGAAGAGGGTCGGCTGTGAAGAAGGACATTGGGTCATGGGAAGATGCAACGGCTTTGTGTCCGGCTGGAGCTCGGGGGATGAGCTGCAGATGTGGCCATGACGGGAATGGTAGCCCATGCCTTTAACACAGGATGGCCTAGCCGGAAGGCCATGCCTGGGCATATCGTTTGGACGAATGGCACATGGCACGATTTGTTCTCCACAACAAATCAAAAAAGGATGATTTTTATTTTCTAAGAGTTCAGCATCATTCGGGAATGGCGCTGAATAATGGTACGTATCGGTTATGCAGCAGAAAACGGAGTTTTCAAACGCTTCTCATCCCGCGAATCAGGAGAAACTCACAAGGTAGGGGACTTTTGAATTCTGCGATCTTTTGAGTTCAGAAGTTCGCGTCAATTTTATTTATAGCCATGTGGGATTGCTCAACAAAGGCGCGTGATGGTAAATGATTCCAATCATCGGGACATGGAATTTATGAAAAAGACAGTAAGATTTATAATTTTATCAAGAGGATTTTTTTTAGGGTGATAAAAAAATTATTAATACCTACCGTTTAAAAGTCTTTTCGTTTCAGATAGATCCCCCATTAAATAAAGATGCCAGCATCTTTGGCTGCATGTGACAAATAAAATTGACTTTGACCTTTTGATTTTTACTTGAAATTTCACAAGTAACCATCAGGACGTGTGGTTTTCCGGGGGGGGGGGGGGCATCGAACATCGGGAGAAAAATTAAAAAATAACACTTTATTCATTTAGGGTTTAATCTTTATTCATGAGGATTATGTTCATCAACAATATAGATAAAGGAATGGGATAGAATTACACATTTTCTTCATATACAGCATCAAAGTAGCGGGACATCAAAGTAAACTCTTACTGAAGAATCACCCTTTGAGTTTATGCTCCTATGTTGGTTACAGGAAGACTGGGAAGTGCTACACAGGTAGGTTTAAACTAAATAGCGGGGGTGGTTGACAAATTGGGAGTATTAGCATGGAGTTAAAAGGGAAGAGAGTAAAGAAAAAGTTACGAAAGACACCTGAATTAATGGGATGGAAAGTTCAAGAATGGATAAGAGAGTGAAATAGGAACAGGTGTGAGAGGGGAGGTGAAAACCAAATTAAAAGTGTTATATATGAATGTGCGAAGTATAACAAATAAAGTGGATGAGCTTGAGGCTCAGTTAGAAATTGGTAAGTATGATGTTGTGGGAATTACCGAGACATGGCTGCAAGAGGATCAGAGCTGGGATCTGAATATCCAGGGGTATACGTCCTATCAAAAAGACAGACAAGTGGGCAGAGGGGGTGAGGTAGCTTTGTTGGTAAGGAATGAAATTCAGTCCCTTGAGAGGGATGACATAGAATCAGAAGCTGTAGAGTCCACTGTAGGGTGGATGGAACTGAGAAATTGTAAGGGTAAAAAGCCCTAATGGGAGTTATCTACAGGCCACCAAACAGTAGCCTGGATATAGGGTGCAATTTGCATCAGAAGTTAAAAGTAGCATGTAACAAAGGTAGTGTTACGGTGGTTATGGGAGATTTCAACATGCAGCTAGCCTGGGCCAATCAGGTTGGTACTGGACCCAAAGAAAGGGAGTTTGTGGAGTGCCTGCAAGATGAATTCTGAGAGCAGCTTGTATTGGAGCCTACCAGGGAGAAGGCAATTCTGGATTTAGTGTTGTGTAATGAATCGAATTTGATAAAGGAACTCAAGGTAAAGGAACCATTAGGAGGTAGTGACCATAATGTGATACATTTTAAACTGCAATTTGAGAGGGAGAAGGTAAAATTGGAAGTGTCAGTATTGCCGTTGAACAAAGGGGATTATGGAGGCATGGAGGAGGAACTGGCCAAAGTTGACTGGAAACGGACTCTAGCAGGGATGAGGGTGGAACAGCAATGGCAGGTATTTCTGGGCATAATCCAGAAGATGCAGGATCATTTCATTCCAAAGAGGAAGAAAGATTCTAAGGGATGTAAGAGGTGACCGTGGCTGACAAGGGAAGTCAGAGACAGTATAAAATTAAAGAGACAACATATAACATAGCAAAGATGAGCACGAAGCCCGAGGATGGAAAAACTTTTAAAGATCAACTGGAGGTAACTAAAAAGGCAATATGGGGAGAAAAGATGAAGTATGAAGGTAAGCTAGACAAGAAAATAAAGGAGGATAGTAAAAGCTTCTTTAGGTATGTAAAAGGCAAAAAATTAGTTAAGACAAATGTGGGTCTCTTGAAGACAGAAAAGGTGAATTTATTATGGGGAACAACTTTCCTATAACATGGTGTCAAAAACTGAACACAATATCCAAATTGCAACATGACTCCCCCACTTCTATACTCAATACTCTGACTGACGGAGGCCAAAGTGACAAGAGCCAGTTGCAAATGGTGAAGCCAGAGAAGGGAGGGGAAAAATGGGTGCAAGTCCAGGTGGGGAACAGGATTAGGAGGGGGGGGGGGGGGGTGTTAGGGGGTTTGTGGCTACATCCTGGCAACATTCTCATAAATCTTCTTTCCAGATTTTCCTTTCCAGCCTTTCAAGCTTGACAACATATTTCCTTTCACATGGTGCCAAAAACTGAACACAATATCCTAATTGCAACAAGACTCCCCCAATTTCTATACTCAGTACTCTGACTGACGGAGGCCAAAGTGCCAAGAACCAGTTCTTCTTCTTGTCAAGTCCACACACAAGATTAGAAGTTGTTCAGCCAGAGCTGATCACACTTCTCGGCATCCGCATACAATGGTGTCTATCTTGCGCTTCTTGTGCGAGGTGGTGGAAAGATTGGTGGGCACAGGGCCGTGATGTGAACACTCTTTCCTTGAGCCCAATAGCCAGTTGCAAATGGTGACGCCAGAGAAGGGAGGGGAAAAATAGGTGTAAGTGCAGGTTGGCAACAGAATTAGTGGGGGGAGGTGTTAGATTGGTTGTTAGAGGTTACCCAAAATTGGTAAATTCAATATTCATACCGGCAGGCTGTATTTGAACATGTTCTCCCATCTACTAGTCTGGTAACATAAGCACTGAACATATTAATGCAATATGTAGCTTGTGTGGAGGTTTCTCGCAAGAACTGACATTTTCAATGATGACACCAGGACCACCTGACATATAAAATCCACCTATGGTAAGGGTCTGTAGAGAGCAAACAATAGCCTGCCATGTTTCTGCCCAGACAGCCAATCTGAAAATGAGCACTGTTATTTCATATCATTTCATAGACAATACAATTGATAAATTTACAATGACACTGCAATATAGTACTCAAAGGATTTCTTAAATATTGTAGAGAATGAAAACATTGCAGGTGAAAAGCAATCAAATAGCTGAATTCGCAGGGCTACAGATCAAGTGCTTGCAAATGGTACAGGGTTCAAGAGGTTAATTTTGACCAGCGCAGAAAAATTGGGCTAAACACAAAAGTATCATACAATTCTACAAAAGCATCTGTCTTGACCTCAGAATGTTTTATAGACAATATATTTTGCTATAGTGTAAACCCAGCCAGCTGCCATCAACAGCAATGTAGTACTGACAAGGAAATCTGTTTTTGCAACATTGATTGGTTGAGAAATGTTAGTCAAGACACCAATGACTTCATTTTTCTCCGAAATAGTGCAGTTGGATTTTTTTAAAGAACTAACAGAGCTTAAAGAATGGGTCTTCGTTTCTCACATGCTTGATACAGCCTGGATATTCTGCAGTGGGAGCTAGCGGAATTAAGGGGCATGGGGAGAACGTAGGAACTGGGTACTGATTGGGGATGATCAGCCACAATCACATTGAATGGCGGTGCTGGCTCAAAGGGCTAAATGGCCTACTTCTGCACCTATTGTCTATGTATCTATGTGTCTATGTAAAGTTTAATACGGTAGATATTGGTTTACCAGAAAAGACACGAAGTCCTGGAGTAACTCCCCGGGTCATGCAGCATCTCTAGAGAAGATCGATAGGCGACGTTTCAGATCGGGACCCTTCAAGTGTAATTTATTTGTGGCTGATCAGCAGGTCGAATTTGCCCTCTGCGGCCAGGGCACTGGACCCTCAGCCTGGCTGGAACCGGCAGATCCGTTCCCATGCCTGACCTCTGCGGCTGACTTTGCCGGCCGGTATCTCATCTCCCTGGCATCATAGGCGGACCGTTCCAGTACTGTTCGACTCCCGAGGTTGTGACCTATTTTGCTTTGGAAATAAGGGTGCTAGAAAATCAGTGGTGAACCTATACTTTAGTCAAAACCTCTATTAATGCAGTTTGCAAATGACAACCATCAAACTAATTTGCAAAGGTCACATCTGGATCAGTCCTTCAGCCCCTGCAGTGCCCACCATTGTTGGAAGCCCTAAAAAACTTCAATGGAACCCTCTCCAAGGATACAGGGGCCTGTATCTAAACCAGGATGAAGGGCAGGCAGTCGACCTGGATATAATCTTTGACTGTCCGCTGCCTAGACCCTTGAATGGTCCTTATGGATAAGCCCAGGAACCAACAGATAAGGAGATCCCCCACTGACCACCACCCCCCACCTCCATTCTATCTTGCATGTCCAGAAATGTAGCCAAAACTGAGGAGCAGCCTCTTTACTTTTAAATGAAACAAAGTGCTGGAGTAACTCAGCATGAATATGGATCAGTGATGTTTCGGGTTGGGACCCTTCTTCCCATATATCACCCATGTTCTCAGAGATTTAGTCTACACAGCATCAGCACCTGATCTTCCATCTACCTCATTGGAGACTTTTAATCCAGCTTTAATCAGACTCCAATGTGATATCTTGCACTGGAAATTGTATCCTATATCTGTGCACAGCTTGATTGTAATCATGTGTCACTTTTTCTCTGACCAGATAGCACACAATCAAAAGCTTTTCACAGTACCTTGGTCACATGGCAATAATAAACTAAACTAAAAAACAGGCTCCACAGCCCACGCTGACCATTGATCATCCATTCACACTGGCTCAATGTTACCCCACTTTCACATCCACGCTCTACATATTAGCGGCAATTCAGAGAGTCCAGTTAACCTATAAACGCACATGTCTTTGGGGTGTGGGAGGAAATCGGAGCACCTGGAAAAACCCACATGGTCACAGGTAGAATGTGCAATCTCCATACACACAGCAGCAGAGATCAGGATCAAACTCGGGTATCTGGTGCTGTAAGGCAGCAGCTCTACCATTTGTGCCACTGTACCTTTCTGCCCGATTCACTGAATTATTCCAGCACTTTGTGTCCTTTTTTGTAAACCAGCACCTGCAGTTCTTTATTTCTAGCCTCTATACTTGCCGAAGAATTAGGTTGATGATACAATGGAATATCAGGCAACGTTGGATGTATTGCGTGCAGTTCTGGTTGCCCCGTTGCAGGAAGGATGTGTAGGCTTTGGAAAGGGTGCAGAAGATATTTACCAGATTGACGCTTGAATTAGAAGGTTTCAGCCACAAGGTGAGGTTGTCAGACTCGGTTTGTTTTCTCTGGAACATCAGAGATTGAAAGGAGACTTGATATATTTTTAATAAAATTATGAGATGCATGGATAGATGCATTTTCTCCCAGGGTGGAATTGTCCAACACTAGTGGGCAACATTACTGTATAAGGTGGGAGGATGAAGGTTTAATAGAGATGTACGGGGCAAGTTTTGTTTTCACAGAGTGTGGTGGGGCCTGGAACGCATTGCCAGGGGCGGTTATGGAGACAGATGTGACAGCGGCGTTTAATAGGCTTTTAGATAGGCATATGGAAGTGTAGGGAATAGAGGGATACAGATCATGTACAGGGCGGTCATATCAGTGTAGCTTGGCATCATGTTCAGTACAAACATTGTGGGCCGAGGGGTCCGTTTACACACTGTACTGTGTTCTAATCAAGACATCAATGTAAAAGATCACAATCCTTAAATAAAAGGTATGATCGGAGTCGGCCTTATTAATATGCAATCCTCTGTGAAAATCAAGGCTCAATTACATCAAATAATCAGTCACTTTCATATGGTAAAATTTCTAATTAAAAGTAGCTGTGCAGTACCGTACTTTTCAAAAGATTAAAAAATGTAATTTCGATGAGATAGCTCCATTATTGTAGCAGCTATCCAGGTGGAATAAGCTAAACTAAATTAAATGTTTTAAGTGCCACACCTGCAGTTGAAGCAACGAAAATCATGGCAACATGTGTCAGAGAGCTTTCAAAGCTATAAACGCAGGCTGCATAATTGGAACAAAGAAACAGATGTAAGCAGCTTTTGTTTCAAGCCTTAGATTTATACTAACATATTGCTTTACCATTTGGAAACTCTTATCTCAAAATCTGCAGGTATGGTCCAAGCTTAACATCACACACTGATTACTTAACCTTCCTAAAACCTTACAGCCTGTTAGGGAGTTCGACAATCTTATTCGATAACAGACCCAAAGCAATATTATGTTGACTGAATCCGTAATTGACAGCATAGATAACGTACGCTAGTTTCCCTCTCCCAACTTTCAGTCTGATGAAGGGTCTCGTCCGGAAACATCATCTATTCCTTTTCTCCAAAGACACAGCCCGACCCACTGAGTTACTCCAGCATTTTCTGTCTATCATCAGTATTTGCAGTTCCTTCCTACACAGGCAGTCAGAATCATTTTTTTCCCCAGGGTAGAAGTCAAAGACTAGAGGGCAAAACTTTTAGGTGGAAGACGAAGAGTTTGAAGGAAAAACTATATATGAGACACTAAAACAGGTGCTATCACAATGTTTAAGCAACATTTGGACAGGTACATGTGTACTATAGGTATTATAGGTACATGGGCCAAGTGCAGGCAGGTAGGACTAGTGAATATGGGGCATGTAGGTCAGTGTGGGAAAGTTGGGCCGAAGTCTATATATATATATGACTATAACCCTATGAGATGTATATAGAACGGTTTTTTTTAAGAATAGAGTGGTGGTTGCCTGGAACGAGCTGCCAGGGGAGGTGGTGGAGGCAGAAACTAAGGTGGCATTTAACAGATTTTTAGATAGGTACATGGATCGATATGCAGAGAATGGAAGGCTGTACAGGCAGAGGAGATTAATTTAATGACATAATTTTCGACATGGACGTTGTGGGCCAAAGGATTAGTTCTTGTAATAAAGAGGAACTGCAGATGCTGGTTTATGCCAAAGAAAGACACAAAATGCTGGAGTAACTCAGCGGGTCAGGCACCATCGATGGGAAAAATGGATAGATGATCTTTTGAGTTGTGACCCTTCTTCAGACAGGAACTTTTTCCTGCATTGCACTATACTATGTACCTCTTATTCTAAGCTACCTCTTATTCTACTAATCATACAGGAGGAGGCCATTGATACACAAGGGCTATGCCAGCTTCCAGAACTGCAACCCCTTATTGGCATTGGGCCTTTCAAAGAACACAGAATAACAGCACAAGAACAGGCCCTTCAGCCCACAATGTCCATGCCAAACATGCTAAGCCCATCTCATCTACTGCGCATAATCCATACCCTTCCATTCCCAGAAAATCCATTTGCTTATCCATAAGCCTCTTAAAAGCCAATACTGTCTTAACCACCAACCCTGGCAATGTGTTCCAGGCACTCACCACCCGCTGTGTAAAAAGGTTGCCCCGCAATCTCCTTTACTCTTTGTCCTCTGTCCTTGAAGCTACATCCTTAATTCTTTTCCTCTCTCCCTCAAATTCGCATCAACAACCTCCACTTCTTCCTGCCATTAACCCAAAGAGTAATAATTAAGCTACCAGCACATCTTTGGGATGTGGGAAGAAACTGGAGCACCTGGAGAAAATCCAGGGGGTCATCAATAGAATGTTCAAGTTCTGCGGAGACAGCACCAGAGGTTATGCTTGAAACTGGAACATTTGACGCAGCAGCACTAACCACTGCACCAACAGGTCACTGTTCGTCATTGCTCTCAGAAGCCTACACTTTACTGCCAGAGCGAAGGCACACGCAAACAGCAACTCATATTCTGCTTGCTTAGCTTACAACCCAATGGGATGAACATTGAATTCTCCAAATTTAACAACAGTGCCCCCCCCCCCCCTCTTTCCCATCCCCCACCCTTCCCCCATTCTGGTATTCCCCCTTTCCCCCTCTCCCCCTCCTACATCCCTCCCTCTGGCTTTAGATTTCCCTCAACTTCTCCGATACCATTTTGCCTCCTTTTCTTCTCGAGCCTTTGACCACCCATCTGCCAATCAAAACAAAAAGGGCACAGCAGTAGAGTTGCTGTCTTATAACACCAGAGACCCGGTTCAATCCTGACTACCGGTGCTGTCTGCACAGAGTTTGTACATTCTTCTTGTGACCATGTAGATTTTATCTGTGTGCTCAGGCTTGCTCCCACACTCCAAAGAATAACAGATTTGTAAGTTAATTGGCTCCTGTAAAATTGTATATTTTCTCTGGTGTGTAGGATAGTGTTTGTGTATGGAGGGATTGTTGGTTGGGGTGGACCCGATGGGCTGAAAGGTCTGTTTATGGCTGTATTTCTAAAATCTAATGCCTAAAACTTTCCTTCCCTGTATCCACCTATCATTTGTCAGGCTAGTCCCACCCCCATCTCTTTTACAGCTTTCCCCCTCCCCCCCCCCCCATTACAATCAGGCTGAAGGAGGGTCACGACCCAAATCATCACCTGTCCATTCCTTGCACAGATGTTGCCTGACCTATTGAGTTCCTCCAGCACTTTGTTATTTTGCACGTTCCTACTCAACTCTAGCTCAAGGATCTGCAGTTCCTTGTGTCTACATTCTACGCTATTATGTGCCTTTATGATAACACTTCAAGATACATAACGCTTCAGGCATCCCATTATAAGCCTGTGAAAAGAAAGATGGAATCTACATGTTGAGTAAAGCTTGCTTATTGTATTGCATAGCTCATGTAGAGCCAGATTATTCCCGATAATGGGTGTTTGACATATGCAAGGCCGCTAATTATTCTATTTCAAACTATATTGTGCCAGTGCTTATCTATGCATCAAGTCACTTATTTCAAGGGAAATTAGGAATGGTGGATAAATGAGAGAACAGGCAAAACCATGTTAGATGCAGCACAGTAACAAGCTCTTTGGCCCAACTCGTCCATGTGAACCAAGATGCCCCATAGAATCTACTTCTATTTGCTTGTATTTGTACCATATCCCTCCAAAGCCTACCAATACATGTGACTGTCCAAGAGGGGGTGGCATAGTTGCATAGCAGTAGATTCACAGTGTCAGAGACCCGGATTATGGGTGCTGCCTGTACCGGGTTTGCACATTTCCTCCTGTGACTGCATGTTTTTTCTCAAACCCAGATCCCTAGCAGCAAAGCTGCCGCTGTGCCAATGTGCTGTCCTACTAGTGTCATGTAGATGGGGCATGTTCAGTGTGGGGAAGTTGGGCCGAAGGGCCGGTTTCCACAATGCATGACTCGATAACATCTCCCACCAATTCACAACACAATCCTTTGCCCATGGTGCTCTTTAGACAAGTGTTGGAAAGTGGGCTTGCAGTTCGGGTTTGATTACACTTAAATTCAACAACTGCCCCATCAAGAAGAAATAACTTCTTATTTGGCTTCTCGGGTGGCATTATTTCTGCCAATTATAATATATATTCAACAAACTCAAAACATCTTTGCATCATATTTGACTTTGCAATAACAACAAAATTTCCCTGTTCTCCATATTTAAAACAGTTAGAACAATTCTCATACAGAAACACTTTCAGTGCATCTTTAAGGTTGTAAACTTCTCACATGTACTGTAAATGGCTTCTAGACTCAGTATACGATTCAAACACGTCTTTAATCAACACTAAAACTTAACAGCATGAAGGATGGTTAGTTATCAACACCTCCTGGCTGCCCCAACTGTTGGTGCAGAGCAATAGTATTAGTATCAGTATTACAGTGGGGTGGAGTTAGTGGATGCTGGCTGGTGTGTGATTGGTTAACATACAACATCAATCTACATCCTTCCCCCCCAAAGGTTAAGTATGAAAGGGCATTCATGTCATGGGGTTAAACGTACTTGCCGTATCTGTCTGGTGGTCTACTAACACGGCCCGAGCGCATACGGACCAAATCCTCCCCTCCCTCACTTGAAAGATGAGACGGAGAGTCTGGAGGCGAGAATGACGTGATGGAGGCCTGTGGTGACCGAAAGGGGAAACATGCGGTGGGAGAGGCCCCATGGTTAGTGGAGACTGCGGGACGTGGAGGGGTGCAAGGCACGCGGGGACGGGTGTGAGATATTGCAAATGGCGACTGGAACTGGAGCGGTGGAGCATAGGGACCAGCAGGCGGTGGTCGCGGCTCCCTCACAGCAAGTGGGTGTTGTCGACTTCTCCTGTACACCGCTCCCTCACAGTCTACCAGGTACGACCGTGGCTCGTCAGTTGGGTTGATAACAGTGCCCAGACGGGAATGTCCAGTTGAAGTTCGTAGACGGCCATTAAAATGATTTTTTTGCCGCAATTACTATATTTATTCCAAGCCATCCCGTTACATCTTCCTAAAACTTAAAAAAAAAAATTGATTTCATTGTCAATAGCTTCATTTGGGATTATAAAAATCATAGAATAATTAAAATACACTTATGTAAATCTAAGATAAATGACGGACTAGCGCTACCTAATTTCTTATATTACTTCTGGGCGGTTCAGATTAAGAATATGAATTTTTGGTTGGTAGATATGGAACAGGACCCAGTTTGGTTAAGAATAGAAAAGGAAGATTGTTTACCCTTTGATATAAGTACAATACTCCTTGCTCCAAGGGTGGTATAAAAAAAATGTTATAAGGAAAATCCTATAATTTTAAGCAATATACGTATTTGGAAACAAATAGTTAAGACTTTACATTTAGAAACGATGCCGCTTTGTTTACCAATTATGAATAATCCTCTGTTTAAGCCCTCGTCATTGGATGTGGGGTTTAGACATTGGAAAAATTTAGGAATTATAAGGATAGAACATCTTTACAGGAATGGGAAATTTCTCTCATTTCAGGATTTGAAAGAGATTTATGGATTGCATGCAAATAACTTACTTAGATATTTACAAATCAGAGATTATGTCAAATCAAATACGCAAGATTATAGAAATAGAGAACCAGGTTTACTGGATGAAGTGCTTAATAAGCACCCAAATACAGAGAAATTAATAGTATATATATATATATATATATATATATATATATATATATATATATATATATATATATATATATATATATATATATATATATATATATATATATAACATCCTTTTGGATAGAGAAATACCAACAACAGAATCATTTTGACAAATATGGGAAAATGAAACTGGTTTACCGATATTAGAAGATTTTTGGGAAGAAAGCTTACAACGTATACATCGTTGTTCGTTAAATGCCAGACATACTTTGATACAATTCAAAGTATTACATAGATTACATTACTCAAAAAAGAAATTAAATAGAATTTTTCCTAATATATCACCATTGTGTGATACATGTCAACACATAGAAGCTGATTTAACTCAGTTTTGTAATATGTACAAAACTTAATAGGATTGGATTGAGATCTTTAAAATTATTTCTATAGTTCTTAAGATTACATTAAATCCTGACCCAAAGATAATAATATTTGGTGTTTTAGATTAAAATCACATTAACAGAAAATCAAAGAAATTTTCTTGATTATTGCTTAATGATTGGAAAAAAATTAATATTAAAATTTTGGAAGGGACCATTATCCCCTACAACCAAAATGTGGACAGTGGAAATGTTGGAGATGTTGCAATTGGAGAGAATTAGGTTTACCCTAATGGATAAACATGCACTTTTTGAACAAATATGGTCTCCATTAACTGATTATATGAAGGGGTAGCTGGACTCAACATTGAAACTCAACAAGTGCCCGGTGGTAAGATCAAATGAAAAGGTTTAATCTGAGATTTGTATACTTGTCTCTATATATGTATTATAAGAAATTGTTCCATTCATCATTAAGATGTATACTGTTTTTCTATCTTTAAGTATAATAATTGTTTGCTAGTAATATGGATTTTTTAAATTTGGTTTGTTTTTATTTATTTTATTTTATTTTTTTCCTCTCTCTTTTTCTTTTCACATATAATCAAAATTATAATCACACTTTTTAAATTAAACATCTATTCTTTCTTTATTCTTTTTTTCCCTTCACTTAAAAAAAATAAGGCTTATATATTGTTTTGTAATACACAGATAATTTTGGAAATATGTAATGTGCATCTCTGAAAAAATTATTATGTTATTTGTAATATGTATGGCCTCTAATAAAAATATACAAAAAAAAAGTTCATAGACGGACGACCTGACCCGGAAGTAAAGGCCCGAGTGGTCTGCTGGAACTGTTGTATGACCGTTTCTGAATATTGTGCTTCTCTTGTAGACATTTCTGGATAGTGGCCGAATTCAGCACCTGAGGAACCAGGTGCTGTTGTGCGATGGGTACCGGAGGCCTTATCAATCTCGACATCAGTCACTGTGCTGGCGATCCGAGGGTTCTGTCCCTGGCAACATTTCTGAGATTCAGGAGATCGAGATAAACATCCGACTTTGAAATCTGTGCTCGCTCCAGCAAGTGTTTGTGGATACTTGGGACTGCTTGTGACGTGCTGGAAGTTCCATCGGTCTGCGAAAAGCTTGAACATGTGGCTGGTGAACTGCCGACCATTGTCGGTTCTCAGGCTGATGGGAGCGCCAAAGGTAGAGAAGTGTCTTTTCAGCTTCTGGATGACCATCTCCGATGTGAGGGAGGTCAGTTGGTCTAGTTCAAACCAGTTAGAAAAGGAGTCGGCTAGAACGAGATAGTGCTTCCCGCACCATTCGAAAATGTCTGCCGGCAGCGATGTCCAGGGCAGAGCTGGTGGAGGTTGTTGCAGAAGGGGCTGTCGCTGCTGATGAGACGCAAGGCTGTTGCAAGCGGGGCAGGAGGCTACGCGGTCCCGGATGTAGCTGGCCATTCCCGGCCAGTAGAACAGGCTACGGGCACGTGCCAGTGTGGCGTCGGCTCCTGGGTGACCGCTGTGTGCCTCTTTGAAGTATACGGCTTGTAGCAATGAGGGTATCACCACCTTGTGACCCTTGACGACAACCCCATCCTGAACTACCAGTTCATCACGAACCAGGAAGAAAGGCTGCACCTCTGTGGGCGTGTTGGATTGTCTGTCTGGCCAGCCTGTTTTGATGATGGAGGAGAGGATTTGAAGCGTATCGTCTGTGGCGGTGTGCGTGACCAAGGTGCGCAGTTGCTTGCTGGAGAAGAAGTTGACACCTAGAACCATGAAATGTTCCTGTTCATAGGGATGTTGTCCGCAAGATGCCCAAGGTGCACGGGAGAGAGTGTCAGCGACGTGCATGTCCTTACCCTTAGTGTAGGTGTTAGAGAAATTGTACCGCTGCAGCTGCATCATCTGCATTCTCAGAAACTTGTATCTGCCGAATGGGGTGGAAAATGTGGTGAGGTTTGATGACTCCTTGTCCAGCGGTATCTGCCAGAAAGAGTTCTTTGCATCGAGAACAGAAAATAAGGTGGCCATTCCGACCTTTGCTGTAACATCCTCGACAGTCTTCATGGGATGGTGTGGGCGCTTAATGGCAGTTTTCAGTCGCAACTACTCACACAGCAGACAATCAGCTTGCCCTGCTTTTGGTAAATCATGCAATTACTGTAAAACGTTAAATCACTTTGCCTCTGTATGTCGGGCAGCAAGTTGGGCTCGTGGGAAGAATTCACCTAGCTCCAGGTCTAATCTCAACTTCTTGCTACGAGACAGCAACAATTCCACTTCTGACACCATGTAAATGGCTTCTAGACTCAGTATACGATTCAAACGCGTCTTTAATCAACACTAAAACTTAACAGCATGAAGGATGGTTAGTTATCAACACCTCCTGGCTGCCCCAACTGTTGGTGCAGAGCAATAGTATTAGTATCAGTATTACAGTGGGGTGGAGTTAGAGATGCTGGCTGGTGTGTGATTGGTTAACATACAACATCAATCTACACTTACAAACTAAAGGAAATCAGAAAAAAACAAATCGCAGATGGGGGAAAATTGGAAATTAAAACAGAAAAGACACTCAAAAGGTTAGGCAGCAACCTTTTGAAAGAGAAACAGACTTAACATTCCAGATAGGAGAGACTTCATCAGAACTGAATTGTTAACTTTATTTTTCTTTCCACAGTTCTACTTATTCTGTTTTTATTGATTGAATGTTTGAAAGACACAACATGGAAACAGGGCCTTCAGCCCACCAAATTCAAGCCGACTATTCACACTAGTTCTTTGTAACACCACTTTCACATCCACTCCCTGCACACCAGGGGCAATTTACAGAAGTCAATGAACCAACAAACCCGACACATCTTTGGGATATGGGAGGAAACTGGAGCGCCCGGAGTAAACCCACAGAGTCACAGGGAGAACTTGCAAACTCCACACAGACAGCGCCGGAGGTTAGGATTGAAACCTAGTCTTTTTGAGACAACAAATCTACTGCTGCACCACACTCACCTCTCATTTACATAAGACATTTATGAACTAGCCTCACATTAAGTTTTCTACAAATGGTACACATTGTATTGTATCATTTTTAATTAGAATCTGTAAATGGAAGAAAAAATAAAATCACTAACCCTAAATAATAATTTTACAATGCAAAGCTATTTATAAAATGTTTTACATTGTTTGTTTGGTCTTTCAGCTTTTATATAAATCTAAAGAGTACACTCTAATTTTAATTTGTAAACGCTGCAAAACATATTAAAGGCTAATTGAAGATTGTGTTTTCACTTTACTTGTATGCTGCCTGTGAGAATTCTTCAAGACAATCAACTGACTTTAGAGATACAGCGTGGAACACAGGCCCTTCAGCTGAACGAATCCACGCCGACCAGTGATCACCCCATGCACCAACACGATCCTACACACCAAGGACAATTTATAGTTATACCGAAGCAAATTCACCTACAAACCTGTATATATTTGAAGTGTGGGAGGAAACAGGAGCACTTGGGGAAAGCGATCACAGGGAGAATGCACAAACTCAATACAAACAGCGCCCGTAGTCAGGATCGAACCCAGGCCTCTGGCTCTGTGAGACAGCAACTCTACCACTGTGTCACGTCTGCTCGGCGATATCATTATAGGGCTTGAGGGCCTGAGCTATAGGGTGAGGTTGAACAGGATAGAAGTTTATTCCTTGGAGTCCAGGAGGATGAGGGGTGATCTTATAGAGATATACAAGATCATGAGGGGAATAAATAGGTTAAATGCAGTCATTCACCCCGAGTAATGGAATTGAGAACCATGGGACATAGTTTTAAGGGTTAGGGTTAGTGTAAAAAAAGGTCCGTTGGCTCAACTTACCACATGTCCCAGCTACACTCCCCTACCTACCCACATTTGGTCCATATCCCTCCAAACCCATTCTATCCTTGTACCTGCCTTACAGTTACTTAAATGTTGGGATAATCCATGCCTCAGCTCCCTCCTTGGCTTGTTCCATACATTCACCACCCTTTGTGTGAAAAAGTTACACCTCAGAATCATATTCAATTGTTTCCCCTTCACCTTAAGCTTATGTACTCTGGTCCTCAATTCATCTACTCTGGGCAAGAGATGCTGTATCTACCCAATCTATTCCTCTCATGATCTTATACACCTCTATAAGATCACCCCTTACAACAGCAGAGACGCAGGTTCGATCCCGACTTCAGGTGCTGTCTGTACAGAGTTTTATGTTCTCACTGTGACCACATGGGTTTTTTCTGGATGCTCTGGTTTCCTCCCACATTCCAAAGGTGTACAGGTTTGTAGGTTAATTGGCTTCTGTAAAAATTGTAAATAATCCCTAGTGTGTAGGATAGTGCAGGGTGATCACTGGTCGGCACGGACTCTGTGGGTCGGAGGCCCTGTTTCCATGTTATGTCAGGTTCAACTTGTGAATAAACTTGTGAAAGCAGGTTGAACTTGTGAATAAACACAAAGTGCTGGAGGCATGTCAGTGGGTTAGGTAGCATCCATGCAGGGAATGGATAGGGAACGTCTTAAGAAGGTACCCAACCCAAAACATCATCTGTCAATTCGCTCCACAGAAGCTGCCTGACCTACTGGGTTCCTCTTGCGATTTGTGGTTTGCACAAGATTCCAGCATCTGCAGTTCCTGGTTTCTTCTCTGAACTCTGTGCCATTGACATCAATGGAACTAAATGCTTGAAGTGGGAGTTTGCTGCAGATATAATGGACAAAACACACAGGGGGAATACTGAACACAATATCCTAATTGCAACATGACTCCCCAAACTCCTCTACTCAATACTCTGACTGACGGAGGCCAAAGTGCCAAAAGCCAGTTCTTCTTCTTGTCGAGTCCACATACAAGATTAGAAGTTAGAACACACTTCTCGGCATCTACATACAATGGTGTCTATCTTGTGGTGGAGGAAAGATTAGTGTCGCAACGTGAATGCTCTTTCCTTGACCCCAAGAGCCAGTTGCAAGAGCCAGGGGAAAAAATAGGTGCAAGGGCAGGTTGGGAACAGGATTGAGGGGGTTGTTCATTTAATATTCATACTGTAATTGAACGTGTTCTCTCATCTATTGGTCTGGTGACATAGGCACTGAACACATCAATGCAATATGTAGCTTGTGTGGAGGTTTCTCGCAAGAACTGACATTTTCAATAATGACACCAGGACTACCTGACATATAGAATCAACCTAAACCAACTATAATTGCGCAAAGGAGGTGAAGATTGGTAAGGGTCTGTAGAGAACGAACAATAGCTTGCCATGTTTCTGCCCAGACAGCCAATCTGAAAATGAGCGCTGTTATTCCATATCATTTCATAGACAATACAACAGATAAATTTACAATAACACTGCAATACAGTACTCAAAGGATTTCTTAAATTTTGAAGAGAATGAACACATTGCAGGTGAAAAGCAATCAAACAGCTGAATTTACAGGGCTTCAGATCAAGTGCTTGCAAACCGTGCAGGCTTCAATAGGTTATTTTTGACCAGCGCAGAAAAATTGGGCTAAATGCCCACCTCCAGTGTTTAAAGTATCATACAATTCTACAAAAGCATCTGTCATGACCTCAGAATGTTTTATAGACAATATATTTTACTATAGTGTAGTCACCCAGCCAGCTGCCATCAACAGCAATGTGGTACTGACAAGGAAATCTGTTTTTGCAACATTGATTGATTGAGAAATGTTAGTCAAGACACCAGTGACTTCATTTTTCTCCAAAGTAGCACAGTGGGATTTTTTTTAAAGAACTAACAGAGCTTAAAGAATAGGGCTGTTTCTCTCATGCTTGCTACAGATTGGACATTCTGCAGTGGGAGCGGATGCCTCGACTTTCTCTCCAATTCAAAGATCAAAGCAACTACTGTAAACACACTGAGGGACCAGGGATTCCCATCATCAGCTCTTGTCAAGTCAAGTCAAGAGTGTTTTTATTAGTTTAGTATGAGGTTCAGTGAAAAGCTTTTTTTTGCATGCTATCCAGTCAGCGGAAGACAATACATGATTATAATTGAGCCATTTACAATACAGATAATGTTGCTGTAGGAATAGAGATTTAAGAGTATGGAGCGATTGTGATATGTGATAGATGCAGAGATACATAGACAATGGGTGCAGGAGTGGGCCATTTGGCCCTTTGAGCAAGCACTGCCATTCAATGTGATCATCCACATTAAGTACCCCGTTCCTGCCTTATCCCCATAGCCCTTGATTCCGCTAACCCTAAGAGCTCCATCTAACTTTCTTTTGAATGCATCCAGTGAATCGGCCTCCACTGCCTTCTGAGGCAAAGAATTCTACAAATTCACAACACTGTGAAAAAGTTTTTCCTCATCTCAGTTCTAAATGGTTTACACCTTATTCTTAAACTGTGGACCCTGGTTCTGGACTCCTCCAACATCGGGAACATGTTTCCTGCATCTAACGTGTCCAATTCCTTAATAATTGTATATGTTTCTGTAAGAACCCCTCTCATCCTTCTAAATTCCAGTGAATACAAGCCCAGTCGCTCCATTCTTTCATCATTTGACAGCTCCACCATCCCTGGAATTAACCTCGTGAACCCACACTGCACTCATGCAATAGAAAGAATGTCTTTCCTCAAAATTGCACACATTACTCCAGGTGTGGTCTCACCAGGGCCTTTTACAACTGTAGAAGGACAGCTTTGCTCCTGTACGCTACTCCTCGCATTATGAAGGTCAACATGCCATTAGCTTTCTTCACTGCCTGTCGTACCTGTATGCATACTTTCAATGACTAATGTACTAGGACAGGCGGGTCTCGTTGTACTTCCCCTTTTCCTAACCTTACAACATTCAGATAATAATCTGCCTTCCTGTTCTTGCCTCTAAAGAGGATCTCATATTTATCCACATTATGCTGCATCATGCATCTGCCCACTCACGTAACCTGGGTCACTCTGCATCCTCATGGCATCCTCTTCAGAGTTCACATTGCCACCCAGCTTAGTGTCATTTATAAATTTGCTAATGTTACTTTCAAATTCCTTCATCAAAATCATTAATGTATATTGCCACAAAGCACCAAGCTTTGTGGCACCCCACTAGTCACTGCCTGCCATTCTGAAAGGGACCCATTAATCCCTCCTCTTTGTTTCCTGTCTGCCAACCAATTTTCTATCCATGTCAATACCCTACCCCCAATACCATGTGCTCTAATTTTGCCCACTAATCTCCTGTGGTGGTCCTTATCAAAGGCTTCTTGAAATTCCAGGTACACCATATCTACTGGCTCTCCCTTGATTACAAACCGCTTCTGTAGCTAACACACAAATATTCGCCTGGTTTCGAATCTTGGAGGCACACTTCTTTGTTTCTAGAATTAGCTAAATCAATGGATTTAAAACAAAAAGAAAAAATCAGCTTTGTCGTTTAATTTAACTATTAGTATAAAATCAGTCTTCATTCAGTGTTCACTGCATTAAAATGGACTGATTTTTTGCATTGTATTCTTTGGACCGTCAAAAATTGAGACCTAATTTTAAATACATTTGGGGGATAGCCAGTCAGAACAATTTCCCCCAGGGTGGAAATGTCAAAAACTGGAGGGTTTAGCATAAAGCCAACACATGATTACTATCAATCCAGTTACATAAGGGTTTTATTATCATACTAGACAAAGTGGGACCCATTGGGTCCTTGTCACACGGGAGGCCTGGTACCCCAACGCAACCCGTTCCCCCAACACGATATTCGACCACACTCCCATTGCCCCCACGGGAGGCCTGGTCTTCCAACGCAACCGGTTCCCCAACACAATACTCCACCACTCACCCATAGCCCCCACTGCACAGGGGCTGCTCATTTCCCCTTATTCTCCTTCCCTCATTTGAAATGTTTAAAAAAATGCAATTAGACTTGCTTGGGCTGGCAGGACTCAGTGTCCTGGGATAGCAACATTGTAGCGAGTATGGGCCACAATCCCATTGTGACGTAATAGTTGTAAGTGCCAGTGCAGAGGGAAGACATTTTTCTCAAATTGGGGTTTTGTAAATTTAAAAATACAAATAGCTTTTAAAATGTAACATCAATCTGAACTAAACTTGATACTCACAATTGTCCAGTGGTGTGGTGTAAGGTGATGCACAATTGTAGCACCACTGTTTTGGCGCACACACACACGCATAGAAACAAACAAGACGAGTGCTTTAGTGATATATACTGGACCAAGTGGGACCTGTTGGGTCCCATTCCCCCAAAACAATAATCCACCACTCACCCATTCCCCCAATGCAACCAGTTTCCACTACTCACCTGTTCCCCAATATAACCAGATACCCCAACACAATATTCCACCACTTACCCATAGCCCCGAGGGAAGGCCTGGTCCCCCAAAGTAACCTGTTCCCCAATGTAAGATTCCCCCACTCCCCTGCCTCCCCCCAGCACTGGACTTTAAAAAAAAAATCCAATTTCACTTGCCCAGCCTCCCCGAGCACTTCCAATTCCAATTCCACTTCCCCTGGCCCCTTTTGTTCAATCATTTGCTGCCAGGACCACGACAAAGTGCTCTATGATAGCAACATTGTTGCAAATGTTGAGGACTGAGATCCAATTGTGATGTCATAGCTACAACTGCCAGCACCAAAGTGATTATCAAAGCTTTAGTAAATTTACAAA
This sequence comes from Raja brachyura, assembly GCA_963514005.1. The sequence goes on from OY740781.1 coordinate 131,952,936, forward strand.
TGTGATAACTTGTGAAATATAACATCAATCTGAACGAAACTTGATACAAACAAACACAGGTCAATGCCGAGTAAGGCGGTACAAACATTTTTGTGCTATTTTGTAGCGTTTTGGCGTAGTTCCTTGAGATCGCATGCATGCAGACAGATGTCCAAACAAGATGAGAGTTCTAGTATAATACTAGCTCAAGTGGGGCCCTGTTCTCCCAACGCAATAATCCACCACTCACCTGGGAAGGGCATTGGAGAAAAGTTCTGTTATCTTTTTTTGTAAAATGTTGCAGGGCGGCATCTGCGCTCCCCTTGCCAATGGATGGATTTGACTTTTGGGTCGGCGTCGGCATTCCCCGGAGCCTATCAATCCATCCCACGTGGGGGTGAGGTGAAGAGGACTCGGTAAGATGGCCAAAAATCATAGCGATATATGGAAGTGTTTTTTCTAAAATCAATATATGGTGCAGACAGGAAGTGGTCAAGATGAGACTTTTTGTTATATAGATATACTAGAGCAAGTTGGACCCGTTGGGACCCATTAGGCCCTGTTCCCCCCCAACACAAGAATCCACCACTCACCCGTTTCCACCGCTCACCTGTTCCCCCAACGCAATATTCCACCACTCACCCATAGCCCCGACAGGAGGCCTGGTCCCCTATGCAACCCATTCCCTAACATAGGATTTCACCACTCTCCTGCCTTCCCCAGCACTGGACTTTAAAATAAAATTCCAATTGCACCTCCGCTGCCAATTCCTATTCCACTTCCCCTGGCCCCTCTTCCTCCTGTTCAATCATTTGCTGCCAGGACCATGACAAAGTGTTCTAGGATGGCAACATTATTGCAAATGGCGGGTGGAGGACTGTGAGATCCCATTGTGACATAATAGCTGCAACTGCCAGCACTGAGGTGTTGAAGTGATTACCAAAGTGGATATAGTAAAGTTAGAAATGTGATAACTTGTGAAATATAACATCAATCTGAATGAAACTTGATACAAACAACCACAGGTCAATGGTGAGTAAGGAGGTGCAAAACTCTTTGTGCTATTTAGTACCGTTTTGGCGTAGTTCCTTGCGATTGCACGCACACAGACAGACAGACGTCCAAACCTGACGAGAGCTTTAGTAATATATAGATGTCCCAAATCATAACAATGAAATTCTTACATGCAGCAGTGCAACAGATATGCAAAGATAATAGTATAAATACCATACTAAACAACAACAATTGTTTAGTATATTCTGAACTTTGTTTATTGCCGTGTTTTTATACTATATATACCCATATGATATAATTTACATAATATAAATATATAATAAATGTTATGTGTTCGTGTGCTTGCAAACCTGCAATTCTAAGTAGAATATAAAAAAAATAGTACAAAGCCAAAACCCCTGTCTATGTAGTTCGGAGCTTAGAGATTGTAGTGTTTAATAGCCTGATGTCTGCAAGGAAGTGGTTGCTCCTGAACTTGTACATTACAGTTTAAGTTCCCATACCTTCTTCCCAACGGCAGGAAGTGAAATGAGAATGTGGCCAGGGTAATGTGGGTCTCTGATGATGCTGGCTGCCTTTTTGATGCAGCAAGTCCTGCAGATCCCTTCGTTGTGGGGATTCAGACCACCCTAACATGTTCTCATCTTGCTGCTCCAATTGAGAGGGTACGGAAGTCTGAGAATATTGACTTATAATTTCAAGAACAGTTTCTTCCCATCAAACATCATACTCTTGAATCACACTGTACAACCCAACCTCCCCATTCAACTGCCATCGACTTTGTATAAGGCTGAAGTATGGCTTGCACTATTATGATCTGGTATCTAGCATAACTGGTCATTTATTGTGTAGAAATAAACGGCAGATGCTGGAGGAACTCAGCAGATCAGGCAGCATCTCTGGAGAAAAAGGATGGGTGACATTTGGGTCAAGACAGAGTAGAAGGGAGGGAAGTGGGGGTTAGAAAAGTCCAGAGCAAAGCAGGACCGGCAACAAACAACCAAGGAATGGTGTTCTGAGTTGGATGATCAGCCATGATCATATTGAATGGCGGTGCAGGCTCGAAGGGCTGAATGGCCTACTCCTGAACATTTTCTATGTTTCTATGGGTGGAGCCCATAATGGTCCATTGTTGGCTGGGAAAGAGGTGATAATGAAGAGATACAAAGATGCGAACAGTGCAACTAGTAGGATGACTAGGATGAGGAGAGGCGGAAAGAGAGGGAATGCAGGGTAACTTGAAAAGAGAAATTACCATTCATACCACCGAGTTGTAAGCTACTCATTATTTTTATTGTACATTTTATGTCATTGCATTAATATGCTTGCAAAACTGCAGTAAGCAATAATTTCATTGCTCCAGTCTTGGGATATCAGACAATTAAGTGTTGATTTTTGATTTGAATATCAAACCACATACTAACCATCTTCCAACTATGGAGACACAAGAGACTGCAGATGCATATGGAGCAGTTCATATGGAGCAGAGAACAAAGTACAGGAAGAACTTGTCACATTGAGCAACATCTGTGCAGGGATATGGAAAGTCAGTGTTTTGAGTTGGGATCCTTCTTCTGCTTTGGCAATCTGGGTGAGAGGTCTCAGCCTGAAATGTCGACTGTATTTCCCTCAGTAGATGCTGCATGACCCGTCGAATTCCTCACGCACTTTGTTCTCTGATGCTTTTCTAACAAACCTATTTTCAGTTCTTTGCATCTCCATGCACGTTTCTTCTGTCAGCCTTCCCCCAGTATTGAAGGATGTGTCGCTGCCACAAACAGGCAGCTGCATCAGAGGCCTGCACCATCCTGGCCATGCTCCCATTTCACTCCAGCTATTGGGAAGAATAATCCAGCACTGGGCCCTTTTAGGTCATTCGACAACTGTCTTTCTGACAGTAGGATTAACAAACTGTACCAAGTTACACCAATAAAAAGTTAACTTTTACCCACATAAGTGAAGAAACATCATAGAACATAGATCAGGGCAGCACAGGGACAAGCCATATGGCCCACAGAGTATATGCGGAACATATCAAGCTAAACTAGTCTTATTAGCCTGCACATGATGCATATCCTCCAATTAGCAACGTGTAGATGTGCTAATCCATCTAAATACTTCTTTAACACCACTATTATATCTGTCCCTACCATCACCCCTGCCAGCACATTCCAGAACCCACCACTGTGTAAACAAACATGCCTGCCATCTCTTTAATCTTGGCTCATTTCACCTTAACGTAAACCCTTTGACATTTCCACCCTGGGAAAAAGGTTCCGACTGTCTATCCCTCTCAAAATGTTATATATTTTTTAATCAAGACTCCTCTCAATTTTTGGCGGTCCAAAGAAAACAATGCAAAAAAAAAAATCAGTCGATGTCAATGCAGTGAACACTGAATGGAGACGGATTTTACATCAACGGTTAAATTAAATGACAAAGCTGAATTAAAACAAACACTTTCATACATGTTTAAGAAAGAACTGCAGATGCTGGAAAAAATAGAGGGTAGACAAAAATGCTGGAGAAAATCAGCGGGTGAGGCAGCATCTATGGAGCGAAGGAATAGGCGACGTTTTGGGTCAAGATCCTTCTTCAGACTGATGTGGGGGGGGGAGGGGCGGAAAAAAGAAAGGAAGAGGCGGAGACAGTAGGCTGTGGGAGAGCTGTCCTGGGCCTCCTCCATGGCCAGAGCGAGTCCTTTCTGTCCTGGGCATCCTCTATGGCCAGAGCGAGTCCCACTGCAAACTGGAGGAGCAGCACCTCATATTTCGCTTGGGTAGTTTACACCCAAAACTAGCTTCCCAGCTCTCCCACAGCCTACTGTGTCTGCCTCTTCCTTTCTTTCCCCCTTTCCAACATCAGTCTGAAGAAGGGCCTCGACCCATAACGTCACCTATTACTTTGCTCACCCGCTGAGTTTCTCCAGCATTTTTGTCTACCTTTTAATACATGTAGTTAATTCTAGAACAGTGCTTCCAAGATTCCAACCCAGGCGACTATTTGCATGTTAGCTACAAAAGCGGATCTATAACGTTACAATTGCTCCACATACTTAAATCTCTATGCCCACAGCAACTTTATCTTCACGCTATAAATGACTCGATTATAATAATGTATTGTCTTTCCACTCACTGGATAGCATGCAAAAATGAACTTTACACTGTACCTTGGTGCACGTGACAATAAACTAAACTGAACTGCAGATGCTGGTAAATATACTAATCTCTGGTCCAAGGTGCTGGAGAAACTCGGTGGATGAGGCACCATCTATGGAGCAAAAAAAATAGGCGAGGGGTCTCGACCCGAAACGTCACCTATTCCTTCACTCCATAGATGCCTACTCATCCACTGAGTTTCTCCAGCATTTTTATCTACCTTCAATTTTTCCAGCATCTGCAGTTCTTTCTCAAACAAATTTCTAGTCTCAACTCAGCCAAGGATGCAATTGTAAGTAAATCATCCTTTGGGTGATGTTTGCATCACTGTATAGTTCATAAACCTGTGGGATCTGACATGTCTGTAAGAATCATGGAATGAATATAAATCACAATGCAGATTTATTGCAAACATTTTACTCTTTATTCACTGATATCTATGTACAGTGAAGTGCTTTGTTTTGCATACATTCCTGTATTGCAGACATCACCAAGGCAGTATGCAAATGTCGCCACGTTTCTGGCGCAAAGTAACAAAGGTTCATTAGACAGTTCCATGTTGTGTTTGCCGCTGCCTCATCGATGTCCCCCCTTCAATCCCGCTGGGTCCCTCCTTAGTTCTCTGCGGCCCCCCTGCCGGTTCCCCCCTTCGATGGCCTAGTCCAAACAGCCAGCATCCTACAAACAGCATCTTGTCGATGTTGTGTTTATTTAGCACTCAAATCTTTCTGGCAATAAAAATGCACAAACTCCTACCATTTCTTTTCCCAAAAGATTTTTTCCTTTCCATGATATACTTAAGGGGCTGTCCCACTGCGGTGAGCTAATCCGCGAGTTCGCCCTCGACTCATATTCTCAGCATGGTCGACACGAGGTCCAAGGTGGTCTTTGTAACTCTCCTTCATGCTCGAGAGTAGTCCCCGCGTACTCGATGCCTCAGGAAACGCAGACAAGAGGGACTAGTGTAGATGGGGCATGTTGATCAATGTGGGCATGTTGGGCTGAAGGGCCTGTTTCTGTGCTGTGTGACTATGACTTTAAGCTGCCAAAATCCATTTTATCCACTTGCTTTGCCACTTCCAGAAGCTATGGGCTTGGAACCCAAGATCCCTCTATCCCTCGGCACAGCAGTGCCACGGTGGAGCTGCTGCCTTACAGCACCAGTGATATGGGTTCGCTCCCGACTACGGGCACTGTCTGTACAGAGTTTGTACGTTCGCCGGGTGCTCTGGTTTCTTCCCACACTACAGAGACGCACAGGTTTACAGCCTAATTGGCGTGGTAAAACTGTAAATTTTCCCTAGTACGCAAGATAGTTTTGGTGTGCAGGGATGGCTGGTGGGCATGGGCTCGGTGGGCCAAAAGGCCAGTTTCTATTCGGTATCGTTAAACTGAACGTCAATTTTGTAATGTCCTTGCCATTAACTATTTACTCTCCTCGCATTCCACGCTTTTCAAAGTTTTAATTGCACACTAGAATGCGTTTACTCTAGCAACCCTGACTGCATCACTGGTTGCCTCAGTAAGCGTGGTAGTGTTGAGAAACTTCAACACATTGCCTGTGAAAAAAGCACTATATAATACCATCAGGGTGCTTGAAACCCTTTTCAGTCAATCAATTTAAGCAGTAATACAAATCCTGCTGATGTTAATCATGAAGAATTTAGCACTACTGACTGGGAATGAACTTCTGAGAAATTAAGGCTCAACATTAAGCATAGAAATTGCAGTTCAATCCCATCAATCTCACTCAATTCAACAATCAGCTGAGAAGACGGATTTTTCTACAACTATTAAATAGGCATCTCCATCAGTTCCACCACTTTTCCCTGATCATAATATGCACCCAGCAAGATGAAAACTACCCTGGCCCTATGTTAAGAGTCTGTGGCGATGCAGTGGTGTGCGTTTCTGACAAGTTTTCTTCTACAACACTATTCGGCACGTTCAATGGGATCCTTGGCAACCAGCAGCTGGTTGAGGCAGAGGCCCACAGTATGGAAACAGGCCCTTCAGCTCAACTTGCCCATGCAGACAAAGATGCCCAATGTTAACTAGTCCCATTTACCCACATTTGACCCTCTAAACCTTTCCTATCCTTATACTGTCCAAATGAAATGATATAGCACCAACAACTATCTTCTCTGGCAGCTCATTCCATATACGCATCCCACTCCAGGATAAAGCTACCCTTCAGATTCCTGTTATCCTTACCCCACTCACCTTGTGTCCATGTCCTCAGGTTCTTGATTCCCTGACTTTGGCTGAAAGACTCTGTGCATTCACCCAATCCCACTCACGATTGTGTACACCACTATAAGATCACCCCAAGTAATAGATATGTTACAATACCTACCTTCAGCAGTGCTGCAGTTCTGCCGCTCCCCGTGTGCGTGACTTTGGCGCCTTTCAGAGGGGGGCGGGCTTAAAGTGCCGATTTTTTCTAGGCAGTCCAAATCAATCCATGTCGGGCGATTTCGTCGCTAAAGAGAAATCGCTCCGACATTTCATTCATAAAGGTATTTTTAAACTACGCTAGATTATTTATTAAATAGAGTAGTTTAAAAAACATCTTCTAAAGGTCTGAATGGTGACAGCGGAACGGACCTAAGGTAGGCGATAAAAGAAGCTACACAGTTTAATTTTACATAAAAACTTGGTTTTTAGGAAGGCTTTAATCACATTTTCATGTTGTAAAAAGGGGACAAAAAAAATGTATGAACAGGCTGTATTTTTCATACTGACTTCACCGCAAACCACAATGTTCTAATCCATTGCATTCCACTAAAACCCACTCGCTAGTTGATTTAAATGCCCATTAATTTACAGGCATTAAACACTAAATTCCTTCCATTTGGCCTAGAAATTCATGAAAATGAGATGTAAAAATTATGTTATATTGTGGATTATTGGGTGAATGTTGTTTGGACACTTAGGCAATTTTTAAAAAGTTTATATTTTCTTAAGAAATGGATAGATGTTTAGATCTACTCATTGAATTTTGTAATTAGCTACAATTAGATAACTAACTAATTATATGCTTTAATTTCAGGTCATCCAAATAAGATCGTTTCATATTTGTTTCAGAATGCTTCAATCTATAATAACTGAAAATTTCATTGAATTCTCTTAATTTTTAAGAAGGTTATGGGCTTTTAACTGTTTCAGTTCACAGCTTTTGATTTGTCAATTGAAAGGCAATGGGGAACAAGATGCTAATTTCCGAGTATGAAAATGGCCATAACTTTCTTAATACTGAAGATATGAAAGTGAATTAGGTGTCAAATTAAACTTTGTTTTATGCTTTATCAGATGGGATAAATTGCAGACTTGATATTTAAAATCTCAAAATGTTGTAACATTGCTACAAGTAATAAAGTCCAAGCCTACCTAACCTCCTGCTATTGCGCAGGTCCTCAAGTACTGTCAACATCTCGTCATTGTTCTCTGCCAGACATATGACAACATATTTCCTATAGTGGTGTGACCAAAACTGAACACAATACTCTAAATCAATTATTTTGATGTACCATCACAGTTTGCTGGGTAAATGCAGAATACCACCATAATCATGCACAGTTTGCCACGGTGACTGGCTGAACCTTGCAAGTGGATAGAAAGTGATGGAGTAACTCAGCGGGACAGGCACCACATCTGGAGAAAATGGATAGATGCAGTCTCAGGTTGGGACCCTTCTTCATAATGATTGTATGGGGATTGGGGGGGGGGGGGGGGGGGGGAGGAGGAGCAGGAGGAGGGGCAGGACAAAGTGTGGCAGCTGCTTAGTTTGCAATGCTTAGTATACTGCGACAAGAGAGATTTTGAGATTTTCATTTTGTGTAGAAGCATATTTTGCTTTAAACCCCATCTAAACAGGAGGACTGGGCCATGCTTAAACAGCAGCTCGCATTGAGATTTCCTTTAGCCAGAGAGAACTATCCACAATCCATCTTGCCTCAGTTCCTGAGCTTGTGTAGTCTAATGCCACACACACTGGCATATATTGCATGCTGCTCGGCGTGGGAAAGTTGGGCCGAACTCATGATTCTATGACTAGCTTCACCATTGAGCCCAAGAGCAGAGAACGGAGGAGAGCAAAAACATGCAAATGGAATTAGCTTAGATGGGACATCTTGGGCAGAAGGGCAGGTTTCTGTTCTGTATGACTATGCTCTTCACATTTGGCTTCTTCACTTTATATCAAGACGATAGGGGAATAGAAAATCAATCACCATATGAAAAATAGGTAAATGTAATTTACTTTTTTGTTCTTGTTTTATTATCATATATTATTATTATCACATATACCAAGAAACAGAAAATGTATGTTCATGCGCTATCCAGTCAAATCATACTACTTACAATCAAGCCACACACAAGTACAACAAATAATGCATAATTAAAGAGTACAGAATGTAGTGTTAAAGTTAGAGTTAGCATTGCAGTTAGAGAAAGCAAAGATTAAAAAAAGTGCAGAGGCCCCAATGAGGTTGGTTGGGATATTTTGGCGTTCTTAATTTAAAACACATTTGGACAGGTGCATGAAGAGTTTCTTACCAGCTATTACAAACAGTCCTTTCATCAGCTACAGGGCGGTGCTGACCTCCAATCTACCTCTGATAAAAGTCTGATAAAAGAGTTCAATGTCTCCAATGTTATATCTTGCACTAAATTTTGTACTCTTTATCTGTGCACTGTGAATGCCTTGATTGTTGTATTCATGTATATACTCTTTGACTGGTTAACATGCAAACAAAAGCTTACATGTTATTATTATTATTATTATTATTATATTATTGTAATGTATACGCTGGTAAACATGACAATAACAAAACTAGAGGGATGTGGGCCAAACACACGCAGGTTAGACTAGGGTAGATGAGGCATCTTGTTCAGCATGGGGAACTAGAGCCAAAGGGCATGTTCCCATGCTATATGGCTATAACTCTAAATTGTTTAACATCTTCCAGCCTTCCAACTTTTCCCTTTGCACTTCTCTGATGAACGAGGACCCCTAGATCCTGTTGTACTTCCCCTTTTCCCAACTTGACGCCATTTAGATAGTAATCTGCCTTCCTGTTTTTGCTACCAAAGTGGATAACCTCACATTTATCCACATTAAACTTCATCTGCCATGTATCTGCCCACTCCCCCAACCTGTCCAAGTCACCCTGCATTCTCATTTCTTCTGTCCGTCAGAGGTTCAGATATGTTGAGAACATTGAAAGAAAAATGACCTTGCGAAATTGCCAAGTCTGGCTGTGCAATGCAGCAGAATAAACACGAGCAGAATTGGTCATTAAGGGAGGAGAACATGACCTTATAATTTCATTAAGTCAGCTCCTCTGCTCTTAAGGTTTGGTAACTCCACCCAGGCAGTTCAAAATCACCCATTTCTCAATCTTCTCTGCTTGACAGTATTTATAGGGGGAGGAAAATGACCATTGCAAATGAAAACTAAATAGTCTTTGCAAATGATGATTCCAATTCTTTGACAAACTATTATCAAGAGGTCAAGTATTCTGATTAGAGTGTTAGTAAATTCTTTACAGATTTTGCAAGAAATTAAATTTAATGCATTCTTAGAGACCTTACAGCTCCAGAGACCGGGGCTTGATCCTGACTGTGGGTGCTGTCTGTACAGAGACTTATGTTCTCCATGACCGCATGGGTTTTCTCTGGGTGCTCAGATTTACTTCTACACTCCAAAAACGTTTGTAGGTTAATTGGCTTCTGTAAATTGTCCCTCGTGTGTAAAATAGTGATAGCGTGGGGGTGATTGCTGGTCAGCGCGAAGTCGGTGGACCAAACGGCCCATTTTTCTCCTGTATCTCTAAAATATAAAGAATCTGGAACAGGCTGCTAGAGGAAGCTGTGCAAGCAGATAGAATGACAGTTTAGTTTTTAGTTTAGAGATACAGTGCGGAAACAGACCCTTCGGCCCACCGATTCCGCACCGAACAGTGATCCCCTCACATTAACATTACTCTACAAACACACGAGGGATAATTAAAAAAAAAACATTTATATCAAGCCAATCAACCTAAAAAATCAGTACGTCTTTGGAGTGTGGGAGGAAACCGAAGATCTCTGAGAAAATCCATGCAGGTCACGGGGAGAACGCACAAACTCCATACAAGCATCTGTAGTCAGGGCCAAACCCGCTACACCACTGTGCCGGCCTGACTCAAAGACATTTAGGCAGATATATGGATAGAAAGTGATTTGCAGAGATATGGCGCTAAATGCAGGCAAATACCAACTCAGTATGGACAAGGTGGGCTGAAGGGCTTTTTCCACGATGTATATGACTAATCCTATGACTCTTCTAGCCCTGCACTTCACCACTTTGTCCTGTTTTAATATGGGGGGGGGGCTACTCCCTTATAGCCACAATGTGGATACCCACACGGTGCTCTGAGAATGAACTATTCAACAAGATCTTTAAAACAATGAGGTCTGAATGCCAATAGAGTCCTACAGCACAAAAACAGGTCCAGAGGCCCTAACTTTTCCACATGAACCAACATGTCCCATCCACGCTCATCCAACCTGTCTGTGCTTGAGCCGTAACCCTCTAAACATTTCCTATCCACGTACCGATCCAAATATTTTTAAAATGTTGTTATAGTACCTGCCAGAAATGTCTCTACCAGGAACTTGTTCAATATATGGTTGAACCTGAAAATTAAATGCAAGGTAACCTAATAAAATCCAAATTTCTTTGATAACTCTGTTGAAATGTTAGCAAAACAGAGATTAACATTTGTTCCTTATTTAGCTGAAAGTATTCAAAGATTTGAAGTCCAGATGACATCAATATATATCTGTGTGCCACCAGGTGGCATATTTTTGCATTGCACATGAATGTTGACTGGGCATGTGGGTAATATTTTTGCATCTTCACACTCATCCTGTATAAACAACACAATGGATCAATACTCTGACAGTCTATGCCAAGAACACTTCTTCCAACCAACCACACAATAAAGTTTTCAGATTAAGATCTTCTGGGGTGTGTCTAGCCTGTTATGTATAAATGTAGCTCGGGTGATGTTTCAGGCAGTCTGAAGAAGAGAATGTCCATTCTCTCCGCAGATGCAGACTACGAAAAGAAAATGCCACAAATGTGGAAAGAAAAAAGTAAACAATTCAGGTTGAAAACGTTGCAGGTGGAAAGGAGGGAGAAAAAAAACATCCTGATCAGCAAGGGCAAGCTAGAACGGGGGAACCATTTCCATGCTGTATGACTCAATGCATTAAGCTGCAGGGAGGGTGTTGGGAGGAGGAGGGGGGAAAGATGTCTTTAAGTAGAACCTGTGCGAGCCTTACAGGGCATGTTTGGTGCCAAGGAATAGCAGATGCTGAAACCTGGATATGTGGCGTTTTCGGTTGGGACTCTTCTTCAGACTCCCAAACTGAACTATCATCTGGCCATTCCCTCCACGGATGCTGCCGGATACATTGAGATCATCCACCACTTTGTTTTGCTCAGATCTTGTTTGGCCATATTTTCCCTCTCCAAATGATCCTATTTGCTCATTGACCTTGTTTATAGCTCACTCCCTTGGTTACCGATCAAAGACCTTCCCCTCCCCAACCCTCCTTACAGCTTAAGGAGCTGCTTTTCTGAACAGAATTAGGTCATTCAGACCATCAATCATTGCTGATATATCTTTCCTTTTCAACCCATTCTCCTGCCTTCTCCCCATCACCTGACTTTTCAACTAATCAAGAATCTATCTCCACAAAAATATCCACCAACCTGGCCTCTACAGCCTTTTGTGGCAATAAATTCCGCAGATTCACCACCCGCTGACTAAATATATCCCTCCTCATCTCCTTTCTAAAGGTACATCCTTCTATTCTGAGGCTATGGCCTCTGGTGCTTGACTCTCTCGCTAGTGGAAACATCTTCCCCACATCCACTTTATCCAGGTCTTCCATTATTCGCTAAGTTTCAATGAAGTCCCCCCCCTCATCCTTCTAACCTCCAGTGAGTTCGGGCCCAGTGTCATCAAATGCTCATCATATGTTAAACGAATCATTAGTGGCATCATTGTCGCAAACCTCTCCAACACCAGCACATCCTTCCTCAGATATGCATCCCAAAACTGCTCACAATACTCCAACTACAGTCCGACCAGTGCGTTATAAAGCCTTAACAAGCCTTAACAGTGCATTATAAAGCCTTAACGGCTTGCTTGTTCAGAGGCCCACAGGAGCCGTTGGAAGAGAAGGAGGGGGAGGAGCAACACCCGACCGGTAAGGATAAAAATCCAGCGCGGGGCTTGTTTACCAAAATCCATAACATTCCATTCGGAGAAGTGGATTTTTTTGGGGGTTTTCTGAGGAAGCCGCTGATTGGTGGGAAGGGGACTAGGGTAAGCAGCTGTTTGGCTGTCAGATTCCAGCTGTTTGTAGTGTATTTTGTGTTGAGATTGTATCCTGTATAAGGGGCGGGTATGAAGGCCAGGGCAGTGTACTGTTGCGAATGTCAGATGTGGGAGGTCAGGGAAGCTGATAGCCCACCAGACGTCCACATCTGCGCCACGTGTGTCGAGATGGGGCTCCTAAAGGACAGTGTTAGGAACCTGGAGCAACAGCTCGAGGACCTCCGGCTGGTCAGGGAGAGTGAGGCGGTCATAGAGAGGAGTTACAGGGAGATGGTCACTCCCGGACCACGGGAGGCAGACAAGTGGGTCACTGTTAGGAAGGGCAAGGGGCAGAGGCAGGGACTGGAGAGTACCTCGGTGGCTGTACACCTGAAAAATAGATACTCATGTTTGAGTTCAATTGGAGCGGACAGCCTTCCCGGGGGCAGCAACAGCAGCCGGGCCACCGGCACAGAGAACGGCCCTGATGCTCAGAAGGGTAGCAAAAAGAGGAGGGCAATTGTAATAGGGGACTCCATAGTTAGGGGGTCAGATTGGCGAGTCTGTGGACGCAGTCGGGAGACCCGGATGGTAGTTTGCCTCCCTGGTGCTAGGGTCTCGGATGTGTCGGAACTTGTCAAAAAGATTCTAAAAAAGGGAGGGAGAGGAGTCTGATGTTGTGGTACACATAGGTACCAATGACATAGTCAGAAAAAGAGAAGCGGTCCTGAAAGGAGAATTTAGGGAGTTGGGGGGGAAAGTTAAGGAGAAGGACCAAAAGAGTAACAATTTCAGGATTACTGCCTGTGCCACGTGACAGTGAGAGTAGAAATGGAATGAGGTGGAGGATAAATGCGTGGCTGACGGACTGGTGCAGTGGGCAGGGATTCAAGTTTCATGATCACTGGGACCTCTTTTGGGGAAGGCATGATCTGCATAAAAAGGACGGGTGGCACTTGAACCCGAGGGGAACTAATATCCTGGTGGGAAGATTTGCAAAGGAGACTAAACTAGAAAGGTTGCGGGGAGGGACTCGGGTAGAGGGGGCTAGGGGACGGGGTGAGGGGCAAGAAGCAGAGAAGGGAAACACTCTGACCTAAAATGTAGGTGAGAAAGAGGAAAAAGATAATAAAAAGAGATTACGGGATGGTGGGTTTCTAAAATGTGTATATTTTAATGCGAGAAGCATTGTAAGAAAGGTGGAAGAACTTAGAGCCTGGATTGACACCTGGAAATATGATGTTGTGGCAATCAGTGAAACTAAATATTCCAGGATTTTGTTGCTTCAGGTGTGATAGAATTGAAGGGACAATAGGTGGAGGGGTTGCATTGCTTGTCAGAGAAGATATTACAACAGTGCTTTGGCAGGATAGATTAGAGGGCTCCTCTAGGGAGGCTATTTGGGTGGAACTGAGAAGTGGGAACGGTGTAGCAACACTTTTAGGGGTGTATTATAGACCGCCAAATGGGGAGCGAGAATAGGAAGAGCTAATATGTAAGGAGATAGCAGAAATTAGTAGTAAGCACAAGGTAGTGATTGTGGGAGATTTCAATTTTCCAAAAATAGACTGGGAAACACATTCTGTAAATGGGCTGGATGGTTTGGAGTTTGTTAAATGTGTGCAGGATAGTTATTTGCAGCAATACATAGAGGTATCGACCAGAGAAGGGGCAGTGCTGGACCTCCTGTTAGGAAATGAGGCAGGTCAGGTGACGGAGGTATGCGTTGGTGAGAACTTCGGGACCAGTGATCACAATACCATTAGTTTCAATATAATTATGGAGAGAGTCAGAACTGGACCTAGGGTTGAGATTTTTGATTGGAGAAAGGCTAACTTTGAGGGAATGCATAATGATTTAAAAGGAGTGAATTGGGACATTTTGTTTTATGGGAAGGATGTAGAAGAGAAATGGAGGACATTTAAAGGGGAAATTGTAAGAGTGCAGAATCTTTATGTCCCTGTTCGGTTGAAAGGAAATAGTAAAACTCGGAAAGAGCCATGGTTTTCAAGGGAAATTGGACACTTGGTTTCGAAAAAAGAGAGATATCTACAATTATTATAGGAGGCATGGAGTAAATGAGGTGCTAGGTGAGTATAAGGAATGTAAAAAGAATCTTAAGAAAGAAATAAGAAAAGCTAAAAGATATGAGGTTGCTTTGGCAAGAAAGATGAAAGTAAATCCAAACGGTTTCTACAGCTATATTAATAGCAAAAGGATAACGAGGGATAAAATTGGACCATTAGAGAGCCCGAAAGGACAGCTATCTGCAGAGCCAAAAGAGATGGGGGAGATATTGAACAATTTCTTTTCTTCGGTATTCATTCACCAAGGAGAAGGATATTGAACTATGTGAGGTAAGGGAAAAAAGTAGAGTAGCTATGGAAACTATGAGATTCAAAGAGGAGGAAGTACTGACACTTTTGAAAAATATAAAAGTGGATAAGTCTCCAGGTCCAGACAGGATATTCCCTAAGACATTGAGGGAAGTTAGTGTAGAAATAGCAGGGGCTATGACAGAAATATTTCAGATGTCATTAGAAACGGGAATAGTACCAGAGGATTGGCGTACTGCGCATGTTGTTCCATTGTTTAAAAAGGGTTCGAAGAATAAACCTAGCAATTATAGACCTGTTAGTTTGACGTCAGTGGTGGGCAAATTCATGGGAAGGATAATTAGAGATAATATATATAAGCATCTGGATAAACAGGGTCTGATCAAGAACAGTCAACATAGGTTTGTGCATGGACGGTCATGTTTGACAAACCTTCTTGAATTTTTTGAAGAGGTTACTAGGGAAATTGATGAGGGTAAAGCAGTGGATGTTGTCTATATGGATTTCAGTAACGCCTTTGACAAGGCTCCCCATGGAAGGTTGGTTAAGAAGGTTCAATCTTTGGGTGTTAATGGCGGAGTAGCAAGATGGATTCAACAGTGGCTGAATGGGAGATGCCAGAGAGTAATGGTGGATGGCTGTTGGTCAGGTTGAAAGCCGGTGACCAGTGGGGTGCCTCAGGGATCTGTGTTGGGTCCACTGTTGTTTGTCATGTACATTAATGATCTAGATGATGGGGATGAAAATTGGATAAGTAAGTATGCAGATGATACTAAGATGGGGGGTGCTGTGGATAATGAAGTAGATTTTCAAAGTCTACAGAGAGATTTGGGCCATTTGGAAGAGTGGGCTGAAAGATGGCAGATGGAGTTTAATGCTGGTAAGTGTAAGGTGCTACATCTTGGCAGGACAAATCAAAATAGGATGTACTTGGTAAATGGTAGGGAATTGAGGAATGCTGTGGAACAGAGGGATCTAGGAATAACTGTGCATAGTTCCCTGAAGGTGGAATCGCATGTAGATAGGGTGGTAAAGAAAGCTTTTGGTGTGCTGGCCTTTATAAATCAGAGCATTGAATATAGGAGTAGGGAAGTAATGTTAAAATTGTACAAGGCATTGGTGAGACCAAATCTGGAGTATGGTGTACAATTTTGGTTGCCCAATTATAGGAAGGATGTCAACAAAATAGAGAGAGTACAGATGAGATTTACTAGAATGTTGCCTGGGTTCCAGCAACTAAGTTACAGAGAAAGGTTGAACAAGTTAGGTCTTTATTCTTTGCAATGCAGAAGGTTAAGGGGGGACTTGATTGAGGTCTTTAAAATTATGAAAGGGATAGACAGAGTTGACGTGGATAAGCTTTTCCCATTGACGGTAGGAAAGATTCAAACAAGAGGGCATGACATGAGAATTAAGGGACAGAAGTTTAGGGGTAACATGAGGGGGAACTTCTTTACTCAGAGAGTGGTGGCTGTGTGGAATGATCTTCCTGCAGAAGTGGTGGAGGCAGGATCGATTTTAACATTTAAAAGTAAAGTGAATAGGTATATGGACGGGAAGGGAATGGAGGGGTATGGTCTGAGTGCAGGTAGATGGGACTTGGGGAAAATAAATGGTCGGCACGGACTGGAAGGGCCGAGAAGGCCTGTTTCCGTGCTATAATTGTTATATGGTTATTACATCCCTATTTTTTAAATTCTAGTACTATCAAAATAAATACTAGGATTGCTTTGACTTCCCTACTACTGATTCAAATTGCAAATTAACATTTTGGTAACCCTGCACACACACTCCCAAGTCCCTTTGCACCTCTGATTCCTGAACTTTCTCCCATTTACAAAATAGTCTACGCCTTTACTCCAACTACCAAAATAGATGACTTCATACTTTGCTATGTTGTATTCCATCTGCCACTTCTCTGCCCCACTGTCCCAACCTGTCCATGACTGACTAGCAATCGTCTGCAATAATTGAGCAAGGGATTATCATTGCATAAGTAGTAAGAAACAAACAATTGCATTTGCTGGTTAATACACAAAATGTCACAAAGTGCTGGAGTAAAGTCCCTGTCCCACTTAGGAGACCTGTACAGCAACTTCTGGTGACTTTGCCCGCCACCCAAAAAAAAAAAAAAAAAAAATCAAGGTCGAGGTGAACTGCAACCTCCCACGCATATGTTGAAAACTTTCCTCGACTATGAAGAAAATCAGCTTCGACTAGACCTGCGACAAAAAAATTATCGATTTTTAAAACGACAACCTATTTTTAGTCAAGGCCGTTTTTAAACACGATGAAAAAATAGCAGCAACCTAGATGAAGCTTCGACCAAGCGGAAACCACTTTTGACCATTAGGGAGAGTGACCAAAACCTCCGGTGACCTCATGGAAACCTTGGGCGGCCGGCAAGGGCACCAAAGGTTGCTGTTTAGGTCTCCTAAGTGGGACAGGGGCTTAACTCAGCAGGTCTAGCAGCATTTCTGGAGAACATGGATAGGTGATGTTTGTGGTTGGGACCCTTCTTCAGACTCTCAGTCTGGGACTTGGTCTGGAATCCAGGTGAGTTCATAAGGTCATAAGGAATGGGAGTAGGATTAGGCTGTTCAGCCTAACAAGTCCTCTCCGCCATTCAATCATGACTGATCTATCTCTCCCTCCCAACCCAGTATACCAAGTATCTTGGCATCAAATTGCAGAATGATCTACGTTGGAATGGTCAGACTCATCATGTAACAGTGAAAGCAACAGGTGTCCTAAACTTCCTGAGGCACAACTTCCATCATTGTTCAGCTTCTGTCAAGGAGAAGCTGTATTTCACCCTCGTTAGACCTCATCTGGACTACGCAATTGCAGCTTGGGACCCATACACAGATAAAAACATTTCATCCATCGAACGTGTCCAAAGACAGGTCCCTCGATTTGTTACTAACACCTACGAGAGAGAAGCGAGTGTCACCAAACTTCTGAATTCTCTGGGGTGGAACCCTCTCCAAGACAGACGTGAAGCTCACCGTTTTACCTGTTTTTACAAAATGTTAAATGGTCAGCTAGACATAGATCACAAGGCCTACACCAACCCCAAACCAATTAGGAGCAGACGAGGGCATTCGATCCAATTTGTGGTTCCCAGCCTCAAAGACAGATGTGTACAGCAATTCGTTCTTTCCACGCACTATTAAAGCATGGAATAATCTCCACCAAGCCACGGTTGCCCAGCCAGATGCAACTAAATTTAAAGTGGCACTTTCTTCCCAATAACCCTCTCTGGCTAAACCCCTCCCTTCACCATCTCGTTTAAATTCCAGTTGGAATATTTTGGAGGACCAAGTAACCAAGAACAACCAAGAACCCCATTCACCCGCCTTCTCCCCATAACCTCAGACACCTGTACTAATCAAGAAATCCATCTATCTCGGTCTGCTGGCTGCCGAGGGGGAACAGAGGACATTGTTCGCGGCCTGCGTGCGGCTAGCGTGTAGGCAAGGATCAGCGCAGCCTGAAAGCGGCTGGGGAGGCGGTGGGAGTCAAAGGTGGGTTTGGCAGCCAACAGTAGGCCCGTCCACTACCACTGAGATCCGTTATAAAGAGGTCTGTTAATAAGAGGGTTTTTTCTGCATTTCCAGCTCATTGTACAGTATCTCAAAAATGCTGACAACTACTGAATCATATACCGGCATTATTGAACTTTTACCAAAATCAGGGCAGAAGGCTTGCTATAGATTGGCAATTACCCATTTTAACGTGCAAATCCTTAAAATATTTATCAACAGGGAAAAATTCATTTAATAACTACACTCATTCTAGTTCAGAATGCATTTATTTATGAGGCAATTATTCCACCTCTTCCCCCACCTCAATATTATCTCTTTGGTAGCTCTCATTTGGAGAATTGCATGCAATTCTGGTTGCCGCATCACAGGAAGGATGTGAAGGCATCAGAAATGATGCAGAGGTAGTTTAGTTTAGAGATACAGCATGGAAATAGGCCCCTCAACCCACCGGATCCATGCTGACCACACATTAACACTATCCTACACCCACTAGGGTCAATTTTTACATTTACCAAGCCAATTAACCTACAAACCTGTACGTCTTTTGAATGTGGGAGGAAACTGAAGATCTCAGAGAAAACCCACGCAGAGAACGTACAAACTCCGTACAGACAGCACCTGTAATCGGGATCGAACCCGGGTCTCCGGCGCTGCATTCGCTTCAAGGCAGTAACTCTACAGCTGTACCACCGTGACTGCCAAGTTTACCAGAATTATGCCTGAATTAGGGGATACCAGCAATTGGAGAGATTGGACAGACTTGGAATATTTTCTCCAGAACACTGGAGGTTGAGGGGCGACGCAAACAAAATCTCCGAAGTACAGCATACAAAACAAAGCTTTCCACTGTACCTTGGTGACAATATTAAACCTAAACATGGATTGTTTTCTCTGGAATGCCAGAGGTTTTGGGGAGAACAGATAGAAGTATATAAAATTGTGAGAGGCATAGATAGGGTAGTCAGTTAAAAACATAGGATTTATAAAAAATTACAAATATTTAAAAAATCCCAGGATACCGGAAGGCATAGCTTTAAAGTGAGAGGGGGAACGTTTAAAGGAGATATATAGAGCAATTTATATTTTATTCAGAGGATGGCGAGTGCCTGGAACATTCTGCCAGTGGCGACGGTTGAGGGGGATGTGATAGAGGCATTTAAGGGGCTTTTAGATAGGCATATGTATATGCAGGGAATGGAGTTATATGGATCGCCTGCATGCAGAGGAGATCAGTTTAACGGCATCATGTACAGCACCGATATTGTAGGCCCCCCCACACTGGGTCCCTCTTTCTTATCCTATTGTTCTGCACGGCAGCCCCCCCCCCCCCCCCCCCCCCCAGCGCCCCAGAGGCTCCTGTTGCCACCAAGGCACCCACTGCTACCGCCGCTGAGGCCCCTGGAAGGCTTATGTGGCGCTTTCCTGTCTTAAGTTGTCGTTCTGGTACCCGGCGGTAGTGCAGTTGTTCAGTGGGCCTGTTACAACACTGTATGACTGATTATGTGTTTATGTGGCATCCCCTGAAAAGCTATGGTGTCATTTAGCTTAAAAACCAAACCAATGGGTTGGAAATGTTTAGAATGACATGGGACAAATATGTTATGAACTGTATTGAACTAGGCATATCTTTTTGCACTGTCATTATCTATTTGGCAGTTTGCCCCACAACACAAACACACACCCTTCAGTTGTTTACTGGGGGCTTTACAGAGTACTATGTTTACATATCAGTTGTGCTGCTGCAAGAAATAATTTTATTGTGACAACAAAAACAAGAATGATCCCAGTTTATGATTGGGTTAACATATGATGAGTGTTTGACGGCAATGGCACTGGAGTTTAAGGATGAGAGGGGAGCTCAATGAAACTTGAAATAGTGAAAGGCCTGGATAGAGCGACTATGGAGAAGATGTTTCTACTAGTGGGAGAGTCTAGGAACAGAGGCCATAGCCTCAGAATAAAAGGATGTATTTTTACAAAGGAGACGAGGAGCAATTTCTATAGAGGATGGTGAATCTATGGAATCCATTGTCACAGAATGCTGTAGAGACCAAGTTAATGGATATTAACACATTCATAATTTGTATGGTGGTAGGGGTTATGGGAGGTGGCAGGAGAAGGGGAAGAGAGATTAGCCATGAATGAATGGCGGAGCAGTCTTGACAGGCTGAATGGCCTAATAATGCTCCAAGAACTTATGAAGAGGCAAATGGGACAAGCTTACATGGGGCATCTTGGTCGGCATGGACGAGTTGGGCCGAGGGGGTCTGTTTCCTTGCTGTTTCAATGACTCAAGGACAAACGGAGCACAAGTGGTGGAGTGATGACTTGGAGCTCAGTGATGAAAACATCAGACTGACTTCTGGAGCCACAGGGTCAACTCTTTCATATTCTATTGGTTCAGAAGTCAATCATGCCCCAAAGGAAATGCCTGGGAGCAATGCGGATTGAGAGGCCAAGAACAACCTTGAAAACCGGGCTTAATTATTCTGGCTAGAGGTATTTTCACATTAGTGCCTTAAGAGCAAGTCAAACAAGCATTTGTTCTCCTAATAGCTTATCAGGGATGTGCTACATAGACAAGACTGGTGCTCTTTTGAACGAACAAGATTAAGCGGTGATCTAATTGATCAATTTAAGATGATTAAATAAATTGACAGGAGAGATTGAGAGAGGGAATCAATGCAATATATGGAGGCATAACCTTAACAATAAGTTGTTTCAGATAAAATGCCTAGAAACATTTAATTTACAGCGCAGTAGACATGCCTCTACAAAAAAAAAACACACTCGAGGCTAGGGCGTCAACTGAAAATGTTAAAATTGAGTTTGATGGAGTTTTTATTTTGCTCATTGGATAAGCTAACCGAAACAAAAGTAGGTGATGTGTGCTATTTAGTCCAAGAACAAGCAACTGATGGAACAAGTTGTGTATCTAATGGGCCTGTTCCACTTCAGCAACTTTTTAGGCGACTGCAGGAGACTATGCAGTCGCCACATGGTCGTCAAATGTTCGCAGATGGTTGTCGGGGAGTCGCCAGGAGATCGAAGGTTCTCGGAGTGTCTTGTAGGTTGGAGCCGGTGCTGACCGGTGAATTTCATTGGGTCATTGGGGAAAAAAAGGTAAGCAGTACTTTTCAGAACCAAGGATATGTTAAATGTTCACCGAGCTTCATAGCCATGTTTCTCTGGCTTCTTAAAAGTTGTCTCCACTCCTTCTCCCCCCCCCACCCTCTCTCTTTCAAAAGACTTACTGTACACTGTGCTTTAGCCATCTAAATTACAGCACCAACCTTCCTGTTCATCGTGGTGTGTGTCTGTATCACCTTGGCTTTGCACCGTGTGAATATTTTTTAGATAGGGCCAGCGGGGGGAGCGCTGCCTAACAAATTCGCATAGGCTGGTGAAGGAAGCTGTGTGCGTGCGCGTGTGTGTCTCCGAAAACTTGACTGAAAAATCGCCTAAGTGGGACAGGCCAATAATTGTCCTCTAAACTCTTGATGATAACAGAATCATTAATATAAGATAGAAAAGTACAACACAGGAACAGTCTCTTCAGCCCACACTGCCTGTGTTGAACACAAGTGCCAAAGATTTGTCTCTCTTTAGACTTGAGATCCAGCGGGGAAACATGCCCGTTGGCCCGAGTCCATGCCCACCAGTGATCACCTCATACACTAGCACTGTCCTGCACACAAGTGACAATTTTACCAAAGCCAATTAACCTACAAACATGTATATCTGATCTTATAGACATGTGTAAAATCATGAGGGGAATAGATTGGGCAGATGCACAGAATCTCTTGCCCAGTCAGGGAATCGAGGACATTGGTTCAATGTGAAAGGGAAAAGATTTCATAGGAATCTGAGGGGTCATTTTTTCACACAAAGGGTGGTGGGTGTATGGAACAAGCTGCTGCAGGAGGTAGTTGAGGCTGGGCTATCCCAACATTGAATAAACAGTTAGACAGGTACATAGATAGGACAGGGTTGGAGGGACCAAGTGCAGGCAGGTGGGACGAGTGAGCTGGGAAATGTTGGCCAGTGTGGGCAAGTTGGACTGAAGGGCCAGTTTCCACTCTATGACTCGATCTTCAGATTATGGAGGAAAATGGAGCACCTGGAGAAAACCCACGTGGTCAAGGGGAGAACATACAAACTTTGTCCAGACAGAACCCATTGTTAGGATCAAACCCAGATCTTTGGCATAGTTAGGCATTAATTCTAACGCTGCACCATCTGTGCACCTCAATGATAAAGTCTTAGTTGCCCAGCCTCTCTCTCTCGATATAATCCTCGAATATAGTCACAATTAAAATAGATTTTGAATCATCAAGGGAAATGAGGCTGAGTAGGCATCTCTTCAAAGAGCTGCTATTCACAAAATAGATCCAAAATGGAGTAACTCAGTGGGTCAAGCAGGAGATCGCGGTTGCCAAATATTAATCTCCTTTGCATACTGACCCAATTGTCCTGGGCCTCCTCCACTCTCAGAGTGAGGATCAATGCAAACTGAAGGAACAGCACCGCATATTTCACTTGGGCAGCTTACAACCACGCAGTACGAATACTGATTTTTCTGACTTCAAGTAACCCTTACATTCCCTCTCTCCATCCCTCCTCCACCCTAATCATCCTACTAGTTTCACTGTTGTCCTGCTTAGTTTCACTATTCGCATCATTATCACCTCTTCCACAGCCAACAATGGACCATTGCAGGCTCTACCTTTTTTTGATCATTGTTGCTGGCTTCGATTTCTCCTTTTCATACCTTTCATTCATATTGTTCTGTACCTTTTCATACCTCTAGTTTCCCTCTCCCCTGACTCATAGTCAGAGGAAGGGTCCTGACCCAATATGTCACCCATTCCTTTTCTCCAAAAATACTGCCTGCCGAGTTACACCAGCATTTTAGTCAAAGTGATAGAGTGTGAAAACAGACCCTTCGGCCCAACTTGTCCACACTGGCTAACATGTCCCATCTACACTAGTCCCACCTGCCCGCATTTGGTCCATATCCCTCCAAATCTGTCCATTCCATGTACCTGTGACGGTTTCTTAAATGTTTAAGACGGAACTGCAGATGCTGGAAAATCGAAGGTAAACAAAAGTGCTGCAGAAACTCAGCGGGTGCAGCAGCATCTATGAATCGAAGGAAATAGTAGGTTCCCCTCCCCTACTATAGATGAGGCTCGCAACAGGTTCTCTTCCATACCCCATAACACTGCTCTCTCTTCCCCATTCCCCCACTTGCAATAAGGGCAGAGTACCCCTAGTCCTCACCTTTCACCCCACTAGCCGCCACATAAAACAAATAGTCAGTCATCCGTCAGTTTGGCCACCTCCAACGTGACCCCACCACTCGCCACATCTTCCTATCTCCCCCCCGTCTGCTTTCCGCAAAGCCTGCTCCCTCCGTAACTCCCTTGTCAATTCTTCCCTTCCCTCCCGCACCACCCCCTCCCCGGGCACTTTCCCTTGCAACCGCAAGAGATGCTACATTTGTTGCTTTACCTCCCCCCTCTACACCATTCAAGGACCCAAGCAGTCATTCCAGGTGCGACAGAGGTTCACCTGCATCTCCTCCAACCTCATCTATAGCATCCGCTGCTCTGATCTACATTGGTGAGACCAAGCGGAGGCTTGCCGATCGTTTCGCTGAACACTACCGCTCGGTCCGCATTAACCAACCTGACTTCCCGGTGGCTCAGCACCTCAACTCCCCCTCCCATTCCATAACAGATCTCTCTGTCCTGGGCCTCCTCCATGGCCAGAGTGAGCAACACCGGAAATTGGAGGAACAGCACCTCGTATTCCGCTTGGGGAGTCAGCATCCTGGTGGCCTGAACATTGAATTCTCCTAATTTTGTTAGCCCTTGCTGTCTCCTCCCCTTCCCAGCACTCCCTCAGCCCTCGGGCTCCTCCTCCTCCTTTTTCCTTTCTTCTCACCACCCATTCTCTCTCTTCCTCCCCCCCCCCCCCCCCCCGCCCTCCATCAGTCTGAAGAAGGGTTTCGGACCGAAACGTTGCCTATTTCCTTTGCTCCATAGATGCTGCTGCACCCGCTGAGTTTCTCCAGCACTTTTGTCTACCTACGGTTTCTTAAATGTTGGGATAGTCCCTGCCTCAATTATCTCCTCTGGCAACTTGTTCCATATATCCACCACGCTTTAGTGTGGAAAATTACCCCTTCAATTCCTAATTAAAATGTTGTGTCTATCTTTGGTGTAAACCAGCATCTGCAGTTCCTTCTTATACAAAATGGATCCAGTAGCTTACTACACATTTGCATGTATTTAAAAAAACATCACGCTGGAAAAAAAATTCCGAAACATTTTTCTTCCAAAATTGAAGGGGGACTGAATAATGAGCACCTGCAAAAAGAGTTTCCTGATGATGGAACCAAAGTTAAAAATACCTCTCAGTGTCAGTGTCAAAGATAGAAATCTCGGCAAAAATTGAAATGTCACGTCAAAGTCTGCAAAGCCCATACATAACAACAGCATGTGTCATCCCAGGCAACACTGGAGGCGTAATCAACATTCACCCTCCAGTCTAAAAGCAATTGAGAGCCGAGGTAAGTACTCGGGATTAAAACCTGTAGAGAAGAAAGTCTTTTAAGCAGCATCAACCAGTTAATACCATTCACATCTGTGGGTACCTAGGGGGATTGCTTGTCACTTCTCTTTTGTCCACTTGGTATTTCCGGTTGTGAATGCAACTGAAAGTGATGGAATTTAAAAAAAGTGTCTGCTTGGTACATGGGGCCTGGCTAACTTCGTTGAAAGATAGATGCGAAATGCTGGAGTAACTCAGTGGGTCAGGCAGTATCTCTGGAGAAAAGGAACGGGTGACGTTTCAGGTCAAGACCCTTCATCAGACCATATAAAATCAGGAAAGGAATAGATCGGGTAGATGCACAATGTCTCTCGACCAGAGTTGGGGAAATCAATGACCAGAGGACATGGGTTTCAGGGGAAGGGGAAATGATTTAATAGGAATCCGAGGGGTAGCTCCTTGGTTCTTGGTTGCTCGGTCCTCCAAAATATTCCAACTGGAATTTAAACTGGAGGTGGTGAAGGGAGGGGTTAAGCCAGAGAGGGTTATTGGGAAGTAAGTGCCACTTTAAATTTAGTTGCATCTGGCTAGGCAACCGTGGCTTGAAACCACCATACAGCCATACAGTAAAAAAAATAAAGAACACATCATGGAGTAGAAATTCAACATAAAACATCCCTTCACAGCAGGATCAAAGTTTCCCGCAGTGAAGGAAGGCACCAAAGTCAGTCTCTTCCCCTGATTTTCCCCACTGTTCTCCCGTGGTCAGGGCCACCACGAGCCCTAGGCATTCGCCACTACGGGCGGCCCGATGTTCAGGCCCACTCGGCGGGGTGACGCAAGTCCGACGTCGGGGCTGGGGGACGTCCTCAGCGGCCTGGACCTCGAGTCTGCCACCTCCCACCACTGCTCCCAAAGTCCTCCAGCGTGGAGACACAATGCTGGAGGCCCTCGGCAAAGGGCCCCAGGACTCCATGGAGTTCAACGCTGCCCGTGTTGGAAGCTCTCCCAACCAGAGCTCCACAATGTTGGAGCAGCGGTCCAAAGCTCCAACGGCGACCCAGATAGGTATCGCCCGCTCTGCGGTGACTCCAGCGCCACCGCTGTTGCAGCTCTGATCCGGTTCCCAGTCCCCGGCAGGAAAGGTCGCTCGGATCCAGGAGGTAGGCTGCGAGGTGGGGGGGGCGAGGACGTGACTCGGAGAAATAGTCGCGTCCCCGCCAGGAAGCGACTGGGAGTTAGTTTCCCCCTTACCCTGCCCCCCTCCCCCACATATAAAAGTTAAAGTTTCCCCCCCAAGACAGACTTTTAACGGACTAAAAATTAAAAAAAGATGTAAAAACAAACGGGCTGCAGGCAGAGGCTGCTGTCAGTGCAGCGCGCCCTAGATGTTGTCTTCACACAAAGGGTGGTGGGTGTATGGAATAAGCTGCCTGGGGAGGTAGTTGAGGCATGGGCTATTGCAACATTTAAGAAACAATTGGACAGGTATATGGATAGGTCAAGTTTAGAGGAATATGGGCCAAATGCAGGCAGGTGAGACTAGCCGGGACATGTTGGCCGGTGGGGGCAAGTTGGGCCGAAAGGCCCTTTTCCACACCGTATCACTACAGATTATATCCACAGATACTACAGATTAAGATACCACAGATACAGAAACTAGAGTTTATCCAAGGCAACACAGTGGTAGAGTTGCTGCCTTACAGCGCCAGAGACCCGAGTTTGATCCAGACTACGAGTGCTGTCTGTATGGAGTTTGTACATTCTCCCCATGGGTTTTCTCCAGGCACTCCAGTTTCTTCCCACATTCCAATGACAGGTTTGTAGGTTAATCGGGTAACCTACAGGGTATTGGGTAGGCTTCAGTAAAGATTGTAGATTGTCCTGAGTGTGTAGGATAGTGCTACAGTGTATTCGCTGGTCGGCATGGACTTGGTGTGACAAAGGGCCTGTTTTCACGCTGTATCTCCAACCTAAACTGCTTGGGGGTTGCAGATTTAATGCACCAATTGACAGCATGTGCTACAAGTGAGTTATCTAAAAGAAACGTCCAATAATCCCTTCATTCATCCAAATTAGATAGCAGCATCACTCGCAAAGACCTAGCCACATCATTGGGAGTCCATGCCAAGTTGTTGAAAAATGCAGCCTGCACACTTGTCTATTCAGACTAGTACTCTTATCATTGGAAGAGGCTGTGTTAAAGTCATCAAACACCTCCCACCACCAACTAATACTGATAAAATTCGATAAAGAGATCACGATTGATGGATCAGGCATTGATGGATTGAGAATACGAACCAAAATGTTGTAGTTCTATAAAGCTTTGGTTAGATTGAAGAAAAAGTCCCACCCAAAACATTACCTATCTATGTTCTTCAGCGATGCTGCCTGACCCACTAAAGCTACTCCAGCACTAAAAGTCTTTTTTTTGTAAACCAGTAATTCCTTGTGTCTCCCCATTTGAAGCATTGTGTATAGATTGGATTGCTCCATTAGAGGAGGGAAGGGGATGCTTTGGGGAGAATGCAGTATGCTGCCTGGATTAGAAGGTGACAAACTTGACCGGTTTTAGAAACATACATAAAAACATAGAAAGTAGGTGCTGGAGTAGACCATTCGGCCCTTCGAGCCAGCACCACCATTCAATATGATCATGGCTGACCATCCACAATCAGTACACCGTTCCTGCTTTTTGTCCATATATCCCTTGATTCCTTTAGCCCCAAGAGCTAAATCTAAATCTCTCTTGAATATATCCAGTGAATTGGCCTCCACTGCCTTCTATGGCAGAGAATTCCACAGGTTCACAACTTTCTGGGTGAAAACGTTTTTCTTCATCTGTCCCAAATGCCCTCCCCCTTATTCTTAAACCATGACCCTCAGTTCTGGACTCCCCCAAAATCAGGAACATTTTTCCTGCGTCTAGCCTGTCAAATTCCTTAATAATTTTATATGTTTCTATAAGGTCCCCTCTCATCCATCTAAATTCCAATGAATATAAGCCCAGTCGATCCATTCTCTCCTGATAAATCAATTCCACCTTACCTGTGGAATGACCCTGGTGAACATATGCTGCATTCCCTCAATAGCAAGGATGTCATTCCTCAAATTAGGGGACCAAAACTGCACACAATACTCCAGGTGTGGTCTCACCAGGGCCATATACAACTGCAGTAGGGCCTCCTTGCTCCTAAACTCAAATCCTCTTGCTATGAAGGTCAAAATGAGATTAGCTTTCTTCATTGCCATTCTGTACCTGCATGCTTTCTATCGGTGAATGATGCACAAGGACACCCAGGTCTCGTTGCACCTCCCCTTTTCCTAATCTGATACCATTCAGGTAATAATCTGCCTTCTTGTTCTTGCCACCAAAGTGGATAATCTCACATGTATCTACATTATACTGCATCTGCTATGCATCTGTCCACTCACCCAACCTATCCAAATCACCCCGAGGCCTCATAACCTCCTCATCGGATCTCACACTGCCACCTAGCTTTGTCATCCACAAATTTGGAGATATATGTAATTCCTTCGTCTTACAATATATTGTAATTAACTGGGGAACCAACAGGGCCTTGCGGCACCCCACTAGTCACCTTTCTCTGGAACACTGGAAGCTGACGGGAAACTTGATAAATTAAAAGGAAATATAATGGTGTCTGAAGACAATTCCTGTCCATTCTTTCCCTAGATGCTGTCTGATCTGTTGGGTTCCTACAGCACTGTTTTACACACAATCCTAGTTACTATTGAATTCTTCCACTGCCATAATCCTATTAAGCTTCTGGCTCTGTGGTGTTATTACATACCTGCTGCTCCTTAACCTACCAATGCATCGAAGGCTTATAGCATACCTCTCTAGTACAAACGCCATGGCAAACTGTCTTGGTTTTGTTTGGACTTTGTTTTTCCACTATGTATTTTTTAATTTATTGAACCTCCATTCTTATGGTATCGACAAAGTACTATTGTGCTGCTGCAAGTAAGAATTTCATTGTTCTTTTTCAGGACCAGACAACAAAGCACTCTCGATTCTCCCTCCAACAAAAGGATCACTCTTTTGTATTCTCCCAAAGCTCTACCCATTTAACCTCACTTAATCCCTTCCAGGATATCCTCTCTCAACTGTAGTAATGGACTCCAGAAATCAATATTTCAATGCCATCTCTCTTATGTACAATGTTGTGATGCCTGAAGATTCTGTACTCTAATGTCAAGAGGAGAGCTTCTTTAAAGTAGGCAATACCTTGGAGATTTCATAGTCAAGCAGTAAAATTATCGCCAGAGATGCTGCCTGGTGAGTTGAGGTTCTCCAGCACTGTCTTTAATCACACACTAGCATTTGCAGTTCCTATTCCAGTTTGCTAATCAAAAGTATCAGTTCACCTAAAGGACACAGGGTGTTGAAGTAACTCAACAGGTCAGGCAGCATCTGTGGAGAATATGGATGGGACTCCAGCACTGTGTCCTTTAAAAAAAAAATACAGCATCTGCAGTTCCTTACTTCCACATCTCCGTTAATCCACCTTACTAGTCAGACTCGTACTATCAAAATAGTTGCAATTGAGCAGTGTAACTGTGGTACTGCTATATTTAATATAGAAAGGATTTGCAATAAGTTATGTTGAACCAAACAAAACCCCAAATCAGTCTGTATACTATTAATAGCCCAATTTAAAAACACCTGCATGATGCACTTTTTTTTTTAATAAACCATGTCAGCAGAAATTTCTTGCCAATTAGATAAAAGTGAAAGGACAACTTTAAAGTCTGCAGAGGTTAAGAACAAAAACATAAAAAAGTGTTGTATACACCAACCTTCCTGCACTATTTAGCAATGTCTCGGCTAATCTGATCTCAACCCATACACTTCCTTGACTGTTCCCCATTATCTTTAAACTTGCCAAAAGGCCAAATTCCATCTGTCACTACCTTAAATATTTTCAATGGTTCAGTCCAAAGAAGCACAACTCTAAGGAGAAAGCTACTCTTCATCTCCATTTTATATGTGCGACTCAAATCAACCTCATTATGCTCCTCAAAATCTTGTATGAAGCAATCATATTATCTTCCAATCTAATTTACAGATTAAATCTATTTGTGTCATCTATCTAATCTGTTATAGGGAACTGGCACGGATGTAAAATTTACTCAACTTTTCTCTTAAAACCACCTTTTTAATTCCACAAACCAACCTAGTGGAACAACATGGAACTGCAGATGTAGGTTGATACCAAAGATAGACACTTGCCAGAGTAACTCAGGGAGACAAGCAGCATCTCTGGAGAAAATAGATAGGTGCCATTTCACCCTTGGGGCACGACCCACAGTCAACTATCCACTTTCTCCATAAATGCTGCCTAATTCAGAGTTACTCCAGCATTGTGTCGATCGTTAGTATCAACCTTGTAGTCTTTCTCCGAACTGCCCTCAATGCAAGTATACCACTCTTTAATTAAGGAAAGCAAAATAGCACTAGTGTGTGGCCTCACCATTGCCTTGTAAAGCTGAAGAAATATTATTATACTCCATCCCTTCTTGAAATAAAGACCAACAATCCATTTGCTACTCTAATGGCCCACTATATCTACTTGCGCATATTGCATTTCATGGACAAGGAAATCCACGCTCTTCTGCACAGCAGTCCATTCTGCATTTTATTTTGTTTTACCATCTAGAAACATGGGTAATTTATTTAATGATATACTTTTAAACTTGGGTGATTTAGCAGCAGTCAGCTCCTTTGTGCCCGCTGTTCAGATACGATTTGACTTGTGACCTGTCCCTGCATACAATTTTGCTTTCAACATCCCCTTGTGCATGTTAATGATACAATCTCACCACTGTTTGCCTTTGCAGTTCACTAACAGCATAAAATTGGATCTTAACGCGGGAGTTTAGATCGCCCCGATGCGGGAGCTTCGACTGCCCCAACCGTGGGAGAATAAAGAGGAAGAGGATTGGACTTTTTTGCCTTCCAACGCAGTGAAGAATCCGCTGTGGTGGATGTTTATGTTAACTTATGTAGTAGTGAGTCTGGTTGCTTTTGTATGGCAAGTCGCATATCACTATACCTTAATTGGTACAAGTGACAATGAGTAGACCTTTGAAACCTGTAAACGTGTATCTGTGCATGTGCTTATATTGTGATCCTATTAGATAGAGGCATGTGGTGTGTATACTTCTCAAACAATTTAACAATCTGAAGAAGTCCCAACTCAAAACATCACCTACCTATGTTCTCCACAGATGCTGTCTGATCCGTCAAGTTACTCCAGCACTTTGTGCCCTTGTGGAAGCCAACGTCTGCAGTTCCTCGTTTTCATTAACAGACATTGAGCTTTGCACCAAGACCAAAGATATTCAACACGAAAGTAGCATATTTGCTGTCCTTATAAATAAACCTCAACCTCTTGGGATTTAAGCTTACTGCCTCTCAATGCATTCTTCAGACATTACATGTGTTAACTTAAGACTTTTAGATGGGCACATGGATATGGATCATGTGCAGGCTGATGAGGTTCATTTATCTTTACATCACATCCAGCACAGACATTGAGTTCCTGTGCTTTGGACAGTTCCATGGTCCAAATTGAAGTTGGTCGCAGTGAACACACTTAGATAGCTATGTCAGGACGTTGCATCTGCCTCTCGTTCAGTCCTTCAATTTCACTGTTTGAGGTTGGAACAAAGAAGATTGTGCCAATAAGCCCAAGGTGACATCTAGATAAAATGGCACTTCAAGACAAATTACTTCTGAAGTCTTTCTTCTTCTTTTGCGTATGGCATGCACAGCTCAAAGTTGTAGAACAACTTGTTCAAATTGATCTTATTTGATTGTGCATGCCAAGTTCATTGCATTCGGCGAAACAAGACGAACCACGTGAAGGTTGCAATCTTCCACCCCTCTGATTTGATTTGACTGGACAAATTCATTACATCATGAATGATGTCATGAATTCTTGCAAAATATTATTAATTCTGGCCAAGATTTCAATAATGCTCAAAGATCTAATTAAGTCAGGGAACTTAACTCTGGGAGAAGATATTAACCCGAGTAAGAATTTCATCAAAGTTCCACTAGAAATTAAAATACATCTCTTGACAACAATTGTGCCACTAAACTGAAAGGGAAAAATGCACGCTTTAAGATTTCTCTCCCAACAGATGCAATGACTGAATACATCTTAGGGTTACCACTTATTATATTATTTAAAAAAACTTTTGCAAAGTATGCCTTTGATTTCCAAAGATGTGTTTTGGAAATTGGAGACATAGCATACATTTGGGATTTGCAGTAATTTACAAATTAGTAAGAGTCAAAGAAGCAGAGAGCACATAAACAAACCCCTCGAACAAAAATCCATGCCGATCAAAATGTCTTATTGTTAGTCCTACATTAAATGTTAGTCCTACTTGCCCATGTTTGGCCTATATCCCTCTATACCTTTCCTATCCAAGAGTCCATTAACAGCTGTTATATCACCACATAGAGGTATTGGGTAATACAGCATGGAAAAAATGCCCAACCACCCCAGTTGTTAGGTGGTGCAGTGGTAGAGTTGCTATCTCACAACGCCAGAGACCAGGGTTCGACCTGGACCATGGGTGCTGTCTGTACAGAGTTTGTACCGTCTCGCTGTGACCACATGAGTTTTCTCCGGGTGCTCCACATTCCTCCCACACGCCCAGGACGTAGAGGTTTCACTGTACCTCTAAAGTAAAAGTCTAAAGTTTGAAACACATCCATGCTGGCCAAGATGCTCCATCGAGGTTCGTTTGATTTGCCAGTGTTTGGCCAATATCCCTCTAAACCTTTCTTATCCAGGTATCTTTTCAAATGTCTTATAAATGCTGCTATAGTACCAGCCTCAACCACCTCCTCTGGCAGCTTGTTCTATATACCCACCACCCTCCAAGTGAAATAGTTGTGCCTCAAGTTCCTTTCAAATATTCCCCCTCTGACCATAAACCCATGTCTTCTAATTTTTGATTCCCCTGGGTATTAACCCCATCTATGCATTCACCCCATCTATCACCCTCATGATCTTGTACACCTCCATAAGATGACCCCCTCCAGCCTCCCACTCTCCATGAATAAAGTGCAAGCTTGCCAACCTCTTCCCTATAGCTCGAGTCTTCTAGTCCTGGAAACATCCAACTTACTGACCCGCGTCATTGTACCCATACCTCATCGTACTGATGCACATGACAATATACCTGGCTCGACCTGAACCTAGAAGTAACTGGACCCATGGAACGTAGAGCAGTACAATACAGCACAGGAACAGGCCCTTCAGACCTCAATATCCATGCCAAACCCAATACCAACATAAACTAATCCCATCTATCTGCACATAATCCACAGCTGTCCCCTCCCATTGATGAACTGTACACTGCAAGGGCCAGTAAGAGAGCGGATAAGATCTCTGACCCCTCACCCCAGCCACAAACTTTGAAGTACTTCTCTCTGGAAGGTGACTCCGGACTGTCAAAGCCACCACAGCCAGACATAAAATCAGTTTTTTTTCCATGAGCAGTAGCTCTACACAACAGCCAAAAATCTGTAGCCTTCTTTTGCTCTGGTATTTTAATTAATTCTTCACATGTTTAAATTATGTTTTATTTTCAATTGTCTATTGTATATCATGTTGTTACGTGCAAGCAAAACACCAAGGTACATTATTTGTATGTATACATACTTGGCTAATAAAATGTATTCAATTCATCCATCAAACATCATAATTTGACAACAATAATATTTCAATTTTAGTAAGTATTGGAGATAGTGTAGAAACAAGCCTTTCAGCCCCACTGAATCCATGCCGACCAATGATCACCCATACACTCGTTCTATCCGACACACGGACCTGTTGACTGTTGTGCATGGAAGGATATTGGAAGTGGGAATGTTTATTTTGCCCAATGCTTATTGCTGTCAGACATCAGATTATGGAACCCAGGTCTCCAGCAATGTCTTTAGGATGGATAAATCCTCTTTCATATTAAAGAGTGCTCATTATACCCGATTGGAATGGGGAAAAAGCAGCACAATTTCAAATCAATTTTGCAAACATCATGCAGAGAGTTATTTAATGATCAGAGCAAGAAGATTAGAGGATACACATACAAGTAAGATGGACACTTAAAAATATAATTTTTAAATTGCTTATGTTTTTAACCTAATTTACCATAGGTTAAATGCTTCTTTGAGAGGATGGAGTCAGATAGTTGCTAATCCGTGATAACGATTTAAGAACATTTAAACCACCAACAAAATATATATATTTCCAGAGTATTTTATAGTGGTGCTAATTAGTAAGTATTGTCAACTTTTAATATCCAGTGAATTCTCCCAATTACATTTGAGAGGGTTGCAAACAGTACAATCTGCAGTGAGATATTGAATCACTGACAGCAGCTGCAGGATCACCCACATAGGGGCCTGTTCCACTAGGCAATTTTTTTAGGCGACTGCCGGCGACTTGTCATAGTCATAGCAGGTCGCCAAAAAACCGGCGAATGGGCCTGTCCCACTTAGGTGATTTTTTTAGGCGACTGCCGGTGACTAGAAGAATGGAATTCACCAAGGTCAGCACCGGTGACAACCTATGACAGCACCTACATCAGGAGAAGACAAGCTATGACAAGCCCACGGTCACCAAAAAGGTTTGAACATTTCAAAATCCAGCGGCGACCAGATAAACGCTACGACTCTTTGGGCCTGAGGAGACTACTCACGACCATACAGGTGACACCTCGGTGACCGTGTGGCGGCAGCCTAGACGCCGGCAGTCGCCTAAAAAATCGCCTAAGTGACAGGCAAATTAAGCAATGGATCTGTGGAATTCCTAAAGTCGATTCCGGTTCCTCAAAGAAATAAATGTTTAACTGTCACATGTACCAACAAAGGAACAATACAATTCTCATTTGCAGCAGTACAGGTGGGCGATGCACCTGCCTTACAACACCAGATGACTAGGACAATGGACTTCACCAAGGTCAGCACCGGTGACAACCTACGTCACCTGGCGACAAACTACGACAGCACCTACATCAGGAGAAGACAAGCTATGACAAGCCCACGGTCACCGAAAAGGTTTGAACATTTCAAAATCCAGCGGCGACCAGAAAAACACTATGACTCTTTGTGCCTGAGGAGACTACTCAGAGCTTACTCCGGTTTCATCCCACATGCCAAAGATGTAGAGGTTTGTAGGTTAATTGGCTTTGGTAAAATTGTCCCTAGTGTGTAGGGTAGTGTTAAGGGCCTGTCCCACTTGGGTGACCTAATCCGTGAGTTCTGGCGAGTTTGCCCTCGACTCATACTTGCAGCATTGTCGACACGAGGCCTTAGGAGATCTTCGTAACTCTTTCATGCTCAAGAGTGGTCTCCGAGTACTCTAGGCCTCAGCTAGGTCATGGCGTTGTTTTTCCCCAATATATTTTTAAAAATGCCCGCGAGTAAAACAAAAGTCACCATGGAAAAAATCAATACTTTACTTGTGGGTTTAATAGTAGTAGACCAGCATGTTAATTGAGGGTAGTTGAACGTAGTCGTAGATAGTCTTCATCATAGTCGAAGGGAGGTCGTCTTCGCTCTCCACTATTCAGTGACCAATTTTCCCGAAGTTAGTCGTAGCTAGTCGAAGCTGGTCTTCAACATAGTCGAAGGAGGTCTTCTACATAGTCAAAGGAGGTCTTCTACATGTCATTTTTTTCAAACTCTTCTAAACACGACAATTAGGTCACCCGTGGTACGCCCCTTTAGTGTGTGGCGTGATCGTTGGTCATCGTAGACCAAAGGGTCAATTTCTGTGCTGTATCTCTGAAGTATAAAGTTGGTGATACACGTGGTCAACAAAGAATGATGTTGCAGTCCTTTGTTTCTGATTGCTTTGTCCTGAGCTTATTTAAATCAGTTTATTGTCACATGCACAGAGTGCAGTGTAAAGCTTTTTTGTTGGGTGCTAACTAGTCAATACATACATATACACACACACACATATTATACATTATGGCTGGGCTACAGCTAAATTGAAGCTTTTTTTTCCTAAGTGGACAACTCCCCACCCTTCCCTCCCTGCATCTTCATGCCACCCCTCTAAATATCTTCGAGACCCCCCCCCCCCCCCCGATTCACTGGCCTCAAAGCTGCCATTTGCAACATTGTGGCTAATCACATTCCAGACTTGTATCACAGTGTAATGCTGCTATTAACAAGGTCATGGAAGGCATTGACTCTCAAGGAGGAACAGAACTTAATTTTATTTTGCTAATTGTGTTTTGCACTAACGTCTTTTTTCTTGTCACTGTCTTGGAGATTTATGTAAATTATGTATAACTTTTTTTTGCATGTTGTTTGAATCTATGTGTCCGTGATACTATTGCAAGCATGATTTTCATTGCCCACGCACCTCTGCATATTGATGCATATGACAATAAACGTGTCTTGACCTGAATTTGGATGGAACAGGATATCATAGAATGTAGAACAGTGCAGCACAGGAAGAGGCTCTTCAGCCCACAATATCTGTGCTCTAAAGATACC
Source organism: Raja brachyura (assembly GCA_963514005.1). Next base: position 131,989,461 of record OY740781.1, read on the forward strand.
ATAAAGATACCCAAGCTCCTGCCTATCCCGCTCATCATTCATTCCTTCTATCCAGAGATGCTGCCTGTCCCGCTGAGTTACTCCAGCATTTTGTGACCATCTTTGGTGTAAACCAGCATCTGCAGTTCCTTTCCACCCAAAAAGATACCCACATCTCTAGAGATAAAAAGCTCTGTATCCCTGAAACTGAAAATCAAACTAAACTCTCTGGTAGAATATGCACAAGTTCACCAATTTCTTGATGATTAATTTTCTCCTCATCTTATTCGTCAATTCCTTGGCTGTGCTTGGCCTCGCTGATACGCAAGGACCACATTGGGAACACCAGATGCAGCAGACGACGTACACTCTTATTTTGTCACTTTATGGCCCAGTGGCCTGGCAGCACTGTGCAAGTGTGAGTGCATCACTGATGAGGGTGCCAGTCCTTCACTAGAGGCAGACCTAAATGACTGCCTGCCTCTTTGGAGACATTCTGACTATCTCTGATTGGACTTTACCTAGCACTTAACGTTGTTCACATTATTCCCTTTAACATTTATCTGTATGGCTTGATCTTAATCATGTATAGGCTTTACGCTGACTGGTTAGCATGCAACAAAAGCTTTTCACTGTACTTCAGTGCACGTGATAATAAACTAAACTCAAACACAGCCCTATTGCCCAATGTGATTGAAAGCTACATTTACAAGCCAATGTCCAATTCAGGACGCACACATACCCGATAATAAATGGAGTAGCTGTTAATAAAAACTTCCCGAAGCAATCTAGCATCATAATCCTTGTTCGATGTAATTGTTCCTGGCACCTGACAGTATACAGCCGAGTTTCTGAAGGTGTTTGGCTTCGCTAGAGTGCACGCAAAATCCACTCTCAGTCAATTCAAAAAAAGCAAACAATCGCTTTTCCACACAGCTCATTCATAGACACAGGCACCATTTTAATTTTGTTTCTGTCGAGCAACCAGTCAAGTTATTTGACCAGTTGAGTCCAAGCTGCCTTTCAATTCACCAGAGTGTACTGAATGGCACCGTAATTAAGCCTTTTAAAGCTTATTCTCAATGTTAATAAGTCCTTTCAAACAGGAATGGGATGTTTCCAAAGCATTGGCATTACTAAGGAATGACATTCCTTCTCGACAATCCAGTTGGGCAGAAGACACTGAAGCGACACGGTGGCGCAGCGGTAGAGTTGCTGTCTTACAGCACTTGCAGCGCTGGAGACCCGGGTTCGATCTCATCTACGGGTGCTGTCTGTACGGAGTTTGTACGTTCGCCCTGCAAGTTTTCTCCGAGATCTTCGGTTTCCTACCACACTTCAAAGAGGTACAGGAATGTAGGAAAAATTGGCTTGGTCAATGTAAGTTGTCCCTAGGTTGTGCAGGATAGTGTTAATATGCAGGGATCGCTGGTCGGCACGGACCTGGTGGGCCAAAGGCCTGTTTCTGTGCTGCATCTCTAAACTAAACTTGAAAGCATGCACTATCAGTTCATTCCTAGGAGGAAGAAAGATTCCAAGGGGAGAAAGGGATGACCATGGCTGACAAGGGACATCAGGGACAGTATAAAAATTAAAACGAAGAAGTACAACGATGAGCAGGAAGCAAGAGGATTGGGTAATGTTTAAAGAACAACAGAAGATGACCAAAAAGACAATACGGGAAGAATAGATGAGGTACGAAGGTAAGCTAGCCAAGAATATAAAGCTAAATAGTAAAAACTTATTTAGGTCTGTGAAGAGGAAAACATTAGTTAAGACCAAAGTTGGACCCTTGAAGACCGAAAAAGGTGAATTTATTATGGGAAACAAGATATGGCAATGAGTTGAACAGGTACTTTGATCCGTCTTCACTAAGGAGGACACAAACAATCTTCCTGATATAGTAGTGGCCAGAGGATCTGGGGTGACAGAGGAACTGAAGGAAATCCACATTAGGCAGGAAATGGTGTTGGACAGACTGATGGGACTGAAGGCTGATAAATCCCCAGGGCCTGATGGTCTGCATTCCAGGGTACTTAAGGAAGTGGCTCTAGAAATTGTGGATGCATTGGTGATCATTTTCCAATGTTCTATAGACTCGGGATCAGTTCCTGTGGATTGGAGGGTAGCTAATGTTATCCCACATTTTAAGAAAGGCGGGAGAGAGAAAACAGGGAATTATAGACCAGTTAGCATGACATCGGTGGTGGGGAAGATGCTGGATTCAATTATAAAAGATGAGATAGCCGAACATTTGGATAGCAGTAATAGGATCGGTCCGAGTCAGCATGGATTTACGAAGGGGAAATCATGCTTAACTAATCTTCTGGAATTTTTTGAAGATGTAACTAGGATAATGGAAAAGTAAGAGCCACTGGATGTAGTGTACCTGGACTTTCAGAAAGCATTTGATAAGGTCCCAAATAGGAGATTAGTGGGTAAAATTAGGGGTAGAGTGCTGACATGGATAGAGAAGTGGTTGGCAGACAGGAAACCAAGAGTTGAGATTAACAGGTCCCTTTCAGAATGACAGGCAGTGACTAGTGGGGTACCGCACGGCTCAGTGCAGAGACTGCAGCTATTTCCAATATACATCAGTGATTTGGATGAAGGGATTCAAAGTAACATTAGCAAATTTGCAGATGACACAAAGCTGGGTGGCAGTGTGAACTGTGAGGAGGATGCTATGAGAATGCAGGGTGATTTGGACAGGTTGGGGGAGTGGGCAGATGCATGGCAGATGAAGTTTAATGCGGATAAATGTGAGGTTATCCACTTTGGTAGCAAAAACAGGAAGGCAGATAACTTTCTAAATAGCGTCAAGTTGGAAAAATGGGAAGTACAATGGGATCTGGGGGTCCTTGTTCATCAGTCTATGAAAGTCAGCACGCAGGTACAGCAGGCAGTGAAGAAAGCGAATGGCATGTTGGCCTTTATAACAAGAGGAATCGAACATAGGAGCAAAGAGGTCCTTCTGCAGTTGTACAGGGCCCTAGTGAGACCACACAAGGAGTATTGTGTGCAGTTTTGGTCCCCTAATTTGAGGAAGGATATTCTTACTATTGAGGGAGTGCAGTGCAGGTTTACCAGGTTAATTCCCGGGATAGCGGGACTGTCATATGCTGAGGGAATACAGCAGCTGGGCTTGTAGACTCTGGAGTTTAGAAGGATGAGAGGAGATCTCATTGAAATATATAAGATTGCTATGGGTTTGGACACGCTGGATGGGGGAGTCCAGAACCAGGGGCCACAGTTTAAGAATAAGGAGTAAGCCATTTAGAACAGAGACGAGAAAACACTTTTTCTCACAGAGAATGGTGAGTCTGTGGAATTCTCTGCCTCAGAGGGCGGTGGAGGTGGGTTCTCTGGATACTTTCAAGAGAGAGCTAGTTAGGGCTATTAAAAAATAGTGGAGTCTGGGGATATGGGGAGCAGACATGAACGGGGCACTGATTGGGGATGTTCAGCCATGATCACATTGAATTGCGGTGCTGGGTCGAAGGGTCTAATGGCCTACTCCTGCACCTATTGTCTGTTGTCTATTGTCTAGACTCAAGATAGCATTTCCCCCCATGTTTTCAAACACCTGAATTGTTCTCCCATAAGCTAGGATACAGTTCCAATTTTCCAACCCACCTCATTGCAGACAATGGATTTTTCCTCAGGAATTCTTACACTGCAACATTGAGAAACTATATTTTGATATCGGTTTTGATACACTGCCTTTTTGCACTTGTGTTTGTCTTGATTGTTCTCATGGAAAGCGTTATTTGGTTTGTGTAGGAAGGAACTGTAGATGCTGGTTTACTCTGAAAATAGACAATACGCTGGAGTAACTCAGCAGGACAGGCAGCATCTCTTGAAAAAAGGGAATAGGTGACGTTTCCGGTCGAGGCCCTTTTTCGATAGGAACTTTCCTTCCATTGCTTCCGCCTCCATGCCATTTTCTATGGAAAAGATTCCTCACCACCCAGTGATGACCTCTGCACCCATTTCCATCAGTCCCCTTCTTCTTGCACTAGACAGTCTTCTTCCCTCTTTAGACTTTTTCATTTCCAACAAAGAGTTTGAAGATGGGTTTCTACCCAAAACATCACCTATTCATCGTCTCCTAATATATTGCCTAACCTGCTGAGTTACTACAGCATTCGGTGTCCATCATTGATGTTCTCAGATTTGATGTGATGGCATGTAAACAAATGCTTCACCTCAGTACACATGACAATAATAAACCTAAACAAATTAAAAAAGTGATTTAGGAATCAGATATCGCTCTGGTGCAACACTTTCTGTGGTAAAATGAGAGTCCATGTTATTTTTTGTGGGTGTAGAAATGCATTTTAACTATGACTCATGGAGAAACATAATTACTTCCTGTTGATTACAAATCTAGATCTAGGAAAGAAAAAAGTGGCTTGGAGATGCTTGCTGTTATAAAGTCATTGTATGGAAACAGACCCTTCAGCTCAATGTGCCCATATTGACCAACTTGTGCCATCTACACTAGTCCCACCTGCCAGAATTTGGCCCATATGCCTCTAAACCTGTCCTAACCATGTACATGTGCAAATGTTTCTTAAACGTTGTGATAGTACCTTCCTCAACCATCTCCTCCAGCAGCTCATTCCAAACACTCACATACCTGTGTGAAAAAATTACCCCATGAAGTTCCTATTAAATATATCCCCCCTCACCTTAAACCCATGTCCTCTGGTTCTTGATACCCCAAACGCAGGGTGGACAGTCTCTTGCCCAAGTTATTCGTGATTTTGTACACTTCTACAAGATCACACCTCATCCTCCTGCAATCCAAAGAATAGTCCTAGCCTGCTTAACCTCTCACATTAGCTCATGCCCTCGAGTCCTGACAACATCCTTGTAAATCTCTATACCCTTTCCAGCTTGACAACATATTTCCTATAACCGTGTCCAGAACTGCACACTAAATGCAGCCTCACCAAAGTCTTATAACTGCAACATGACCTCCCAACTTCTACACTTAATACATTGACCGATGAAGTCCAATGTGCCAAAAGCCTTTTTGACCACTACATCTATCAGTTGTGCCACTTTAAACAAACTATGTACCTGGTTTCCAAGATTACTCTTCCCTACAACACTCTCCAGTGCCCTACATTTCACCGTGTAGGTCCTGCCCATGTTAGTCTTCCCAAATGCAACACCTCACATTTCTCTGTATTAAATTCCATCAATACAATTGTGTTGGATGCACAATTGGCGTTTGCAACTCCTCAGTAAATGAAGTTGCTGACCTCCAAATAGATTGATAAGCAGCAAGTAACATTTTATGCCACAAGATGCCAAGAGAGCATCTATCCACCTATCCTTGATGCTCCATCACATTAGCCTTAACTCGTGGGGAACTGTTGGGCAGTACAGTGGCACAGCTGAAGTGTTGCTGACTTACAACGCCAGAGATCCAGGTTCAATCCTGACTATGGGTGGTTCCCAAATGGAGTTTGTATGCGCTTTCAATGACTTTCTCCGGTTTACTCCCATAATCATTTCACCCCAGCCACTGGGAAGAAGGTACAGGAGCCTGAAAGCTGTAACATCCTGGAACAACTTCTTCCCTAAAGCCATTTGGCTATCAAATAGTACAACCTCAAATAATTTCTGAACTACATAGACTATGATTGCTCTCATTGCACTACTATTGGCTGTTTTTGTATATATGCAAGATGGAGGAAGCCAGAGGGTCATGTCTCTCTGAGCTCTGAATAGCACTGAACACATGTATACTCAACTGCGAGTGCCCTTAATGAGGTATGAAAATATGGTTGGTTTGAAGTTAAAAGGCACTACTGCAAATGGAGGCTTGGGTGCTTTGGGTTGAAGTTAAAAGGCACTACTGCAAATGGTGGCTTGAGTGCTTTGGGTTGAAGTTAAAAGTTACTACTGTAAATGGTGGCTTGGGTGCTGTGGGTTGAAGTTAAAAGGCACTACTGCAAATGGTGGCTTGGGTGCTTTGGGTTGAAGTGAAAGGCCACTTCATTGGCTATATTTAAGAGGCAGCTAGATGTGGCCCTTGTGGCTAAATGGATCAGGGGGTATGGAGAGAAGGCAGGTACAGGATACGGAGTTGATCAGCCATGATCATATTGAATGGCGGTACTGGCTCGATGGACCAAATGGCCTAATCCTGCACCTATTTTCTATGTATCTATGTTTCTATGTTTGGGTTGAAGTTAAAAGGCACTACTGCAAATGATGGCTTGGGTGCTTTGGGTTGAAGGCTAAAGGCACTACTGCCAATGGTGGCTTGGGTGCTTTGGGTCGAAGTTAAAAGGCACTACTGGCAATGGTGACTTGGGTGCTTTGGGTAACTTCCCATTTGCACTGTATATTGATTTTAGATAAAACATTACCACTTACGGCTGCGCTTTTTTGGCCATCTTACTCAGTCCCCCACCGCTCAGCAGGTGCAGAGGATTCTTCCCATCAATGAAAAAAAAGTGTTATTAGTGTTTAAAAAATGTTGAGTATCTCCCTCCTGTCAATCACGCCATGAAGGCCACACCTTTTCCGGTGGGAGGGGGAGGGGTTATAAAACCCGGGAGTGTGGATGTGGCTCAGTATCTGTATGATGGGTGAGGGAGAGGTCACGACTCTGAGCTGTGAAACAACTGAACACACTGAATGTCTACTTCTTCTTGCGTATGGCGTGCACAGCCTGAAGTTATAAGACAACTTGTTCTGTTTGATCTTCTGTTTGTGCACGGCAGATTGATTGCATTTGTCGAAACAGGGTGCACCACGTGAAGGTTGCCATCTCCCACCCCGAATGTCTACTGAACTGTGAGTGTTGTGTTTGGTGTGGTTTTACCCTGCTTGAAATGGTATGAAACTGCATTTGAATGTGGTGGCCTTGCACCCTGCATGAAATGGTATGAAACTGCACTTGAATTCGGTGGCTATATTATATAATACACACACACCTTTGTTTTTCTCTTGTTTATTATATTGTTAACAGTGTACTATGTTCACATATTCTGTTGAGCTGCTGCAAGTAAGAATGTCATTGTTCTATCTGGGATATACGACAATAAAACACTTCACTTGACTCTCTTGAAAGACACAGGTTTGTAGGTTAATTGGCTTTGGTAAAATTCTAAATTGTCCCCAGTGTGTAGGATAATGCTGGTGTACAGGGCGCTCATTGGCCAGTGCAGACTCGTTGGGCCAAAGGGCCTGTTTCTGTGCTGAATCTCTAAAGTCCAAGTAATTTCCAAGCCTTCAAGATCAGCAACCGTCAGGACAAGCCACATTAATAGAGAGGCCATAGTGTACACAGTCCCCCTTTTTCAAGTGACCTGTCCATCCTAGTGTGCACACATTTTTCCAACGATCCTGTGGATTGAAAACTTCAATGCCCCTCAGCTATTTAATGACTTGGAGCCCTTCTGCTCCATTTTCATTCCCTTCACCTGGCGATCCATGCATCATTCCAGTTGTCAGTTGAAAACTTTCTCCTGAACCAGGGGTTGAGGCTCAAAAAACTAATTTAAGAACAGTTTTCCAGAGCCTCAGGCTATTAAATCATCTGATGCTTCAGTTGCAGCTACTTTCACCTGGCAGTCAGTGATCACAATTTATCATATTGCTTCTGAAGGCGATTCTTGATCCATACAAATGAGATAGCGTATTTGTTCTAGATACTAGAGACAGAAGCTATTTGAATAAGCCATTCACAAGGGAAGTGAACCACAGCTAAGGTCATCCCTCTGTTCTGTCAACTGTGCAACATCACAGAGCCGCCTAGATCCCAGTATCCCACTGCTTCCCCTGTCAAAACTAAATTAACACAGTGTTTTATAAAAATGTTCCAATCATGAAAATTGTTCAAACACCAACAATTTAAAAAAATTGCATTTGTACCATCTTGAAGCATCAAACTTTTGTGACTATCCAACTTCCAAAATATCAATCAAGTCACCATTAAGAGTTAATCAAGCATTAGCCTTCATTCAATGACACGGCTGTCTATAAAACACCCATTATGATGTTATTATTAAATGTAGAGTTATGGGGTTATGCAGTGCAGAAACAGGCCCTTCAATCAACTCACCCTTTCAACCAAGTTCCCTCTTAGATCTACTCCCCATACCTCCATTTGGCCCATATCCTTCTCATTTTTTCCCATCCATGAACAAATGTCTTCTAAAAAGCTGCAAGTGTATCTGCCTCTACAATTTCCTTTGGCAGCTGGTTCCATACACCTTCTGAAGTTCCTGCTCAAATCGTTGCCCACTAGTTTTAGACTCCCTTACCCTGGAAGAAAGACTGTAACCATTCTCCTTTTCCATGCCCCTCACATAGGAGCAGAATTTGGTCACGGACCATCAAATCTACTCCGTCATTCAATCATGGCTGATCTATCTTTCCCTCCCAATCCCATTCTTCTGCCTTCTCGCCATAATCCCCGACACCTGTACTAATCAAGAATCTGCCTATCACCACCTTAAAAATTGACTTAGCCTCCACAGCCACCTGTGGCAATTAATTCAATAGATTCACCACCTTCAAACTAAATAAATTCCTCCTCCTTTCTAAAGATATGTCCTTTTATTATGAGGTTGTGGCTTCTGCTCCTGGACTCTCCCACTCATGGTTTTGTCTATCTACATAAGATCGCCCTTCTATGCTCAACGGAAAAAATACCCAGTCTCTCAAATTTCTCCTTATAACTCAAGACCTCGAGACAAGGCAACATCCTTGCGAATCCTTTCTCGCCTTTTCCAGCTTAATGACGTCCTTCCTATAGCTAAGGTGACTAGAACTGCATACAATGTCTCACCAACATCCAAAAATTCTAATAGTTAAAGCCCAGATAATTGAATGGTGGAGGAGAGGAGGAAGCTAGTCACACAAGGGTGGTGGCAAAATGGTTACAGTATTGGAGGAGAAATTAAGAACTTTAAAACCCTACCACAATAGGTGGGGAAGTTTAACAGCATTACATTTTAAAATATAGATTGAAATATTGATCACAAAATTACCAGATCATACAAATTCATTTGGCTCATCTAATGCTCCTTGTGAAAAGATAGAAAGTCAGAGAGTCACACAGGACAGAAAATGGCCTTTTAGCCCAACTCATCCTTGCCGACCAAGATGCTCCACATAAGCTAGTTCCATTAACCTGCATTTGATCCACATTCCTCTAAACCTGTCAAATCCATGTACCTACCTAACTGATCTCTCACTCTTACCTGATCTGATTTGCAGATGACGCCAGGTTTACTGCAACTTCACAAATGTGCTCTGTAAAGATCTAACCAGCCAGGGATTAAGGAAAATCAAGGACTAGTCAGAAGAAGGGTCTTGACCCGAAACGTCACCCATTGCTTCTTTCCAGAGATGCTGCCTGTCCCGCTGAGTTACTCAAACTTTTCGCGTCTCTCCACAGGTAATTAATCCAGGCATTTTTAGTGAAACAAAGATTCAATTAGACATCCAAATAATGGAGAGTTGGAGAGTTGAAGGCTTGAGGCGGTTACAGGGAGAATGAGGGCGTCGGGGAAGGATTTGAATACAAAAAGGACAACTCAAAGTTTGTGGGTTTTTTGGATCAGTGACCAATTGCAAGATTTGTTTCTCATAAGGCAAACGCTGCGTTGATGCATTGGAGTTTTTATTATGCAACCTCTATGCGAGTGTGAGCTCAGTTCACTGCAAAACAATCTGGAGTCTACAAAGGGAATCGTCAAGTAATATTCCCATCTGATGGCATCTCTTTCCTTAGAAAAGTTCCAAATAAATAAAATAATATTGTGACAAGCTACAATTTATGCTAAAAACACACATTGGATTCCGTAGCCTGCATTTCAAGGCATTCACGGGCAGGCATGTCAAAGCATTTTCTTCACAAGAAAATATCCTTTGATCTCACGTGCAAGAACTGGGCATTTTCATGCTCCTAAAATATTAACAATATAACTAATGCCTCGTTGTGCCAATTTTGAAAGTATCTGAATGAACTTGATTGGTTAAGGATAGCCTCCAGCATGGGGTATTACAAGAGATAATGATGTCACTGCTCCAAATACTTGATTTTCACGAAATAGGAATACAAATTGAAATAGATAGGGTGAACGCATAGTCATTCACCCATGGTGGGGGGGGAAAAAAAAAAATCAGAGAGAGAGAAATATAGAACATGGGTTTAAGGTGGAGGGGGAGGGGCATTATTTAAAAAAAGGGTGGTGGGTATATGGAACAAGCAGCCAAAAGGGGGGAGGTACTATAACAACAGTTAAAAAACATTTTGGCAGGTACATGGAGACAATAGGTTTAGAGGCATGTGGGCAAACGCATGTAGGTGGAACTTGTGTAGATGGGGCATGTTGGTCAGTGTGGGCAAGGTGGGCTGAAGGGCCCTTTCCGACATTGCACTACTATTAAGGCTTCCAAGTTATAGTGTGACCTGACCAGTCA